>CM066033.1:466947944-467672626 GCA_033557465.1 Ichthyophis bannanicus | reverse complement strand
GCTGACAGCAATGTCACATGCTGGCACTGCCAAATGTGGCGACAAATGTGTGTATGTGTACAATAAAGGTTTACATTTGTTAACAGGAACTGGTGGTGTCCCAGATATCCCTCCTTTGCTATGGGTCACGTGTTGTGTGATTGACCACATGTGGGGTAAACCACATGCGTCTGTCCGTGTGAGATACAAACGGGGAGCAGGCAGGGTGGTGACTGTACCCGCATGTGCATGCGTTTGAGCGAGATTACAAGGGCATCACATGGGCCAGTGCCACACATGGCCAAAAGCACACACATCAACAGTGCCTAGGGGTTCAGCTGTGGTGGAACATGCAAGGCTATGTGGCGCACTAGGTGATGGGCTCAGACCAGGGTGGATGATGGCGAATGTCACAGCAAGGGGGCTAATGTACACTGAGCCGTAACGTGCACAGGGCTAGGGGTGGACAGAGTGGACCATGGCCGCAGGGGGACTGGGGACATGGGCTGGGTCTCTAATTTGGTCGATTCTTTGTGTATGTCATGTTTTTGGTGAGGTAGTGTTTTGGAATGAGGGCACAGGGGGTTCGCACTGCATCAAGGGTGGACTGTTTATCAGCCGTCTAGGTAGCAAATACATAGGATAAATCATTGAAAACAGGACAGCAGTTCGAGTCCACTGACCCCTGCTACGCACATCCTGCAGCTGCTCACCTGCATTGAGGGGCATCTCTTAAGGAGGTCAGGATATTATTGCAAATGCCAGCTGTCAGTCGAAAGGGAGGGGGGAACCCGCCCCCCCCTGGACCATGTAGTTCGGCATGTGGGGTTAACTACCACGTGTGCGTGTCATGTGTGCTATACTGAGGGTTGACAAGAAGCCACAGGGGACAGGTATCGGACACAGTAGGATATATAACAGAGGAGGACTGGCATATAGACTGTCACCCCAAATGTGCCTGTGCTACAGTGTTATTGGAATCAAAAGGACAGCTTGTAGACTCAGTAGTGCCTGTCAATGGATCTGGCGGTATGCAGTACATACCTCAAAGCTATGGTCTCAGTATGGGTAAGTGTAGCTTGCTGTGCTTCATCTCGTTGTTGTTTCCCTGAAACCTGGATATGTGGAGTCCCCATACTGTTCACATAACAGTGAGGGCATATCAAGGGGTGTGGGGCCTAGCCACCCCATTCCTGTAATGGTGCCCTCAAGCAAGCTCATCTCTTTTTCATGGGACCCTATGATGCCAGATCGTAATCATGTTCTGGCAAACAACTTCGACCCATGCCATATCCTAGCTCCCCTCCCACCCACCAGGATACCCGCTAAACCCCCCCCCCCCCGAGCGCCATGTAACGGTCCAGCACGCTTCATGGGTGCACTGTATGTCACAACCCCACCACCACAGCATATTCAAATCTGAGCTAATCCCAAACCGGCAGATCCGGTACAGACCCAATCAGGCCATTTCCAGAAAGCCCCGAATAGCCCTTTGGCAGGCACCCTCCCCCCCCCCAATCATCCCACTGCAACATTACCAGTCCAACACACAGACCCCCAGTCACCCACAGCAGCCCACCTAATGTCATGCCCTTTCTCCCTGCCCATCGAGAGCCCATGACCGCTTTGTAAACCCCACCCCCCCCCCCCCCCCGGCTCACGGGAAGGATGATGAGGAAAACAGAAGTTGTGGGTCTGCAGCCGCTGGGTAGTGTGTGCCTGCTGGTGTGCGCCCTAGAGCAGGATGGGGGTATCCCATGCTTGCCACAGCAGTATCGGTCTGCCTTACACCGTCTGGCCAGAATAGTTTTGGCATCAGGCAGGCCCCAGGGTCAGTCACGGGTGGGCTGTGCGTAATATTGCCCCCCACAAGCAACACAGGAGACATGGACATGTGCTAAAGGCCGCGTGTGTTGCGGTTTAATTTTCCCCTCCCCCTGCCCCTGCCACGCCTTGCATGGCCCCCACCCTCCCACCCTGTGATGATGGTGGCTCTGCTGATGCCGTTGCTACCCTGCTGCTGCCCGTCCAAGCTGGTGCTGTTGTGGTGGGGTGGTGGCATCGTCCCCATGTGTGCCGCTATATTGCTAGTGCGCTCGCAGCCATGCTTTGCGCAGCTGTGACCAGCTGCTGTACCCCCACAAGGACCCCCGACATCGTGCGCTGGTTGTGCCATTGCGCACGCCGTTGCCCGGCGCTGTTCCCTAGGCCCAGCTCGCAGTAAATGCTGTAACCCCTTGTGGAGACAGCAGGTAGTGCATTGTAAGTTTGAAAAACATCCACCACCTATGCAGAGGCATGACAACAAAACACAGTTTGACAATCACCCTCTGCATCCTTCTGTGCCGCTGCGGAGTGTGCCTGCATTTGCTGAATGACAGCAGACACAGCGGACAAGCGCCGCTTCCCTGGTTCGCTGGTCTGCCTCAGCAGACACCTCCCCCGTTGCGTTCATGGTTGGCGTTTCCTCCTCCACATGCCGGCTTGTGTTATAGTCTCAATGGCCCTCCCCTGGGGGGGGGGGGAACTCCTGCTTCCACCTGGGCCACCTCCTGGGTGTGCACCTCCATGGGTGTGCACGTCCAGGGCTGATTGTCCCTTGCGCCTCCTCTGCTGCATCAATAGCGCATATGTCACCTGTGGGACACAATGTTATATAGGCAATATGAAGCATGTTTGCCTGTCTATACCCGTCCCACTCCCCTAAGGGCACATGGGTGTGGGTGAGTCACATGGGCCTGGTAGGGGCCCCTCCCTCCCACCCCCCCTTACCTATCTATCCATGCCATGGGGCCCGTTGCCCTGCAAGTTCCACTGTCCCTCCCCCCTTGCATGCTACCACCCACCCCATGCAGCCCCGTCACCGCTATCAGCCCTGCAAACACAGTCCATGTTTGACCCAGGTGCATTGTGCAGTCCCGTCGGCCACGTTATCACCTGTGTGGCCGTGCTGCCTCCACCAGCCCTGCACCATCTCCCCTGCAACACATTGGCAGCCTCTGCTGGTAGTGTGGGACTGTTCCCCTCGCCACCGCACCCATCCACTTTGCTGTGCCACTCCCTGCCCACCATGGACATGTCTCCCACAATGGGTCATGGGTCAGAGGCTGGCCGTATGCCTGTGCCGCCCTCTGGGTCCTCATATTGCCAAATCATCACACCCACACCCCACTCCACCATTGGCCACCCCCACACATGTGCGTTTGCAGGTTCCCACTGGTGCAGCTCACTCTCATACTACCAGCACGTGTGTGCGCTGTGTCCAGCTCAGGGGGCAGGCCATGGATGTACATGGACCCTAGTCTCTCTGCCAGGCGCCGCTCCAGTGCAGTCAGGTTGCCGACCAGTGCTGGTCCTCCTCCTGTGCTCTGGGCCCCTCTCCTCTCCCTTGCCAGCTCGTTTGCGTATGTTGCGTTTGATGTCACAATATCGTTTCCTGAGGCTCTCGACATCCCTGTGTGGGCCATCTGCGGTTGCCACCTCCACCTGCACCTCTGCCCATGCCCTGGCACGTGTTGCAACCTGATGTTGTGGAGCTCTGTTGGCCGAAGAGTATTTCATATCGCTCCAGGATGCCTGCCAGGAGGAGATCATTCTCCTCCTGGCTGAACCTCAACTGCCCTCTTGCGCAACTCCTCTGGGAGGGTGGACCGGCGCTGCCTTTGCCCCATTGTGCAAGTGGCCTGTGGACATGGGGTTTGCTGTAGGCCAGATGGGCCTGGCCTCTCACCGTCATCATTACTTGTGTTCATTGCTGGTCTTTGCTGTGGTCCTGCATTCTCAGACATCTGGTGGTGGTCTCCATCCCGGATGTGTGCTGAGGTGCGTGCCATTTTGTCCTCCCTAGCTATATATAGGTATGTTTTGGGTGTGGCTCTGGGCACGTTGCGTACGCGCGTGTGCGTACGCGCGCAACGATGCGCTCTCCTCCTGCGCACGCATGGACGTGACGTGATAATGTAAACTACGTGCCATTACTGTGCATGGTTTCCAGCTTTTCAGTATTCCTCCAATTTAGCCCTGGGTGTACACACTACACGTGCCCTCCTCCAACAATCCAATGTTGTGCTGGTAAGTGATACATATGTTTTCTGTCGTAGTACACGTATATTTTTTGTTCAGCGCGTTACCACGCACGTTGGGTGATGGTTACTTTTTTGTGACGCACATTACATGGGACCGTGCGTTTGCGTGTATGTGCGTGCGAATGAGGTTAACCCCCTGAAACATCTTGGCATTTTCCATATTTGGATAGGGATATACCTCGAAGTAGCTTTACACCATGCTGTGTCACAGGGGAACACGTCGATGGCTATTGTCGGGATGGCTTTTGTCGGTACAATGCGGGAGAACGCACGCTCCTGTGTGCGCTCCGTTGCTGGCTACAGGACATTGCTAACTATAGGACATTACTGACCACAGGGTGTTGGCTGTGATGGATGTTCCTGGTTGACCAGGTGTGTATCGTTGTTGTGATTCCTGTGCTCGCCCCGCACCCTATTTTCCAGCCACCTGTCCCACATCATGTGTCTATCATGGCTCAAACTGTGAATGCAGGTGGTGCATTGATTGCATTGCTGGAGCTAGCTGGGCTGGGCTTTCCGGCAGAGGGAGATGATGGTCCTGGGGCTGCGGCACTGGGCATGGGTCCTAACCCGCTGCAACTCAGGCCTGCAGCTGTGGGGGGTCCACAGGCAGGTGTGGGGGAACAACGGCGCCGTAGGCGTCCTGAGGGGCGACCCTGCCTGCAATGCCTCTACAGGCCCAGGGCCATGCTCCAGAACATCAGGGAGGACCAGGTAATCTCCCTCTACCGGCTGGACACAGGGGCTATTAGGGAGCTCTATGAGGATCTACGACATGACCTCGAGCCCCTGACTGCCCGGTCACATGCTATACCGGGATTGGCCAAGCTCCTTGCTGCCCTACATTTCTTTGCCTCTGGCTGTTTCCAATCCTCAGTGGCCGCAGTGGGTGGGATGAGTAGGCCAACGTTCTCTCGCTGCCTCCACCAGGTACTGCGGGCCATGGTCCGCCGGGTTGGGAATTACATTGCCATTCCCAACAGTAGGCAACATTGGGTGGCCCTGGGACAGCATTCCAGCAGATTGCAGGGATACCACACATGATGGGTGCAATAGATTGCACACATGTTGCCCTCGTCCCGCCATGTGACAGGGAGGTTGTGTACCGCAACCGGCAAACACTTCCATTCCCTCATTGTGCAGGTTGTCTGTGATGCAGGTATGCGTATCCTGAATGTGGTCCTGCGGTTCCCGGGGTCAGCCCATGACTCCTATATCCTGCAGAACTCAGCACTGTTCGGCCTGTTTGAGGCCGGGCAATATGAGGACTATGTCCTGCTGGGTAGGTATTCCCCACATCCTATGTGTACCTACCATATGGGTTTCGCGGGGGCACCATTGTCACCTGTGTCCTCTGCATGCATGCATTCCAGACACGCATGGTGTGTCCCCACCATGAATGTGGCTCCTACACCTTTGGAGGTTTGACATATGTCTGCCTGTGTGTTGTGTCCATTTCCCGCACCATGTGGCACAGGATTGTGCATGTGCCATCCGGGGGGGGGGGTCATTAGAGGCTTGGGGGCACAGGACCATACACATGCTATACAGTGTGTATGGGGCCTCCTCATTCGCCATGTAGGGGGTGACACGTGTCATGGGCTGTGTGCGAACCTGCTATCACACATGTCTGCTGCATGACTGTTTGCTTTGGCCTGTTTGCACTGACTCTCCCACCTGGCCCCCCCCCCCGGGATTGTGGTCCACTGACATATCCCCTGTGTGCCATGTATCATGATTTTCCGTGACTTGCACAACTGCACATCTTTGTCCCACCCAGTGTGTTTCTGAACTCCCGGATGCAGACTCTGGTGCACCCCCATCGTGTGCCGTCAAATGTGTGTGACCATGCTTCTCTGCTGTCCATTTGTGCATTGCTACATCATGGGTTCCATAGGTTCATCTTCTCATGTGTGACCTACTGCCGTTTCTGTTTGCAGGTGATGCAGGATATGGGTGTCGTGCCTGGCTGCTGACCCCTGTGCGTCTCCCTCGGACAGGTGCAGAGATGCGGTACAATGAGGCCCATGCCTCCAGCCACTCAGTCATTGAGCGCACCTTTGGCATTCTCAAAAGTCGCTTCAGGTGTCTGGATAGGACTGGCGTGGCCTTACAGTATGGGCCCCTGACTGTGGCAAAGATCATACTAGCCTGTTGCATCCTCCACAACATTGCTCTCAGGCACAATGTTCCAGTCAATATTAATGAGGATCTCGGGGTGGATCCTGTGTGCCCTCCTGCACCTGGTCATGGTGACACACGTGCGGGGATGGCGGCCAGGCAACATCTGATCGAGGAGCTCTTCTCCTGTAAGTTCTGCTTGTGCTGGGGATGTTTCTCAGGGTTCATCATGTGTGAGCAGGTGTATGGATTGTGCAGCACTACCGTGACATGTCTCGATATGTCTGATGTGTTTTTGCCTCCCCAGGATGAACTTCTTCTTTCCGGGCCCCCAGGGATTGGCTGACCATACTGCCCGATGCTGTGCTGCGTGTGGGGAGTGTGTGTACATCACTGCAACAGGCAGGTGACTCGGGTGAGTTGGCATACAGTGCGGTTTGCATTGCTGTCGTCATGGTTTGACACATATATGTTGCTTTCTCTCCACTGCTCCTATGGTGCTGCACATGTCTCTGGCCCACTACTCCATCACCCTTAGCTTCCATTTGTCACACATGTGGCCATTACCTGTGCACATCTTGGGAGTCTTAATGGTGTTTCTGCTGCACATAATGACAGGCTGTGTAGGTACACAGGCACAGGGCATTGTATTGTTGGAGAGCATGTGGATCACTCACTGCCATTGTGGCATTAGCAGGATGCGTGGCACTCATGCATGTACTGTGATGGGGGTCTCCACTTGTCGGTGATTGTCGGGGGTCCTGCCATCTGCACCTTCTGGCATGCATACCTTGACTCACAGTGTATGTCTCTGTGTCTGCTTGACCTGTCTACATGACCGATCATTCTGCGCCTCGCTGCCTATGTGTGTTTCAGGGATGTGTATGGCCACCGCTCCAGTGATGTTCCCTCAGCCCTCTTTTCCCTTCTGCTTGTGGGCTACTGTACATTGTGGGCATGTGTCATATATCCTTTTCTGACGTGTCTCAGGTTTGCTGGTGGACCGATGTACGTCAACATTTTGTTTCCACACAACACAACGCACCTTGGACATGCTGCACTCACAGCTACCCATGCACACATGGTAATGTCCGCACTCCATTGATGTCTGCAGCCTCTATTGGGGCTCTTTGTGTGCTTGCCTGACACGGACATTCCCAGTCAGGTCACAGCTCTACCTTTCAGGTAGGCCTCAGCTTCCAGACTCTGGGGCATACACCACATGCTGGCGCTGCATTTGGCCTGTTGCTATCATCATGTCTTTCGTGGTTGTCTGTGTGCGCCACCACTGCTGGACATGCTCTGGACCCCAGTGGTGCCTGTGTGTCATGTGCATTTACATGAACATATTGGGATGGTGTCCTGGTCTTAAGAGACATCTCCTGCAGTGGTCCATGTGCACTGTGCTCAGTGTTGTGGCCATGTCATGTGGTGATATCTATGCATTCTGGGGTGACCCCTTTCTATCTGACTGTCTCCTTTCAGACCTACAGGGGCCATGGGTTGGTGTGCCATTCCCTTTCCTGATATCTACATATTTTCACACAGGACACAGACAACATACATGTCACATCTACTACACTGCATCTGGAGATCCCGTCATCCATATGTGCGTGGACACAGCACCCCTGTGAGACTGTCCCTGGATGTTGTTGCCACAGGGATAAGGGCCTCTGCAATTTGGACACAGGCCTTCTTCTCAAACTCATTGCTGGCCTATTTTGAATATCACTGGGGGGACTGGGCCACCATTGCTGCCATGGACTGTCTGGGTATTTCGTTTCTTGCAGTAAAGGGGGGGGATGAGCTGTACATGCATATGTAGCCCTGATACATAACTGTTGACATGGCATGTTGCCTTGTCACTCTGTATGCGTTCACCATGTTCTTTGGGTGGCTGGGGATGGTGACTGCTGTGCATACGGTGGGTGCGAACACTGTGGGGACCTGTCGTGTTGAAGCCCTCCACATCACATATTACTGTATGTTAGCGACTGCTGATGAGATGTGGCATAGCATTTGGGGTTGCACCAGTGGGGGGTGCTCAGGGTGTGTAGGCTCCACAGGCAGCAACAGGTGGGTGGACTCGCAAAATGGTTTGGGTGTGTGCTGGCAACGTGGGCAGCGACACAGGCCCCATGTCTTTCTACAGGTCATATGGTGCACCGGGATGCAGGATACATTGGCTGCTTGGGTCTGGTTTCTGCCTTTTGTGGACGACTGTTTGCACTTTTGTTTTTTTGGATATTTGGGATATTGGTCACCCAGTTTCATTGCCACTCGGGAGGTTGCCAGTTTGGGCAACACCTGGCATTGATCTTTTCCTTCCTTGTTAGATGCTTACTTGCCCATATGCTGTGTGCACCCCATCACATCTACGCCCACTCTTCCATGGTTGAGCTGTGCATGTCAGTGTGGCCTGTTTGCAGCCTGTGTGCCACATTGTCTTGACTCTTTGGAGTTTCCCTCCTAGGGTGGGGCATGTGACTGGGCTGCCTGTTTATTGGGACCGCTGCTGCCGGTTGGTCTGGGCCACATCACTGAACTGGTTGGTCATGCACCTGCTCCTCTTACAGTCCATTGTCCTTGACCACAACCCATCCACATGGCTTTCCATTGTCCTGGCCCCTTCCAGCCCTCATGTGTCACTCCCCTGATATATTGCATGTTGTTTACACTGCATTATATTTCCTGGGGTGGGTGTGGACCTGTTCATATGTGCCTCCCATCCCACCTGTGGACTGTGATGTTGGCTGTGGACCCCTGCTCAACATGTGTACTGCATCTTGGTTAGTCTTTGGGGTGCCCTCACCTGGCACACAGCTGTAGCTTTGTATGGTGACATGCTGTGGTCCTGTCTGCATCCATTTCTGTGTGCCTAATGGTGTTATTGTAGTTATTTTTTTCTGCAGCGCTTTCCATCCTAGTGGTCATGGCTTTTCACTCTCTCTGTTCTCCTGTTTTGGTGCCTTTCCTGCACTGGTACCTGGGGTCGCTGTAACAGTCATCTCTTGGCTTTTATGTCCTATCCGCTCTTATCATCCTCATCACAGTTGCGGACCATCCTTTGGTCCATCTATCTGCATCAGTGTGATGTGACATGTCCTGTATGTTGCTGTGCACTGTCACCCCGTATCCTACACTGCTACCCTTGTCTGCATTGCATCTCTTTGTGCTTGGCGGGCCTGTGCCTGTTCTGCGTGGCAGGCCCACTCCTCTGGGCACCTCCACCTCCACTGGGGGACACATTTTCTCCTCACCTGCCACACACTGTCTTTCTAGTACTCTAGAGTGCCAACAAGCTTTGGTGTGTTGCTGTTGCCAGCACCATGTTTGTGTGTGCTGCTGCCAGACACATGGGATGTCCACAGGGGTGAGGGTCCAGTAACTCCCTACTCTCCCTCCGTCAGTCACCTGTTCATTGTCTTTACTGTGGGTTCTATGTGGTGTTTGTACTACATCTGTCTCTGTTCCACGTAGGTCCTGCAGGTCCTGCAGACACCACTTGCAGTCCCTAGGGCACACTGACCTTGGCCCACATACCCTTTTTGGGGCACCGTGCCATATGGTTCTATGGGCCAGGGTTCCATCTGCACTCTCTTATCCCTGTGTACCTCATATTGCACTTTGCATGGGGGACCCTTCTCGGCACCATACTGGTCACCTTTTTCATTCATCTTCTTGGGCACACTGTTGGGCTACTGTCTTTTGCTGCTCTATGGCAGTGACGCACAAATTCATTTCTCCCTTCAGGGGCAGGCACTGTGGGGGTGCCTACCCCCTCCTATGTTCATCTCGGGACTGCTGATGTACATGTGCAGTGCACCATGGGTATTGTTGCTTACACCCATATCCTTAACCCCCAGCAGGCACTTTGGGTGGTGACATGGCGCCCTTTCTTTGGCCAGTCAGGGGGTTATTGGTTCTGGTGGTACAGCCATCTGCATATTCTTTCTCCACTGTCGTGAAGTACAGGGTTCAGAACCAAGGGAGGCAGAGGATTCACTGCAAAGTGAAACCAGAACTGTCAGTGCTGAAACAAGCATGGAGGGTTGGCATGGAAACCCTAAACAAAGAACGTCACAGAGTGTTAGGGAACGCCCATCCCCTGAGCTAGCTCCTGCCTCATCAGGGAAGTGGGAACAGCTGGTGGGAGGTGTGGCTCAGCACAACGGAGAAAGAAACTTAGATAAAAAGCCTTTAGTTAAATATAGGACAGAGAAGGAGAAGGAGAAAGAGACGGACATAGTCTCAGACACGGAGACAGAAGGAAAAGGTAGCACAGCAAGCGTGGAGAAAGCTGAAAGAAGGAGAAAACCAGAGAAAGATAGATACTCCGAGGGCAGCCAAGGTCTGTGGCTGAGAGAAGGGAAAAGGGAAAGAAATCCCAATTCCACTCGGAGGAACTTCTCAGAGGAAGAGAGCTGGGGAAGATATTCAAGTCCAGTTCCCAGGGAGCAGTGCTCAACTACAAAAAGCACTGGGGATTTTTACTATCCAAAAAGCAGAGACGTTTATTCCGGGAACCAGAAAAGACAACCACGCTGTGCTCACAACAGACAGCCTGCAGGTAAAGCTTATTTCCCTGATACCAAGCTTTTATCAAAGGGGAGAGAAAAGTTTTACCAACCTTTTTGTAGCCAAGGGAGATTCCTGGGAGAAAGCAATTCTAAAGGCAGACACAGAATTCCCTGTAGCCAAACAGAAGAGGGAAACGTGTATCCTTTTAATTACAGAGGGCTGTATGCACAGGAAGCCAAACACCCAGACTCACAGAGCAGGTTGGGGGAAGGGAACCCTGTAATTGGAACGGAGAGGTTTGCGTGGCAGGCAGAAGAACCCTCTCTAAGAGACCTTAAGGAAGAAGGTGATCTTATGCAGTGGGACCCTTATCAACCCCCTGAGTCCGAAGTGTTTATGGACTGCTCTTATATGGTGGCAGACAATGTGCAGTCCCTTTGTTAATAATACTGGATTTTGCTGAAGGAAGAAAAACAGCCAAAAGAAGTATTTTGGAGGGAAACTGTTTTATTCTTTTTGATTCCGTAACAGCTGAAGATAAGCATTATTTAAGTTGCCTATTTTTGTTCACATCAGGAGTATGGTTTCTTTGTAAATATATTCTTTGTTCATGGTCATCAACATCCAACCCCGGGAGGGGCAATAAATCCTAATTTAACCTGAACCACTCGTGCACAACTTGGACTCATTCTTACTACTGTAGGACTACATTACCCAGGAGGCCTTTCCAAACCTCCATTTAAAGTTCACAGTATAAGAAACACAACTACCCACTTGCCTTGCCCACGCTAAATGCCTCTGGGAGGGTGAGTGGTGACACCACATATTCATAATATGTTAGTGTTTGCTTTTGCTTTTGCCAGTGGCTTTCGGTTTATGAAAAAGGTCTGTGATGTTATTGGGCCTTTTATATTTGGTAATGATCTTGGCCTTGGTCTTGATTGTGTTTGCCATATGCCCTTGTTTGCTGAGACCTTGGTTTGTTTCATTGACAAGCATTCTTTGTATGTGCATAGTGCAACTGCTGTGGATCTGGTGTGGGGGTTTTGAGCATTTCACGGTTCTGCTCCATGGGCTGGCCACCTCATTATTGGGACTGTGTTATGTGCACTAGCAATATGGGCGACTAGCTACTTCAATGCCTGTGGCGGCCCCTAGGTCATGGGTTTTAGACCACAGAAAAAGTGTTTGGTGGCCCTTTGGGGGGCATCTTGTAGCTTTGCTTTACATTGGTGCTGACAGCAGCACCACCCTCACAGTGCAGAATCCTCATGGTGCCTCATCGGGAACCCTATGGCATGACCTATGGGGCTCTCTGTAACACGCCCTATAGGGTGCACTGGCAGACAGTGTACATTTACCTTTACCCTCTGGTGTGCCTTGTAGGGTGCCCTATGCGGCACCTTCGGGGTATAGCCCTGTGAGTGTGTGTTTGACAGCAGAACCTGTTAGACGTACAAATTTAAGCTGCTTCTGACATCACTGAATTGGTGTAAGGGTAATGTCGCAGACTCATCCACAGATACACCCGCCTGGCAGATACACATTCACTTGATACAGGGCCCTGAGTTGGGCCGACCAAAGCATGGCGTGGAGGGGTTTCCTGCAGGGGTACGATGGCAGGACAATTTGGTTATTACCTGCCTTGTTTCCAGCACGGTTTGACGTTTTATTTCCTTTATTACATGATTTGTGGATATATTTGACTTTGTACATATCTCACATATCTGGATGCGAATTCACACTATTTTCTTCTTTTGCGGGCTGAGGCTCTCTTGATTAAAAGGGCCCTCCCAATGAGGGGAGGTGGGCATTTTCTCCCACCTCTCAGGTTGGTTATGGCCGACAAAAATGGAGGATATCTATGGTTTTAACAGAGTGCTGACTGGTTATCCAAATCAATGACTATGGTTTGGGGAGGGTAATGTTGCAGGCAGCTTTTGTCCTTAGAGCCACAGGGGGAATTGAACTCACAGACCTTGCACCATCTGACAGTGTCTTAACCATTGTGCTACGGATCAAGCTGCTTTAGGGGACACCTTTTCTAACTTCTTATGGGGCACCCTGTTGGGCTACTGTCTGTTGCTACTATGTGACAGTGACACACACAGTCATTTCGCCCTACCGTGCCAGGGGGCTGTGTGGGTACATAACCCTTGTTGTGTTCATCTCTGGACTGCTGATCTGCATGTGCATTGCACCATGGGTATGTTTGCATTGGGACAGATCCTAGCCAACACAGCAGGCCATTTGGGTGGTGTCCTGATGCCCTTCAGTTGCCAGCCAGGGGGTTGTTGGCAGCTATGGGGCTGCAGCCCAGTGATTCCTTCACGGCCTGTGGGGCCAGTGGTCATGGGTTCAGACCCACAGTGGGCTTCTTTTATCGGGCTGTCTGCAGCATTGTATATTTTTAATGCACATTAGTGCTGGCAGCGAAACCCCTCAGCGTAATATAACCTTACAGTGCCTCATAAGGCGCCCCATGCGGCACCTTATCTGGCGCCCTTTAAGTTGCCTTATATGGTGTTCTATAGGGGACATCTTGGTGTGCCTCAGTGGACAGTGCACTTTATAATGTCGCCTGTGTGGTGCATTATGGGGTGCCATCTGCAGCACCTTCGGTTACACCACTGTGAGGGTGTGTTTGCTGGCAACACTACTGAACGTAAAGAAAAAATTGCCTCCTCATTCCCTACGTAATGTACAGGATGGTGCCTGGGCCAGCCTTCTGCATTCAGCACACTGGGGAACCCAGAGGATTCAAACCCATGCTGCCTGTGACAGCGGTCAGTGAGGTAACCATTGTGCTACAGCTTTGTTTCTGTCATTTGTGTCTGTACGCCTTCTTAGGATTAACGCGCGGTAACGCGCCACGGCGTCCTGTCACGCTTGTTAGTTTTTAGAACGCGCGTTAGCGGTAACGATGTACCGCCCATGTCCTTATTTGGGGTTTCTGTCTCTACCGCGGCTCCTAACGCGAATCGCACTAACGCACTTTAGTAAACATACCCCTTAGCCTCAAAATCTGTGACGTATAAATTGGCTACATCAGGGGCCATGGGGGACCCCATAGCTACCCCTTTGATCTGCTTATAAAAGATACCATTCAAACTGAAAAAATTCTCTGTCATAATTAGTGTGGCCATTTGTGTCAAAAAACAGGTGGGTACTCGTACAGGTTTTTCTCTTCTAATAAGAACATTGGTTAGTACATCTATTGCTGCCTTTTGAGGTATATTGGTGTATAGCGATTTGATATCTAATGTGACTAGTATTAAGTTCTCATGATATCCCTTAAATTCTTGCAGAATATTAATGATGTGCGTGGAATCACGAACATAAGATACTGCTAAAATGACAAATGGTCTTAAAAATGTATCTAAAAATTTTGATAAGGGTTCAAATAGGGACCCTATAGCAGATACTATGGGTCTACCTGGGGGATTTTGTAGAGATTTGTGAATTTTTGGTGCCATGTAAATAGTAGGTGTGATTGGGTGCTTAACTGTTAAAAAAACTATTTCATTGGTAGTTAAGTAACCCGCTTCTTTCCCAATGAACAACAAGGTATCTACTTTATGTTGCAATCTTTCTGTGGGATCATCAAATATTTTTCTCTGGAACAGCAGTGACACCTTGCCCTTTTCTTTGGGATCCCGACATTGCAAACAGCATCAGTGGCTTCTTCAATGCTGGAAGAAGTCTTGCTGCAATTACTCTGAAGCAGCTGCTTTCCTAATTCCAAGAGGAATAGATGACGTCTGTGCTTTGACTTGGACTGCCATTATGGATTTAGTGACATCCAAACAATGAAGGCGTTCAAAGCACTGATGTCCAACATGTAGTAGAAGATTGTCACTGGCCAGCGTCTTGTCATTCGTTTTGTGGTATACGTGCGCAACATTTGATCTGCCGTATCTACTACACCTTTACTAGAATTATAGTCCAAGATCATGCGTGGTTTTTTGTCTGGACATGTGTTATCTACTTCTTCTTGATCATGCAAACTGCTCAGAAGAACAACCACTTTTCCTTTCTTCGGGCAATAGGAAACAAGAGTGGCGTCATCGCAAAAGGCAAACAGTGAAGTGAATACCTCTCGGCCCTTTGCTGTTACAAATTCTGGAAATTCTTTTCTGTTCTTTTGAATTGTCCCCAAAAGTGTCATTTGTTTTTCTAGCAATTTCCATTGCAGGGATAAACTGCAGAAGAAATTGTTAACAGTAACATTTCTGCCAGATCGCATCAATCCTTCAGTGAGTTGCAGCACAACCCTTTCACCCTGATTCTGTTCCCTGTTTTGACCAAGTTCCCTTCCTGTACATACTTGAAGACGCAGAACATATGACGTTGCACTGTCACACAACATCCATAGCTTTATGCCATATTTCCCAGGTTTGCTGGGAATATACGTATTGTCTGAACGGAACACGGCCACGAAATGTAAGCAGTTGCTCTTCCACGGTAACATTTTCACCAGGAACAAAGGCGTCACTTAGAGTTGCTTCCCAGGTATCAAAAACGTGTCTGATTGGAGCAAGCTTATCCATGCCTCGTTGTTCACGTCTGTTGGTTGCATCATCAAATCTGAGAGCACAAGAAATTTGCTGAAAACGATTATGGGCCATATTTTTGCCGAAAACAGAACGACCATCTTTAAGGTTCCACAACTGAACTATGGATTCATTTCGTGACTTGTACACGCCTGAGAGGATCAGAAGTCCAAGAAAACGATGAAATTCTCCGTCTGTCAAATCTTTCCAGGTGTCGTCATAAATGTGTCTTCCTTGTTTACTCGTCCACATCATGATTTCATTCAATAAGTTCTTCCTCATGAACAAGTGGAATGCTGCGAGAGGGCCATCAACATTTGGTACAGCATACCTTGTAGGACCTTGTTGTATGGGCATGACATTAGCTCTGGCGTATCTTCCAGCAGCTTGCTTTATAGGTTTCCTGTTCCATGATGTGGCATCCTTAGATACATAGGCTTCAATGGCAGCATTTGTGCTTATAGTTGATGATCTCTTAGCTCCTCTATGACCACAACTAAGATTCCTCACAGATGATACAGACACCGAGGACTCCTGCCTTCTTCCCCGTCCAGCACAGCCTCGACCTTTGCTTCGACCTGTAACGTGACTATTTGCTGCAGGAGATGTTACCAGCTCAACATCAGTCTCACATTCACCTGGCTACCAACTGCTGTCGCCATCTGAATCATGACTGTCATCATCAGATTTATCGCCCAAACTTGGCTGATATGCTTCTTCGCTTGCTGAATATGCTGCATCATCAGACGACTCAGAGCCGTCACTGTCAGAATCTCGTTGCAATATTTCTCATACTTGGGCAGCTGAATACTTTCGTTTTGACATCATAAACAATAACCTAAAATAAATAAACAAAGATAAAGTTGAATAAAACGCAAAGCAGTTTTACTATAGGTGTACAATAATCGTGAAGAACGAGCTGAAAGCCTTTAGATTTCATCGGAAATAATGAGAGAACGTATGATATCATAAGAACATAAGATATGCCATACTGGGTCAGACCAAGGTCCATCAAACCCAGTATCCTGTTTCCAACAGTGGCCAATCTACGTCATCAAACTCTGGAATCTGTTACCGGAGGATGTAGTAAGGGCTGTTAGTATAGCTGGGTTTAAAAAAGGTTTGGACAAGTTCCTGGAGGAAAGGTCCATAAACCATTATTAAAAAGGGACCCAGGATATCAATGCTTGACCCAGTACAAGCATTGTGGAACCTGTGTCTTTTGGGGATATTGCTAGGTACGTATGACCTAGATTGGCCACTGTTGGAAACAGGGTACTGGGCTTGATGGACCTCGGTCTGACCCAGTATGGCATGTCTTATGTTCTTATACGTACCTAGCAGTTTCCCCAAAAGATACAGGTTCCGCAATGCTTGTACTGGGTCAAGCACTGTTATCCTGGGTCCCTTCTTAATAATGGCTTATGGACCTTTCCTCCAGGAACTTGTCCAAACCTTTTTTAAACCCAGCTACACTAACAGCCTTTACTACATCCTCCGGTAACAAATTCCAGAGTTTGATTACACGTTGAGTGAAAAAATATTTTCTTTTATTAGTCTTAAATAGTTTACCCTGTAGCTTCATTGTATGTCCCCCTAGTCTTTCTATATTCTGATAACATAAACAATCGATCTACGTTTACCCGTTCCACTCCGTTCATTAATTTATAGACTTCTATCATATCTCCCCTCAGCCATCTCTTTTCCAGGTTAAAGAGCCCTAACCTTTTTAGCCTTTCTTCATAGGAGTATCCTTCCATCCCCTTTACCATTTTGGTGGCTCTTCTCTGAACCTTTTCTAATAACGCTATATCCTTTTTAAGATACGGCGACCAGAATTGCACACAATATTCAAGGTGCGGTCTCACCATGGAACGGTATAGAGGCATTATAATATCTTTTGTTTTATTTTCCATTCCTTTCCTTATGATACCTAGCATTCTATTTGCTCTCTTGGCTGACGCTGCACACTGGGCTGAGGGTTTTAACATGTTATCCACAATGACCCCTAAATCTTTTTTCTGGGTGGTGGTTCCTAATGTGGAACCTTGCATCGTGTAACCATAGTTTGGGTTGTTCTTCCCTAGGTGCATAACTTTGCACTTATCCACATTAAATTTCATCTGCCATTTTGATGCCCAGTCTTCCAATTTATCAAGATCCTCTTGCAATTTTATACAATCCTCTTGGGTTTTAAAAATTTTAAATAGTTTTGTGTCATCTGCAAATTTGATAACCTCACTCGTTATTCCTCTTTCCAGGTCATTTATGAATATGTCAAAAAGCAGGGGACCCAGCACAGATCCCTGGGATACACCACTACTCACCTTTCTCCATTGGGAAAATTGGCCATTTAGCCCAACCCTCTGCTTTCTATCTTTTAACCAGTTCCTGATCCACAGTAGTACACTGCCTCCTATCCCATGACTCTTTAGTTTTGCCAAAAGTCTCTGATGAGGGACCTTGTCAAAGGCTTTCTAAAAGTCTAGATACACTATATCAACCGACTCACCTTTGTCCACCTCTTTATTCGCACTTTCAAAAAAACATAACAGATTAGTAAAACAAGATCTTATTGTCTAAAGCCATGTTGGCTGTCTCCCATTAGGCCATGACTATCTACATGCTGAGTAATTGTATTCTTTATGATGGTTTCTACCATTTTTCCCGTTACTGACGAGAGGCTCACCAGTCTGTTTTTTCCCGGATCACCGCTGGAACCCTTTTTAAAAATTGGTGTTACATTCGCGATCCTCCAATCTTCAGGTATTAGAGATGATTTTAATGATAGTTCACAGATTACTAATAGCAGGTCTGCAATCTCATATTTCAGTTCTTTCAACACCCTTGGATATATACCATATGGCCCAGGTGATTTGCTACTCTTCAGTTTATCTAATAGTTGTAATACATCTTCCCAATGTATCGATATTTCCTTCAATTCTTCTGCACCTTTAAATACCACTTCAGTCATGGGTAACATCCCTACATCTTCCTCAGTAAAGACTGAAGCAAAGAATTCATTCAGTCTCTCCGCTATCGCCTTGTAACCTCTTAGTGCCCCTTTAACTCCTCTATCATCTAATGGACCAACTGACTCTCTCACAGGTTTTTTGCTACGAATGTACTTGAAAAAATCTTTATTTCGCATTTTTGCTTCTGCAGCAAGCTTCTTCTCAAATCCTCCCTTTGCCTGCTTTATCAATGCCTTGCATTTGACCTGCCAGTGCTTGTGCTGTTTCCAGATTTTGTCGTTTGGCTCTTTTTTCCATTTCCTGAAAGATGCTTTTTTGGCAACAACAGCCTCTCTGACCTCACCTTTAAACCATGCTGGCAGTTTTTTGGACTTCCTTCCACTTTTCTTAAAGCGTGGAATACAGCTGGTCTGGTCTTCCAAGATTTTGTTTATTTATTTATTTACATTCTCTTATATACCGCGCTATTCTGCATCAGTGCGGTTTACATTGAACAAACTGAAATTACATTGAACAGGGCATTATAACTTGGAGAAAACTATTTTACAGGGAACATGGGCTATGGAGTGTTAAGTGGCTTGCCCAAGACCACAAGGAGCACCTGTGGGACTAGAAACCCCAGTCCTTCCGGCCCAAGGTTGCTGTCCTCTAGTGGGATTTAAACCCCTGACCTTCTGGCCTGAAGTACCTTGCCCCAACCACTAGCCACTCCTCCACTCCAAAGATAGTATTTTTCAACAACACCCAAGCTTGATGTAAGTCTTTAACCTTTGCACCTGCTCCTTTTAGTTTTTTCTTAACTATTTTCCTCATTTTATCATAGTCTCCCTTTCGAAAGTTAAAAGGTAGTACTGTGGATTTCCTTACTATCCCTCCTCCACAAATTAAATCAAAGGCGATCATGCTATGATCACTATTGCCAAGTGGCCCCAACACCCTTATCTCTTGCACTAGATCTGGTGTTCCACTAAGGACTAGGTCTAATATGGCATCCCCTCTGGTCAGTTCATGAACCAGCTGCTCCAAGAAGCAGTCATTTATTTCATCTAGGAACTTTATCTCCCTAGAATGTCCTGACGTGACACTGACCCAGTCAATACCTGGGTAATTGAAATCACCCATTATTATTACCACGCTGTAACTTTTGTTAGCTTCCTTGATTTCTTTGAGCATTTCATCATCCATTTGTTCATTCTGGCTAGGCGGTCGATAGTACACCCCCACTGCCATCGCCTTCCCCTTTTTACATGGAATTTCAATCCATAGAGATTCTACAGCAAATTTTTTTTCCTGCAAAACTTTAATCCTTTCTGACTCAATGCCATCTCTAACATAGAGCGCAACCCCTCCACCAATTTGATCAGCTCTATCATTATGATATAGTTTGTACCCAGGTATCACAGTGTCCCACTGGTTGTCCTCCTTCCACCATGTCTCTGATATTCTAATCATATCTAACCTCTCATTTAGTGTTATATATTCTAACTCTCCCATCTTATTTTTTAGACTTCTAGCATTTGCATACAAGCATTTTAGAGACTGTATTTTATTCATATTAATTTGGCTATTGGTAGACATGGGTAATTTGGGATCTTTAAGCTCTGTCTGCTCCATACTCGAGGGCATTTGGGCTACTTTACTCTTTTTTGGAACCTCTCTGCTTTTTGTAGTATCCTTCAAGGATACATTCTTCCGAACCATCCGCTCTTGGGCGACTGTCGGCTTTCCCCTATTATCTAGTTTAAAAGCTGCTCTATCTCCTTTTTAAAGGTTATTGCCAGCAGCCTGGTTCCATCCCGGTTAAGGTGAAGCCCATCCCTTAGGAAGAGCCCCTCCTTTCCCCAGAATGTTCCCCAGTTCCTAACAAATCCAAACCCCTCATCTCTGCACCATTGTCTCATCCACGCATTGAGACTCCGGAGCTCTGCCTGCCTTTTGGGCCCTGCATGTGGAACGGGAAGCATTTCGGAGAATGCTACCCTGGAAGTTCTGGATTTCAACTTCCTACCTAAAAGTCTAAATTTAGCCTCCAGAACCTCCCTACCACATTTTCTGAAGTCATTGGTACCAACATGTACCAAGACAGCAGACTCCTCCCCAGCACTATCTAAGACCTTATCTAGGTGGCACGTGAGGTCCGCTACCTTCGCACCAGGCAGGCATGTTACCAGGCGATCCTCACGTCCACCAGCCACCCAGCTATCCACATGCCTAATGATCAAATCACCAACTATAATGGCTGTCCTAACCCTTCCTTCATGGGCACATGACCCTGGAGAAACGTCCTCGGTGTGAGAGGGTTTTATATCACCTGGAGGGCAGGTCCTAGTTACAGGATCACTTCCTGCCACACCAGGGTGATGCTCTCCTGTCACGTGACCTCTCTCCTCCATGGCAACAGGGATGCTGCCAGACTGGAGGTGGGACTTCAGGACTATATCCCTGTAGGTCTTGTCTATGTACCTCTCTGTCTTTCTTATGTTTTCCAAGTCTGCTGCTCTAGCCTCTAGAGAACGGACTTGTTCCCTGAGAGCAAAAAGCTCCTTGCACCTAGTACACACGTAAGACCTCTCACCAACTGGGAGAAAATTATACATGTGACACTCAATGCAAAAGACTGGAAAGACCCCATCTCGCTGCTGGACTGCTGTCTGCATCTTAGGTTTTAGTTTTTGTTGAGATCTTTTAATTCTTTACTTACTAAGGGTTGCTATGGATATTTATACCAATAATACTGTACCTAATAAGTTTAATATACTTTGTTCACCTGAAGCTTAATTGATCTCAGGTCCTTAGTGTATGACTGATTTGGGTAATGAACTTCACCTGAGAGCACCTCCTGTCTTTTAAGTGTATCTCAAGTCCTTAGTGTATGACTGATTTGGGTAATGAGCTTCACCTGAGAGCACCTCCTGTCTTTTAAGATGTGTAAGTACCTATAAAGCTACGATTATCCCAGGGGTGGGTGGGTGTGGGGAGGGAGGGAGGGAAATAACACTTATTAAAAGAGGGCTGCTACACAATACCCTGTTCTGTGCTGCTGAAGTAAGCTATATTCTTATTTGATTTAAATTATAGCTCTTTGCTGCTGCTAGGCTTAGCTTTTGAACTGCCACCTGGTGTTAACACCTATTGAAAAGGTTTCACAGGTTTCTTGCCCCCTAGGTAGAAGGCCTCTTTGTAAAGGTCTCTAGAAGACTTTATTTGCTGCTCAAAGAGTACTGACCCTGTTTTGCCTTTTGTGCTAATCTATATTCTTATTTGATTTAAATTATAGCTCTTTGCTGCTGCTAGGCTTTAATATATTATGAAATTTAAACTACAAGCTCTCTGCTGGATTCTAAATTTAAACAGAAAGCTCTCTTCTGTGTTTTAAATTTAAACTAAAAGTACTTTGCTGATGCTAGGCCCTGAGTGACTATTAAATGTAAACTACAGCTCTTTGCTGGGTTCCAAATTTAACCAGAAATCTCTCTTCTGTGTTTTTAAATTTAAACTAAAAGTACTTTGCTGATACTAGGCCCTGAGTGACTATTAAATTAAAACTACAAGCTCTCTGCTCGGTATTTAATGTAACCAGAAAGTTCTCTTCTGTGTTTTAAATTTAAACTTAAACTGCTGCTACTAGGCCCTGACTGATTTAACAAAAAATAGTGGGTTCACAGATTAAATAGCTTTAATAGAAAGAATTCCTTTCAGAAAATTCCCAGAAATATATACTCACAATTGCAGATCTCTCTCCAGAAGTAACAGTTCCCTTTTCTAGTCTTTCAAGACTGAGGATCACATTACAGAAAATGTGTAATTTTCATAAAATAAGAGTACAAAAAATAAATGATACATAATTAATGATAAATACCTTTGTCAGATCAAAAAATTCACAAAACTGCAAATTGTATCACGATCCAAACCGGACGTAAGCAACTGTGGTCAAAAATGACCCCACTGGTACTCTGTGCTGCAATTCATCACTAGTGTCACCTAGTGGATGAAAATTATTCCTCTCATGGCGCAATATAAAGAGAATATTGACATGTGAAAAGTCATAAAAAGATTGCATTCTTGAACAACTAGTTTCCGAGATACGCGTTGTGAAACTTGCAATGGGGTCACTTTTGACCCCATCGTTACTCCCAGGGTTAATGTGTGGTGCACAAGTGGTTTCTGCAGCTGATTAGCCAGCGGAGAAGGATTTGTTTGGTGCTATGTTCTTCAGTGTTGGGATGTGTTTCTCCACTCTCCATGAACACACTCAATCTCCTATGTAGAAACTATCTAGGGCCCAGACATAGAGTTGGAATGCTCTAAAGTAAATCAATGACTCTCAGCTAAAAGCTAAAGCGGTGTTCCAATATGTATTTATTAATGCAATATGAAATGGATACATTGGTGTAACTCAAGCAGTAATGTTCAGTTTAGTTATAGCCAGTCCAGTACATGGAAAGCTTAACTTCTAAAGGTTTTGTGTCATCCCTGGAATTTTGTCCCTCTGGTTGTTGAATGGTGCCTCAGGCTCTGTCATTAAGAGAATCCTCAGAGCCCGATTCCTCTAGGGGCATGCCTGGGCCGTCTGGACGGCACTGAGCAGGACGGGCCCGTTAGAACCCGACTCTGCACCACGGGAGCCAGATGTTCCTGCAGGTGCAGGATTGAGCCCTGAGACGGCCCAGCATGCCCCTGCATGGTCGTCCTCCCCACCTGCTCCCCTCACTTCCACAGTGCCAATCCCCTGTTTCCCAAGGCTGGGCATCCAGGGTCAGGATTAGATGGCAGGGACCTACTTGATCCCGGCTCTGGCCTTTGAGGGGGTTCTAGCCTCAAAGGTTGGATAAGCAGCACTTTCCCTCTGACCCGCAGAATGTACAGAGCCATGACCTGAATTGGCCCTGTATGTGTCCCCACCCACACTCCGCCCCATCCCTCTCCCCATCTGCTCTTCCTGTACTGCAGCTCTGGCCATGCGGGGAGAGTCAGAGGGGGAATATGATCAGGATGGCTTGCAGCATCGGGGCCTCAATGCAGACTCTCTGGGTTCCAATGTAGACTCCTTCACCAACTCCACTTTCACATCCTTTTCTGGTGGACATCGCTTCCAGTTCTTCTGCTGGAAGTGCTTCTTGGTGGGAAGCACTTAACTCTTCATTTGGGCACCTAAAAATGTAAAATGTGCACAAATCACTTGGACACCTATGTACCTATGAATTAACATGCATACAATCAATTTGTTCACCAACAATGCGCACACAAAGAGCAAACACCAAAAAATGTCCAAAAATCAGGAAAATGTTGTTTAAAATGAACATGAACCAATCTGGGGGTGGGGGGGGGGGGTTGACTATGCACACCCCTAGTTCTTGGGTGACATATTAGACTCTATAAATAAGGAACTCTGCAATTTTCAAATGATTCTCTCTCTCATACGTGAGATCCAATGCTAATACCTCACTGACTCCACTTGCACATCCTTCTCTTTACTTTGATATTTAATGGACACCTGCCTCAATCTCTCTGCTGGAAATGCCTCTTGGTGGGACGTTCTGAAATCCTCCTCCACTCCTTCAATTGCCATTTAGGCAACCAAATATCTCTCCTTGCTTTTAGCTTTAAGACATACATGGTCTAAATAGGAGTCCTAGAAACATCTTCAGGTTGCTCTTCAGGAACAGAGGGATAAGCCAAAATTCTTTTTCCTTAATACAAAAAGTTATGTTGTCTTAAAACTTCAACTGTGATTCAGAGGAGGTACTAGCCTTTAGAGCATTCATTCTCTGAACCAAAAGAGGAGGGAATTAATCAAGCACATAGGACAACTGTCTGCTCTTTCAGCTTAAATATATAATAGGGATCAGCAGGGGTGGCTCAAGGCAGTCTGCTGCCTGAGGCGAAGAATGAGATGGCGCCCCCCCACCCCCTTAGAGGGGGTGGGGCTTTTTCAGAAATCCAATCAGAGACTGAACCAAATCAAAAAGCCAATTAGATTATATGGAGGAAATGCAAGACGTTTGCACACAGGGCCGTATAGAACTGCAATCGTGCCTTGTGCGACTTGCAACTCTGATGCACGCCCCCCTCTCCCCCCATATCTCTATCCAGCGCTGCCTGCTCTTTCCCTGCTGCTGCCGCCCTCTGTTTTTTTTTCACGGCGGCGCTGGCAGCAGGGAAAGAGCAGGCAGCGCTGGATGGAGGTATGGGGAGGAGGAGGGGGTATGCACCTAATCTGAAAGGCGCTGGCACTCTAAGCAGATCTGTCCCTCCCTGCTCTGACATCGTGTCGGAGGAGGGAGGGACCATACCTGCTTAAAGTGCTGTGAAAAGGCTTTGGGGCACATTTTAACTACCTGCTATTGTCCTGCCAGCGGCAGCAGGGCAACAGCAGACAGCCGAAATGCGCCCCCCCCCCCCCCCCAAGCCTTTGCCCCCTGTGCGGCTGCACTGCTTGCACAGGGCTAGGTACAGTCCTGTTTGCACACCAAGGAACTAAAAGACAGCAAGAATCAATAGCACAGTTTATAAAACTAAATTATAACCCATTTTTATTTTGTTATAAACTGCGTTATGGTTCTCCCTTTTTCTTTTTCAACATATATTTTGCATCCACAGTAGATGCAGAGCAGAACCAGGACATTCACCCACAGAATTCAATATTTCAAAAAAACAAATCTGATTCTGATCATCTCACTAACAACAACAACAATCACTATTCTCCAGTACCAGGCATATTGTGAACTAATAAAAAACCCTACAACAAAAAGCAAACCTACCATACCATATCAGCACAAACTTCCAAAACTCACATAAGGAGCCCATCCAAAAAAAGCGTCACTGTAAATACTACAGTGGGCCCTGGAACATCCATAAACCTATTTGAAAAGCTGAACAAGTCAAATTACTACAGTATAGTATAGATCTTTATGTACAAACTCCATGTTATCAGAACACCTGACCTCAGTCACACACGCACAACATCGACCCTCACCAAGTACAGAATAAGCAACTACAATCTAAAGTAAAAATAAAAATATGTAGACAAAATTTAAATGAAACCCCAAGACGTCAGAGTCCACATGCAGTGCAACATCAGATAAATAAGAGATGCAGTTCCCCAATATTGTGTAAAATATAAAAATAGCACAAAGTCCAATCACCAAAATTAAATAAAATTATTTTTTCTACCTTTGTTGTCTGACCATTTTATTCTCTGATCATGCTGGTCCCAATCTGAGGCTTCTGCTTTCCTGTCTTCTCTTAGCTCTCTTTCTGTGGTCTATGGTCCATCTGCCATTTCTTATCTCTTCTTTTGTTTTCTTCACTTCCTTCCATCAGCCCATTTCCAGTTCCAGTAACCCTCCCCAGTATCAGTCCCCTTTCCAGTCCTCCCCTCCCAGTACCTTCCAATGTCAACCACCTTGCGTTCCCATGACTGCCACTTGTGTCCATTCCCTTCCAGTCCCCCTCCTTTCCCACTGTCCAGCCCCTTCTAGTCCAAATACCATCCCACGTATCATCTCAGGTTCACTCTCAGTGCCACCCCCCAGTCAGCTCCCTTCCAGTCGCCCTACCCTCTGTCCATTTCCCTTCCAGTGCCATTCACATGTCATCTCCCTTCCAGCCTCCTCCCTATTACTCAGCTACCTACCACTCCCGTCCCCAAGTGTCAGCTCCCTTCCAGTCCCCCTTCGGTACATTCCAGGTGTCAGCTCCTTTCCAACCCCTCCTTCCCTTCCTGCCCCATCCTTCCCCTGGCAGACCCTCTCAGTATCCGCTCCCTTCCAGTCCTATTCTACCATCCCCCTGCATCAGCCCATTTGTAGCCCTAGCCCCTAGTTTTCTTCCAGGGCCAGCAGCACTCTCCTTCCTTCCCCCATTAGCCCATTTCCTGTCCCAGAAATTTCTAGTCCTATCCCCTTTATCAGCCCACCCCAGTCCTAGACCCCCAATCAGCCCATTACCAGTCGTAACCCTCCAATAAGTCCATTTTCAGTCCTAGCACCCCAATCAGCCCATTTCCTGTCCTAGTCTCCCTCCATAGCCCATTACCAGTCCTAACCCCCCATCAGCCCATTTCCAGTTCTAACCCCCCCATAGCCCATTACCAGTCCTAGCTCCCCTCCCAATCAGCCCATTTCCAGTACTAACCCCCCCATCAGCCAGTTTCCAGTTCTAACCCCCCCATAACCCATTACCAGTCCTAACCCCCATCAGCCCATTTCCAGTTCTAACCCCCCCCCCGATAGCCCATTACCAATCCTAGCCCCATCCTGATCAGTCCATTTCCAGTTCTAAACCCCCATCAGTTGATTTCCACTCCTAACCCCCCCATCAGCCTATTTCCAGTTCTAACCCCCCCCCATAGCACATTACCAGTCCTAGCTCCCCTCCCGATGAGCCCATTTCCAGTACTAACCCCCCATCAGCCCGTTTCCAGTTCTAACCCCCCTCCCATAACCCATTACCAGTCCTAACCCCCCATCAGCCCATTTCCAATTCTAACCACCCCCCATAGCCCATTACCAGTCCTAACCCCCCATCAGCCCATTTCCAGTTCTAAACCCCCCCATCAGCCCAATTCCAGTCCTAGACCCCTCCCCCCCCCCAACCCAGGGAAATTGAACAAAAAAACCCCACTCTGGGCCCGGCGAAAGAAGCAGCTGCTGGCCTGCTGCTGCTGCTCCAGCGACGGCAAAATGAGGAGCCCCGCGGCTGCCCGCCCGCGCCCCCCAGAGGGCCTCCTGGTTTCCCCGGCTCAGCTTTGCAGAGCCACGGTGAAGGGACAGTGTTTCCTTTTTGCATGGCTCTGTTAAAGCTGAGCCCGAGGTGCTGATGGGAAACCAGATTTCCTGTTTCCCATCAGTGCCTTGGGCTCAGCTTTAAGAGAGCCGCGGTTAAGGGAAACACTGTCCCTTTGCCGCGGCTCTGCAAAGCTGAGCCGGGGAAACCAGGATGCTCTCTGGGGAGGGGGTGGGGGGGCGGCCGTGGGGCTCCTCATTCTGCCGCCGCTGGAGCAGCAGCAGCAGCAGGCCAGCAATTGCTTCTTTCACCTGGCCCGGAGTGGGGGTTTTTTTTGTTTTTTGTTTTGAAGGCCAAGTGAGGCGGTGACGGCGGTCTTTTTGGGGGCAATTTTGCTGCCCCCAAAAAGCGGCCGCCTGAGGCCACCGCCTCACTTGGCCTCATTATAGAGCCGCCTATGGGGATCAGACACTGCAGAAGAGCAAAGTTATAGCTTCTTCTCCTCTATCTCTCCAAAATCCCCCCAAATGACTATAGGAATCAGAATCAGAAAAACCTATTGCTAGGGCTCCTGCTCTCTCGCTCTCTCTCTGATTCTAATGAAGTCTGACAATAGAGGAAAACATAGAGCCCTTGCCTCCAAAAACTCCAAATGAAAATGGTTTCAATGATACTAGAAGGTCATAAGACAATAGAGAAATTGGAAATTACCATTGCAGCAAACACCCAAAGGGTGAGAGTAGCAAAATGGCATGCTCCTCTAACTACTTGGAATGGCCCCTCTTAAAAGGGACATGCTTCTTTAGTAGGGATCCAGATGGACCCTACACATATGGGGGGGGGGGGGATTTTATAAGGAGCTGTCTATATTTATGCATGAACAACACAAGTAAATTCCATTATTTTAGTTATTTGTGCACACAAGTGGCAACCCGCCTGCTTAAATGACCTCTTATAAAACTCCAACTGACATGAAAGTATGAGCATACCTTGCATCATGTGTACTTTCACTGTGGCATGCATATGGATAGAGTTTGAGGGAAGCATGGGTGGTACAAGCAATTCCACACTTAGATCATAAAATTCTTTAATTTGTGCGTGCAATTGCAAAATGTAGGGGCAGTTATTTACATATAGGGTCATCCTGAACACCGTTTAGAGGGGCTGGATATCCGATCCAGATGTCCAGACCCATTAAACAGCCAGGCAGCCTGCTGGGGACACAGCTCCATGTATGAACAGGTGATTTGCACTTGGAGCATTGTTCATGGGAGGGAGGGGGCGGGACAGAGGCAGAGCAAGGGTGGGCAGTGGGAAGAGAGCAATTCCGAGGTCAGCTCTGTATGTCCAGGGTTGGCCACGGAGACAAGAGACTTATTCCACCCCTGGACAGAGCAAAACAATGCGGCAGGGCCTGCCAAGGATGGTGAAGGTGAGGGGGTGCAGGGGGTTCCCCACAGCCTGATTCTGACCATGGAAGGGCAGATCAGGGGTCAGGCTGCTGGAAAAGAAGATTGTTTTCTGTGTCAGGGGATCGCGGCTCCTGAATGGAGCCGCAGTGCCAGGGCGACGTGCCGCCATATCACTACGTCTCCATTATGTGGGCTGGACATGTAGTTGATCAGAATCGGGTCACGGCCTGCACATCCAGGCCGTAGATTCAATTCTGATCCTGCGGGCACGTCTAGTCCCTGTGCAATCAGAATCGGGTCTACCTCTGTACAACCCGATTCTGATCGGCCATACAGGGGGGAGAATGCAGCACAGAATGCCCCTCATAATCTCTAAGCTTGGGTGTAAGTGATCATGCCTTAACACATGCACGCACTTTCTCACCTACTCTCTGTTTTATAAAATCATGTACAAAAATTCATGACTTTATAAAATAGGCATAAAGTAAGCGCATGAAAACATGCATTAACTAGGTGAGTGATTTTAGAACAGGCTGCCTAGGTTAAGAGGGAAACAGGCAGCTATTTTTAGTCTATTTTATAAAGGCACATTGGTGCCTATGTATCATTATAAAATACTAGGGGTAAACTGGCAGAAATCTCAGCTAGATGGAAGCCACAGCCATTGGCATCAACTTGGGGAGCCAGTGTAAACGTACACACATGCAATCTGCACAACTATGTGTATTCTACAAAATGTGTGTGTAAATTTCAACTCCATCTTGTGCTCCTTTCAAACTCCACCCCCAGGACTCACCTACACTTATGTCACCATGTGCATTTTTATGTGTGTAACCCTTGGGATAATAGCTCCTTTTACACACATAAAAAAAGCCTAACATGCAGGAAAACTTTATAAAATTCCCCCATAATACCCTGTTTCTTTCCATGAAAGTCACTGGGCTTTATTTCAAAAGGACGTTTCCTAATTCTGTATCTATGCAAAAAAGACTCTTTATCTTAATAAGGACGACTGGATATGGTGTTTGACGACATATTTCTTGACATCTTGAGAAGTCCCATGATAAAAGAGAAGACAGATGTTATTGTACTGCTATTTGTTATTATGAGCTACCACATTAGATTCTCCGACATCAATTAATCAAGAAAATCTCAAAAGCTGGAGGCATGTAACAAGTTATATAAAACTATAAATAGTAGCTTCCATTGAGATCTGAATTATCCCATGTATGCATATTTTTGGTGAGGTCCAGATTTAGGCACAAGCAACCAAGGCAACTGCCTAGAGCGCCAAATGTTGAAGACACCAAATATCCAGACCAAAGAGGCGACTGCTTACTTTAGAGCTGTGGGAATTTGCTTCTTCAACAGGGCACCACTACAGCATGATGGCCTTCCTCTGCTCCTCTTCTGACTCTGCAGTCTTTGGGATCTCTTGACACCAGTAAGATCCCCCAATCTCTGGGATCTGCTGTGTGGTTTTGCCTATGGATGTCAAAATGTTAAATCCAGCCCTTATTCTGTATAAGGCTACCTTGAAACATTCAGAGCTTGATCTTCATCTGGGCAGGGCTAAGCACCATAGCCGCTTAGTCCTGCCCGCCGACCCCTTAACCCCAGATTTTCATTTCCACGGTTACAGAAATGACAATCCAAGTCATGCCTGCACAGGCCGGCAGCCGCCGAGGCTAAGCGGGTAGCAGCGATTTTCGATGTTGCCCATTTAGTTCCAGCGCTTTAAAGATAGGTGAGGGTTTTCCCCGCCTATCTTTAAGGCATAGAGCGCTAAGCGGGTTGCATCGAAAATAGCTGCTACCCACTTAGTGCCATTCACCGCCTGCACTCTGCCCTGGAATGACCCCAATACCCTAAGCAGATAGCATCTGGGCGCATTAGGGACTTAAGCGGGATTTTCCAAAGGCACTACCCATTGCCCCATTTAAGGCATTTACACGGTTAACATGGGTTGTTACCCACGTAACTGCCTTTGAAAATCGGGCCCTCAGATTATAGTACTACATATCTAATGCAAATGCGGATCTCATGTCTGTATTTGTCTTTTAGGTGTTTTGTACTCTCTTTTTTAAAGTTTGTTTTATAAACCGCTTTGCTTTTGACTCTAAAGGAGGTATATCAAGTCAAATAAAACTATAAACTATAAACTTACTTGTGTTTATCTTGTCAGAAGGATCTTTGGAGTGTACTGATGAATCGGATGACTGGCAACTGTATGTGGTTCATGCATAGCACCGTTTCAAGCTAGAAGTAAAGACACATTGAACACAACTGGTGCACAAGAACCACAATGTATTACATCAAAAAGTCAAAGGTGACAACAAGAAGGAAGGAAGAAAATGATGAGATATACATTAACATACAGCCACTAGATAGCATCACTATAATTAAACATCTGTAATATCTCCCTTGTTAATTTTGAGCTCATGCACAATTTTCTATTGTAAATATCCTAAAGATCAATTGTTGAGGTGGCTTTGAGAGCTGATCACTGAGAGTATAGGCAGGACTTTTCTGCGCATGTAGCTGCTGATCACTGGCTGGCATACTAGGTACCTTATTTCTGACAGATGTGCTCATTGGCTCGGAATTCTGGAGGAGTAGCCTAGTGGTTGGGGCAAGGTACTTCAGGCCGGAAGGTTGGGGGTTCAAATCCCACTAGAGGACAGCAACCTTGGGCCGGAAGGACTGGGGTTTCTAGTCCCACAGGTGCTCCTTGTGGTCTTGGGCAAGCCACTTAACCCTCCATAGCCCATGTTCCCTGTAAAATAGTTATCTCCAAGTTATAATGCCCTGTTCAATGTAATTTCAGTTCGTTCAATGTAAACCGCACTGATGCAGAATAGCGCGGTATATAAGAGAATATAAATAAATAAATAAAATAAATAAATAAATAAATCACTGCCATTCCTTGCTTGAGGATGTACCGCAGCAGGAAGTATTACTTAGCTCTACAGCTGAGCTGTTTATGCGCTGTCGTTATGAAGCTGGCTGCTCAGCTACTTGCAGGTCCACATAATTGTTGTGAGTTTTTTCAATGTCCACTAGATATGAGCATGGTGCAGCTTTTTGCATACAGATGTCCAACATCCAACGATTTGTACGATCACCTGGCAGTGGTTTCCTTTGGTCTGAGTCTCTAATATCCAGCTCAGAAATATCTCTTGCAGATTCACATTGCTTCTTGTGTCCGAGTTTTTCTGATACACCTATTTCCAAACAGTGCTGAATTAGCTTGATGGCTATTGATAGATATGTCTTCAGTCTGCTTGACATCAGACACTGACATCTATGCTCTCTATTGGTGTGTTTCTCCAATGCAGTATAGCTTTCCATGGGTTTTTGCCATCGTTTTTTGTTTTCTTGCACAGGTTCTTTACTATCTTTACAGAAGATTCTGCTTTGCCATTAGCTTGTGGATGTTTTTGTGATGTAGTAACATGTTCAAGCATTGTTTTTGTAATTGCATGCAAGTAAATTGAAGGCTATTATCTGAGATCACTTGATCAAGCTGGCCATAGTGTGTAAATTGTACTTTCCAACACTTGATTGTAACTTCAGCCAACATATCTGGGAACAATTCAATTTCCTAGAAGTCTGAATAGTGATCCACTATCAAGAGGAACTCTTTCCCAGCTAAGTTAAATAAGTCCATTCTGACAATTTGCCAAGATAGCACCTGAATGTCATGACATCACCGTTTTCTTCTACTGCTCACGTGCTTATTCATTGCAGGTAGAACAATTACTCACAAAATCTGATCTCGCTTTGCATATTAGGCCAGTAAAGGGTATCAGAGGGCAGCCAGTAAAATGCTTCACCACTAATGTGGCTTGAATGCATTCATGCAAACTTAGGCCAATGAATATCACTGTAAGTCCATGCCCACTGCTCTCCAGCAACTCTGCATCATAGGCAGAAAAAGAACACAGGTTCAGAAATTTCTGATACCATGTTTCAGAGTTAGAAGTAAAGATAAACTAAACACAGCTAGAGATTAGGGACCATGATATATTATATCAGAAGGTCAAAGGTGACAACAGTAAGAAAGTAGGAAAACAGTGAGATATAACAATGAGCCACTTGCCAGCATCAATATAAGCTAACATCTGTAACAGTCACTGCTTGTAGCTCCAAGGGTCCCATGGACAATCCATGATCTTCAGTGAAATTCTTGGTGTCTCCTCCATAAGATATGGAAGCTCCCTGGGGGCAAGCTACGAGTGTATATTCTATGTTATTGAACTGGACCCAGCCTGTATCTCCCAGTGAAATTATTTCTCACTGCCATGTACTGTAGCATATCTAGAAAGAGACAATTATCCAACTTTGAGTAGACCCACAGTGACAGCTTTTATTGTAAAGGTATGAATTGGACCCTTATTATACATTTTTCCATAAACATTCTTAGGATTCTAATTAGACGCACCAGGAGCAATTTTATAAAGCATTTTCTATATGTAAAGCATGTTTTACATGCAGAAAATGGGTGTTATAAAATCGTGCAGCTCAATACGGGAGTACGCGGCTATAAGTACATGCAGCAACAATGAGGAATATACTTACATGAGCGCTGTGCATAGGTGTTCATGGGGATGGAGTTTGGATGCAATAGGGAGCACAGTTATGATATACACATATATTTTCTAAAATGGGTGAGGTTATGTATAAAGTATGTGCACACATTTACAAATATATTCTAAAATTTGCAGAAAATAAACAATTTGTTTGGATTTTTCACATAGGTGTCCTTTTATAAAATTACCCCCAATTGAGAACAGTTTTAAAAGGATTAAGCAGGCTAAATCTCCATGGGTAGAGCTTGCCCTTACCTCTGCTTACCTTTTCACAGTGTGCAAACTTTTAGCCACAGGTGAAAGAGGTAGACATGGAAGCCAGAAAAAGGTGCCACGTTCATGGGTACTTTTGTATCTTACCCTCAAGGTTTGATTGCCAAAATTTTCAAAGGAAAACTCTGGGGGTTTCCATTTGAAAATTGTCTTTAAGGTCCAGCTATCGAGGCAGTTTAAACATTGCTCCACTACATTTGATGCCTCTGAATCACCTACTACTAAGGTCACATCCAGATAAGACAATATGCTCTAGAATAGTCATTCTCAATGAGGACGATATCGCCCCCAAGGGGGCAAACGTTGAGCTGAGGGGGCGATAGTAAAAATGCCTCCCTTTGAAAAAACTGCACCTGTACCTTCAATCAAGCGGACTCCACGATCTGCCGATGAAGAAATGCTGTGCAGCTTCAATAAGGCCGGCTCCCTGATCCTCACCGTCATCAGTGATCGCTGGATAAGGGCAGTGTGAGAGACACATGAAAACAGCGGCAATCCTCCTGACAAAAACCGGACAGTTCTATTATGTGCGGCTGAGTTGCTACTGTTCTGGTAGGAAGGTACACTACTGTGGGGACCCGCAGTGGTGTACCTTCCCACCAGAACAGTAGCAGCAACTGTATGCGCACTTCCAGTTTTTGCAATAGGGTGCATGGAATGATCTCACAGGGAACCCAGATATGGACCAAAAATATACTATACATGTGCAGCCAGAGTGTAACTGAAATGAGGAATCCAGTCCTGCAAGCTGTAGCACAAGCTGTCAGTGTAGCAGGCTAGCAAAATGGATGTGACACGTCAGGAGAAGCCTATAGATATCACAGTACCATCGCAGTCCAAGCTGATAAAAACATAAACCATACCCTGCGATGGGCAAAGATAATGTAGAGCTGCCTAAGACAATGGAGGGTAAAGAGACCAGTCCAAGAGTGGAAAATGAACCCTGGTCTTGAAGCACCCCAACCATTACACCACACCGCCACTCTGATGTTGTCCCCCATGTATGGGAGCGAGGGCTGAAAACCAAACCACACAGCACACATCCATCCGCCCCCTCCCCTGTGCCAAGCAAACCAAGCTGCCAGAGACATATGACCTAGAATGGCCACATATGGTAACATGAAACTGTGCCAGCTGTACCCTGGTCTGATCCTTTGATTGAAGGATAAGGTGGTAAATAAAACCGCTTAAATAAATAAATAAGGTTTGTATCTCCTCCAGAGATGTTTCCGCTTCCTGCATGACATGGAGGCATACCGGGTGCGATTCTGCACTATACTACGGACCAGGCCGTGCCTCATATGCCGCATCCAGCCTCAGCTGCTACAGAAGCAAGGTGAGTGTCTACGCAGAGACCCAGGCTGGGTGGGAGGTGAACAAGCACCCTCCACAAAGGCAGACCACCACAAGGAACAACACAGATTGCCACAACATGGGTACAACCCAATCTACGGGCTCCCCACTGTGGTGCCACACACAATCATAGTTTAACCAGACTCTCCTCCAATAGAGCAGGTACAGACGACTGCTACATAATCACATCCCTGGACCCCTGGAAGTAACCCAACTTAGAGACCTGCAATACAAATTTGAGGCGAACATGAGAGATGGAGTTCCTAAGAGGGAAAAGACCGCAGTAGGTTCTCTTACTTAAATGATACAAAACCCAAAGGGAACACTGCCCCACAAAAATAGCAATATCAATATGACTGCCAAGAGGTCAGCACATACATCAATGGCCTAGAAAGAGCCTCTGGAATGATGAAAACAATGTAGGAGAATATCTCAAGCAGGTAGCAATGTTTCCAACCAGAGCAACAGTCCAAACTGGGAAACCAATATCTTGGCTGGGTAGAACAATATTCAATGGTCAGTGTTCAATAGTCTGCATTCAGTATGCAGATGTAATGTTCAATGTCCAACGCACAGTAGTCAGAGTTTCTGTAGTACTTGATAGTTACCCAGTCAAGTACTACAGAAACTCTCATCACCATACCTAAGCTCTCTAATAAACACTACCCCCAACAGTAGATAACGAAGAACCTGCTCTCAAAACACTCTGGTAATCCCTGCAGAATTCAAGAAAGCAAATAGAACTACAAGCGACAGACCGTTCTCATTCTGTGCACCTATACTATGGAACTCATTGCCAAGCATAATAAGAATTATTACCGATCTCTTAACCATCAGGAAACAACTGAAGACATATCTCTTCATGGAACACTTTGGAAACAATAAACCTACTAGAAATACAGACCCTACATAGGACACAGCTCCAACCCCACCTCCCTACAGTTCATCAACAATACCAATGAAATGCTACTGTAAATACCCAACCAATAACACCGTTACCTTATGCCACATATAATCATACACCAACTATTCCCTTGGTACTAGTAGGTTAATACAAAATTGAAATGTAACCGTTAGTTCTTAATTGGTTATTTTTTGTTATGGTCCCAATACCCTCTCCCTGTTGAATGAACGTAATCAGGATGGAGTGCCCCGAGGTCCAAAGATAGCATCCTAGCCTGGGAAGCAGAAGGTGGCCTGTACCAGCATAGCAATATAGCCAAGGCAGGAAAGGTGTAATGGTGCTCATACAGTCATAGATGGTGCTGGGATCCACTGTGGCCAATGTAAAGAAAAGGGGCCTGGCCAACCCCACCAGGACCCCAAGTGGGAATCAAACCTGCGACACCATGAGGCAACTTCAGGGTTCAAATCAGTTTGCCCCCCCTCCCCAGCCACCAATAGTCCAATGTAGAGCTGACATACATATAGCACACATACCATGAGGTGCAGCTAATCACAACCTCTTTGACCCCCATTTACAGCTCTTCCTGAGGAGGATTCCCTGCTACCCTAACCTGATGGATCCATGGCAGACATGGCAGAGGATGCAGGGGAATCCAACCCCCCCCCCCCCCCGAGCCCCAGTGGGAGCAGTGGCAGCAGCAGTGCCACCAGGCACACCAGCCACATGATGGCCAGCCCCATTGTGCTCTCAAGTCCCACCCCCTTCAGAGGAAGGATATGATGAAGGGGACGGTGTGATCAATGCGACTGTGTTCTCTGCCTCCTCCAAGGAGGAGGGGCCACATGTCAGTGGATATGAGGGACCAGGTCCCCTGGCACAGATGGGGGAGTGGGAGATGAAGGCGTGAGCCCAGGGCCTGCTGAGGCCTATGATGCAGGGGATGTGCAGGAGGGGAATATGTGGATCCTCATCCTGGAGCCCCTAGAGGAGGGGGAGTGCCGACAGGAGGGTAGCAAGGAGGGGGAGGAGGTATCGGTGGTGTAGGGGAATGAGAGTGAAGAGGGGTAAGAGGCAGTGGTGGTGCAGGGGGATGCGAGTGTGGAGGGGGAGGATCCACCAGTGGAGAAGGGTGATGAGAGTGGGGAGGGGCAAGAGGCAGTGGCAGCACATAGGGAGGAGCGTGGGGATGGGGAGGAGGCATCAATGGTGCAGAGGGATAAAGGCAAGGAAAGGGAGGTGGATAAAGGCAAGGAAAGGGAGGTGGCACTGGAGGGGCTGGGGGATGAGTGTGTAGATGGGGAGGAGGCAGTGGTGGGGCTGGGGGATGAGCATGTGGATGGGAGCAGGATGTGGTGTGGCTGGGGGATGAGAGTGGGGACTGGGAGGAGCCAGTGGTGGTGTGGGTGGATGGAAGTGTGGATGGGAAGGAAATAGTGGGGGGCAGGGGTATGGGAGCTGGGGGGGCCAGGAAACAGTGGTGGTACAGGGGGATGAGAGCAGGAAGGGGGAGGAGGTCAAGATAGTGCTGGGGGATGGGAATGGGTAGGTGGGGGATGCCGGCACTGGCATGCTTCTGTCCACCTCCCCTCCAGCTGTGGGGCAAGATGAAGGGGCATAAGTGTCCAGTGGGTGTAGTGAGACCCACTGGTGTCCCTGCACCATCAAGTGGGCAATTGAGCATGGATTTGATTAATTACACAGGCCACTGTACCAAGTTGGCAGGCACCTTGAGGGTCTCTGAGAGGAGGTGCATGGTCTACGAGAGGAGATGTGTGGCCTGCAACAACAGATGCATTGCCTCCTACAGCCACACACCACCCCCTCTGACTGTCCAGCTGGAGGGACGGAAGGGCAGTAGGGGTGGCAGGCCACTTGTAACAGCACACAGAAGCAGCAAAGGAGTCCACACATAGATCACAGGCAAAGCTGCACATGTGGTGTGTTACCTCAAATGTGCCACCCACAGTCCCACACAAACAAGCATGCAGTAGTGGGAGCAGCTGACACAGGTATTCTCCATCTTTCTGGGGTAGGTCAGACTCTGCTGGCAGGGGCTGCCTGTGCCATTGTGCATAATTGTGGAGCATGCAGCAGGCAATAAATATTTGGCAGACCTTAGTTGGGTTGTAGAGCAGCTCCCCTCCTGACCTATCAAGGTATCAGAACCAGCTTTTCAGTTGGCCAAAGGTCCGCTCGATGTTGCCCTGGGTGCTCCTGTGAGTCCGATTGTATCTCTGCTGGGTTAGGGTGCTGGGGTTGACTATAGGTGTCAGCAGCCATTCCCTTAAGGAGCATCCCCTGTCATCTGCAGTGAGAAACATAACATCACATATATGCCAGTGTGTCGGAGGGGGGGGGGGCCATATACATAACACATGTTGAAGGTGCTGGGTCATTATGTTTGTGTCTGTGTTCAGCTATGGCGACCAGTGATATGGGTCTACAGCTCCCAGGTGAGACATGTGTGCCCTTAGAATGTGCATGTGCCTGGAGGCACCAACCAGCAGCAAGGGAGCCTGCTGAATGCAAAGCATGGCTGGATAGTTGGTTGTGGGGCCTGTTAAACACTCCCCCACCCCCTTGGGGGACTGTGGAACCTATGCATGCCATCCCTATTGTGCCACAAGGCATGGGTGTGTGTGGCAGCGGTATCCCTATGTCAGTGGATGTTCCTGTTCCCCACTGCTGCATCTCTGGACCCTCCCTAGGCAGACTATCACAGATGTGCATGGCGGGAGGAATCGGCTTGGTCTCTGGTTTCAGACCTTTGGACATCAGAGGTCCCCATGGTGGTCTGCCCCTGCTGCCATATCTCACCATGGCATTGGACTGCACATGTGTGGATTTGGACATCGCTCACATGTGCTCTCTGGAATCCCCACACATGGTCTGCACAGTGTCTGCCCCCAGCCTAGCCATTCTCTGCACTGCACACATGTGTGAGCTGTGAGTCAGGGCCAGTTGTTCCCTTACCGCCTGCCCAGTGCATGTCATCCCGTGTTTCAGGATGTGTGGCCAGGGTAGTGGGTGGCAGTATGTCAGCTCACCTAGTAGCCACCCTCTGGCTATCTTATCCCTCTCATAGCAGCCATGGATTCCAGACTGGTTCAGGATGTACGAGTTATGGCATGATACAGAGTATTTGGCGACAACATCAGTGATTTCCCCATGGGCATTGCACACCATTTTCATGTTCATGTATGATTTATGGTTGCAGTAGGGTATCTCACACTGACATGGGGGCCAGGAGAGCCGCAGGTGTTCCATCAACCATGCCCATCACTGATGGAAAGGCAGCCACATCATGGAAGTCCTGCATTGTCTGGTGCTGCTGCTGCTGCTGTTTGTGGGGAAGGCTATGTGTTGTGCAATGCACCTCAGAAATGCTTGCAGGAACTTCGTGAGGCACCTCGAGACTGCCGCCTGTCTGAGACCTCCTGCAGATGCTAGTACTGTCTGGAATGACTCAGTGATGTTGTGACCTTGACATGTACTGGGACTGACTGTGTGTGGTGGGGGTGCAGAGTGGCTCCAGCTTCTGGCACAGGTCATGAATCACAGCCCTATCAAAACGGTACCTGGAGACACAGGCCTCATCTGTCATGTCCATGTAATTCACACTCAGCTGTGGAACACTTGGATGTGGGTGCCTTTTTGATACCCTCTCCCTTCCAGGTTAGCACAATGCAGCAGGACCATCACATGCTATCTGCAAATGTCCTCCGTGGTGTCCTCTTGCCCCCAGATGCTACACCAATTGGATCTTCCCAATGCATTTATACGTGCAGGGCAATATAGTACAATGTCGAATACAGGTAAACCTCAACACACAAGTACACATTGCCTATCCTGTGGATGTACATGATTACCCCCGGCAGAGCAAAGGTACATGCCCAGGCAGATAAACATGTATTGATTGCCAGCCCCGCACCCATGTAGCATATATCAGACATGTACATGTGCAATGTGGCACAGCAGCAAGCATGAAAATGGTCATTGCTGGGCACGTACACGTGTACGTTTGACCCATGGCAAGTATGTGCATGGCAAAATGGTCCCTTTTGTGCTCTACAGTAACGTGTAGGGACCTTCATCGTGAGATACAGACACTGGCATCCTTATGATGTGTGGAGGATGGGGCACCAGGCTATCACTACAAAGGGTGGACATGAGCCTTATACCTCTGTCCTTAAGTTACTGTGACAGTGCTGTCATCACTATATTACACTACATGTACAGCCATACTGACAGACATTGTTTGCTGAGGTGCTTCCCAGTGCTCCATTTCTGTCCCTGTGGTTACAGACATCCCTGGGGCTATGGCTAACCATCTCCACGACATTTACGGAGACTTCTCAGATGGGCATGCCTCTGCATTTTGACCATCTGGGAGGGTTCGTCATGGGTGGGGGCATATGAGCAGCAGTGACAGTGGTTGGATATCTGCCAGTAGGTCAATGCTGCATGCCACAGGAACTGCAACATCAAAGATATGAAGTGGAAGTGGCAGCAAGTGCGGTGCAACACCACTAAGAAGGTGCGGCGTGTGGGCCCCAATGGCCAGTCTGAGCAGTTGACAGAGCTGGAGCAGCAGGTTCTGGAGATGACTGACCCAGCCACTGTGGAGAGTGTGGGACCACACGACACATCACAACCCTCCCAGGAGCCAGGTACATGGATATTTGTTGTGTCATGCTCTAGCACCCTGGTGTTGGTTCCCCCCTCTATGTGCATGTGTTGGTGTGCACCCTTCCATCACTACCTCCTGCCTAGTGTTGCAGACAGTGGTTCCACTGCATGGCACCCACTATGTGAGTGTATCTGGTCTGTTGGTGGTCTGTTGTGCACATATACAGCCATGTTTTCACAGGCTGCTGGCCACAGGGCTGGCATCATCATGCACCTATGTGGGGGAATGTGCTCTGGCCCACTTGTTCATATGCAACCTGCCTTGGGCATTTGGACTGTAGCCACCATCAGTGACTGTACCTCTGTCCCTATGTGGCCAACTGGGCCATCTGCATTGCTGCCACAGGGACACTCCTTGGGGGATTGTGGTCACTGGTGGCACTATTGACCAACCTAATTTATCTGTGTCTGCACAGGTGCTACTACTGGTGCACAACAGAGGTCTGTGCCTGCTCAGCACTCCATGTCAGGGGATGAAACATTGGGTCTGGCAGCACTACTGAGTGCACAGAACAGCAACTTGCCTCAGATGATGGGTCACGGCTGCAGGCATCATCTGAATGTGGTCAAGCTGATCTGGAGATCCTGGCTCCCTCCCCATCTCCACAACAGCAGCAAAGCACACCAGCAGGGGGTCATAACAGCATATCATTTGGTGTGCAGAGAGGTTGTTCACACACAGTGAGGCCCAACAGGCAAGGGGACAGGTTCAGCTGGAGATGCTCCAGCACAGCATGGCGCTGCAGGGGAGGCAGGCTGTGGACACAGAATGGCTGAATACCTCCATTGATTGGCTGCTTTCCACCATTGTGGGGTTCCTGCAGAAGCTGCACAGGGTACCAGGATGGCCACCCCATGATCCAGCATAAGCCAGCTATGATGTGCAGCCTGTGGGGACTGTACCGGCCCTTGCGAGTGGTGCTACTGCAACACCAGACAACTCTGATGCAAGTGGTGCTGCTGCAACATCTGGCCCTAGGTCCACTGGTGTCATGACCCATGCCTCGATGAAGGGACATCCTGTCAGGGTCACTGCCACTGCACAGGTCTCACATATTTTTGGGCCTGTTCCTCCAGGCATGGGGCCTGAGCTGACATTCCCCCCTTTCTATGAGAGGATTGGGGAGATCAGTTACCAAAGTGGTAACCCTCTGACTCCAGTGACACACTGCCATCCACACAAGTGACTGTAGTGACACAGGCCCAGATGCATGTGCTCTCTGAGAGGGGGAGGGGCAGGGGTCATGGAAGGATCATGTAACCCAGGGTTTAGATGTCCCATGTTATTCCAGTGGGAGAGGAGCTACATTAAATGTTGCAGGAGGGGTAGGGGGCACAAGTGTGGTGGGATATGGTGGGGTGTGTGGGTGTCTATTCACTTTGTTACAGCATGTGTGGCTGTGAGGGGTGTGGGTGGGTTAAGGTGCAGTGGATGGGGTCACAGCCTCTGTGGACTGCCGGGTCTCCATTGGGTGACGGTGCCTGCACCTTTCAGAACATGGGTGACTGCAAGTGTATCACCGTGGTATAGGGGGAAAACAGATCCCATTATGCGAGGGGGTCTGATCTTTATTTGGCCTTGTTCAGCGGCAGACAGCTATGGGCAGACTTCAGTTCCAGGAGTCTGTAGGATCTCTTTACAGTTCCTTTTCCTCTGTGCCACATCTATCGGGCACTACAAGGGGGTCATTCCATCCTCCAGACCTACCGTGTGCACATAGTTTTCTGTTTCATTATGAGATCCCCAGACCTATCAGCCCCCCCATCCCCCATCCCCCATCCTCCTGATATCTCATTTGCCCTCACATTGACTTCCACAATATGTCATGCCAACCCTGGGGCTGCTGGATTAACAAATCCCAGCCAGTGTTGACAGGGTATGTCAGGTACATATTGTAAAACTGGCATATTTTGCATCCTCTTTCTTTATCTGCCTCCTTCAGTACTCATGGACATCATCACCAGACATTGGGGCGGGGAGGGGGGGTGATGGCAGGTAACATTGTCCATGTAGCCATGCACCTGAGGGCACTCTGGCTATTGTGCACTGTTGGACCTGCTTGACATTGGTGGCCCTCCATCCTTGAACAGGGTGTGGCCTCCACCCTGTGACATGAGTGAGGCCTCACACAGATTCTGATGCCCTTGGCAACCATTTGGGGTCATTTCACCCAAACTGGTGCTCTACAGTACACCACTTGTGTGTTTCCTGGGTCCAAATGTTGCACTGTGCTCACATTTGGACTGTTCCTTGACTTAAATGCAGGGCATGGCAGAGGGGATCATTTCATGCTGCCACAGGGGATGCTCTGTTATACTTGCATACACATCTGTGGGATCATTTGGTGTTTTGCTTGACATGCTCTTTCTTCCACTTACAGGTTTCCATGTCAGCCGGGTACATTGCTAACAGCACAGGGTCATGTTCATTATGCAGACATATAGCCATTATTCTGAGCCCTGTGTGGGTTTTGTGGATGGCACATGGTCACATTGGATGCTGGTGGGACTTGAACCAATGTCTTTATGGTTATAAGGCAGTGGTATTGCCATTGCACTACACATCCACTCTGTGATGTGTGCGGATATGGGTGGTAATAGTTCACAGTGCAGTGGTCACACATGAATCAGGAAAGGCAGCATCACAACAGGGAGACATATTTGCAATCGCAGAGGTGCCATCCACGGTATCACTCGCCACTGCTATGGCCTCTGCCCTTTCTTGGGGTCCATGGTATTGTGTATTATGGTGCATCTGGTGCATTTCACATGCCCCTTTGCTGAGTAGTTGCATCCTATGCTCTCACTCACCCTGGTTGGCACGGGATTCTTGCTTGGGGGGTCATAGTGTTACATTGGTGTGGGGTTGTACTGTCAGACCTTCATTCCTGTCTGTCATATGGCAATCCTTTTATGGGACCTTTTGAGCTGTCACAGCACAGTGGACCCTTTGCTGGACTCATTGTTTCTTACTTCTGTCCATCAGGGGCTCAGTGGAGCTCATTACACACCTGCTTTGACACACACGGGCTTGGGATGCGGGCAGGTTTGTGGAACTGGGCTCATGGATGGCTGGACTTTCCTGAGGATGTAGGCAGCATGGTGATGCACTGTGTGTCATCTTCTGGTCCCATGCATGGCCAGGTCAGTGATGGGTGTGCATACTGCAATGCACATTCCTATACACTGCTAGGCATGTGCACTTTTCTGGATGCACATACTATCGTGTTTATGACTCCTTGGGCTTGACCAGGGTGCAGTGCGGCCAGCACATCTGTGCTCTACAGGCACTACCACTGGCTCCCAGGGGGCCCTTCTGATGCATGGAACACATATCACAGACGTTGCTTTCACTCACTGCATGTGTCTTGTTTCTAGGGCACAGTGATGAATGTGGGCATTTGCTCATGCATACTACACATGGCTGCCAATGGTGACTTGCAGGGCCTTGTAGATGCTTGTCTTACATGCTACGTGTGTCCAGACACACTGTCCATCTCAACATACATAGTAGCAGGAGCGGGGGGGCACCAGAGTTATTTTTGCATTGGTCAGCTCTGCATACAGTCTCTGCATTGTAAAATATGTACCAGTAGTTTTCAGGAAGGTTCACCAGTAGCTGATTGCCTCGGCATCTCCCTATCAGTCATATGGGACCATCAATCGAGGGTATGCAACAATGCAAATAGCACTGCTACATGCCCCAGTGCACCATCTCCAGCAGTACATATCTGATCCACGTTTCTCAGCCACTTAGGAGGCATTGCCATACATATGCAATACTGTACCTACATATGCAGTCCCATTTTCGGGACATGGGGAATGTCAGTGTGGTCTGGATTAGCTGCATTCGCACATGCAGCAATTGTCAGCATAGACAGTATATGCACTATTGCTCTCCTTCATATTTCTGTTGGTGTGTTTCTTGATGTTTCTTTACCCTTCTTACTTCCCTCACCTCTGCATTCTGTTTTGTGACCCTGCATCTTGTGTTCCCCATGACTGCAGACACACCAGTTCAGGACATACATGTCAGAGCCATTAATCTTTGGTATGCATTGGGGATCAGTGCAGACTATTTTCTAAGTCCAGCCCTTATTCCACATTTCCAATAGCTTGGACGTCTGGGTGAGATGCCGGCAACATACATGGCCCATTCCTGGATATGCTTATATATCTCCATGACTGACCATGCCCCTATTCTGCCCCTCCCATCCATGTTCTGTAATCCCCGTGCTAGTGCTGTGTATGTGCAGGACTGCGGGCTTTCAGGATACGGTCATAGACATTTCTCCCTGTGCACATCTATATTGCACGTCCAGTGGGCTTATTTATCTTCTGGAATGACCTCCCAAGTGTTTTAAAAGCATTACCATTGAGCGATGATTCAATTCGGAGAAGAATTGATGAAATGTCATCTGATGTAGAAACCCAGCCTGTTGAAAAATTGAAAAGCAGAAATTTCTCAATTCAAATTGATGAATCGATGGTTAGTGATAGTAGAGCTATTTTTATGGTATACCTCTGTTTTATAGCTGAAGACTACAAACTGCTTGAAGAAATGTTGCTCCTACAACTGAATCTTCCATTTTTGAGACTTTTAGATCTTGGTTTGTTGAAAAACAAGTACCCTTTGAAAACTGCACAACTGATGGCACTCTGTCCATGGTGGGAAAACATGTATGTCTTTCGATTCTTACAGTGCATTGTGTCATATACCCTGCCATCATTTAGTAGCCAAAAATATTAGTACAGTTCTTCATGAATCAAAAGTAACAGTTATTAAAACAGTTAATAAAATTAAATCTCACAGCAAGTATGACCGACTTTTTAGGAAGTTTTTGCAGTGATAACGAAGAGCAGCACATTAGACTTATTTTGCACATGGAAGCTCGATGGCTTTCAAAAGGAAATTGCCTAGCAAGATTGTAAGCCTCTTTGATACAATAGTTAGTTTCTTGGAAAGCGAAAGGGAGGTAGATTTGGCAGATGAAATAAAGAACCACAAAGGTTGCATCTACTCTTTGGCCTGGATTTTTCAAAAGCTCAATGAAGTTTTACTTCAGTTTCAAGGCAAATTAAATATGTTGCTAGACTGTAAACATGTTCTGAAAGCTTTTACTGAAAAATTAGATATTTTCAAACCAGTTTGCAGATGAGCCACTTCAACAGCATGCTGAGTTAACAGAAATAATTGAACATCTCTCAGATCAAGTTCATAACAATTACACAGAATATTTATTGTCATTGAAAGAAGAACTGAATAGCCAGTTTTCAGTTTTATTGAAGTCAAGCCATGGATGCTGGATCCTTTTGACTGTGATATAGAATCTGTCAGCGAAAACATCCAAAAGGAACTTATTGAACTAAAATGCAATGATGAATGCAAATACAAATTTGAAAAGGCTGGAATGACTGCATTGTGGCTGTCAAATACAACTAAACAGCTCTATCCAAACATGTGGTTTGAAATGGCTAAAGTACTGCTGTGCTTTTCAACTTCATATTTGGTTGAATGTGGTTTCAGTGCAGTCAATAAAATATTGACAAAGGAAAGAAGTAGAACTGATATATGTATGCGAGGAGACATAACACCTAAACTCACAAATACTAAAACTCACAAACCGAACACTGAGAATCTAGAAGCAAAGCATCAAGCACAAGGGTCGCATTGAAAATACAGCAGTAAAATGTCATTTTAGTTTCATTAAGGATTTTTTTGAGTGGGATGGGGGGGGGGGGGCAATTGCTTTAAAAAATAACCAAATGTGAGTGATAGGGAAAAAAAGGTAGAGAAACCCTGCTCTAGAACATGATTTCTGACTTCAAACCGAAGCTATCTGAACGGTGTCACTGAATGTCGCTGCAGACCTCAGAAAATACATCCAGTTGAAACTGGGAAAATCTCTGGGTGAATAAGGGGAAGACCCAGCAGCTCTCTGGTTATCCAGTCTGTGGCGATATTCAGCCACTAATAAAATAGCTAAATGGATAAAGTTAGGACAGGTCAATATCTGTCCTAACTTTATTGGGTTTCGCTTATTGGTTAGCAGCTGAATATTGCCGCTGACCGGATTGTGATTACTCTGCCTGGTAAAAGGAGATATTCAGCACCAGATGCCAGATAGGCTCAGTGCTGAATATCTGGTTTAGTTAAAATGGCCAGGTGCTCTAAATATGCTTGGCCACCATTGAATATCAGCCCCTAAGCATTGTATTTCATTACAGATTTTGCAAGTTTTTCTTAATTATAAATGCCACATCATTTCTTCCTTGCCTTTCATTTCCAGTGAAGTATACTATGTGATCATCACATTTAAATTGTCTGATGCCAGTCCGTTCAGTTTGCTGACACCCAATAGATTGAGTTGTGTACGTTCAATTTCATTCTTGACTATGTCCACCTTCCCTTGGTTCATAATTTGTATGTTCCATGTTCCATTACATAAGATATTTTCCTGCTGCAGTATCATCTAGAAGTAAGGAGATCCTGGATTCTCTACAGGGAGAACTATTCAGGAAATTGCTAACAGACCCCACACGTGAAGGGGCCATACTGGACTTGGTGCTTACCAATGGTGAAAGTGTTTCTGATGTTGTAGTGGGAGATCATTTTGCATCCAGTGATCCAGTGCATCCAGTGATCACCAGATGGTGTAGTTCAGTATTAGGACTAGGGCTGCTAGAATCCATTCAAAGGTGAGGATCTTAGACTTTAGGAAGACTAACTTTGCCAAGATGGGCCAATACCTCAGGGAGTCGTTAGTGGGATGGGAACAGCTGGGGGTTGTAGAAAAACAGTGTGCAAAACTGAAAGGGGATATTTTAAGGGCAACCAACCTTTTTGTTAAAATAGTAAATAAAGGTAAAAGGAAAAGGAGACTGCTATGGCTTTCGAAAGAAGTAGCTGAAAAAGTGAAGAAAAAGAGGGAGGCCTTTATGAAATACAAGAGATCACAGAGAGAGGAAGACAGGCATCTATATTTGGAAAAACTTAGAGTAGCTAGCAAAGTAGTCAGGAAGGCAAAGATTCAAAAGGAGGAGGAAATACCAATGCAATAAAATAGGGGGATAAGACATTTTTCAGATATGTTAGTGAGAAGAGGAAGGGCAAAAGTGGTATTGTCAGACTCAAGGGTGCAGGGGAGGAATATGTAGAAGCTGATAAGGATAAAGCGGAATTGCTGAACAAATATTTCTGTTCTGTGTTCACAGATGAAGAACCACGAGCAGGACCTCAGAAAACACCCACAAACAGGAACAGAAGTGAGGGACATCTTGAACAATTTTCAGAAGACTGTGTTTGTGAGAAACTAGCTCAACTTAAAGTAGACAAAGCGAAGGGACCGGATGGGATATACCCTAGAATACTAAGGGAACCTGAGGACGTTCTAGCAGCTCCACTGACTGACCTTTTCAATGCCACGTCGGTCGGGAGTGGTGCCAAAGGACTGGAGAGAAGCTCATGTGGTGCCTTTACACAAAAGCGGAAGAAGGGATGCGGTTGAAAACTACAGGCCGGTTAGTTTAACTTCGGTGGTGAGTAAATTATTGGAAACGCTTCTGAAAGAGAAAATAATGAGGTTTCTAGAGTCCAGCGGATTACAGAATCTGAGGCAGCATGGATTCACCAGAGGCAGGTCTTGTCAGACAAATCTGATTGATTTCTTTGACTGGCTGACCAGGGAGTTGGACCGAGGGAGAGCCCTAAATGTGGTGTCTTTAGATTTCAGTAAAGCCTTTGACACTGTTCCTCACAGGCGACTTATAAACAAACTGAGCACCCTAGGGATGGACCCTAAAGTTACTGCTTGGGTTAGAAATTGGTTGGGCGGGGGGGCGGAGCCTGATGTCCAGCGGGTTAGACGCTTCGCGCTGAAGCTCCCGAGGGGCCTACTCAGAATCCTGACTTAATACCTGCATAAACTTAATATTTTGCTCCAAACTTACCGGGGTGCCTTGGGGGGAATGGCGGCCCACAAACCAGCGCGCTTGGACTTCGGGTCTCCCTCTTCTTCACATGGAAAACGCTCCAAAACAGAGCTGTCTTCCCCACAAAAGATGGTTCCACTTCGGGTAAGCCCCGAAATGCAACAGGAGATCTTGGAGGAAATACGTGGTGTGAAGGAACTGGTACAGTCCAACGGAGAAGCGCTCCGAGCCATGCGAGAAGATTTCGGTATGCTTCAGGACCGGCTTGAAGGTCTTTCACTACGGTTGGACAACATGGCGGGGGTCCTCGATTCGCACGCGGTGCGCTTGGTGAACCTGGACAAGGCTGAGCGTCAGATACAGAATCTTCAAAAAGAGTTAGAGGATTGCAATAATCGAGCCCGTCGCAACAATGTAAGGCTCATAGGAGTACCAGAGGGGGCAGAAGCAGGAGATATTAGAGAATTTCTGGTCAAAACTCTCCCCTCCTTGCTGAAGATTACCTTTTGCAGAGATCTGGAAATTGACCGAGCATATCGTGCTCCTACCAACATCGCACTCAATCGGATGACCCCCCGGCCCATCATCTTTCGTTTACTGAGGTATCAGCAAGTTGAGCAAATTCTCAATGCTGCCCGGGCGAATCACCATCTGCAGTTTGAAGATCATAAAGTCTCTTTCTTCCCCGACTTGGCAAAGCCCACAGTTGACCGGCGGAAGGGACTCCTTGCTTTTCGACCTAGACTTCAACAGTTACAGGCTCGCTTTGGCCTCTTATATCCAGCGAAGCTCCGAGTGACTCTCCATAACCAAACTAGAACCTTCGAAGATCCTGCTCTGCTAGCAACATTTTTGGATTCCAAAGAGGCAGACCAGATGCGCTAAGTCAACAACTCGGATGGAATCCGCTGGAACTGCCCGCCATTTTGAATGGCCCGATGCGGTGATCATTGCCTGGAATAGAGACTGCCTGGACCTTTCTTTCTTTTATATCTACCTTTCTTGGTCTCCTTTTCCTCCATGATGTGCACCTCGGTTGGATTCGGAGCACGCACAGCTATACTGGTTATATGTTTCAATTTAGGCCTTCTCTGGGGTTTCTCCCCGCAGACATCAGGTCGCCAGTAATTTCTGGGGTTTTGCTTCTTCTCTAAGGCACTTCGGTGCTTCTACTGTTATATAGGGCGCTTCATGATTTTTCATTGGCTTATTTTCTATCATATCGTGTGTACAGTCATTTATAGTTGATATGAGGGACATTGCGCAACTCTGTGCGCCATCATGTTTCTTTCTCAGAATGTTTGACTTTGTTGTATGGCCTTATGTAAGCTCTTGTCACTGAACGTAAGAGGCATCAATAGTCCAATCAAAAGAATGACCATCCTTAGTTATTTTAATCATGACCATACTGATTTAGTGTTTCTTCAGGAAACCCATTTCACCTCCGTTGAACCACTGAAACTTACTACTAAACCTTATATGGTGGCTGCCTATTCTCCCGCCGTTTCCAAGCGGTGCGGGGTAGCCATCTTGGTTAAGAAATCTTTGCCAATCACTGTAATGGATACTAGCTCTGATGGGGAGGGTAGCTGGGCCTGTGTACATTTTAAGGTTGGAGATAGTGAATTCACGTGTATTTGTATTTATGCTCCGAATGTGGATGACCCTGTTTTTTATGCACGTATTGCGTAGTTGGCATAGGCCTCTGTCACTACTCCACTGTTACTTGGCGGCGATTTCCACCAAGTATTTGATCCTTTGATAGATAGACTGCCGCCTAGAACGAGTGGTCCGCCCAAGAGTCTCTACACCCTGCCAGCTCTGATGAAAGATCTTGCGTGCGTAGATATATGGAAGCTGCTTCACCCCTCCGACTTAGAGTTCACCTTTTCTCAGCCCCCCCATCACTCACAATCTAGATCAGATTTTTTCTTATCTCCACAGTACTGATATCCCAAGTGGATATATACTCCTGATAGGTTAGCCAACTGGAATGCCATTCAGAGCACTTGATGCTGGACATGCCATGTGGCCTTTGGTTTACTAAACTCCTGTTAAGTATGATTGTCCCGCATTACAGTATTACTGGAGTCGGGTCTGGGGTCGTATTCATTCTATTTTACATTTTCCGGAACCCCTCTCTTGGAAGATTGTGGGGCTCCGCTCAGCTGCGGGGATCCCCTCTCTTCCTAAGTCGGCTTACTTCCTTTTAGCCTTTATGCTGGGCATTGCTATTTCCTATTTCCTTAATCACGAAATATTGGAAAAATAGCTCTTCTTTGAGCTCTAATGAATGGTGAATCATGTCTGTCTTTATTGTAAATATGAGCAAATACCTTGTATTTCAGCCTCTTCCGTTCAAACCATTCACTATTTGTCTTGCTAGAAGACGCTCAACGATTATGTTCAAACTATTCCATGCTCTCAGTTGACTGTTTGATTCTGTATTAATCTCTGTCACATGCTCATCCTGTATCATAGATTCTACTTCTGTTTGTTTGATGTACAATAATTGTTGTATGTAAGCGCTTATATGATGATTCTTATCAGCTTAGAGAAGAAGCATTGGGGTGGGGGGTAATTGGGGTTGCTTTCCTTATTGTATGCGTGTATTTGTTTCCTTTGGTGTGTTGTTACTTTTGCTTGTTGTAAAACGAAAATAAAAGTTTAAAAAAAAAAAAAGAAATTGGTTGGGCGGGAGGTGACAAAGAGTACAGGTAAATGGAGCTCACTCTGAGGAGAAGGATGTTACCAGTGGTGTGCCCCAGGGATCTGTCCTTGGTCCGATTCTTTTTAACATCTTTGTTAGTGATATAGCGGAAGGGCTGTCGGGTAAGGTTTGCCTCTTTGTGGATGATACCAAAATCTGCAATAGAGTAGATACCCAAGAAGGTGTAGATAACATGAGGAGGGATCTAGCTAAGCTTGAAGAATGGTCTAGAATTTGGCAGCTGGGATTTAATGTTAAAAAATGTAAGGTCATGCATTTGGGCTGCAGCAATCCAAGGGGAGCAATATAGTATAGGGGGTGATGTACTTTTGTCCACTAAAGAAGAGCGGGACCTAGGCGTGGTTGTGTATGATGATCTTAAAGTTGCTAAACAGGTAGAAAAGGCGACAGCAAAGGCTAGAAGGATGCTTGGGTGCATACAGAGAAGAATGGCTAGCAGAAAAAAGGAGGTGATAAAGCCTCCGTATAAGTCTTTGGTGTGACCTCATTTGGAGTATAGTGTGCAATTCTGGAGACCGCACCTTTAAAAGATGTAAACAGGATAGAATCGGTGCAGAGGGTGGCTACTAAAATGATTAGTGGGCTTCATTATAAAGCATAAGAGGACAGACTTAAGTATCTTAATATGTACACCTTAGAGGAAAGGCGGGATAGAGGTGATATGATTGAGATGTTTAAATACCTCCATGGCATAAATGTTCAGGAAGAGAGCCTCTTTCAATTGAAAGCAAGTTCTGCTACAAGGGGACATTGGACATTACTAACCTTTAGTAAACATGCCTCTTAATGAGTGCCTGGATAAAGACTACCAGATTTCTACATTACTATACTCCAGTGCCAAACGCCAGGCACATTCAGAAGGACTACAAACACTGTCCATTTAGAACCCATAGCAAACCCGCCGTATCATAACAGCACTATCAGGACTCACAAAGCACCATAACCTACCTATCAAAAGGCATCACTGCAAATATTAAACCAATACATCTCAGAGAATACCAATACATCTCCTACTCGAGAAAGAGAACACGTGGCACTGTCAAATAGAAACTACATAAACAAAATACCTCAGCTCGGTTACACATGCAGAACATAGACCATCACCAAACAAAGAACAAGGGATCACAATTTAGAAATAGAAAGATAATAATTAAATTGGGAACCCCAAAAGCCAAACATGAAATGTACAACAACACTGGAGACATAAAACTATAAATTAATTTCCTCTTGTACTAAACAAAACAAAACAAAACAGCGGCCAGAGTTCTTCATGGATCCCTAAAAAGCCAACATATTACTCCCATCCTATTTGACCTCCACTGGCTCCCACTAACTTGCAGGACTTTATACAAAGCTCTCATCCTGACCTTCAAAGCATTCCACCATATCTCATCATCCTCCTTATCTGATCTCCTCCAACACACACAGAACACCAGATCTAGACGTTCTGTAACAGAGAACATGCTAACAGTCCCAAATGACAGCAAAAAACTCACTCAAACAACCACTTTAAGAGCATTCTCTTCCTTCGCCCCTAGATGCTGGAACACGCTTCCACCTAGTATTAGATCACAAAAAGACCTGTCCCAGTTCAGAAAATCCATAAAAACACACCTCTTCCTACAACACTTCTCACAATATACTGACCCCCCTCCCACACAGACCTTTGATCACGGCTAGTCAAATAAGCTCCCGAAACCTTACCACTCGATCTTGACCAAGCCTCACAAACCCTACCTTTAGAGCTCGAGCATTTAAGAACCTATTGTAAATAATTAAAAATATCTGTTAATTGTTAATCCCTGTTATCCATGTTTTTACTCCCTGTTCTCTGTAAACTTAACATTTGTTTTATGTTTAAGTACAAAATTTGTTAAAATGTAAACCGCGCTGATATCAAAAGTGCGGTATATAAAAGCTGTTAAATAAATAAATAAATAAATTAATGATGCACATTTCCCAGAGCTGACATATTCCAGTAATTAAATTCAAAATAAAAAAGCATTTTTTCTACCTTTTGCTTTTTTGTGCATTTTATTTTTTAGTTGCAATTGCTCCAGTCACTTTCTTCTGGTTTCTTCATGTCTTCTCCAATTCTCCATTGTCTGCTGTAAATTTGTCCTTTCTTCTTTCTTCTAGTTTTTTCCCATTCCCTCTCTACATCTACTTTAACATAATGATCTTTCCCCTTTTGCTCTTTCCTCCATTTCTTTCTTTATTCCTTTCTTATCCACTCAAATTTCACCCCTCCTTCCTCAATCCCCACTTACTCTCCCAATACCCGGCCAATCATATATTTTTCTTCTCTCCCACATAAAATATATTTTCCCCTGTCCATCCTCACTCCCCCAGCCCCATTCCCTTCTAGTCCTCCTCCAACATCAGCTCCCTTCTAGTTCCAGCCCTAACCAGCATCAACTCCCTTCTAGTCCCATTCTCCCATCCCCCGCATCAGCCCATTTCCAGTTCTAGTCCCCCATCAGCCCATTTCCAATCCTATTTATTTATTTATTTTTATTTATTTAAGCTGTTTTTCTATACCGTCCCTTCCAGAGATCAGGGGCAGTCTACATCCTAACCCCCCATCAGCCATTTCCAATCCTAGCCCCCCTCATCAGCCACATCTAGTCTTATCCTAGCCCTCAAATCAGCAATTTCCAGTCCTATCCTAGCCCCCATCAGTTATTTCCAGTCGTATTCTAGCCCCTCCATCAGCCCATTTCCAATACTTAGCCCTCCATCAGCTCATTTCCAATCCAAGCCCCCTGCCCCCACTTAGCCCATTTCCAATCCTAGGCCCTCCATCAGCCCATTTCCAGTCCAAGCCCTCCCCACTCAGCCCATTTCCAGCCGTAGCCCCACCATTAGCTATTTCCAGTCTTAGCCCCCCCCTCCCCTGAAGAGCCCCCCATCTGTCTGACTGCCTTTAGAGGGCTCCTGGCAAGCCCCGGCTCACCTCTGACAGCACCGAAGTGAAGAGTGCCGTGTTTGTTCACTTCAGCAGTTGTGTTGTACTATAGACCGCTGGCCTGCTGAGTTTCAGGAACAGGAAGTTCCCTTTGACCTGGAGCGCCAGCAGCCTATAGTACACACGGCTGCCAAAGTGAAGAAAAATGGCACTCTTCACTTCGGCGTTGTCAGAGGTGAGTCGGGGTCTGCCAGGTGCTCTCTAAAGCCGAACCTCATGCTGCTGCTGCCGCCACTGATTATGCGAGATGATATTGGCACAGAGCCCCCTGAAACACGTGGCCCTGTACAAACACCATTCTCTCACAATGGATGGGCCGGCCCTGCTTGCTGGTACATAAGTTGTAAGAGTATTGTACAGGTACGCTGGTTGCCCAGTACTGAAGATTTTAAAAACTAAAATAAGGACCTCAAATTTTACCCTATAGCCATAGGATCCAATGTTTTTCTAGCATGAGAGGAGTCACATGATCTAAGATTTGGGATGAATAAATGAGCCTAATGGCTGTATTTTGAACTAGCTGTAGTTTCTTAAGAGTGGTCAGAGCCAATCCATTATATTGGGCTTTGCAACAGTTGAGCCTGACTTTAACTAGGGAATGTGCAAGGATAAGCACATCTTTTCTATCTATATAGGAGTGATTTCATCATATAGGACACAGACTCCAAAAACATCAGTTTACTGTAGAGGTAGGCTGAGTCTCAAAGTTAAGCTACAGACGATAAGACGGTGATCTAACTAGCTTAAGTTGTTATTCGCAACGATCTTGACTGATGGGTTCTGATAGGGTACCTTGATCATGTTAATGAATTTATCTCTAAAACCAAACCACTGCAAAACAGAAAATAAAAAGGACCACTCTAGCCTCTCAAGCACTTTCTCCGTGTCGAGAGAGAGACCCACACAGGGTACCTCTAGTTTGTTCAACAACTCCAACACATGACAAAGTAATTTGGCATTATCTGCCGTGGATCTTCCAGCAATAAATCCACATTGATCTGGATGGATTAACTGAGGAACAACCTTTGCTAGCCTATTTGCCAAAATAGTTGAGTAGTTTTTGTAATCTGCATTTAATAGCGATATAGGCCGGTAGTTACTGACTTTCTGGGGGTCTCTGCCTGGTTTTTCCAAAACTATTATATTGGCATCGAAAGAGCCTATATTAGGAATGTCTAGGTTTGATAAACACATGGATATACTGGGTATAGGTTTATGCATATCTACCCTGTGAATTTTAGAAAAGGCCATTTCAGCATGTAAAAAAAACTATCCTGACATGCAGAAATATTTAAAATTACACCCAGCTCTACAAGGCTAAAGGCTCCATGAAATATGTTACTTGATGGATGACTGCGAACAAGTTCTCCCATGATATACACAGCTTCATCTATAAGTCCATGCATTTTGTTTTGAGGCTAGATTTAAAGATAGGTCAGAAGAATTTCAGGGTTATTTGCCTGTCGTTTTACAAGTAATACCCTAGCCTGGGCAAAACTTGCAGCATTTCATAATTTCACAAGTCAAATGGCTGGTATCAAATATGTAAATTTTGGCGTTCATTTTGTAAGAAGCCACATAGTTAACAACTGCTTTTATGCAGGTTAATGGTGCCTTTTCTATAAAATCAAATCCATATGGATTTGACTTTAAGGAATGCTAGCATTAGTGGCCATTAACATGCATCAATTTAAGCAGCAGTCAATTACACCAGTTGGTGGAAATGACGGAGCGTATCTAATCCACTTGTATCCATATTCTATAAAATATGGGCCTGATATTCAAAGGGATTAACATGGTTGGCATCAGGGCATTCAGGGGATGGTCTGGCATGGCACCCAGTCATAACCGGGCAATGGCAATAATGAGCTGCTGCCCAGTTATGGCAAAGCTGCAGATGTTAATTAGGCAACCTGGATATTCAATGCTGGGACCAGATATGACTCCGGCATTGAATATTTGGGTTTAAGTTTTGGCGGTGGCGACAAGGCGCATTAGAACAGCCAGCTGCCACTTCAGAATATCCCTCCCTAAATGCATAAACGTGCACTCCACCCGAGCTTGCAGTAAAGCTACACACAATTGGCTCCACGCATATTCTTATAGAATCACAGCCACATAATTTATCTGCAAACGATAAATATTTACCTGGCTCCTTACAGGATTACCCTCCACAAGTCTGCAATGTTTTTACCTCAGTTTTTGAAAGCACTTTACGGGAGGGAATTTATTTCTCCATTCTTATCTCTGGTGCATAGATACTTTTCTAATTATGCAAGCAAGGGTCAGAAAATAGACTGAGGAGCCCTTTTACTAAAGTGCGCTAATGGTTAATGCGCGCTTGAATGCATAACATAACATAACATAGTATATGACGGCATATAAAGACCAGTATGGTCCATCTAGTCTGCCCAGCAAGACTGCAAGAGTAGGTGCACCTGCCGCTCCATGCAGGTCACTCCTTCCCATGCCTTTGTTTAGTGGTGTACCCACCGCTTCGTGTAGGTCACCCCTATTTGTTCAGATATAAGAGATAGTTATGTTAATTTTGATTTATCATGTTGCTATAAAAGGATCCACTGTGTCTGTCCTATGCCATTTTGAATTCTGTCACTGTATTTGCCCCCACCACTTCCATCAGGAGGGCATTCCAAGCATCCACCACCCTTTCAGTGAAAAAATATTTTTGACATTGCCTTTCAGTTTACCCCCTTGCAGCTTCATGTTATGCCCTCTAGTTTTACGGCTTCCCCGTCTTTGGAAGAGGTTTGTTTGTCCATTAATACTCTTTAAGTATTTAAGGGTCTAAATCATATCTTCCCTGTCCCTCCTCTCCTCCAGAGTGTTCATATTTAGGTCTTCCAGTCTTTTCTCATAAGTCTTCTGACACAGGCTCCAAATCATTTTGGTTGCCTTCCTCTGAACCATTTCCAGTCTTTTTATAGCATTGGCAAGATATGGTCTCCAAAACTGAACACAGTATTTCAAGTGAGGCCTCACCAGTGAATTATACAGTGGCATTAGTACCTCTTCCTTTCTGCTGCTAATTCCTCTTTGTATGCAAACCAACATCCTTCTGGCTTTGCCACCACCATGTTAAATGGTTAACGTGAGGCCACAGTAACTTACCGTGCTGGCATGGTAGTTACCACATGCTAATTCCCGCCTTGACTGCTCATTGCGGGACGGGGTGGGAAATGGGCAGGTTATGGGCTGAGAGTAAGTATGGACTGAACATTGCATGGCACTTATCATGTGCTAACTGTCGATGTTGCAATTAGCATGGGTTGTGATAAGGAAGCTTATCAGGGCCCAGGAAACAAGGATAAAGAGGGGGAATTTACCCTTATCAAAGGACCTGTATTGTCAGGTCAGAGATACAAAACCTCAGTTGTACCTAGAAACCAGATTGTAGCAGGCTGCAATAGGTTGCAGAGTGTCCCTAGTGGTGAGAAAGAGGGGGAAAGCAAGTTCAGAGTAAGGAACCCTTACGTCACTGACTTTCCCAATTACTCAGCTGCCAAGAGGCAGACTGATTTGCAACACCTGAGAGGAGAAAGGGCAGGGTTGGAGCCTGGGAGTTTTAAAGCTAGGACAGAATATTCAGGAGGTAGAGGAGAAGGAGTAGGAATGCCTACTGGAGGAGAAATGGAGCTGAAGCCCTGAGAACCAAGAGCCCATGCTGGAGGACAAGACAGGGAAGCTCAGATACATGCTGGCCAGAATATGAGGGAGGAACCACTGAACCAAGCCTTGACCCAGGTATGAGTTTTGGAAGCCTGTCTGATTGGGAGCATTAAAGATTTGCTGGAGACAGCGCTTCTCCTGATGGGAGGCAGTCAGCTAAGCCCTCTGAGCCAGAAGTAGAACCCATGCAACTAGGAGAACAGGAATTAGTTCTGGAAGAGGATGATTCTTACATGGACTGTTCTTTATGCCAAACTGCCAGGCACAAAGAAGTCCTGAGAGGGAATACATCATAAGGGAACCTTCCAGAGTCCAGTACCCTAGAGAGCCTGTATGTGAAGTGAAAACATTCTTTAAAAAGGAAAATACTTGTGCTGAGAATGTCTGCAGCTGCTTAATTGTTTGCTCATTGACCAGCTGAAATTAGTGCAGTGCAGAGCTTATGCCGTACTCACGGTGGATTTAAGAAGTTTCTTTTGGAACAGAAAAGAGAGCTGTTTATGTGAAGCTGATATTTTTGGTTTTGTTTTAAACAGCCCTGCTAGGCACGTTTGCTAGCAGTGGCTGTGGAAAAGACTTTCTGCTTTGCATTGAAAGACATTACAAGCTGTTTGTGCTTAAGTTCAGTTATATCCTGTTGTACTAAATATAATCCTGGAGAAGAAATCCAATAGGTGACAATTTGTGAACCTTATTTGCGTTTACCTCATAAATAAATTCTGTCAATGCCTTAACTCTCGACCAACTACAAAAGAGTGTTTTTCTGCCTAAAAGTCAAGTGTAACCTGACTGGACTACCTTTCCCATGGTGCACTTCAAAGTCAGTCAGTCAGTCAGGCACATTGCTGAAGTGGTGGAATCTGCTATAACAAGCACGCCCCTCCACACTGCTGTAAGGGGCTATGGGCGTGACAGGGTACATTTAACTCCACCTCGACTGATGGCGCTAAGTGTATCCGCAGTAATTGCAAATGATCTTAGGGACTTCTCAGTAGGGTAACTGCCGGGAACATGCTGGACCTGCCTTCAACAGCATGGGGCAGTTGCACTTACCATGCATTAGTTTTTGTACCTAATATGTGGTAAGTGCCAAAGCTTACCACACTTTGGTAAAAACTTACTGCACTTACCCCAATTCAAAAGTGATCTGGCAAAGAATAAAAATAAGGTCATAGTATCAGAAGGGATTTTAACCAATGTTGATATTGTTCTTTTAACCTATGATGGGATGCGATGCAGGGGTATGAGGCCTGGAGGAAGAAACATCTTCTCAGTCACTTGCACTGTTTCTAGTTTGTTTAGACTGCATCCTGTACATAGTCCAACAAGACAGCAATAGGAAGAGCTCCGTTATTAGAATGCCGAAAAAAACGTCAAGATGTTTATAAGGCATGCTGACATTAACAGCAGGAGCTGTGCGCATAACTCCATAGCACACCAAACTAAAAATTTACCCCCTAGCATTTAGAAAATAATTGCCTAATAATAATATATTCTGCTAATACCTGTGCAAATTGCCAGCACTAATATTTCATGTATGCACAGTTGATTTTTCTATGCTAAAAGGCATGAATAATATATGAATTTAGCCTCATTCATTTAAGTGCACCCCAACTGAGTTGTTGTTATCACAAAACATTAGGAAAGCTGCTGTGTGATCAGCAGCATTTATCCTTCCATTTGTATGAATCCAACGTACATGCATCCACCTTTTTTTCTTTGCCAAAGATGGGCAACTCCAGTCCTCAAGGGACACAGGCTGACCAGGTTTTTGAGATAGTCACAATCAATATTCAACAGATATATTTTTGAACAGGTGGTCTTCAACTAAGTTAATTTGAAAATTTGTGTTTGTCCAGAAAATCAGAGCTGTTTTTGGCCCTTGAAGAACTATGTTGTCTCCTCTTGCATGACAAATTAATATGTTGGGTTACTTATCGTTTATTAGGTTTTGATTAACCTCCCTTTGCCAGGCAAGCAGAGCAGTTTACAATAAAAGTACAAACACAAAAATCAGATAAAAAAGAACTCCTTATCATGCTAGGAAAGGAGGAGAACAGGATAGCAAAAAGATAAGGAGAATCGAGGGACTAACAAAAGCAGGCAAACAGAGGGGAAGAGGCTCTGGCAATCTGTAGTGCAGTTCTCAGGTGGTTTCAATTCCAAAGGTTTGGGTAAATAGGTGGGCTTTTAGAACTTTTTAAAACAAGGGAAAGAAGACACCAAGTGAAGCTAGGAGGGGAGGCAATTCCAGGGGGAAGGAGCAACGAAGAAAAAAGCAGATTAGTGAGTGGACTCATGTTTGGCACATGAAGGAAGGAGAAGAACAAGGCAGGGAATGGAGGGAATGAAGACAATGCTGAGGCACATAAGGGATAGTCAGAGAGAAAAGTTATTGCAGTGTATGGTTGTGAAGGGCCTTGTGAAGGAGAGTAAGGATCTTGAAGTGAATTCTCTGAGCGAAAGGGAGCCAGTGGAACTGAATGAATAGGTGAGTGAAGTTGTCGAATTTCCTAGCATGGGTGAGAGCATGAATGGCAGTATTTTTTATGGTTTGCAGATGTTTGAGCTGGTGTTGAGGAAGTCCGGTGAAAACAACATTACAGTAGTCGAGACATGTGATAACGGTGCTGAGGATAAGAGTGGTCAGGGCTGCCTGGTGAAAGAAAGGGAGAAGAGCCCAAAATTTGCACAGGGCCGAGAAAGCAGAGCGAGTGAGGTGTTAGATGTGAGCAGAGAAAGATAGCTCTGAATCTATGTGGACACTATGGTATTTGAAAGAGGGGAGTAATGCAATGGAAGTGGAGCACAGGGAGTGGGCAAGTGCAGGAGATGACTTGGAACCTGTGATCCAGGTACCAGTGGACTTGGCAGGGTTAAGCTTTAGAGCATTAATGTACAACCAGGTGGAAATAGAGGCAAGGGCGGAGTTGATACTGGAGAGGTCAAAGGAAATACTGTCAAGCTGTGCGAGTAGAAGGATGTCATTCACATACAGGTAGAAAGTGTTGCCGTGATTGGATGAAGGTGACCAGGAGACTGAGAAAGATGTTGAACAAGAGAGGGGGCAGAGATGAACCTTGATGAACCCCACAGGGAAGGTAGTAGGCAGAAGATGAAGAATTGTGATGGTGGACTTGATAGTAGTGATCATAAAGGAAGGAGGAGAACCAGAAGAGAGAGCTGCCCTGGAGGCCCACCTCATGATTGCATCTGAGAAGGCTGTAGTCAATGAGGTGAAATGAGAGATCAAGGGAGACAGCAAGTGCAAAAGAGCCTTGGTCAAGAATGTTATAAATATCATTAAGAACAGAGGAGAGGGTTGATTCGGTGCTGTGAAAAGTGCAGAATCCCAGTTGGTGAGGGTGCAAGGCCAGGGTATGATCCAGATGGTCAGATAACTAAGAGAGGACAAGATGTTCAGCAAGCTTAGCAAGAAAGGGGAAGTCAGCAATCAAACGATAGTTGGAAGGGTCACCCAGGTCAAGCTTAGGACCTTTGAGAAGGAGGCGAATGAGGGCTTGCTCCATGAGGTAAGGATAGTACCAGTGGAGAAGCTAGTATTAAAAACTTAAGAACATAAGATATGCCATACTGGGTCAGACCAAAGTCCATCAAGCCCAGTATCCTGTTTCCAACAGTGGCCAAACCAGCACTAACAGTTTTTACTACATCCTCCGGTAACGATTTCCAGAGTTTGATTATGTGCTGAGTGAAAAAAATATTTTCTCTTATTAGTCTTATATGGGTTACACTGTAGCTTCATTGCATGTCCCCTAGTCTTTCTATATTTTGATGGCGTAAACAATCGATCTACATTTACCTGTTTCACTCCATTCATTAATTTATAAACCTCTATCATATCTCCCCTCAGCTGTCTCTTTTTGAGATTAAAGAGCCCTAACCTTTTTAGCCTCTCTTCATATGAGTATCCTTCCATCCCCTTTACAATTTTGGTTGCTCTTTTCTGTATCTTTTAATTCTGCTATATCTTTTTTAAAATATAGCAACCAGAATTGCACACAATACTCGAAGTGCAGTTGCACCATAAAACAATACAGAAGCATTATAATATATTTTGTTTTATTCTCCATTCCTTTCCTTATGATTCCTAGCATTCTATTTGCTTTCTTGGACACCACTGCACACTGAGCAGAGGATTTCAATGTGTTATCCACGATGATGCCTAAATCTTATTCCTGGGTGGTGGTCCCTAATGTGGAACCTTGCAACTATAGTTTCGATTGTTCTTTCCTGTGTGCATAACTTTTCACTTGTCCACATTAAATTTCAACTGCCATTTGAATGTCCAGTCTTTGAATTTATTAAGGTCCTCTTGCAATTTTTCACAATCCTCTTGGGTTTTTAATAACTTTGAATAATTTTGTGTCATCTGCAAATTTGATTACCTCACACATTATTCCCATTTCCAGGTTGTTTACAAATATGTTAAAAAGCAGCGGACCCAGCACAGATCCCTGGGGTACGCCACTATTTACCTTTCTCCATTGGGAAAATTGGCCTTTTAGCATTACCCTCTGCTTTCTATCATTTAACCAGTTCCTGATCCACAATAGTACACTGCCTTCTATCCCATGACTTTTTAATTCCGCCAAGAGTCTCTTATGAGACACCTTGTTAAAGGCTTTCTGAAGATCCATATATACGACATCGACTGACCCACCTTTGTCTACCTGCTTGTTTGCACCTTCAAAAAATATGGCAGATTAGTAAGACAAGACCTTCATAAGAACATAAGAACATAAGATATGCCATACTGGGTCAGACCAAGGTCCATCAAGCCCAGTATCCTGTTTCCAACAGTGGCCAATCTAGGTCATACGTACCTAACAGTTTCCCCAAAAGACACAGGTTCCAGAATGCTTGTATTGGGTCAAGCATTGATATCTTCGGTCCCTTCTTAATAATGGTTTATGGACCTTTCCTCCAGGAACTTGTCCAAACGTTTTTTAAACCCAGCTACACTAACAGCCTTTACTACATCCTCCGGTAACAAATTCCAGAGTTTGATCACACGTTGAGTGAAGAAATATTTTCTTGTATTAGTCTTAAATAGTTTACCCTGTAGCTTCATTGCATGTCCCCTAGTCTTTCTATATTCTGATAACGTAAACAATCGATCTACGTTTACCCGTTCCACCCCGTTCATTAATTTATAGACCTCTATCATATCTCTCCTCAACCATCTCTTTTCCAGGTTAAAGAGCCCTAACCTTTTTAGCCTTTCTTCATAGGAGTATCCTTCCATCCCCTTTACCATTTTGGTGGTTCTTCTCTGAACCTTTTCTAATAACGCTATATCCTTTTTAAGATACGGTGACCAGAATTGCACACAATATTCAAGGTGTGGTCTCACCATGGAACGATACAGAGACATTATAATATCTTTTATTTTCCATTCCTTTCCTTATGATACCTAGCATTCTATTTGCTCTCTTGGCTGCCTCTGTACACTGGGCTGAGGGTTTTAACATGCTATCCACAATGACGCCTAAATCTTTTTCCTGGGTGGTGGTTCCTAATGTGGAACCTTGCATTGTGTAACCATAGTGTGGGTTGTTCTTCCCTAGGTACATAACTTTGCACTTGTCCACATTAAATTTCATCTGCCATTTTGATGCCCAGTCTTCCAATTTATCAAAATCCTCTTGCAATTTTCCACAATCCTCTTGGGTTTTAACAACTTTAAATAGTTTTGTGTCATCTGCAAATTTGATAACCTCACTCGTTATTCCACTTTCAAGGTCATTTATGAATATGTCAAAAAGCAGCGGACCCAGCACAGATCCCTGTGGTACACCACTATTCACCTTTCGTCATTGGGAAAATTGGCCATTTAGCCCAACCCTCTGCTTTCTATCTTTTAACCAGTTCCTGATCCACAGTAGTACACTGCCTCCTATCCCATGACTCTTTAGTTTTGCCAAAAGTCTCGGATGAGGGATCTTGTCAAAGGCTTTCTGAAAGTCCAGATACACTATACCTCGTATCAACCGACTCACCTTTGTCCACCTGTTTATTCACACTTTCAAAAAAACATAACAGATTAGTAAGACAAGATCTTCCTTGTCTAAAGCCATGTTGGCTGTCTCCCATTAGGCCATGACTATCTACATGCTGAGTAATTTTATTCTTTATGATGGTTTCTACCATTTTTCCCGGTACTGACGTGAGGCTCACCGGTCTGTAGTTTCCCGGATCACCCCTGGAACCCTTTTTAAAAATTGGTGTTACAATGGCGATCCTCCATTTTTCAGGTATTAGAGATGATTTTAATGATAGTTCACAGATTACTAATAGCAGGTCTGCAATCTCCTATTTCAGTTCTTTCAACACAATTGGATGTATACCATCCGGCCCAGGTGATTTGCTACTCTTCAGTTTATCTAATAGTTGTAGTACATCTTCCCGTGTATCGATATTTCCTTCAATTCTTCCACACCTTTAAATACCACTTCAGTCATGGGTAACATCCCTACATCTTCCTCAGCAAAGACCGAAGCAAAGAATTCATTCAGTCTCTCCGCTATCGCCTTGTCGCCTCTTAGTGCCCCTTTAACTCCTCTATCATCTAATGGACCAGCTGACTCTTTCACAGGTTTTTTGCCTGCTTTATCAATGCCTTGCAGTTGACTTGCCAGTGCTTGTGCTGTTTCCAGGTTTCGTCGTTTGGCTCTTTTTTCCATTTCCTGAAAGATGCTTTTTTGGCAACAACAGCCTCTCTGACCTCACCTTTAAACCATGCTGGAAGTTTTTTGGACTTCCTTCCACTTTTCTTAATGCGTGGAATACAGCTGGTCTGGGCTTCCAAGATAGTATTTTTCAACAACACCCAAGCTTGATGGAAGTCTTTAACCTTTGCAACTGTTCCTTCTAGTTTTTTCTTAACTATTTTCCTCATTTTATCATAGTCTCCCTTTCGAAAGTTAAAAGGTAGTACTGTGGATTTCCTTACTATCCCTCCTCCACTAATTAAATCAAAGGCGATCATGCTATGATCACTATTGCCAAGTGGCCCCAACACCCTTATCTCTTGCACTAGATCTGGTGTTCCACTAAGAACTAGGTCTAATATGACTTCCCCTCTGGTCGGTTCATGAACCAGCTGCTCCAAGAAGCAGTCATTTATGTCATCTAGGAACTTTATCTCCCTAGCATGTCCTGCCGTGACACTGACCCAGTCGATACCGGGGTAATTGAAATCACCCATTATTATTTCTGCGCTGTAACTTTTGTTAGCTTCCTTGATTTCTTTGAGCATTTCATCATCCATTTGTTCATTCTGGCCAGGCGGTCGATAGTACACCCCCACTGCCATCGCCTTCCCCTTTTTACATGGAATTTCAATCCATAGAGATTCTACAGCAAATTTTGTTTCCTGCAAAACTTGAATCCTTTCTGGCTCAATGCCATCTCTAACATAGAGCGCAACCCCTCCACCAATTTGATCAGCTCTATCATTTAGATGTAGTTTGTACCCAGGTATCACTGTGTCCCACTGGTTGTCCTCCTTCCACCATGTCTCTGATATTCCAATCATATCTAACCTCTTATTTAGTGCTATATATTCTAACTCTCCCATCTTATTTTTTAGACTTCTAGCATTTGCATACAAGTATTTTAGAGACTTTATTTTATTCATATTAATTTGGCTATTGGTAGACATGGGTAATTTGGGATCTTTAAGCTCTATCTGCTCCATACTCGAGGGCATTTGGGCTACTTTACTCTTTTTTGGAACCTCTCTGCTTTTGGTAGTATCCTTCAAGGATACATTCTTCCGAACCATCCGCTCTTGGGCGACTGTCGGCTTTCCCCTATTATCTTGCTCTATCTCCTTTTTAAAGGTTAATGCCAGCAGCCTGGTTCCATCCCGGTTAAGGTGAAGCCCATCCCTTCGGAAGAGCCCCTCCTTTCCCCAGAATGTTCTCCAGTTCCTAACAAATCCAAAACCCTCTCCTAGCTAAAGCCATGTTGGCTTTCTTCCATTAAACCAGGACCATCTACATGTTCAGAAAGTAGTTTCCCAGATCACCCCTTGAACCCTTTTTAAAAATTGGTGTTACATTGACCATCCTCCAATCTTTTAATGATAGTTCACAGATTACTAATAGTAGGTCTGCAATCTCATATTTCAGTTCTTTCAACACCCTTGGATGTATACCATTTGGTCCAGGTGATTTGCTACTCTTCAGTTTATCAAATAGTTGTAATACATCTTCTAGGTTTATCAATATTTCTTTCAATTCTTCTGCTGCATCAGCTTTAAATACTATTTCCAGCATGGGAAACTTCCTTACATCTTCTTCAGTAAAGACTGAAGCAAAGAATTCATTCAATCTCTCTGCTATGGTCTTGTCCCCTCTTAATGCCCTTTTACCCCTCTATCATCCAATGGTCCAACTGACTCTCTCACAGCTTTTTTTGCTATGAATGTACTTGAAAAAGGTTTTAGTATGCGTTTTTGCTTCCACAACAAGCTTATTTTTTAATTCTCTCTTTGCCTACCTTGCATCTAACTTGCCAGTGCTTATGTTGTTTCCAGTTTTCATCATTTGTCTCCTTTTTCCATTTCCTGAAGGATGCAGTTTTGGCTACAACAGCCTCTCTGACCTCACCTTTGAACCATGCTGGCAGTTTTTTGAACGTCCTTCCACTTTTCTTACAGCATGGAATACAGCTGGTCTGGACTTCCAAGATGGTATTTTTAAACAACACCCATGCTTGATGTAAATCTTTAACCTTTGCAGCTGCTCCTTTCAGTTTTTTCTTAACTGTTTTCCTCATTTTATCATAGTCTCCCTTTTGAAAGTTAAAAGGTAGTTCTGTGAATTTTCTTGCCATCCTTCCTCCATTTATTAACTCAAATGTGATGATGCTATGATCACTATTGCCACGTGGCCCCAACACCCTTATCTCTTGTACAAGATCTTGTGTTCCACTAGGACTAGGTACAAGATGGCTTCCCCTCTTGTCAGTTCATGATGCAGATGTATGGGCTAAAGCCTAAGGAGGATTCTGTGAGCCAATCAGAAGGAATGGGATTCAGGGGGCAGGATGATGTCTTGGTGAAAGAAAGAAGGCTTGAGAGGGCTGGGAGGTTGACTTAGGAGAAGCTACACCAACTGTGGGTGGTAGTGGAATCTGGCAAAATGGAGGACATAGCAGAGAGGAAAGGGTCAAAGGATGGCAATCTAGCACAAGCGTAGAAAGTTTTGCCAATGACAACACTGATGAGGGTGTCCAGGGAAGAGCTGGAGAGTGGGGTGGAAAAAGAGGAGGCACATAGGTAGGAGATTCAAGTAGCAATAATAAATAGCGTCTTGGGGTCATATGAGAATATGGCAACCAGGAAAGAGTAATAATGCCTTTTAGCGGCATGGACCTGAGATTGGTGGTGGTGATAGTATGCTTTAAAAATAAGGAGAAGCACAGGGTCCTTCTGTTTCCATCAAGAGTGTTCAGCTGCCCTGAGTTGCCAGGGTGGTAACAAGGGAATGAGCGATGGGATACCAGTCGAACCTGAACTAAGGGGGTAATCAGGTCTAATTGATGAGAAAATAGAGAATTCCAAAGATCAGCTTGTTGGGTTAAGAGAAACGTGTCAAAGTCTTGCGGAAAGATCTCAGAGGCTGTAGGGAGATGGGCTTTGGTTTCAGGAATTAGACATCTACGAATGTGGGGAGTGACAAAAGCTGGCATAGTTGAGCCAGGATATATGGAAGGACTTGAGAGAGAGAAGCAGATTAGAGAATGGCCAGACCAGGGGAGGGGTGAAGAAAAATACCAGTAGGAAAGGGAGAAGAGTCTTGATGAGCCAGGATAGATTTAGGGTATTGTCTGCTGAGTATGTGGAGCCACTGACAAAGTTGATGAAGTTGTGGTCCATCAGGAATTGATGAAAAGTGAAATCACGAGGCCAGAAAGGAGTGTGAAAATGAATGTTGAAGTCGGAGAGGATGAGGAGGTTAGGAAAAGCTAGAAACATGTCTAGAAGAATCTGATAAATGGTGTCCGATTGAGGACTGCAAAGAGAGGGGACAAGGTAGAGAAGAAGAATATAGATATTGTTGATTGTCCCAAATCTGATGATAATTTTTTCTAGACCTGGCCAGGGACTAGAAGGAAGTTCAGTGACTGGAAGAGAGTTACTATGGAGGATGGCAATTGCTCCACTAGTTCTGGTCAAACTTGGGGAAGAGAGGGTTGAGAAATCAGGTGGGAGGAAGCTCAGCAGATAAAGTTTGTCCCTTGGTTTTAACCAAGTTTCAGTTAAGCAAAGCAAATCCAGTTTGTGGTATAAGACGTTGCCAAGGATGAGATCCATTTTACCTTTCAATGATCTGTAGTTTAGAAGGGCCAGCTTTAGGCTTGCGAGAGAGGAGCCGGTGAGGTGGGGAGAAGATGGGGAAGACATGGAGAGAGAAATCTTACCTTTGGCGATGAATGAAAGTGGGAGGAGAACCTTGGAAGAAGGGATGAGCTTGCACCCCAGATGACAGGGTTGGCTGTCGTGATAGAGAGGAAGAGTAGATAATTGCGAGGGAGCCAGAGGCCAAGGAGACAAAAATCCCAGAGGTTTGCGGTCTGAACAATGGGCTGAAAGCTGTGAAGAGAAATGAAATGCACAAAGGCACAAATGCACAAAGGCACTAATAATAGTGAAGATCACAGTGGTATGTGCCCAGGAGTCGCCCCAAGGAACTCGCCCAAGGAGCAAGACCTGCTCGTTGGGTGCGCTCCTTCAGTACACACATGGCATGTGCCCACTGTGCAGATGCCGCTGGCATCCTAACTTTATTTAGGAGAGCTGCAGATGTCACCTTTCACATTGTTAAGGGGGCAGAGCCAAAATCAGGCTGTGCAGGAAGGCAGGTAGGCAGAAGCGAGCAGGAGGATTATGCATTTTTAAGGGGGCAGAGCCAACATTGTGCCGTGCAGGAAGGCAGGAAGGCAGACTTCTGTCTCCTTCTTGCTGGTTTCAAGCTCACCTTACAACTCAATCTCACTCCTTTACTTCCTCTGAAGTCCATTCCATCTACTTATTTACTTCATTACCTCTAGGAGTAGTTGTTATTTAACGACCCCCTGACAAATCAACCACTTCCTTTCTCACTAATTTTGACTCCTGGCTTTCCTTCTTTTTGGAACCATCTTCGCCTTCCCTCATTCCTGGGCTTTTTAACATTCATACTGATGACCCTCTGACTCTCATGCCTCACGACTCCATGCCTTAAGCGCTTCATTCAACTGTCCCTGCATATCAATATGGCCACTGTTTCAAACTTGTCTTTTTCTCTAACTTCTTTTCCACATCAGTTCTACCCCATCTTACTATCATCTGCTAACTTTCATCCTTAACCACACTCCACCACAGTCTCGTCCAGTTCCTCCAATACATTTAGGAATCTTCAGACTATTGACCCTTTGGCTCTCTCCAATGTTGTCTCATCGCCTCACTTATTCATTATGTTATCTGAGGCTGTCAAAGATGTATAACACTATACCTGCCTCTGCTTTAGATGCTCCCATTCTATATCCTGTGAGGAGTACTGTACCTCAGTCTTGACTGACCTCCAAAATCTGCTACCTATGTTCCTGTGCCTGCTTTGCTAAAAGTCTTTTGTTAAAATCCTGTTTCCTTACTGAATTCATACATTTCAAATTCTTGCTAACTTCCTTCCAGTCTCTCCAAGTACTCGCCAAGCAAGAGTATTAGGCCCATCTCACAAACTTTCTTCTCTCCAACCCTCACCATCTCTTTGCCACACTCAACTATCTTCTCAGAGTGCCTTTGCCTCTGACCCCTTCTTCACTTTATTTATTTGGTTTATTTGTTTTTTCTATACCGCCCCTTCTCCTCAGGCCTTAGATGACTACTTCTATGACGTTCACAAGATTAGTCTTGAGTTTTCCACTGGGTCATCTCCATCTCCCTTTCCCTTGTTTTATTCTCAAATTCTTCCTTCATCCCCATTACCTCTTTTTTCCTTTTCTAAAGCCACTGAGGAGGAGGAAATTGCACATCTTCTCTTCTCTTTCAAACTAACTAACTGCTCCTCTGATCCCATTCCCTCCCATCTACTAAGCTCTATTTCCCCCACTGTCTTCCCTTCAAATCTGTTTTATCCCCACTCTATCACGTTCCACTGCAATTATTCCTGCTGCTTTCAAACACACTGTGGTTACACTGCTCCTCAAAAACCTTTCCTGGAGGTTACCTGTCTTTACAGTTATCATACTAACTTCTTCCTCCTTTTCACATCCAAACTACTCAAATGTGCAGTACACTACTACAGTCTTGACTTCCTTTCCTCTGAACCCATTCTGGTTCTACTGTAATCTGGCTCTTGTTTTCTATATTATACAGAAACAGTCAAAGTTTCTAGTCACCTGTTCCTGGCCAAATCCAAGAGTCTTTATTTGATCCCCATCCTTGACCTATTTGCTGCTTTTGACACTGTTGATCACCACCTTCTTCTCAATACTTTGTCATCATTTGGATTTCATGGATCTGTTCTGTCTTGGATCTCTTCTTATCTCTTCCATCACACTTTTGCTATATGTTTTTGAAGATCCTCTTCCACTCCAATCCTGCTTTCAGTCAGCATACCGCAGGGCTGCATCTTGGGAACCCCTTCTTTTCTCTCTCTTTACTTATTCCCTTGGTGCCCTGATCTCCTCCCATGGTTTTCAGTGCCATCTTTATGCTGATGACTCTCAGATTTACCTCCCTACACCAGAAATGTCTCCTGGAATCCAAGCCCGAATTTCAGCCTGTTTGTCTGATGTTGCTACCTAGATTTCCCACCACCAAATGAAACTGAACATGTCCAAGATGGAGCTTTTTATCCCTCCTCCCCCCTTTTCTATTTCTGTGGATAACACTGTGTCCTCACTATTTCTTTGGTTTGTAATCTTAGGGCCATCTTTGACTCTTCTACTACTACTACTAATATTAATAGCGCTGTATTGTTAAGGTAATGGAAGCTTGTGTTGGGAATGTTGGTTATTGTTTGGAATTAAGAGGATTAAAGTAAGAAGGGGGAGGGGGATAAAAATGAAAATGGTGAGACAATAATTCAAAGTGCAACTATTAATGTTGACAGTTCCTTTCCTTGTTTAATAATGTTATAGAGGTTGTATAGTCTGCCGGCATACATTCTCAAGCTGTAATGGAATGTGTAATATTTATGTCTTTGTCTCAATAAAACAAACTTAACATATAGCACTACAAGGCAGACACAGTGCTGTACAGACATATATAAAAACAGTCCCTGCTCATCAGAGCTTACAATCTAATCAAGACAGACAAGTCAAAAGATATGGGTAGAATAGGGAAGGATAAGGAGACACATGGAAAGGAAGGGATCAGGATCCAAAAGCAGCCTCAAAGAGATGACCTTTCAGCATGGATTTGAAAAGGAGCAGAGATGAAGCCTGATGTACAGATTCCGGTAGTTTGTTCCAGGCATAAGGAGCCGCGATGAGAAAGGATCTAAGTCTGGGTCAATGTCACGGCAGGAAAAGGTAGGGAAATAAAGTTCCTATATGAAATAAATGACTGCTTCTTGGAGCAGCTGGTTCATGAACCGACCAGAGGGGAAGCCATATTGGACCTAGTCCTTAGTGGAACACCAGATCTAGTGCAAGAGATAAGGGTGTTGTGGCCACTTGGCAATAGTGATCATAGCATGATCGCATTTGATTTAATTAGTGGAGGAAGGATAGTAAGGAAATCCACAGTACTACCTTTTAACTTTCGAAAGGGAGACTATGATAAAATGAGGAAAATAGTTAAGAAAAAACTAAAAGGAACAGTTGCAAAGGTTAAAGACTTACATCAAGCTTGGGTGTTGTTGAAAAATACTATCTTGGAAGCCCAGACCAGCTGTATTCCACACTTTAAGAAAAGTGGAAAGAAGTCCAAAAAACTGCCAGCATGGTTTAAAGGTGAGGTTGGAGAGGCTGTTGTTGCCAAAAATGCATCTTTCAGGAAATGGAAAAGAGAGCCAAATGATGAAACCTGGAAACAGAACAAGCACTGGCAAGTCAAATGCAAGGCATTGATAAGGCAGGCAAAGGGAGAATTTGAGAAGAAGCTTGCTGCGGAAGCAAAAATGCGAAATAAAGACTTTTTCAAGTACATTCATAGCAAAAAACCTGTGAGAGAGTCAGTTGCTCCATTAGATGATAGAGGGGTTAAAGGGGCACTAAGAGGAGACAAGGCGATAGCAGAGAGACTGAATGAATTCTTTGCTTCAGTCTTTACTGAGGAAGATATAGGGATGTTACCCATAACTGAAGTGGAAAAATTGAAGGAAATATCGATACATCGGGAAGATGTATTACAACTATTAGATAAACTGAAGAGTAGCAAATCACCTGGGCTGGATGGTATACATCCAAGGGTGTTGAAAGAACTGAAATATGAGATTGCAGACCTGCTATTAGTAATCTGTGAATTTTCATTAAAATCATCTGTAATACCTTAAATTGGAGGATCACCAATGTAACGCCAATTTTTAAAAAGGGTTTCAGGGGTGATCCGGGAAACTACAGACCGGTGAGCCTGACGTCAGTACAGGGAAAAATGGTAGAAACCATCATAAAGAAGAAAATTACTCAGCATGTAGATAGTCATGGCCTAATGGGAGACAGCCAACATGGCTTTAGACAAGAAAGATCTTGTCTTACTAATCTGTTATGTTTTTTTGAAGGTGTTAAAAAACAGGTGGACAAAGGTGCAGGGCCGGCCCGTCCATTGAGCGAGAATGTTTTTTGCACAGGGCCCCGCGTTTCAGGGGGCCCCGCGCAAAAAACATTCTGATCCTAAAGTCAAATTAAAAAAAAAAAAAAAGCTGTCTTCTCCCGCTGCCGGGGCCGCCGCGACAGAATCGAGTGTGCCGCGGGGCCCCCCCTGCCCAGCAGAGCCTGCCCTCCCCTGTATCCGCTCTCTCGTACAGCTGCCTGCAGTCTCACGCGCCGACTTTCAGAGCGCGAGGGGAGAGTTTCTCCCTCGCTGCTCTGTTAAGCCCGCGGGGGCTGATGGGAAGTTCCCATCAGCCCCCGCGGGCTTAACAGAGCCGTGAAAGGGAAACTAGTCCCTTCGCGCTCTGAAAGCCGGCGTGTGAGACTGCAGGCAGCTGTGCGAGAGAGCGGATACAGGGGAGGGCAGGCTCTGCTGGGCAGGGGGGGCCCCGCGGCACACTCGATTCTGCCGCAGCGGCCCCGGCAGCGGGAGAAGAACGCTTTATAAAAAAAAAAAAATTGGGCTGGGCGGGGCTGAGCTGGGCTGGGCTGAGCTGGGCTGAGCTGGGCTGGGCTGGGCTGGGCTGGGGGGTTAGGAGTGCTGATGGGCTGGGGGGGGGGTTAGGAGTGCTGATGGGCTATGGGGGGCTGGGGGGGTTAGGAGTGCTGATGGGCTGGGGGGGTTAGGAGTGCTGATGGGCTGGGGGGGGGGTAGGAGTGCTGATGGGCTATGGGGGGCTGGGGGGGGTTAGGAGTGCTGATGGGCCGGGGGTGTTAGGAGTGCTGATGGGCTGGTGGGGGGTTAGGAGTGCTGATGGGCTATGGGGGACTATGGGGGGCTGGAGGGGGTTAGGAGTGCTGATGGGCTTGGGGGGGGTTAGGAGTGCTGATGGACTATGGGGGGCTGGGGGGGGTTAGGAGTGCTGATGGGCTGGGGGGGTTAGGAGTGCTGATGGGCTATGGGGTATGGGGGGATGGGGGGCTGGGGGGGTTAGGAGTGCTGATGGGCTATGGGGGGCTGGGGAGGGTAGGAGTGCTGATGGGCTGGGGGGGTTAGGAGTGCTGATGGGCTATGGGGGGCTGGGGGGGTAGGAGTGCTGATGGGCTGGGGGGGTTAAGAGTGGTGATGGGCTATGGGGGGGCTGGGGGGGTTAGGAGTGGTGATGGGCTATGGGGGGGCTGGGGGGGTTAGGAGTGGTGATGGGCTATGGGGGGGGTTAGGACTGATAATGGGCTATGGGGGGGCTAGGACAGGAAATTGGCTGATGGGGAGGGGTTAGGACTTGAGGTGGGCTGATATGGTTAGGACTGGTAATGGGCTGTGGGCTGTTGGGGGGGTTAGAACTGGTAATGGGCTATGGGGGGTTAAGACTGGTAATGGGCTGTTGGCTGATGGGGGCTGTCTGGTAATGGGCTATGGGGGGATTAGGACTGATAATGGGCTATGGGGGGGCTAGGACAGGAAATGGGCTGATGGGATTAGGACTGGGAGTGGGCTGATGGGGAGGTTAGGACTGGTAATGGGGTATGGAGGGGCTTAAACTGAAAATTGGGTGATGGGGATTAGGATTGGAAATGGGCTGGTGGGATTAGGACTGGGAGTGGGCTGATGGGGAGGTTAGAACTGGTAATGGGGTATGGGGGGGCTTAAACTGAAAATTGGGTGATGGGGATTAGGACGAAATGGGCTGATGGGGGGGGTTAACACTGGAGGTGGGCTGATGGGGTTAGGACGTAATGGGCTGTGGGCTGATGGGGGGGGTTAGGACTGGCAATGGGCTATGGGGGGCTGACTGGAAATGGGTTGATGGGGTTAGGACTGGAAGTGGGTTGATGGGGGGGCTAGGACTGGTATTGGGTTGGGGGTTTGCTAGGACTGGAAATGGGCTGATGGGGGAGCTAGGACTGGAAATGGGCTGATGGGGGGCTAGGACTGGAAATGGGCTGATGCAGGGACTAGAAGGGAATGGATGCTGGGTGAGGCTGGAACTAGAAGGGAGCTGATGTTGGGGAAGGATTAGAATGGGATGGGGCTGGGAGAGTAAAATGGAGAGGGGAAAAATATTTTGTGTGGGAGGGATAAAAAATCTACAATTGGCCGGGTATTGGGAGAGTAAGTGGGGATTGAGGATGGAGGGGTAAAATTTGAGTGGATGAAATAGGAATGAGGAAAGAGCAAAAGGAGAAAGATTAGTATGTTAAAGCAGATGTAGAGAGAGAGAATGGAAAAAAAAACTAGAAGAGAGAAGAAAGAACAAATGGACAGCAGATGATGGAGAGTTAGCAGAAAACATGAAGAAACCAGAAGAAAGTGGCTGGAGCAATTGCAACTGAAAAAAAATGCACAAAAGGTAGAAAGATATCTTTATTTTGAATTTATTTACTGGAATATGAAAGCTCTGGGAAATGTGCATCATTAACGTCTGCGCTTTGTTTGGTACAAGAGGAAATTAATTTATAGTTTTATTTCTACAGTGTTGTTGTACATTCCAAGTTTGGCTTTTGGGGTTCCCAGTTTAATTATTGCCTTCCTGTTTCTAAATTGTGATTCCTTGTTTGGTGATGGTCTATGTTCTGCATGTGTAACTGAGCTGAGGTATTCTGTTTATGTAATTCCTATTTGACATTGCCACTTGTTCTCTTTCCCCAGTAGGTCATGTATTGTTGTTCTCTGAAATGTATTGGTTTAATATTTGCAGTGTTGCCTTTTGATAGGTAGGGTATGGTGCTTTGTGAGTCCTGGTAGTGCTGTTAGGATACGGCGGCTTTGCTATTGGTTCTAAATGGGCAGTGTTTGTAGTAGTTCCTAATGTGCCTGGCGGTTGGCACTGGATTATAGTAATGTAGAAATCTTTTAGTCTGTCTTTATCCATACACTCATTAAGAGACATGTTTACTAAAAGTTAGTGTATGTTAGCATTATGCAAATATTTATGCAAATAAGGCCACTTATGCAAATGAGGCCCCGCACCGAGTCTCCGCACATGGCCCCGCACCCCGCTTGGGCCGCCCCTGCAAAGGTGAGTCAGTTGATAAAGTGTATCTGGACTTTCAGAAAGCCTTTGATAAGGTCCCTTATCAGAGACTTTTGGCAAAACTAAAAAGTAATGGGATAGGAGGCAGTGTACTATTGTGGATCAGGAACTGGTTAAAAGATAGAAAGCAGAGTGTAGGGCTAAATGGCCAGTCCTCCCAATGGAGAAAGGTGAATAGTGGTGTACCCCAGGAATCTCTGCTGGGTCCGCTGCTTTTTGACATATTCATAAATGACCTGGAAAAGGGAATAACGAGTGAGGTTATCAAATTTGCAGATGACACAAAACTATTTAAAGTTGTTAAAACCCAAGAGGATTGTGGAAAATTGCAAGAGGATCTTGATAAATTGGAAGACTGGGCATCAAAATGGCAGATGAAATTTAATGTGGACAAGTGCAAAGTTATGCACCTAGGGAAGAACAACCCAAACTATAGTTACACGATACAAGGTTCCACATTAGGAACCACCACCCAGGAAAAAGATTTAGGCATCATTGTGGATAACATGTTAAAACCATCGGTCCAGTGTGCAGCGGCGGCCAAGAGAGCAAATAGAATGCTAGGTATCACAAGGAAAGGAATGGAAAATAAAACAAAAGATATTATAATGCCTCTATATCGTTCCTTTGTGAGACCGCACCTTGAATATTGTGTGCAATTCTGGTCGACGTATCTTAAAAAGGATGTAGCGTTATTAGAAAAAGTTCAGAGAAGAGCCACCAAAATGGTAAAGGGATACTCCTATGAAGAAAGGCTAAAAAGGTTAGGGCTCTTTAACGTGGAAAAGAGATGGCTGAGGAGAGATATGATAGAAGCCTATAAATTAATGAACGGAATAGAATGGGTAAACGTAGATCGTTTGTTTACGTTATCAGAATATAGAAAGACTAGGGGACATGCAATGAAGCTACAGGGTAAACTATTTAAGACTAATAAATGAAAATATTTTTTCACGCAACGTATAATCAAACTCTGGAATTTGTTACCGGAGGATGTAGTAAAGGCTGTTAGTGTAGCTGGGTTAAAAAAAGGTTGGGACAAGTTTCTGGAGGAAATGTCCATAAACCATTATTAAGAAGGGACCCAGGATATCAATGCTTGACCCAGTACAAGCATTGTGGAATCTGTGTCTTTTGGGGAAACTGCTAGGTACTGTGATGAAGCTGAAGCCATTGAAGCTATAGACTGTTTATTATAAAGCAACTGACTCACAGAAGGTGCAGTTACCTAAAAGTGCAGCTAGAGGGAGCAGGCACGAGGCTGCAGAAGCTAAGCTGACACACCCAGGTTTTGCGAATGCAGGAGCTAATCAGGTACACCTGAGTAGAGAGCCAGGAAGCTCAGTGGAGAAACAGCTTTATAAACAGTGCTCAGAAGGAAGAAAGCAGAGAGGACTATGAGCTGAGAGAGGAGCTGAGAGAGGAGCAGAGAGGACCTCGAGCTGAGAGAGGAACTGAGAGAGGACTACGAGCTGAGAGAGGAGCTGAGAGAGGACCTCAAGCTCAGAGAGGACCACAAGTTCAGAGAGGAACTGAGAGGGGACCTGAGAGAGGAACTACAACCTGCCTTATCCAGGGAAAGCTCAGGACTAGCTGACAACATGGCTGAACAGGAACCTATGCAAATAGAGGTGATAAAACCAGAGCCGTTGCAATTAGAGCACCCGATGGACTGCTCACTCTGTGTTTCCAAGAGTCTAGAGTCTTTCACAGAATTGTAACCGGCAGGACATTCTTTAACATTTCTTTTTGCTTTTGCTAAGCTGAAAGAAGAAGTTTTTGTATTTGTTTTTCCTCCTGGTGTTGAAAACCTGTTTGAACGCAAAGAACTGCGAAGCGCCTGTAATAGTTACTGACTTTGTAAATATTTTGGCATAAACCCTGAAGTAAGGTACATTCTGTTTTTGTCTTCCTGGAGAACCTTTGCGCAACAAAGGGAATAAAAACCATTTAAGTTTAACCCTGCACAAGGCTCACAACTATTTCTTTATGAAGTGGGACTACAAAGACCATAATGCAACTGGTCTAGAAAAGTTTTTCCTTCTTCAACCAACAATAAGTGTCCGCCCTCTCCTTTCTGCACGCTGACACTAGGAGGGGCTGTGACATAATGGCGTAGTTTTTGGGATAATTGCTGGGAAGCAAAAGAAACCGCCAAGTTCAAAAGAAAAGAAGCACTGAGTGGAAGACAGAAGTGTTGTCACCAGTACTGCTGGAGGACGTTGGACACATCATTTGCTCAAGGCATGAATCAACACCTGAAGCAGGTAACATGTAACTGGGCATAACCTGTGGGGGATTCAGGTGTGGGTATTGAGAAAAAAAAAAAAGAAAGAAAAAAGGGGGGGGGGGGGACTGACAAAAGAGTGCCAGTGCCATGCTTGGGTTTTTTTCTCTCTCTACATTTCTCTCTAGGAAGTGGTCGCCATGGACCCAAAGGAGATCCTACAGTGGATGGCGATACAATTTGACAAGCAAAGAGAGATTGCTTGCCAAGCACAGCAACAAGCAGTGTCGGCCATGCAGGCACAACAAAAACCCGTGTTGGAGATGATAGAGGCTTGGTTAGCTCAACAGAAGACAGCACAAGCAGCAGTTCCTTCTCTTCAAGGACTACATGCTATAGCCAACAACGATGGGGTAGGACCATGGTCTTATGAGACACTGACTTTGGGAAAGTTGTCACCTAGCGATGACATTGACGACTTTTTGGAATCCTTTGGTAGGATAGCGCATACCATAGGATGGCCAAAAAGCAATGTGCTATACGCCTGGCAACCTCACTCACAGGAGAGGCGTTGTCGGCGTATAAAGCTATGCCCGCAGCCCTAGCGAATGATTACGTAGAAGTAACGAAGGCTGGGGGGGCGGAGCCCGATGTCCAGCGGGATGGTCGCATCACGCTGAGGCTCCCGAGAGGCCTACTCAGAATCCTGAATTAACACCGGACATACTTGAATTTCTGCTCTGATCTTGCCGGGGCACATTGGTGAGATGGCGGGGACCAAGCCTACGTGCCTGGAATTTGGATCTCCAGCGGCTTCTCACGGCAAACGCTCCAAAATTGAACCCCCGTCCCCGCAGAAGGGGCTGGCTTTGCGCGAGGGCCCCGAAATGCAGCAGGAAATCCTCGCAGAAATTAGAGGGGTTAAGGACCTCGTGCAGTCAAACGGTGAAGCACTTCGAGCGCTGAGGGAAGATCTTGGTGTACTGCAAGGCAGGCTAGAGGGGCTCTCTTCGCGTCAGGACAAAATGGAGAGTATATTAGACTCCCATGCGGTCCGGCTGTCCAAACTCGACAAAGTTGAACGTCAGGTGCGGGCCTTGCAGAAAGAAGTGGAAGATGGCAATAATAGAGCGCGCCGCAACAACCTACGACTCGTGGGAGCGGAATCGGGAGACATGAAGGAGTTTTTAAGTAAAATCCTCCCTTCCCTGCTCCAAATCACCTTTACCAAAGAATTGGAGATCGATCGCGCTCATCGTGTACCCACAAACATAACGCTCAACAGGAAGACCCCGAGGCCTATCATCTTTCGACTTTTGAGATATCAACATGTGGAACAAATTCTCAGTGCCTCCCGGGCAAAGGGCCATATGGAGTTTGAGAGCCACAAGGTCTCCTTCTATCCTGACTTGGCTAAACCCACGGTCGACCGCCGAAAGCGCTTTCTGGAATTTCGGCCGAGGCTTCAACAACTACAAGCACGCTATGGCCTGATGTACCCGGCCAAGCTCCGTGTCACGCTTCACAATCAGACAAGAACATTTGAGGACCCTGATCTACTAGCGGAGTTTTTGGACTCTAAAGAAGCCGACTTGATGCGCTGACTTCCAGAATATTCCTGCCAGTACTCTCATATCCGCTGTACCTGCCATATTGGATTTACCGCGGCTCAGCGAAGAGCCTGTCGAGGGCGGTTTGTTGTCTTATTTTTGAAGATATCTGTGACCCGTCTCCATCTACCCATAGTAGCCTCGATGAGTATCAGAGACAGTGTTACTTATGGACTCTGGTGTTTCTTTCTTTTATTATGTCTCTATCTTCCTCTCTAGGGCCTCCTCCCGCAGACATATGGTCGCCATATTCATTGGGGGTTTTGCTTCTTCTCTAAGTTACTTTGGTACATACTTTTCAATATGGGTGTATTGGTCAGCATACTTGGTGCTTATGTCATTATTGTACAGATTCTGATTATGTTGTAAGTTTTCAAGCGCCCTTACCTAAAATGTCTATTATCGATTGATGGCACCATGTAAGATTTTCTCATTGAACGTACAAGGAATCAATAATCCGATAAAACGGAGGAAAATCCTAAGCTATTTAAGTCATGAAGCTGCGGACCTGATTTTCCTCCAAGAAACACATTTCAATTCGAAGGAAACTCTCAAACTCAATATTAAACCTTACATGGTGGCCGCCTATTCCCCAGCCGTTTCTAGGGAATGTGGGGTTGCCATATTGGATAGGAAATCTCTGCATGCTACTATTATTGCGACTTGCTCAGATACAGCGGGTAGATGGTCCAGAGTTCACCTCAAGATAGGTAACTTTAAAGTTACATGTATATGCCTTTATGCTCCTAATGTGGATGACCCTGCCTTTTTGCAACTATTGCTCAGGTTGCGCAGGCCTCTGCTAATACTTCCTTGATATTGGGGGGGAATTCAATTTTGTTCTTGATCCCCTGATTGACAAATAGCCGCCTAGGACAAGTGGTCCCCCCAAGAGTCACATCGCGCTTACCTCTGTGATCAAAGATATTGTTCTAGTCGATCTATGGAGGTTACTACACCCCAATGAGCTTGACTTTACCTTCTTCTCTTCCCCTCACAAATCCCAGTCTCGCATAGATTTCTTTCTAATATCAAAACTGTTAGCTCCTCAGGTGGACGCTGCAAAGATTCACTCCCAGCATATTTCAGATCATGCTGCTATTTCTTTTTAATTACACACTACTGCACTCCAAGGGAATTCGGGGGCCTGGTTCTTTGATAGAGCCCTATTAACTCAGCCAGAGTTCCGGTTAGAAATTCGAGCAGCCATACATGATTACTTTCAGACCCTGGTACTCCAGGGGGATCTGGACACCCCAACAGCTTTTCTCTGCAGCTCGTTGGAAAACCTTTTCTGATTTATACAGGGAATCTGCGTTACCAGCGAAACACTACTTTTAATTGATGCAGCTTCCATGCTGCCTCAAAAGTGCTCCAATCATGCCGCCCTCTGTCCCTACTAAGGACGGGCTATTAGAACTAATTCACTCTATTAGTAGTACACATGGGGTAGCCTCTAACTCTTATGGACTATTATGTCAGGGTACAGATACTGCCACTAGTAGAGTCCAACAAGCCTGGGATCGCTAACCGCAAACCACTTTAACCCCTGTGCATTGGAGCGTTTTCTGGAGCAGAATAGTGCGGGTTTCCCGATCTGCCTCTGTTGCCCAAACTCTCTTCTTTTTTGCACATAGATGTTCTTATATTCCAGGAAAATAGCCAAATGGAACACAACTGCCAGGGACCAGTGTTGGTCTTGCCATACTGATGTGGGAACCCTCGCTCATGTTCTTTATGAATGTCCTTAACTACGGGTTTACTGGGGGCGGGTCTGGGGTTGTATTCCATTTATCTTACACCTTCACGAGCCTCTTTCTTGAAAGACTGTGGGACTCCGCTCAGTGGCGGAGGTCCCCTCCCTTCCTAAGAAGGGTCGCTTTCTCCTGATTTCATGCTGGGTATAGCCATATGTTTAATCACGAGGACTTGGAAGGATAGCTCTCGACTTACTGTCATTGAATAGTGGAACCTTGTCTGCTTATATAGTAAATATGAGCAGATATCTCGGAGAGCTATTTTCCATACCCAAATTCATTCTCGCTTGTCTAAATGGCAGATACTCACTGATCATGTACAATCTGTTCATTGCTCCGACATGTCTGTTTAATGTACACTCATCATGTTTCAGATCACCGTTAGGTTTTGTAACACAATAATGTCAGTATACGCCCGCTGTGGGAATGATTTAGTTTTCTAGAGAAGAAGCAGGGGGGAGGGGGTGGCAGGGGTTTACTTTGGTGTATGTATCACATTCCATGTATGTATTTGTCTTTTAGCTGTATGTCTTCCTTTCCTTTGTTGTTGTAAAACGAAAATAAAGAATTAAAAAAAAAAAAAGAAGTAACGAAGGCTGTATGGGACCACCTTGGCTTAACTCCTTTGGTGTACAACCGGATGCTAAGAGCTACCCGACTTAAAGCGGGAGAAACTCCAAAAGCTTTAGGTCAAAGGCTTAAGAACCTGGCGATAAAGTGGTTGAGGCCCGAGAGTAAGAGCATTGACACCATAGTTGATGTTATTGTATTACAGCAATTCATGACTGCTTTGCCCCAGGAGGTGCAGACCTTCCTGATACTGCAGAACTGCAGTACCACTGAAGAAGCAATCCTATTAACAGAAAGGTATTTTGAAGCACAATTGGCAACTCGAAAAAGTGGTGAAGCTTCAAAGACGGCAGTAGAGGCTATGATTCAGTCATCAGAAAGGATCTCAAGGTATAAACCAGGAGGTTTGGAAACTGGTAGGCCTATGCCAGGAAATCACTCTGAGAAAAAGAGATGTTTTCTCTGTGGGAAAATAGGGCATCTAAAGAGTGAATGTAAATCGCGTACTGTACTGATAAGTGAAAATACAAAAATGTGGCAAGAAGGATTTTTGTTAGAGGTTGTGATAAGGAAGCTTATCATAGCTCAGGAAGGAGCTATAGTAAAGGTGATGTGACTCTGAACAAGCAACCTGTCAGTTCTGGTAGAAATAAAAAAACAGAATTTTCCCATAAAAGACTACCAGTCCCAGAATGCACCAGGTTTCCAACAGCCATTAGAGGAGCTGAAGTGGGGAAACGTGTGTTCAATCAGGAGGGCTATGAGGTAATCCCCAAGCACTCATCTCGAAGGCAGGTTCCTGATTCAGCACAGCTGCGCTGTGCTAGGGTGGAGCACTCATCTAAGCAGAATAAAGGTAGAGTTTATTCTACAGAGAATTATCCTCAGATTCAGCTTGGAGATCCTCAGTATCTTGGACAGCTTCATCATCTGGAGGATCATCAGAAGCAGAAGCCAGAGCGGACAGACAGAGAGGGCAATAAATCCTTTGGAAGAAAGAAGAGAAAAGCATTTGGGAGGTCTAAAGGAGTCCAGAGCAGTACGTATACTGGGAGACATTCAAAAGGCATGCTTACACCATTGGACTGGGGAAAGCCAGAGGAATGGTGCTGCAGGGCTAGGAATCTCCAGACGGTACCTGTGAGGGAGACGGCTGCACTTGGAAGGGACCCTAAGACCCGTGCCAGAAGGTATGTGAAGAGAGATCCAGTGTCCAGGGATCTGGATTGGAAGGCTGGACATAAGAACTGGACTACATACTGGCCAGGCTATTTAGAGAGGAACTCTAACAGCAATGGAAGCTCAGGTATGAACACTGATCTATGCCCTAGCTATACCCTTGAAAGACAGCAGGGAAACAAGTATTCTCCTGAGAGTGCTCCATTGAGAAATTCCTCTGTGCCAATCCATGATATTGAACCCATGATTGTTGAAGAAGGGGGAGCGGTTATAGATACAGTCTGTGAATACATGGATTGCTCTCTGTCTAAACTCCTTTGGTAATTTTCTGTTACAAAGTACAACAACCATCACAAAGAAATACAAACTTGTTCTTTAATCTACTCAGAAAAGCTCCTGAGTAGGATTTGAGCCACGCAGTAGAAAGCAAGCCAGCTAAGGGGTTTCAGCTGGGTAACTGCTAGCAATTGAGCCTTACCTAATTGCTTGTGAGCTCTGAGGAAATCACTTCTGAGTCTATGTGTGAAGATATAAGAAGTTAACCTGAAAAGAACAGATTTTCCCTTCTTTATGGGTTTTGCTTGTTGTTTGATGCACTGCTAAGAAAATATTAGCTAGAGCCTACAGAAAAGACCAGTTTGTTACCAACCAGGTCTTTATTCTTTTGCTTTGATTGCCTGACAAGTTCAGCTGTTGTTTTCCTGATTTTGTTTTTCTAAGTTTAACACTGAAAGCAAGTAAATAAATATCTTATTGGCTTTACACTCAAGCACAACTAATTATTGTGAGCGGCTGTTTCTGGTGTGAATGGACTGCATTTCCCACAATCCCTTGCAAATCATATTAACATATGCCTTTGCCAAGACTGTGAACATTCTCACCCAGGCACCCGTCTGACAAGGTCAAAGTGCAAGGTATATCTGCGAATGCTCTTCTCGATTCTGGTGCAGAGCAGAGCATGATCTCTAAAAGGCTCTGGCGCACAATTGAAGATCAAGCTGAGTCCGCACCAAATCGAGCAGAAGGAAAAGTAAAAAATAAATGCATTCATGGTGCTTCTTCTTTCTATCCTGTATACAACTTGATAGTAAAAGGTTTAGGGATAGAAAAGGATATGCTACTAGCTGTAGTTCCAAAATTGCCTCAAGATTTGGTGCTAGGTAGGGACTGGCCCCAATTTAGAAAGGGGTTGGAAAAGGGACTCTCTCCCCAAGAGGCCCTTGTGTTTACAAAGTCCCAATCCAAAATAGCTATGGTTCCCAGTCCACTCTTTGCAAAAGCTCCAAAGACTGATCGGGAGGTAAAGAGAGAGCCTGCGAGTAAACCAAAATTTGTATTAAAATTCTGCAAAATGTCCGAAAAAGCACAGAGTCCACAGCGAGCCTCGGCTCAGGCCGCTGGATATGATTTACACAATGCAGTAAACCAAATCATTCCCAAGTATGGAAGAGCTTTAATAGACACAGCCCCCCAAATAGAATTACCCCTAGGATGTTACGGCCGCTCTGGCCTGGCATCAAAACATTTTATAGACATGGGGACCGGTGTAATAGACCCGTATTATAGAGGAGCCATTAAAGTCTTGCTCTTCAACTTTGCAGGAGAAGACTTCGAGGTCAAAATAGGAGACCGCATTGCGCAGCTTATCTGTGAGAGAGTGGGTTTTCCCGTTTTAGAGGAAGTGCCCATGGTAACCCCTACTGGCCGTGGAACCGGAGGGTTCGGGTCCACCGGTCTATCCGGCATAAAAGGTTTAACCGCTACTTGCGAGGAACAAGTAGATGAAGATTTGGGCCCACTTCTGGACGATTGCAGGACTAAACCCGAGCCACAGGTAAGTGAGGAACTTTCTCTGATACAGAGGTAAGAGTTGGCCAGTGTATTAGAAAGGTTTGATGATGTTCTGACACCTGTTCCTGGCAAAACGGAGCTAGTCGTCCACAAAATAATAACGCCACCTGGAAAAGTGATCAGACAGAGGCCCTATCGGCTACCTGAGGCCAAGAAGCAAGAAGTGGTGGCTCAAGTGCACGAAATGCCAAGAATGGGGATCATAGAAGAATCCCGAAGTCCCTGGTGCAGCCCTATTGTCCTGGTGCCCAAACCAGACGGCATGATGAGATTCTGCATTGATTTTCGCCAAGTTAATGCAGTATCTACATTTGATGCATATCCAATGCCACGCATTGAAGAGCTCTTGGATAGGTTGGGGCAGGTGAGGTTCCTCACCACGCTCGATATGACCAAGGGATATTGGCAGATTCCCTTGAAAAAAGAGTCTCGTCCCAAGACAGCTTTTAGCACACCAGTGGGGCTATTTCAATTCAGAAGAATGCCTTTTGGGCTGCATGGCGCTGCGGCAACCTGTCAGCGATTGATGGATTTTGTCTTACGTCCCCATCAGGAGTATGCCGTTGCGTACATGGACGATATTGTCATACATAGTTCCACCTGGAACCAGCATTTACCACGAGTAAAAGCGGTGCTACAAGCAATGAGGCAAGCTGGCCTAACATTAAATCCGGAAAAATGCATGTTCGCAGCTCAGGAAGTCAAATACTTGGGCCACCTGGTAGGACGAGGTATGGTCCGGCCACTGCTAAACAAGGTAGAAAGCGTTAGGAATTTTCCGATGCCACAAAACAAAAAGCAATTAAGGAGTTTCCTAGGGCTTATAGGCTACTATAGGCGTTTCATCCTTCATTTTGCGGAGGAAAGCGCCGTGTTTACAAACTTGTTAAGGAAAAATGCCCCAAACCGGATACAATGGACCTCAGAGGCCGAGGAGGCTTTCATGATGTTGAACGGGAAACTGTAAGGCACCTGTATTACGCAGGGTAGATTTCCACCAACAATTTATTGTCCAAACAGATGCTTCTGAAACCGGGTTAGGAGCTGTCCTTTCACAAACACATGAAGGAACAGAACATCCCGTCATGCTTTTGAGCCGGAAATTATCCCCGGCGGAGCAAAAGTATTCTACAATTGAAAGAGAATGTTTGGCAATTAAGTGGGCAGTCGAAGTCCTAAGATTTTATCTAACTGGGAGAAAATGTTTACTGGTCACTGACCATGCACCGCTAAAGTGGTTAAGTCAGATGAAGAATAACAACAGTCGCTTAACAAGATGGTATATGGCATTACAACCCTTCGAGTACCGGGTGGAGCATAGAGCAGGAAAACTGGACCATAATGCAGACGCCATGTCGCGGATTACGTGCTGTGCAGGCGATGCAAGGTCAGCCCGTAATATCTTGAGAGGGGGGATATGTGATGAAGCTGAAGCCATTGAAGCTATAGACTTAGAAAAAAACACTGTTTATTATAAAGCAACTGACTCACAGAAGGTGAAGTTACCTAAAAGTGCAGCTAGAGGGAGCAGGCGCGAGGCTGCAGAAGCTAAGCTGACACACCCAGGTTTTGAGAATGCAGGAGCTAATCAGGTACACCTGAGTAGAGAGCCAGGAAGCTCAGTGGAGAAATGGCTTTATAAACAGTGCTCAGAAGGAAGAAAGCAGAGAGGACTATGAGCTGAGAGTGGAGCTGAGAGGAGCAGAGAGGACTACGAGCTGAGAGAGGACCTCAAGCTCAGAGAGGACCACAAGTTTGGAGAGGAACACAAGTTCAGAAAGGAACTGAGAGGGGACCTGAGAGAGGAACCTCACATACTGAAAGGCAGAGAAGCTTGGAGTACCTACAAGGAAGAGCTAAGTTCCAGGGAGGACAAGACCATTCCAGAAAGCTCCAGGAGCCAGTCTTCAGGGAAGACGGTGATAGAAGGAGACTGCCAGGTAGAGCAAATACCAGCAGAGCACATCTCAAAGATCCAAGGTACAGTTATATTTCCTTTCCAAGATGTGAGCTAGCTCCTAGAAAAGTTTATAACCCAGAGAGCCGTACTGATAGGAAACAAAGCTGGGAAAGGCGTGTGAAACCTTTACAGAGAGGCATAGTAAAAAGCCATAACAGTTATTTGCCAAACCAAGACCAGCAAGGCTGGGGAATATTGGAGAGATCTATTGAACTACAACCTGCCTTATCCAGGGAACGCTCAGGACTAGCTGACAACACGGCTGAACAGGAACCTATGCAAATAGAGGTGATAGAACAAGAGCCGTTGCAGTTAGAGCACCCGATGGACTGCTCACTCTGTGTTTCCAAGAGTCTAGAGTCTCTCACAGAATTGTAACCGGCAGGACATGCTTTAACATATCTTTTTGCTTTTGCTAAGCTGAAAGAAGAAGTTTTTGTATTTGTTTTTCCTCTTGGTGTTGAAAACCTGTTTGAACGCAAAGAACTGCGAAGCACCTGTAACAGTTACTGACTTTGTAAATATTTTGGCATAAACCCTGAAGTAAGTTACATTCTGTTTTTGTCTTCCTGGAGAACCTTTGCGCAACAAAGGGAATAAAAACCATTTAAGTTTAACCCTACACAAGGCTCACAACTATTTCTTTATGAAGTGGGACTACAAAGACCATGATGCAACTGGTCTAGAAAAGGTTTTCCTTCTTCAACCAACAAAAAGTGTCCGCCCTCTCCTTTCTGCACGCTGCCACTAGGAGGGGCTGTGACAGTGCATATGACCTAGATTGGCCACTGTTGGAAACATGATACTGGGCTTGATGGACCTTGGTCTGACCCAGTATGTCATATCTTATGTTCTTATGTTCTTATGGATTTGGCAGTGGAAGAAAAAAGCAAGGAAAGAAGCAGGCCAGTAGAAGAGCAGAGTTCACAAGATGGGGTATATCAAGACTGGCGAAAGATTAGTTGTGCAGCTGAACAGATTAAAGGGAAGCCAGCAAGTAGGAGTTTGCAATAGTTGAGAGGGGAAGTAATTAGAAAGTGAACAAGTGTTTTAGTAGTGTGTTCAGAAAGGAAGAAGCAAATTTTTTAATGTTATAGAGAAAGAAATGGAAGGTTTTAGCTATCTGTGAGAAAAAGGAGACAGCGGAGTCAAAGACGACCCCAAAGTTATGGGCTGAGGAAACAGGAAGTAGAAGAGTGTTATCTATAGAGATAGAGAAAGGAGGAAGGGGGAGGAAGGTTTAGGGGGAAAAATAAGAAATTCGGTTTTGGCCATGTTTAATTTCAAATGGCAGTGAGATATCCAGGTGGCGATGTCAGGCAGGCAGAGATGCGGGCCTGAAGTGTTGGAGAAATATCAGGTGTAGAAAGATAAATCTGAGAGTTGTAAGCATAAAAATGATACTGAAATCCATGGGATGCAATGAGAGCACCAAGGGACTATATATATATATATTGTCACCAGCTCTCCTTAGACCCCCGTATATAAGTGGGTAGAGGTTAAGTGAGTGGTTCTTCCCCACTGAAGCAGCTACTTTACAAATCCTGAAGCTGGGCTTTTTGGGAAATGTAGTCCCTTCACCGAATCAATGAGGAGCAGTTGTGGAAAAGTGGTTTAAGCAACCAAAGGATTTTATTTCCCCTCCCGGGGTGGATTTCACCATGAACAAAGTAACACAAACCAGGTATTTACTGGCATAAGGACAAATCAAAGGTTCTTTAACAGAAAAGGCTTACTTCAGCAATAAACAGGTTGATATCTAGCATTCCAACGTAACAATGCTGTTTCTTCACAGCTCTCTGCTTCTCAATGCTAGTAGTGCTGTACTTTCTCTTTCAAAACATGCCTTCAGCATAATGAGATTATTTCATTAGCATGCGATATCGTACAGTCCATGATATCTTCATCAATATTCACACACTCAGGTTCAAAGTCCATTAACTCTTCCTGGCTAGAAGGAAATGTTTGTAACGGCACTCCTGATGCCACGCCCTTTCTAACTGCTTCAGGTTTCACCTGATATTCCTGAGTTAAATACTGGCTTTCACAAACGTTATCAGCACAGGTATTCTCTTCCCAGCTCCAACCCTCTGGGTAAATACAGTCACTGTAACTATTTTTATACCAGCCTTTTGGCTTACCTTTTAGCCTAGCTGGTGGAGGTTTCTTTTGTGGCTTTGGACTGTCTGTAGGTTCCCAACCTAAGCCTTGCACAGAAGATTTCACTTGCCTTCTTGGCTTTCTTTCACTTCTGTGTTCCCCTGGATACTGCAGGTAATCCACTCTGCCCTTATTATATCCTTCCCTTGGGGTTTCTTTTCTTTTCCTGAAGAAAGACACTGTCTCACCCTTCCACAGAGACTCTGGCTTTTTCCTGGCACTGCTGTCTTCACCGTAGCTCTCATTAGCTTCCTTATCCAGCACACATGCCTCATCCACTTCTTCTCCTTCCTCCCCTTCTTCTCCTAACTCCATAAGCTCAACTGAACTTTCTTTATCAGGGTGAATTCTAGGGCAGTGCTCAACTCCACCCTCTAGCAGGTGTCCTGCATTAGCTCGTGACTCATTCCCTGAATGGTAGCACGGGCGTTTCTCTTGCCTCTGTGCTTGGTTTCTAAGGTAACCAGGAGCCATGTGCTTTTGTTTACAAGTCAGCCCTACTCCTGTTCCTGGCTTTTTAGCCTCATCTACCGGGCTGGAAGGACCCACTATGTCACAGATCCCCCCCCCTTAAAATATTACGGGCTGCCAAAGCCTGCGACGGACAGCACGTAATCCCTTGTGTAGGGTTCCTGTGGTGTTCCTTCATAGCTAATTGTACTGTGGCTACCCTTTCTTGCCAGGGTTTTAAAACATTAATGTGATAGACCTGGCGCCGGCCCTTACTATTCTCTACCCGGTATGAGACGGGACCTACCCTCTCCACTACCGTACAGGGCCCCTTCCATCTGGACTCGAATTTTGGTCCTACCTCGGCCACCATAATCACCACTTTATCGCCTACAGCTAATTGACGGGGTTTTCTTCCCCGGTCGTAGTACTTTTTCTGCCTCTTTTGGCTAGCCTGTAAGTTTTCTAAAGAGGCTTGAGCCGTTCTCTTCAAACGGCTCCTTAAGTCTTTGAGGAACTGGGGTACTTCTGTCTCCCCCCTATCTGGTTCCACCCATTGTTCTCTGAGTATATCAAGAACTCCTCTGGGGGCTCTACCAAATAACAGCTCGTACGGGGATGCTCCTAGGGACGCCTGTACACGCTCCCTACATGCATACAATACAAAGGGTAATAATGTATCCCACTCGGACATCTGCCCATCTAGTCCCCTCCTAAGCATTTGCTTTATGGTCTGGTTTGTTCTTTCAACCATCCCATTGGACTGGGGGTGGTATGCTGCAGTCCGCACATGGTGTATGCCAAAGGCATCCCACACAGTGGCTAAATATTTTGACAAAAAGTTGCTTCCTTGGTCAGTGAGCATCTCCTGAGGGAAGCCAACTTCACAGAACAATTTTATCAGTTCCAAGGCTATTGTTCTGGCGGAGGTATTTCTCATGGGTATGGCCCATGGGAAATGTGTAGCTTGGTCCACAATCACTAACACGTACTGAAAACCCCGGGGAGTCCTAACGAGTGGCCCTATGATGTCCATTGCCATTCGCCTAATGGGTGTGGATATGGCAGGTGTGGGTATCATAGGCACTGCTCTCAGTTTCGAGGCAGTAACCCGTTGGCAGGTGGGACACGCTTCACAATAGCAGGAAGTTTCCTTGTAGACCCCTGGCCAGTAAAAACGGGCCAAGACCTGGTCCAATGTCCCCTGAATCCCCTTGTGGGCTCCTATTGGGTGGTCATGGGCTAGACGCATTACTATGGCCTTAAATGTAGTCGGTACTACCAACTGCTTTCTTACTTCACCGGTAAGTGGGTTATTACTCTCCCTGTACAGGATATCCCTTTCTAAAAGGAATCGGGGCAGAGTATCCCTTTCTTCTTGCGCAAACATAAAGGCTCTTTTCAAAGCGGGATCCACTTTCTGTTCCCCTGGGAAGGACGTGAATTTCTTTACTAACTCCGAGGGTACCCATGGTAAACCCTCCCCAGTTCCCAAATCAGCCCTTCCTTGGGTCCTGTGTTGCCTTTCTTGTTTTTTCTTGGCCTTTCCTTTCCTCACCTCCTTGGGCATGGTATCAAAAAGGTCAGTCTGTGCGGGCAATGGGTCTATTGCTTTTTCCTCATATTCCCTTTCTAAGTCAGGGGAATCTTCCCTAACTCGGGATGGACCTGCCACTTCTTCAGCGGGGTCCTCCTCCCTATGAGGGGTTCTTGCCCGGGAGCGGGTAGAGACATAGCCTGTCCTCTCTTCTATACCCTTTTCAATTCCCCTGCAAAATGGGGGCCAATCATTTCCCAAAATTACATCGTGTAACAGCTGTGGGATTATTGCCACCTTTACTTTCTTGGCTGATCCTAAACCTTCTATCATGAGGTCATATACAGGGTAATAGGAGGCTGACCCATGCAAACACTGTACTTTCACCTGCCCCACTGCTGGACTCGGCGCTACTTGAGCTTGTATGGCTTCCCAGAGCCGTTGGGACACCATACTCTGGTTAGCGCCCGAGTCTAGTAGCGCTTGGGCCTTTATGCCCTCCACCTGGACTGGTAGTAAAAAGCCTGCTTTGAAGTTTTCCCCATTACCAGATACTAAGGCAGTGCGTATAATACAGTCTTTTTGCAAGTGCCCAACATTTCCACACTTGAAACATTTTCCCTTAGTAAAAGAAAAACCCCTATTCTCACAAGGTGCTTTACATTCAAAATTCTTACTTACTTTATCAGCCTGTGTCATGCCCAGAACGCCGGATTTTGAGGTCCTTGAGAATTCAGCCTCAAAATACCGTTATGTCATGGCAGCTGCTTCACTTGTTGTCTTACAGTTCTGTAACATAAGAAACTTTTTAACCTCAGCAGGTACAGCTTCCATGTACTGTTCCAACATTATCTCATCTAACATAGACTCTACATTTTGCTGCTCAGGTTTGAGCCATTTACAGGCTAATCCCTTTATTCTAAAATACAGGGCTTTAGGGGTTTCTCCAGGCTTTAACTTTGCCTCCCTAAACCTGCGCCTGTAGAACAGAGGGGTGAGCCCTAACCTGTCTCGTACAGCATTCTTTACTGCGTCATAATTCATTGCTAAGATAGCTGGCTTTGACTTGTATGCCGACAAAGCTTCACCAGATAAAGACATGGCAAATCTTATAGCCCACTGCTCCTTAGGCAGTTTGACGGCTTCTGCAATCCGTTCAAATGCATCCACATAATCATCTAAATTGTCAGTAGGAGATAACTGTCCCAGCAAAAGTGAACTGGTACCATTTAGTCCTACCCCTTGGGTAAATCCTGGAAAAACTTCCGCTGGCTCCTGCTGTTGCTTTGCTAAATGTTCTATGAGAGCATTAACTGGTCTCAGCTGTTCTTGCAAGGCAGTCATCGCTTGGTCATGCACCCTTCATGACATCTCCAGCTGCTTATCCCATTGCAGGGACATCCACCTTAGTATTTCTTGCGGGTCCATTCTGGATCTCCTGGTATCTGCAACAGAACAACAACAAAAAAACCAAGTGTGGCCCAAAATAAAAGAGAGAGAGGAAAAAAAATTCACCTTCTTTTTTTTTTTTTTCACTCTCCCTTCGCGCCTCTCAAAGCCGACACGGAGGGAGTGAAGGACGGATTCAGCGGGCAGAGCCGATTGGGGGGGGGCTGGGACTGGAAATGGGCTGGGGGGGTTAAGACTGGAGGTGGACTGACACGAAGAAACCAGAAGAAAGTGGCTGGAGCAATTGCAGCTGAAAAAAATGCGCAAAAGGTAGAAAAATATCTCTTTATTTTGAATTTAATTGGAATATGTCAGTTCTGGTAAATGTGCATCATTAACGTCTGCGCTTTGTTTAGTACAAGAGCAAATTATTGTATAGTTTTATTTCTACAGTGTTGTACATTCCAAGTTTGGTTTTTGGGATTCCCAGTTTAATTATGACATCAGGGCCAACAGCGGATCCGGCGTGCTCGTTTTTATCTTTTCTGGGGGCCCACAATTTTTGTTGGCGTAGGGCCTCACTCAAGGTAAATCCGGCCCTGGAGTAAATACAGTCACTGTAACTATTTTTATACCAGCCTTTTGGCTTACCTTTTAGCCTAGCTGGTGGAGGTTTCCTTTGTGGCTTTGGACTGGCTGTAGGTTCCCAACCTAAGCCTTGCACAGAAGATTTCACTTGCCTTCCTGGCTTTCTTTCACTTCTGTGTTCCCCTGGATACTGCAGGTAATCCACTCTGCCCTTATTATATCCTTCCCTTGGGGTTTCTTTTCTTTTCCTGAAGAAAGACACTGTCTCACCCTTCCACAGAGACTTTGGCTTTTTTCTGGCACTGCTGTCTTCACCGTAGCTCTCATTAGCTTCCTTATCCAGCACACATGCCTCATCCACTTCTTCTCCTTCCTCCCCTTCTTCTCCTAACTCCATAAGCTCAACTGAACTCTCTTTATCAGGGTGAATTCTAGGGCAGTGCTCAACTCCACCCCCTAGCAGGTGTCCTGCATTAGCTCGTGACTCATTCCCTGAATGGTAGCACCGGCGTTTCTCTTGCCTCTGTGCTTGGTTTCTAAGGTAACCAGGAGCCATGTGCTTTTGTTTACAAGTCAGCCCTACTCCTGTTCCTGGCTTTTTAGCCTCATCTACCGGGCTGGAAGGACCCACTATGTCACAATATATATATATATATATATATATATAAAACATATAGCTAATACTTGTCAGTTCTCTATAACATCAGTGACATATTCCCTTCTTCTTTAATACACTATCAAGACCCTTATCGACTTTCTCATCACCTCCTCGCTAGACTATTCCAACCTGCTGTTCATTGGTCTCCAATTGAATCAACTCTCATTCCTTCAATCCATTCAAAGCTCAGTTGCATACCTAATCTTGCACCAGTGTCATTATGCTCACATTGCCCCTCTTCTAAAGACTCTACACTGGCTTCCTATCTATTTCCACATATAGTTCAACGTTCTCCTACTGACCTACAAAGACATTTACTCTGCAGCTCCTCCTTCCTCTCCTCTCTTACTTATTTATTTATATTTTATTTATTTTTATTTATTTACATTTCCTATATACCGCGCTATTATAATCAGTGCGGTGTACAGTTGAACAAAACATACTACAATGCCACAGGAACATTGAGTTTACAATGAACAGGGAAGTAAAACATGGAAGTAGCGGGGGGAACTAATTACAAATATAGTACACTTTTATGTAGGAACTTTATCCGAGATATGTAAGGGAATCCGAGAATGTAAGGGTCTTTACCAAGGCATATGTTCAAGAGTCAGGGGTGGGGGCAGTGGGAGAACTGATTAACCATTCTCCTTGGGTGGCTGAGCAATGGGGGGGTTTGGGTAGGGAGGGGGAATGGCTATGTGTTTTCCAGAATTAGTTTCTGGGTAATGTTTCAGGAAGAGGTGGTGTTTGAGGGCTTTTCTAAATAACGTTAGATTTGTGATGGCTTGGATTTCAGTAGGGAGGGCATTCCAGGCCCTGGGTGCGAATATGGAAAAAGCCCTACTGGCAGTTGTCTTCGTGCATTTTGTCAGTATCTTCGGGACTTCAAGCGTATTCATCAATGTGAGTCTCCTGTTTATGTTGATCGGCGTGCAGTGGATAAGTTTACTGATGGGCGTGGGAGGCTGGTTCTTTAGGGTTTTGAAGGTCAGGACTAGAAACTTGTATTGGGTTCTAGCCTGCAGAGGTAACCAGTGGAGGTTCATCAGGACTGGCGTTATGTGGAGTGACTTCGATAATCCTACAAGTACCCTCGCAGCTGAGTTCATGGCGAGTCGTAGTGGGTTTACTGTTGACAGAGGAAGACCATGGAGGATGATATTAGCAAAGTCGAGATGTGGGAGTACCAAGGCTTGGAAGATTGTTCGGTAGTCGGTGAAGTCAAGTAAGGGGCGGAGATGTCGTAGAGTCCGGATCTTGTGGTATATTGCTTTGGTGGTGTTTTTCACATGAGTTGACACGTTGAGCCGCTGGTCGAGTGTAATGCCTAGGTAGCGAATTGTGGGTTTGGTTTTCAACTCGGCATTGTTGACTTGTAAGGAGGAAGGTGGCATGAACTTCTGATTCCTTGTAACAAATAGGACATCAGTTTTGCTGTGGTTAATCCGTAATTTCTGTGATAGGAGCCAGTCTGCAACTGCATCGAAGCATCTTAATATTGGTGAGAAGTCTGGATGATCGATCTTGAACGGAATGTACATCAGGATGTCATCTGCATAGGCAAGACATTGAACATTGAAAGAGCGGATTAGGGCACAGATTGACTGCATGTATTTATTTATTTATTTTATTTTATTACAATTTCTTATATACCGCACTATTCGGCATCAGCGCGGTTTACATTATAACAAGATGACCAGTGCAACAAGCTGTTTGGTTTTACATATAACAGGAGTACAAACTTGGATAACTGGAGTATAAACTTGGATAACAGGGGTGAACTATATACATGAAATAATTACAATGAACAAGATTGAAGGCAACTATAACCTAAGGAAAGTATGCGCAGAATCTGGGTGTTGGCGCTATCTCAGAACTAGCCATGGTTACTTCTTTGGTGAGGTTACCTAGGTTTCATTGCTGACTGGGTAGTATTGGAGGAAAAGGTGATATTTGAGTGCCTTCCTGAACTGTGATAGATCTACGATAGCCCGAATGTCGGGTGGTAGAGCATTCCAGCATTTGGGGACGTAGAGACTGAAGGCCCTATTCGCCGTTGTACTGTTGCATTTTGTCAATGCCTTTGGGGTTATTAGGGAATTTACTGCTGTTGCTCTTCTGGACCTGTTGGGGGGCACTGTGTGAATGAGTTCCATGAGTGAAAAAGATGATAGGCCATTGATGGCCTTGAATGACAGGAGTAAGGGTTTAAAGATAATCCTTCCGTGGATAGGGAGCCAGTGAAGCTGCTTCAGAATAGGAGTCACGTGGTCACTTCTGGAGGCTTTGTGGAGGACCCTTGCTGCCGCATTCATAGCCAGCTATAATGGGCTAAGTGTGGATTGAGGGAGACCTTGTAAGATGGCATTGGCAAAGTCGAAATGGGGTAGGATTAGTGCCTGATATATAGTCCGGAAATCATCTGGGTCCAGTAAGGAGCGCAGATGCCTGAGCATACGGATCTTGAAATGTACAGCTTTGACTATATTGCCTATGTGAAATTTCATATCCAGGTGTTGATCCAAGGTGACTCCAAGGTATTTTATTGTTTCTTTAGTTTGCAAGTCAGCTTCCTTGACTCTTACATGGGACAGAGGAATAAAATTGGGGTCTCTCGAGATGAAGAGCACCTCTGTTTTCTTGTGCTGAATGCGGAGGTTCTGAGACTGGAGCCATTCTGAGACTGCATTGAAGCAGTCTACCGGTGGTGTAAGATCTATTTGAGCCGTGGAGAACGGCATGTATAAAAGTATGTCGTCTGCATATATCAGACAGTTCACGTTAAATGATCTAATGATATTGCAGATGGGTTGCATGTATATATTGAACAGGAGAGATGACAAAGAGGAACCTTGAGGCACACCTTGTGTTTGATGGAAGCGTTTTGATTCCTCTGATCCAGATTTTACATATTGCCATTTTCCATCCAGATAAGACTTGCACCGAGAGCAGTGTTGCAGACGCCCTTCTCTTTCAATCGCCCGAGGAGAAGATCGTGACTTACCGAGTCGAATGCCGCAGCGATGTCTAAGAAAATGAGTACAAAACCTTGTCGGATGTTATCAATGCCTGTGATTATACTGTTGAATAGGGTAGCGAGGAGGGTCTCAACTCCATGATATTCTCTGAAGCCATGTTGGCAATGATCTACGGGAGCTGCAGAGTCTATATGGTCTTGAATTTGCCTTTGTACCTCTTTCTCGATTATCTTAGCTAGGAGAGGAATACTAGCTATTGGCCTATAAGAGTCGACCCTTTGGGGGTCTAGTTTGGAGTTTTTCAATAGTGGCCTAATGGAAGTCTGCTTGAGTGCTGTGGGGAAGGAACCAGTTGTGAAGGAAAGGTTCATCAGTTTTGCGATGAAAGGACTGAACTCATTGCGTAGCTCCTTGATCCAAAAAGCTGGGCAAGGGTCAGTCTGTGCAGTGGAGGTGTTGAGAGACGCTATTGTATCCTCAATACATTTAGTAGATGGTGTGGAAAATTTAATTAGAGGGGTTAGGCCGGTTGTATCTTGATATGAGGCTGCTGAGACCTTGTCAGTATGTACGATCTTGGATTGTAAGTAGTCCGCAAATTTTTGTGGGTGAATCTCATCGTGTTGTTCAGGAGAAGGTTCCTTCGAAAGAGATTTGACCAAGGCAAAAAGATCCCGTGGTTTGTTCAGAGACCTCTTTAGGGTATCGGTGTGATATTGTTTCATTTTAATTGTGATTGCTTCTCGGTGCATTGATAAGTGGAGTTGGTAAGCAGTCTGATCTTCCGTGGAGAGTGATCGGCACCATCGTCTCTCAAGTCTGCGAAGATGTGTGAGAGAAGATCGTAGCTCAGGAGAGAACCATGGGGCAGAGCTTCTTTTTATCCTTGATGTGTTATTGGAGTGCGGGCGTTGTGAGATGGCATTAAGGTTGGCGTTCCAGGAGGAGATTAGTTCTTCAAGATCAGACGTGGTTTCATTGAGGAGTGAGTGGGTCTCAGATAGGATGAGTTCCCTGTTAAATGGGCGAAAGTTTCTTGTTGACTTTCGTGATGTGCTGTTACTCTTTCGGTTGCTGTGTAGTTGCTTATCGCTGATGGGTATCTGGATATTGATCAGTTTGTGGTCTGACCAGGGTACATCAATAACTGACAACATTATGTCGTGGTTTTGTTCAAGAACCGACCGAGGCGCGAACACCAAATCAAGAATGTTGCCCTTTATATGTGTGGGTTTGTTGATGATTTGCTTGAATCCCAGGTCCTCAATGGCATCGAGGAAGGCAGATGCATGGTATTGATGTAAGGATGGGAGATTGAAATCGCCCATTATCCAGTTTGGTTTATTGGGATTGAGAATGTTGGCTGCTAGGTCAATAATAATGGGAAGGTCATCTGGAGAAGCAGACGGTGTTCTGTACAATAAATTGATAGAGCATTGCTGGTTTGCGATGGAGAGAATGTCCAGGTTGTTTGTACTGGAGGAGTCGGTTATGTGAAAATGAAGGTCTGATTTGGTGAGTATAAGTACTCCTCCTCCTTTTTTATTTTCTCTATGTCTTGTGTGAATAGAGAAGTTGGGGGGTAGGAGTTGGTTGAGGATAACGTTGTCCTCCGATGATAGCCAGGTTTCCGTGATCATAAGTAGGTCAAGGTCATAAAGGGAGATTATGTCTAGGACAACAGGCCATTTATTGCGTATTGAACGTGCATTTATGATGGCACATTTTATTCTTCGGCAATTCTGAGGTTTTTCCTGGTTGGGTGTCTTGGATGTTTGGAGCGCTATGTGTATCAGGTGAGAGCGGCGCGTGTAGGCGTCGCTTCCTGAGTTGGAGTACGGGGGTTCATACCATCTTTTTCCATGGTTAGTCAAGATAGGGATATGATTGTGGGATGGAGAAAGGGCATGGGAGGTTCCAAGCCAATGTGTAAGGAGGTAAAAGCTAACAATGGTCACGAAGTAAAGGGCCATTATAGATGTTGTGATTGTGCGTGATTGATATAATGTGGTAATGCAATAGTAAGTGGTGAAGTCATGCAATCATAAGCTAATACAATAATCCTGTGAGGAGCCATGCAATAATGAGATCATGCAGTAACAGGATTAATTAATAATGCAATAATGCAGTAAAGGGTAGTGCAATAAAGAGATAATACAGCACTGAGCAGTAATGGGTAGTGCAATAAAGAGATAATACAGCACTGAGCAGTTATAATGAGAGAATACAATAATGAGATAGTACGATAGGGAGATAAGCAATAGTGTGAGTATTCTGAGGTACATGAAAAGTACGTGTGGTACTCAAACAGATTACATACGCTAATACAATGATGAGATGAAATACAAAATGAGATAATACTCTAACAGGTTACGAAGGTACGGGTATGCACTGAAAGGTTAACATAGAGATGGACTGTATAGGCTATGGTGTTTAGTACCTTGCAAAAGACGTATTCAGACCTCTCGATTGGGTTGGACTTCTCAAGCAGTGCAGGGGTTCAAAGCTACAAAGTTCCGTTGTCATACGTGGCAGGGGAGAGCTTGCTGTTGGGTAACGTCTTCTGGAACTGGGTGGTTGTTGGTTTCGTGTGTCCTTGCTTCTGGTCCACGCCTAAGGGCCACGCCAAAGGGCCCTCTGGCGAGGCCCTCAGGCATGGGCCCACCAGGCACGGGCGCGCCCGATCAGCGCACGCTTTAAGATGGCCGTCGGCTGCCCCGATTGGGCAGATCCTCGCGTGGTGGGTGAGCTGTTGCTGCTCCGGCCCGCTCTATCCCTGGCTGGGAGAGCTGCTGGTGGAGGGCCGGAGTGGTGGAGAAGAGGCCTGCGCCCGATCAGCGCGGCGCTTTAAGCTGGCCGTCGGCTGCCCCGATTGGGAAGATCCTCACGTGGTGGGTGAGCTGTTGCTGCTCCGGCCCACTCTATCCCCGGCTGTGAGAGCTGCTAGTGGAGGGACGGAGTGGTGGAGAAGAGGCCTGCGCCTGATCAGCGCGGCGCTTTAAGCTGGCCGTCGGCTGCCCCGATTGGGCAGATCCTCACGTGATGGGTGAGCTGTTGCTGCTCCGGCCCGCTCTATCCCCGGCTGGGAGAGCTGCCGGTGAAGGGCCGGAGTGGTGGAGAAGAGGCCTGCGCCCGATCAGCGCGGCGCTTTAAGCTGGCCATCGGCTGCCCCGATTGGGCAGATCCTCACGTGGTGGGTGAGCTGTTGCTGCTCCGGCCAGCTCTATCCCCGGCTGGGAGAGCTGCTGGTGGAGTGCCGGAGTGGTGGAGAAGAGGCCTGTGCCCGATCAGCGCAGCGCTTTAAGCTGGCCGTCGGCTGCCCCGATTGGGCAGATCCTCACGTGGTGGGTGAGCTGTTGCTGCTCCGGCCCACTCTATCCGCAGCTGGGAGAGCTGCTGGTGGAGGGCCGGAGTGGTGGAGGCCTGCGCCCAATCAGCGCGGCGCTTTAAGCTGGCCGTCGGCTGCCCCGATTGGGCAGATCCTCACGTGGTGGGTGAGCTGTTGCTGCTCCGGCCCGCTCTATCCCCAGCTGGGAGAGCTGCTGGTGGAGGGCCGGAGTGCTGGAGAAGAGGCCTGCGCCCGATCAGCGCGGCGCTTTAAGCTGGCCGTCGGCTGCCCCGATTGGGCAGATCCTCACGTGGTGGGTGAGCTGTTGCTGCTCCGGCCCGCTCTATCCCCGGCTGGGAGAGCTGCTGGTGGAGGGCCGGAGTGGTGGAGAAGAGGCCTGCGCCCGATCAGCGCGGCGCTATAAGCTGGCCGTCGGCTGCCCCGATTGGGCCGATCCTCACGTGGTGGGTGAGCTGTTGCTACTCCGGCCCGCTCTATCCCCGGCTGGGAGAGCTGCTGGTGGAGGGCCGGAGTGGTGGAGAAGAGGCCTGCGCCCAATCAGCGCGGCGCTTTAAGCTGGCCGTCGGCTGCCCCGATTGGGCAGATCCTCACGTGGTGGGTGAGCTGTTGCTGCTCCGGCCCGCTCTATCCCCGGCTGGGAGAGCTGCTGGTGGAGGGCCGGAGTGGTGGAGAAGAGTAGATGTTAAACATCAGTGCAGATAGGGACGAACCCTGAGGCACACCTTGTTTCAGTAGAAATGGCTCTGAGGTGGTGGAGCCTGTTCTAACTTGTTGCCATCTGTTGGCCAGATAAGATTTACACCATGCTAGCGCTGAGCCTTGTATCCCTTTTTCCTTGAGGCGGAGTAGTAGTATCTCATGGTTCACTGAGTCAAAAGTGGCCGCGATGTCCATAAAGATGAGAACAAATCCTTGGTGGATGTTGTCGATTCCTGTTACTAGGTTGTTACAGAGGGTTGTGAGGATAGTGTCAACACCGTGTGCTTCCCTAAAGCCATGTTGGGATGGGTTAAGTTGTGCTTCAGTGTCAATGTGCTGTTGAATCTGTCGCTGGACTACCTTTTCAATGATTTTGGCAAGCAGGGGGATGCTCGAGATTGGTCTGAAAGATTCGACTTTAGAAGGGTCGAGTCTGCTGTTCTTCAACGGATTGATGTATGCTTTAGGCTTTGTGGGAAGGATCCTGTTGAGAAGGATTGGTTCAGAATTCTGCTTAAGGCGGGACTGAGGTCGTGGCGCAATTCTTTAATCCAGCTGGCTGGGCAGGGGTCGTTGGGAGCAGTGGTGAGGTTGATAGAGGAGATGATGTCTTGGATCTCTTTATTGGATACCTCACAGAACTTAAGCAAAGGGGCTGGATGGGAAGTTTCGTGTGGGGTGGAGAGGGTTATAGAGGTTGTATTCATGTTAGTCTGGATCATTTTTGACTGCAGATAGTTAGAGTAGTCCTGTGGCTGGGGCATGGGTGGTTGAACAAGTGCTGGGTCACCTGTTAAGGATTTCACAATATTGAACAGGTCATGTGGTTTGTTCATCTTCTCTCTACATTCCTCCTTGGGAACTCCACTTATCAGGCAAATCACTCCTATCTTTGCCCTTCTCTTCCACTGCCAACTCCAGACTCATTTGTTCCATTTTGCTGCATCCTATTCCTAGAATAGACTACCTGAGTTAGTACGTCAGGTTTCCTCTCTAATCCAATTCAAATCCAGGTTAAAAATACACCTCTTCAAGGCTAGTTTTGGATCCTGACCTCCTTATTGTGCTGTTTAACACCCATATGGCTTTTAATCATTTCCCTCAAGAACTACCCTACCTCCCTGTTTGTTCTGTTTGCTTGTCTTGAATAAATTATAAGCTCTATGAGCAGGAACTATCTCTTATGTGTTTATGTACAGCGCTTCGTATGCTCTACAAATGATATGTAGTAGTAGTAGTAGTAGTAAATTGGGAAAAGAAAAAAATGAAGAAATCAATCAATGACGTCCTTAAAGATTTGTTCTGTACAATTATCCATTATGAGATCTGAAAACCATTAAATAAAACATTCAGATTTCTTGGTATCTCACAAAATAGAAGGGAATCCTTCCAAATAACTTGTGCATCATAAATTTGGAATATGTGCCACCTAGCTCACAGAAAGCTTTAAATGACAGTGAAGATCAAATGTTAATTGAACAACTGTTCTACTGTCATAAGTAGAAAGCCGTCACCACCAGAAACAAGATGGCTGCCCTAGACATGCCCTATCACAGCCATGAGATCACATCTTTAGCTCTGCAAGGGCTTGTGGGTTAAAGGGAAATCATACACAGATGACTAATCTTTTATGGTTCACAGCTGATAAAAGTGAAATTCAGCAGCTGTTCAGGACAAGTGACCACTCTAACGGCTGCAATATAACCTACTAAATAGAGAGGGAATTGCATTAGAGCAAGAGGTTAGCAGTGATTATCGGCAGGTGAGTGCTTTATTGAAGTTGAAAGACCATTAACATTGATAGAGTAATTATTTCAACTTGAAAGTAATTACCTTGATGGGTGATAACTGTTCTAGTGTTTCTAGATTTGATTGGACCAAACAGTTGTGAACCCCTGAAGCTTAGAAAAATATTACAACAATACTGCAATGTTTAAATTACTGAAACCATTGTCAGAATATTTTAATTATGCCAGTTAGTGAAAAGGATTGAATTTAGACCAGTGACCTCTCATGTATAGAATCATTTGGTTTCTAATTCAGATGTAATGATCCACACCCATTACATATGTGCACATATATGGTAGTTTTCAATTGACTCATTTTGTTTTAATGTGTCTTTTCAGAGGACTGGAATACTCTGTGAAATTATACTTCCAGATGGGACTAGCTTGCATTGACCAGCACTTCATGCTTCTTATTCATGGTAGAATCCAGAAATCTCAAGTCCATGAGCAATCTATTGTGCCCTAACTTTTGAATCATATGGTCAGAAGCAGTAGTGAATTCCTAAGCACCCCTTATTCATTTCTAGGTGTAAGGTGAATTAGGCCTTGCAGGAACTGACAAGTAGCTATCACTGTTAGAGCTTGAAAATGCATATTCCTGGTCTGGCACCTCATTTTTCATTTATTCGGTGACAAGCGTCTGTCATGCAGTGGTATCCATTTGGTTTTCATTGTCAAAAATGTAACAGTCCCTTATACACATGCAGCACTGCAAGTCAAGGGATTTCTTTTTATTGCTGGTAGCACTAAATATTATTACTATTTTTAACGTCAATAACTCAAATATCACTGAAGGGTTAATCTAGGATCTCATTGCTATGATTAAGTAGGTCATTTGAAGGGTTAGGTGGCATTTAAGGGGCTGATAGTCAAAGGGCTATGGTTACTAAGCTGGGCTAATGGTTTTGGTGTGCTATTTGTAACTAGGTCCCATCCAATAACCTGGGGATTAGTTACCAATAGCATGCCTTAACAGTTAGCCCCACTTAGAAAACATACCGCAAAGTATTTATGCTCCTAATTTTGAATAATATGCTACTAAATTGGCCTCTTTGAAAATTTGTTAGGGTTAGGGCCGAGTTCCTAAATTTATGCTCCAACAGGAATGGATATGGGGCAGGGAAAAATGTTAGGAGCTTAGCAATCATTTTCAACAGTAGGCTTATAAATTAGGCTTGTAAATCTAGAGGCAGGCTTACATTTAGGAGTTTATGGGCCATATTTAAAAACAAAGCTGACCGTGAAGCCTAAATATCAACCATAATGTTTAAATAAAATGTGTATGTTCAGCGCTGCTATCCAGATAGCAACTAGTGCTGAATAGACGTATAGTTTGGTCAGCGCCCGGATGATCTACATAGTGGCAATATTCATTCCATTACTACATGCCTTCTGTCATAGTGCTATGGAAGAATATCCATATAGTGCCTTTGAAAATCCACGAATAACAGCTACTGTTGTCTGGATAATTCCCTTTGAATATCGACCCGATAATTTTTAAGCTACTAAATTTAGATGAATTTTTAATTCCAATTAATACATGGCAATCGCATTTCCTCAATGTTAACTGAATGGGAAACCTCTGGAGACAGCCCCAAAAATTAATGTAGAGGCTTTGTAGTTACTGCTTGTTAATTTTGGCAATGAATGCACAGTAACTGCAAAATCTTACTGCCCGTTAACATAATATGGCTCCAGGGTAAGTTATCTCTAGGATTTTTTTACAAAGCTGATTAAGTGGTGTACTGCCTCACTTCACGCTTGTCACCAAAACGGATTCCTGATTCTACCACAGGAATGACAAACTGACAAACGTTGTTTGCTTTCAAATTGTCATAGATCTCATAATACAGAGCATGTCAAATTCTACATAACTAGTTGCCTTGCAGAACAACTGTAAATAAGACAATCAATTCCCTTTCTATTTAGATAACTCATAGGTATGCATTGGAATTGACTATGACAAGCTTAACATACCTCAATGTATATTTGGTAGAAGGATGTACACTTCCCCTTCGTCCTCTTTTTCACACAATAGAATTGGGCTTGAAATAATAATTATTTAAGGGCTGTTATAATAATAGTAACATAGTAAGTGACGGCAGATAAAGACCAGTATGGTCCATCTAGTCTGCCCAGTAAGATGGCAAAGAGTAGGTGCACCTGCCGCTCCGTGCAGGCCACCCCTACCCCTGTCTTTGTTTAGGGGTGAATCCATGGTTCCGTGTAGGACACCCCTATTTGTTGAGAAATTAGGTAGTTAAGTTTATTTTGATTTTATCCTGTTGCTGTAAAGGGATCCACTGTGTCTGTCCCATGTCATTTTGAATTCTGTCACTATATTTGCCCCCACCACCTATGTCTCTGCTCCAAAAGACTTAAAGTATAAGTGGGTATTGGAAGCAATGGGAGATAGAGTCACTTGCCCAGAATCACTGGTAGAAGCAGGCTTTGAACCCAAGCTTCCATGGTTCTTAACTTATTGCTTTAAGCGCTAGCCCACCTACTGTCCTTGCCAGAGAACATTTAAATGATTTTGTAAGCTGCAATAGCTTTTATTGGACCATCCTATGAAAGATGATGAAATACATGGACTTTTCAGACCTTCATCAAATAACCTAAGGATACAAAAGTGGAGAGAACAAGTAGCCTGGTGGTTAGAGCACTTTCCCTACTCACACTCTCTTTGAGCAAGATTTGTTATCTCCCTTTTCTTCAGATACTCACATAGATTGTAAGCTCTTTTGGACAAGGATTTATTATACCCAGGGCCGGATTTACCTTGAGTGAGGCCCTACGCCAACAAACATTGTGGGCCCCCAGAAAAGATAAAAACGAGCACGCCGGATCCGCTGTTGGCCCTGACGTCATAATTAAACTGGGAATCCCAAAAGCCAAACTTGGAATGTACAACACTGTAGAAATAAAACTATACAATAATTTGCTCTTGTACTAAACAAAGCACAGACGTTAATGATGCACATTTACCAGAGCTGACATATTCCAATTAAATTCAAAATAAAGAGATATTTTTCTACCTTTTGCGCATTTTTTTTCAGCTGCAATTGCTCCAGCCACTTTCTTCTGGTTTCTTCGTGTCAGTCCACCTCCAGTCTTAACCCCCCCCCCAACCCATTTCCAGTCCCAGCCCCCCCCCCATCGGCTCAAGTAAAATTAAATTTAAAAAAAAAAAACGCTGGCTGCTGCCGCGGCAGCATGGACTGTCCCATGGGGCCCCCTCTGCTGTCGCGGCAGCATGGACTGTCCCGCGGGGCCCCCTCTGCCCGCTGAATCCGTCCCTCCCTCCCTCCATGTCGGCTTTGAGAGGCGCGAAGGGAGAGTGTCTCCCTCGCGTCTCTGTTAAGCCCGCAGGGAACCCATCAGCCCCTGCGGGCTTAACAGAGACGCGAGGGAGACACTCTCCCTTCGCGTCTCTCAAAGCCGGCACGGAGGGAGGGAGGGACGGATTCAGCCGGGCAGAGGGGGCCCCGCGGGACAGTCCATGCTGCCGCGGCAGCAGCCAGCGTTTTTTTTTTTAAATTTAATTTTAAGAACGCTAACAATTTTTTCAGTTTTTGTGGGCCCTTGTCAGCTGTGGGCCCTACGCCACGGCGTAGTTGGCGTATAGGTAAATCCGGCCCTAATTATACCTGATGTTGAATAAAGCTGTAAGCTTCCTTGAGCATCATTCGGAAAGGTAGCCTAAAACTCCAAATTATTACGAATCACAAGCAGTAAAAGGGCTGGCCCTACCACTAAGTGTGATAGGTATCTGCCTAAGGCAGCATAGTGTCCTAAAGCAGAGTCAAACTGGCAAGTGCAAGACCTTGAGCACATGCACACATTCAAGATTTGCCACATCCTGCCCTTACTGAAACAGGAAGTATGGAGGGGTGAGATGTGGTAGGCCTTGAGGAAGTGTGTGTGCTCAGGCCTTGTGCTAGCTGCCTTACTCTTTAGGGCTGGCAGAGGGCAGCAGCAATGCAACTACAGGGGTAGGCCCAGCATGGGTAATAGAAGAAGGAAAATGCTGGATATCTGGGGGATATCTGAGGAGCAGGGAAAGGAAAGATGTTGGATACTGCTGGTAGGGAAGGAGAGATGCTGGGCACCTGGGGAGAAGGGAAGGGAAGAGAAGATGCTGAACACCTGGAGGGGTAAGGAAAGGAAGGGAAAAAACAGGACACATAGGGGTAGCATAGGGAAGGGGAATGATGGCCACCTGGGGAAGGTAGGGAAAGAGAAAGGGAGACAGTGGAATTTCAGGGATAGAAAAAAGGATAGATTGGGCATGGAACAGAAGGAAACAGATCAGGTTGATAGAGGTAAACAAATGACCAGGTCCGACCCAACCATTAGGCAAGACAGGGCAATTGACTAGGGCAGCAGCTTCTGAGGGCATCAAAGGGTAGTAGCAGTCAAAGAAAAACAATAGATTCTGCCAGTCACACAAACTCAAAGATCCATCAACACATTTTTTCACCTGCAGGAAGACTAGGCATAAATACATATGCAAAACAAAGTTTAATATTTTAAAATATGATGTCTGATTTTTACAGAAATTTTGTTGGAAGAGTGGTGTTCAGATGATCATAGAAACATAGAAGAATGACAGCAGAAAAAGACCACATGGTCCTTTAGAGATCCTCTGTGTTTGTCCTATGCTTTTTTAAATTCAGATCCTGTCCTCGTTTCTACTACCTTCACTGGGAGACTATTCCATGCATCTACCACTCTTTCCATAAAGAAATATTTCAACATATTACTCCTGAGTCTATCCACCTTCACCCTCATCCTATGTCCCCTCATAGCAGAGCTTGCTTTCAAACAAAAGAGACTCTCCTCCTGTGCATTTGTGCCACGGAGGTATTTAAATGTCTCTATCATATCTCCTCTAGCCCACATTCCCCTACATATTAAGATCTTTGGGCCCAATATCCAAAAGGCATTTACATGGTTTACAGCCCAGTAAAATATGTAAATGACTTAAACGGGGATATTCAACGGCACCTACATGGTTAGTGCCATTGAATATCCCCATCTATGTCCCCTACGTGCCCCGATGCTATCCAGTTAGCAATAGTGTATGTTGGGGGCATTCCGGGGTGGAGCGGAAGTGGGGAATACCGCTAACCAGGTAGCGGTGAAATTGGATCACTATCCGGTCAGCAATCTGTGGCTAAAACTAGGCGAGCTTTTGGCTCACCTAGTTTTAGCCGTGGATGCTAACCAGGTAGCAGTCCAATATCAGTGCTGCCTGGTTAGTCGTACTCCCTGCCTCCACTCTGCCCCGGAATGCCCCAACACGCCCCGAAGCTAACCAGATTCAATATCGCAGCTACCCGGTTGGGCTCTGCAGCAGTTTTCTTTGGGCACCAAAACCGTATATTCAATGCCTTCTTTTTATAATAATTTCTTTTAGTTTGTACATTACATATACCATTTCCCCTGTTTTTCAAATGCTTTTTTATTTTTTCATTTATTAAAAGTGCCCCCATAATATTTCTTTAATGGAGTAGATATGTCATTTTTATAAATTGTATGTGTAACTTTAATTGGTATGTTATGTGTTCTTAGAATTAACTCCATTTTATTTATCTTGGATGTTCTGCTATTTAAATGTTTTTTACTTTCTTTTATATTTTGAATTTGACTATTTTTTTCCTTTATATTTTTTATAATTTGTTTAAAATGTAATATGTATGTGAATCCAACCTCACAATGTAAAGGTATTTAGATGTTATAGGATGCTGTCTGGAGTGGAGGAGTAGCCTAGTAGTTGTTGTGACTATCTAGTACCCAGAAGCTCAAGGGTTTGATTCCTATTGGTACTCCTTGTGATCTTGGGCAAGTTGTTTTACCTGCCATTGCCTCTGAAGAAAAGGTCTGGCAATCTATCTCCAGTGATACTTTTCCAAGAAAACCCCAAGGCAGCTGGGTCACCAGAAGACAGCACTAAAAAAAAGGATATTTTTCAATGCTACTTTCCTACTGTAGGGTTTAACATATACTGCTTTATGATTTAACTTTATTTATAACATAGTAACATAGTAAATGATGGCAGATAAAGACCAGCATGGTCCATCTAGTCTGCCCAGCACGATGGCAAGAGTAGGTGCACCTGCCGCTCCGTGCAGGCCACTTTATTATTGCTATTATCTATTTTTTAGAGGCCTATACCCCTGACGAAGGCATTTCCGAAACACAGCTATGTCAAGTCTCCTTGCTTTTAGCGTCCACCTCCATAAATTGGCTTTGTTGTTACCACCTTGCTCCAGTTTGGTCTGTTGCTCCCTGTGGGTGTGCATGCTTCTTTTTGGGCTGTTCTAACTTTGGTAGCGGCCAGTACTAAGGAGCCCATGGGCTTGTTTACAGCTCTGCAGCAAAACCTTGGGATTCAATGTGGGGACGGCAGAGGCTTCTCTGTTCAAGGTGAGGCCTTGTGACTGAATACAGGTTGAGGAAGCTGCACAGGCAGTACTGTAGTCATAAAGGAAGGAGCTGTAATCACCAGCCAAACCCTTCTGTACACATACCTGCTAAGCTGCTTTTTGGGCCTTCTACAGAGGTCCCTACACTGAGTATCTCAAAGTCATAGGTAAAGTTAGAAAGGCGAGACGAGCACCTGTGATTGTTTTATTGCAAGTTAACCAATAGAACTATGGTTATTATATCCAAATGGAAGTATCAGTTTTTATATTTTGCTGTAAAGGGCAGAGATGAAGGAGGTATATGTCATGGCTATCTCAGTTAAAACTATTTATATTTTTTTATGTACATCAGTTTAAAACTAAGGGGTATGTTTACTAAACTGCGTTAGTGTGATTCACGTTAGGAGCCGCGTTAGTGGAAGAAATGCCAAAAAAGGACATGGGCGGTACATCGTTACCGATAACGCGCGTTATAAGGCGCCGCACAGCAACGATCGTTACAGGGTGCGTTACTGCGCATGAAGCTTAAGAAGGCACGCAGACACCTAAATACATAAACAGAGCTGTAGCACAATGGTTACTACACAGACTGATGGTACACGGGTCATGGGTTTAATTCCCCAGTGTGCCTAATGAATAAGGCTGGCTGAGGTGTCATGTGTAACCCTTTGAAGGCCTACTATAATATTTTAATCCACATTCTGCAGCCGGGTTAATGTTTGCATATGTCAGGAAAATTGTACCCGTCTTATTCAATATGTTCCAATAGTGACGTTCCCTCTGCCATGGTCATGTATTATATACCATTTGATAGGAATATTTAGGCAGAAGTTTGGATCCCGAAAGTTTTGGGCTTGACCTGGAAAGGGTTAAGTATTGGGCTGTGAGGAAGTTTAGTTGTACTTTAATAGTGCTGCCAGCAAACACACCCTCACAGTGGCGTAACCTAAGGTGCCACATAAGGCACCCTAGAAGGCACTCCATAGGGCACATTATAAAGTGTGCTGTCTGCCAAGGCACCCTATAATGTCCCCTATAGGACACCATATAAGGCACCTTATAAGGCGCTTTATAGGGCGCCTTATGAGCCACCCTAAGGTGACAGTACCCTGAGGATGTTTCTGCTGGCAGCACTAAAATACAATAAAAATAGATAATGCCTAAGACAGCCCTATCAATGAACCCCACTGTGGGTTTTGAACCCATGACCTCTGCTTCCACGGGTAGTGCAGTAACCAGTGGGCTAGAGCTGCTAACAAACACCTTGTTGGCTACAGGAGGACTGCACGGCACCACACCCACATTCTGCTGTGGTTACCAGGATAGGGTCAACCCATCCGTACCCAGGATGCACAGCACATGTAAATCAGCAGTCTACAGATGATCACAAGATGGGGTATGCACCACACAGCACCTCAGCCTGGTAGGGGGTGCCGACGGTGTGTGTTAGTGGCACAGAGTAGCTACAGACCATCACAGTGTGCGGGTCCTGTGCTCACCCTGAGGGAGAGGTATGGTGCCCAGCACCATTCTCACAGCACCTGGCTTTGCTGAGATAGGCTATGCTGCAGGTCCCCATCAGCGCTAATGTGTGATAGGTAGTCCTTGCAAACACTCCTAGGATATGCTTGTGTTCATCTGTATGTCACATCTAGCCCTTGTGTCCTATGGAGTGGAGGAGTAGCCTAGTGGTTGGGGCAAGGTACGTCAGGCCGGAAGGTTGGGGGGTTCAACTCCCAATGGAGGACAGCAACCTTGGGCCGGAAGGACTGGGGTTTCTAGTCCCACAGGTGCTCCTTGTGGTCTTGGGCAAGCCAATTAACCCTCCATAGCCCATGTTCCCTATAAAATAGTTATCTCCAAGTTATAATGCCCTGTTCAATGTAAATCGCACTGATGCAGACTAGATGTAAGTGAATGGGGGTGCTGGGACCCACAGGGAGATTACATACCACCACCCAACAAACCCTCTGGGGCTCAGGGTGGGGGACAGGATCTCCCGCCAACAGATCCACTTTCTACCCCCCTGCAATGGTGACAGTAGAGGGGACCATCACCCCAGTCCTGCTAGGGATCAAACACCCTACAGGGCAGGCAATGCAGAGCTGTACACATCCATAAAGCAATAGCAGACAAAAGGCCTAGAAACACACAGCTGCCCCCCACCCCTATCTGACATTCTCCAGCAGCTAGCCTCTAGCTGCTGCACCCTGCAAGGTGTTCTAGCAACACACATACTAGCTGCAAACAGTCTGCTAGCTAGTCCATAATGCATGGTCCCAGAGAAGATGCATGTAACCAAAACTGGGAGGTCAGCACACACACCAAGCAGATAAGTCAGTGATTGGGCCCCAAAAGAGAACCCATAAATATCACATGAGAAAAATACTATACAGCACTATGGGGGAACCTAGCCATGCTGTGGTCACTGCTCAGTCAGGGTGAGAGTGACCTCCCAGCAGGACATGCTGTAGCCACTCTGTCCGTGCAGGTGGTACCGGGCACTACAATGTCTGAGCCATTGCCCTATGCCCTGTGCAGATGTGGCCAGGCTAGGCCACCTTATCCAGGTTATTCCCACAGTACCTTGCTCCTCATTATGCACATTGTCAGGCCAATACTGGCAACAGTGCTAGCAGTGTGGGCTGTGGAGGGTGTTGGAAGCCACCACACACTGGATAGACAGACACACACTCCCCACACCTATGCCAGCATTGTGCAACTATAGAGGTGTTGGGCAGCCCAGGCCACCACACTAGTCCTGGGCACAGTGCAGGCATGGCTATGGTACGCAATACTGTAGGAGTCACTCCCTAGGTTGGTAAACACTGTCAGACACAAGACCTGTAGCACACTCCACAGACATCAGAAAGGTTGCTATGATGCAGTTCACTCAGAAAATTGTACTTAACCTAGGAATTGCTATCTGCCAGTAATCATAGCAACCTTTTGATAGATGTGTACCATATTCCCAGGTTTAGGGTGGCATTACTAAGGTATGCAAGTGCTAGTATTGGGAGATGCACGCAGAGCCCAAAGTCCTGCCTCTCCAGGAGGCTTTGGATAATGGGGCCTGTGGGTGCGGGTGTGTCTGCCCCTGTTGGCTGCTGCTTTACGGCAGAGGTTCCCAACTCCAGTCCTGCAGTGCCAAACACTGTTCGGGTTTTCATGCTGTCCCTCATGAATATGCATGAGATACATTTGCATACCATGGGGGTGGCACATAGAAATGCAGCACAGGCATCTTTATCAGAGGCAGCATGGAACAGGAATGGTGTTTGGCCCTCCAGGACTGCATTTGGGAGGATCTGCTCTAGGTAATGTGCATGTTTATGGTGTCTGTGCTCTGTAGGGTAAAATGTAGGTGTTTTGGGCATGTTTACGTCATCTGCAAGAAAGGTTCTGTCTGTATTAGCACGTTATAGTAGTGGGTAAAATATGGGGACTGGGTTGGCAGAAACCACAGCTGGGACTTGAACCTGTGACCTTCTGCTTTTGAATACACTGGTTTTGTACACTGCACCACCATGTTATCACAGAGATGGTGTATTCCCTGGTGATACCATGACTGTTGGACAGACAGGGCCTTTCTGTTGCAGTGCATGGTACCCACCTTCACAGGGCTAGGCCATGGTCTGCTCTGGCCAGCTGCCACTGCCCCCTCCACCACCAGTATCCCTCAGCCACCATGCTGACATGCCCTTCTGCTGGTGGAGCTGGTGGTGCGCAGTCTCAGGTCATCCAGTGTGCAGGTAGGCGGCTGCCTATGGTGCGGGTTCTGGGGTAGGGGTGCCTGCATAGACGTCCACGCTCCCCCCCAGCCCCCCCTGCCAATGTTCCGTGCCCTTGGGGGTAGCTGTTGGGTACTATCCCCTGTGACACTTTGGGAAACACACTCGTGCCCATGTTGGGCCCTCAGCAGTTGCTGTCTGGCTGCTCCGCTGTTTCAGCATTCGTATGGGCCACCTAGGCATCACCCTAGTCCGCACTGTGGCCCAGCTCCACCACAGCATGTACCACCTGCGGCCCTCTGTATCCCCTTCTCCGGCATCTGTCCAGGTGCCGTTCCGACATGCCCGCCCTGATGTTGCGGGACATGTGCATGTCATAGGAACCCCGTCCGATGGTGGGGAAAACCCTGAGCAGCGCTATTTCACTGTGGGCTCATTCACCTTGTATGGGGACGGAGTATAGACCCTTCCACGATTTATATCTGTTCTATGGAGCTTACTCGGGGGGGGGGAGGGGTTGATGTTTCTCATTGATACCACTATTGTCCAGCTTGGTTATTGTTTTTTTCCAGTTTGTTGGGGTCATTTTCAGTGTTTCTGTGCTCTTTTGTTCTGTGCACATGTATCACACTTATCAATTTTTTTTTGTTTCCCTGCCTGGGCTGTACATTGCTGACACTGAAATGGTTTCTCTCCACTGTAATGTGCATTTAACGGCAGGTTTTCATTCGCGTTGGAATTCAGCTCTGAAAATCAGCGCGATAGTGTGAGGGGAGCCTCTCCCCGCCCACTCTCCGCCCACTGACCCCTTCTCTCCGCCCTCTCTCCACCTTCTGCGGTGTTTTACCGCGCCGCGGAGCATTACGATCGTTAGCGCATCATAATGCACGTTATGATGTGCTAATGATTGTTAACGTTACATAACGCGTGTTATGTACGATTACCGCAGTTTAGTAAACATACCCCTAAGACTCTTCAAAAGCACCAAATAATCCACAAAACCCACTATAATGAATGCCAAGATATTGTGGGAAAAAAGTATCTTGTCTGTAATTTAATAAAGTTCCATATCCACTGCTATCAATATAATACACGTAGGTGCGTCCCTCCAGGGTAATAATGCAGCGGCAGGGGAACTCTAAAAAAAATACAGCCCCCAATGCCACTACATGAGGTTTAAGAAGCAAAAACTGTCTCCACCGAGCCTGAGTGCTAGGAGAAACATCAGGAAATATCTGAATTTTATAACCACAAAAGAGAGCATCTCTAAACTTGAAGTATGCCCTCAAAACGCGCAATTTGGCGGTCTCTGATTTAAATCTAACCACCAAAGTACAGCTTTTAGAAATTAAGTCTAAGGAATCCTCCAGAAAAGCGGTTAGGTTCTGGTCCACAGAGCAACCTGAGGGGGACAGGCCCCGCTCAGGTTGCTTAGTGGAAGCAGAAACCACCGGAAGGTAATACATATGAGCAGCTGCTACGTCCCCCTCTAAATGCAATACTTCTAAAGTATATTTTCCCAGCAAAATCTCTGCTGACAACAAATGCGTACAGGGAAAATTTACTGTATATGGTGTGTCTGAGGCTCAACGGTTGGTCTTGCCATCCTACTGCAGCAAATTTTTTGGCTCGCCAAACCCCTACATCATCATCATGGTTTTTGCTCGCTGCATACAGTAGAAACCCTGATGACCTTACTGATTAACACATTGACCCAAGGACTATAAGACCGCTCACAAGCCTACCTTCTAATATCTCTGGATATCTCTGCAATGCTTGATACAGTTGGCCATGGCACATTCCTACAGCGACTATAATTGAACGGAATCCAAGATACCGTTTTCAAATGTTTTCAGTCATACCTCACTGACAGATGACAGCAGATAAAAATGGGTATGAGGACCTCCAAAACATACCAACAAACACAAGGAGTACCTCAAGGTACTATCCACACCCCTCTTCAACTTATATCTGCACCCCTTCTGCTCGATCATTAAAAAGCACAATATCCACTTCCACTTATATACTGACAACATTATGCTATATTGTCCACTCCACACAAAACAACAGACATACACACAAATTCAGGACTGCTTAACAGACATCTCCCATTGACTTTCAGCAAATCACCTATCAATCAACTACAAAAAGACTGAAGCTCTGTTTATTACAAGGGACTCTTCATTCACCCATCCAACCACAATAACACTAAACAACATTCAGATAAGTGTTCGACTGGAGCTGAAAAACCTTGGGATCACTCTCAACCAATAACCTTCCTTCAAAGCTCAAGAAACACTGACAGACAAAACAATCTATTTCAAAACGAAGACATAAGAACATAAGATATGCCATACTGGGTCAGACCAAGGTCCATCAAGCCCAGTATCCTGTTTCCGACCGTGGCCAATCTAGGTCATATGTACCTACAGTAGCAGTTTCCCCAAAAGACACAGGTTCCACAATGCTTGTATTGGGTCAAGCATTGATATCCTGGGTCCCTTTTTAATAATGGTTTAAGGACCTTTCCTCCAGGAACTTGTCCAAACCATTTTTAAACCCAGCTACATTAACAGCCTTTACTACATCCTCCGGTAACAAATTCCAGAGTTCACTTATACGTTGAGTGAAAAAATATTTTCTCTTATTTGTCTTAAATAGTTTACCCTGTAGCTTCATTGCATGTCCCCTAGTCTTTCTATATTCTGATAACGTAAACAGTCTATCTATGTTTACCCGTTCCACTCCTTTCATTAATTTATAGACTTCTATTATATCTCCCCTCAGCCATCTCTGTTCCAGGTTAAAGAGCCCTAACCTTTTTAGCCTTTCTTCATAGGGGTATCCTTCCATCCCCTTTACCATTTTGGTGGCTCTTCTCTGAACCTTTTTTAATAATGCTATATCCTTTTTAACATTGTAACATAGTAAATGACAGCAGATAAAGACCAGTATGGTCCATCTAATCTGCCCAGTAAGAAGGCCGGAGTAAGATGGCAGGAATAGATGCCACTCTGTGCAGGCCGCCCCTCAGGCCACCTCTCCCCATGTCTTTGTTTAGGGGTGAACCCACCGCTCCATGCAGGACAACCCTATTTGTTGAGAAGTTAGATGGTTCAGTTTATTTAGATTTTATTCTGTTGCTAGACCATGGGATGCTGTTCCAAGGGTTGCAGAGCAGAGATGGCATCCATCTGTCCAAGAAAGGTCAACGCATCTTCGGTAGTAGACTGGCTAATCTACTGAAGAGGGCTATAAACTAGATTCGTTGGGGATGGGTGAAGAAAGCCCCTAGGCAAGTGAAAGCCCCCAGGTAGGTGATACATTAAATACCTTTATGGAAATGGGTAACAGGGGTAACATATGGAAAGCAGTGTGTATAAATGGCCGTAGCATGAGAAATAAGATCCCTGATGTTGAAGCTTTGGTGGGAGTGGCTGACTTGGATTTAGTGGCAGTTACAGAAACATGGTTCACAGAAAACCATGATTGGGATGTAACTATACCTGGCTATAGTTTATTCAGAAAGGACAGGGTAGGAAGAAGGGGAGGAGGAGTGGCACTATATGTAAAAACTACTATTAAAGCTTTGGAATTACAGAGCTTAAAAGGGAGAGAGGAGGCATTGTGGGTTAAACTAGAAAGAGGGAAAGAGAAATCTATTTGCATTGGTGTGATATACAGACATAAGAACATAAGAACATAAGAAATGCCATACTGGGTCAGACCGAGGTCCATCAAGCCCAGTATCCTGTTTCCAACAGTGGCCAATCTAGGTCATACGTACCTAGCAGTTTCCCCAAAAGACACAGGTTCTGCAGTGCTTGTACTAGGTCAAGCATTGATATCCTGGGTCCCTTTTTAATAGTGGTTTATGGACCTTTCCTCCAGGAACTTGTCCAAACCTTTTTTAAACCCAGCTATACTAACAGCCCTTACTACATCCTCATCCTCCCTCACAAGAGGAAGAGGTGGACAGAGAGTTAATTGAAGACATACGCAGCATTGCTAGGAAAGGGGAGGTGCTACTGATAGGAGATTTCAATATGTCAGATGTTGATTGGCACATTCCTGCTGCAGTATCATCTAGAAGTAAGGAGATCCTGGATTCTCTACAGGGAGAACTATTCAGGAAATTGCTAACAGACCCCACACGTGAAGGGGCCATTCTGGACTTGGTGCTTACCAATGGTGAAAGTGTTTCTGTTGTTGTAGTGGGAGATCATTTTGCATCCAGTGATCACCAGATGGTGTGGTTGAGTATTAGGACTAGGGCTGTCAGAATCCATTCAAAGGTGGGGATCTTAGACTTTAGGAAGACTAACTTTGCGAAGATGGGTCAATACCTCAGGGAGTCGTTAGTGGGATGGGAACAGCTGGGGGATGTAGAAAAACAGTGGGCAAAACTGAAAGGGGATATTTTAAGGGCAACCAACCTTTTTGTTAAAATGGTAAATAAAGGCAAAAGGAAAAGGAGACCGCTATGGTTTTCGAAAGAAGTAGCTGAAAAAGTGAAGAAAAAGAGGGAGGCCTTCATGAAATAAAAGAGATCACAGAGAGAGCAAGACAGGCATCTGTATTTGGAAAAACGTAGAGAAGCTAGCAAAGTAGTCAAAAAGGCAAAGATTCAAAAGGAGGAGGAAATAGCCAATGTAATAAAATGGTGGGATAAGACATTTTTTCAGATATATTAGTGAGAAGAGGAAGGGCAAAAGTGGTATTGTCAGACTCAAGGGTGCAGGGGAGGAATATGTAGAAGCTGATAAGGATAAAGCGGAATTGCTTAACAAATATTTTTGTTCTGTGCTCACAGATGAAGAACCAGGAGCAGAACCTCAGAAAACACCCACAAATAGGAACAGAAGCGAGGGACATCTTGAACAATTTTCAGAAGACTGTGTTCGTGAGAAGCTAGTTCAACTTAAAGTAGACAAAGCAATGGGACATGGATGGGATACACCCTAGAATACTGAGGGAACTTGGGGACGTTCTAGCAACTCCACTGACTGACCTTTTCAATGCCTCGTTGGAGTCAGGAGTGGTGCCAAAGGACTGGAGAGAGGCTCATGTGGTGCCTTTACACAAAAGTGGAAGTAAGGATGTGGTTGAAAACTACAGGCCGGTTAGTTTAACTTCGGTGGTGAGTAAATTATTGGAAACGCTGCTGAAAGAGAAAATAGTGAGGTTTCTGGAGTCCAGCACATTACAGGATCCAAGGCAGCATGGATTCACCAAAGGCAGGTCTTGTCAGACAAATCTGATTGATTTCTTTGACTGGGTGACTAGGGAGTTTGACCGAGGGAGAGCTCTAGATGTGGTGTATTTAGATTTCAGTAAAGCCTTTGACACTGTTCCTCAAAGGTGACTTATAAACAAACTGAGCACCCTAGGGATGGACCCTATCTTTATCTTTATCTTTTTTCTTTATTAAAACACTTGATAGACCGCCCAGGCCAAAGCATCAGGGCGGTGTACAATCGTAAAAAATGACAGCCGCTGGAAAAGAAGGGAAGAAAGGAACGCCAAAAAATGACAGGACAGGAAGAGAAATAGTAAAAAACAGAGAGAGGACAGTAAGAACGCAAGAGGAACAGAGGGGAATGAGGGGAGGAGGAGGAGGGACATGGGCAAATTTAAAAGGGATGGGGGGCGCAACTAGGGGGATAAAACACCATCGGTGGGGGAGAGAGCACGGGAAAATTAAGGGGGCTGGGGGGCGCAACTAGGGGGAAGAGCACCATCAGTGGGGAAGGGGAGATCGAAAGCCTGACAAAAAAGGTGCGTCTTAAGAAGGGCCTTGAAACGAGTGTAAGACAGTTCGGTAAGGAGTGAGAGGGGAAGAGAGTTCCAAAGGGCGGGACCTAAGAAGAAGAAAGCGGAGTGTCGAGTGGATTCGAGGCGGGCCTGTGTAGGTGAGGGAAGGAAGAGACGATTGCCGTGGGATGAGCGAAGAAGGCAAGGAGAGGGCTGAAGATAAATTATATTGGCTAAGTATTGAGGGGTATCAGAGTGAAGGGCCTTGTGAGCAAGGATAAGAAGTTTGAACATAAACCGGAACTTGATAGGGAGCCAGTGTAAGGAGAACAGACATGGTGATACATGGGAACGAAGAGGAGATGAAGTAACAAGACGGGCAGCAGCGTTCTGAATGAGTTGGAGGCGACGGAGTTGGTAGGAGGGAAGACCAGCATAAATGACGTTACAATAGTCGAGACGCGAGATAACCAAAGACAAAACAAGAGTGACAACAGAGGATAAGGGGAGAAAGGAATAAACGGCCTTGATGCGGCGTAAGTGAAAAAAGGAAGAGCGGACAACGGAGGAGATATGTTCGTGAAAAGAGAGGGATGGGTCTAGGGTAACACCCAGGTAACGAAGGGTAGGGGCAGAAGGGATAGAGTGGGAGCCCATAACAGGTAGTACCGCGGGGGGAGGGAGACCAAAGGTAATCCAGAGAGCAGCAGATTTAGCGGGATTAGCATGCATGAAATTTGACTCAAACCAGGAGGCGATAGAAGACAGACAGAGGTTAAGTGGAGCAAGGTCTGGGGAGGAGGGAGAAGTGTGATGAACCAGGAGGATATCGTCAGCGTATGTGTAAAAAGAGAGAGCAGATTGTTGGATTAACAGAGCTAGGGGAGCAAGAAAAGCATTGAAGAGCAGAGGAGCGAGAATGGAACCCTGGGGAACGCCGCAGGAGGCTGGGGTAGGGGGGATACTGAGGTACCGGAGTGGACTGAGAAGGTACGGCAGGACAAGAAAGAGTGAAACCACCGAAGAACAGTACCGTGAATGCCAAAATCAGACAGACGAGAAAGGAGGGTGCGGTGATCAACTACATCGAACGCAGAGGACAGATCCAGAGAGACCACAAGAGAAATATCACCACGATCGTGAGAGCGGTGAAGTTCAGAGAGCAAGGCTGTGAGGATGGTTTCGGTACTGTGACCGGTGCGGAAACCAGATTGACGGGGGTGGAGGGCGTGAGTGGAATCAAGATGAGAAGCCAGCTGGGAAAAAACAAGTTTTTCAAGGATTTTAGACAGAAAAGGAAGGTTGGAAACAGGGCGCCAGTTGGCAGAAGTAGGGTCGAGGGTAGGTTTTTTCAGGAGAGGACGGACAATAGCGTGCTTCCAATGGGAGGAGAAGAGACCGGAGGAGAGACTAGATTTGAAGATGGAGAGGATGAAGGGCACAAGTGCGATGTCAGAATTTAGCAACCAAGAAGAGGGCAAGGGATCCAGGGGGCAAGTAGTTTGGTGGGCAGTCGAGATGGCCTTGATGAGTTCAGGAGAGGAGATGGGGGAGAAGGAACACCAACTGTATGGGAAAGTGTGAGTGGGAGAAGAAGGGAGCATAGACTGAGAGGGGAAGGATGCAGGAGAGGTGGGAGGGGGGAGGGGGGGAAAGGGGAGGAGGACAAATGGGGAATGAGGAGCGAAGGGAGAGAATCTTACCAGTAAAGAAGGAGGCAAGGGAAGAGGGACTGGGGGGGGGGGGGTTGGAGGGTATGGAAGGGAGAGAAGAAGGGGAAGAGATAGACTTAAGGACAAGAAAAAGACGTCTGGCGGAGTTTGAAGATGTAGAAATAAGGTGAGAATAGTGGGAGTGTTTAGCCGAGATGATTGCAGAGCGGTAGGAGAGATGAGCAAGTTGGTAGTTGGAGCGAGAACCAGAAGTGCGGAGCTTCCTCCAATGCCGCTCAGCACGGCGAAGATTGGAGCGGAGGAGAAGGAGACCGGGGTGATACCAGGGGTGATGGGAGGGCGGACGGGGGACCAAGGGACGAAGGGGTGCTACAGTGTCAAGAGCGGCTGAGAGGGAGGAGGGTAAAAGGTCGACTTGGCGGTCAACAGATAGGGAGGGGAACTCCGGGGGAAATAGCGCATGAGCTGGAGGGAAAGAAAGCAGGGAGTTCGGAGTAAATTGCCGTCTAAGCGATGGGGTGGTAGAAGAAGAAGAGGGATCGATTGGACCAGGAGAGGGAAGGGGGAAGGTAAAAAAGAGACAGTGATGGTCGGACCAGGGGATGGGGGTGGAAAAAATATGGGAGGGGAGAAAAGGCGAGAGATCAAGGGTGAGAATAAGATCCAGGGATCGTCCTGAGATGTGAGTAGGGCAAAGGACGTGTTGGGTGAAGGACAGATCGGAGAACAGGGAAGAGAGGACCTTGTCGTGGGGACGAGAGGGAGGATTGAGGTAAGCGTTAAGGTCACCCAATATGACCAGGTGCGGAGATAGAAGGGCAGTGTCGGATAAAGTGCTCAGCAAGGAGTCCCAAAGATCAGGGCGCAGAGAAGGGGGGACATACAAAAGGAGAAAGTAAATAGGGGGAGTGGAATCGGAACGAACCAGAAGAGATTCGGGGTAGGCGGGAGGGGGCGAGATCAGAGAAAAGGAGAGGGGGGATTTAAAGATGAGTGCCACCCCACTGCCAGATCGGCGGAGGCGGGGGGTGTGGAGAGCGGAGTAACCGGGTGGAAGGCATTGATGAAGGATGGCGTCCTCCCCGTCACGGAGCCAGGACTCCGTGATGAAGAGGGCATCCAGGGAGTGTTAGGTTAGGAGGTCGTGAACTAAATGGGTTTTTGAGCGGATAGAGCGGCAGTTGAGAAGGGCCAAAGAGAGTGTGATGAGGGGAACAGCTGAGAGGGGCGTTGAGGTAGAGGGAGCAGAAACAGGGGAGACCGGACGGGAAGAGCAGGGAAGAAGGTTGAGAGGGTTCCGGGCTAGGAGGCCAGGAAGAGCAAAGTTACTGCTTGGGTTAAAAATTGGTTGGGTGGGAGGCGACAAAGAGTACAAGTAAATGGAGCTCACTCTGAGGAGAAGGATGTTACCAGTGGTGTGCCCCAGGGATCTGTCCTTGGTCCGATTCTTTTTAGCATCTTTGTTAGTGATATAGCGGAAGGGCTGTCGGATAAGGTTTGCCTTTTTGCGGATGATACCAAAATCTGCAATAGAGTAGACACCCAGGAAGGGGTAGATAACATGAGGAGGGATCTAGCTAAGCTTGAAGAATGGTCTAGAATTTGGCAGATGGGATTTAATGTTAAAAAAGAAGAGCTGGACCTAGGCGTGGTTATGTCTGATGATCTCAAAGTAGCTAAACACGTAGAAAAGGCGACAGCAAAAGCTAGAAGGATGCTTAGGTGCATACGGAGAGGAATGGCTAGCAGAAAAAAGGAGGTGATAATGCCTCTGTATAAGTCTTTGGTGCGACCTCATTTGGAGTATAGTGTGCAATTCTGGAGACCGCACCTTCAAAAGGATGTGAACGGGATGGAGTCGGTGCAGAGGGTGGCTACTAAAATGATTAGTGGTCTTCATTATAAAGCATATGAGGACAGACTGAAGGATCTTAATATGTACACCTTAGAGGAAAGGCGCGATAGAGGTGATATGATTGAGATGTTTAAATACCTCCATGGCATAAATGTTCAGGGAGAGAGCCTCTTTCATTTGAAAGCAAGTTCTGCTACGAGGGGACATGGGATGAGGGTGAAGGGAGATAGATTCAGGAGTGATATGCGGAAATATTTCTTTACGGAAAGAGTAGTGGATCCGTGGAATAGTCTCCCAGTGGAGGTGGTAGAGATAAGGACAGTAACTGAATTCAAAAAAGCATGGGACAAACACAGAGGATCTCTAAAGGTAAAAAGGGGACTGTTGGTAGTTGTTGATATGGAAGGACAGACTAGAAAGGCCATGTGGTCTTTTTCTGTCATCATATTTCTATGTTTCTATGTTTCTATAAATGAATCCATTGTGTCTGTCCCATGCCATTTTGAATTCTGTCACCATATTTGCCCCCACCACCTCCATCGGGAGGGCGTTCCAAGCATCCACCACCCTCTCATTGAAAAAGTATTTCCTGATATTGCCTTTCAGTTTTCCACCTTGCAGCTTCATGTTATGCCCTCTTGTTTTACAGCTTCCCCGTCTTTGGAAGAGGTTTGTTTGTTCATTATTTCTCCTTAAGTATTTAAACGTCTGAATCATATCTCCCCTATTCCTCCTCTCCTCCAAAGTGTACGTATTTAGGTCTTAAAGTCTCTTCTCATAAGGCTTCTAAGATACGGCAACCAGAATTGCACACAATATTCAAGGTGTGGTCGCATCATGGAACAATACAGAGGCATTAAAATATCCTTAGTTTTATTTTCCATTCCTTTCCTTATGATACCTATTTGCTCTCTTGGCCGCCGCTGCACACTGGGAAGAGGGTTTTAACATGTTATCCACAATGACGCCTAAATCTTTTTCCTGGGTGGTGGCTCCTAATGTGGAACCTTGCATCGTGTAACCATAGTTTGGGTTGTTCTTCCCTTGGTGCATAACTTTGCACTTGTCCACATTAAATTTCATCTGCCATTTTGATGCCCAGTCTTCCAATTTATCAAGATCCTCTTGCAATTTTCCACAATCCTCATGGGTTTTAACAACTTTAAATAGTTTTGTATCATCTGCAAATTTGATAACCTCACTCGTTATTCTCTTTTCCAGGTCATTTATGAATATGTCAAAAAGCAGCGGACCCACCACAGATCCCTGGGGTACACTACTATTCATCTTTCTCCATTGGGAAAATTGGCCATTTAGCCCTACCCTCTGCTTTCTATCTTTTAACCAGTTCCTGATCCACAATAGTACACTGCCTCCTATCCCATGACTCTTTAGTTTTACCAAAAGTCTCTGATGAGGGACCTTGTCAAAGGCTTTCTGAAAGTCCAAATACACTATATCAACCGATTAACCTTTGTCTACCTGTTTATTCACACCTTCAAAAAAACATAACAGATTAGTAAGACGAGATCTTCCTCGTCTAAAGCCATGTTGGCTGTCTCCCATTAAGCCATAAAGACATAAATGGTCTCTTCTGTCAGAGTAAATATAAGATTATGATAAGAAATTCTCTGCAATACAACTAGAAAGTATTCATAAACCCTTACATTGACTTGAAGTTTAATATTGTAATACAAGCAGCGGTAAGGTCTCAGAAACTCGGGCTGCCATTGACTTTCTTAAAACTTCGTCAAAATGGACCAAAAGCCCTTAAAACATCAACGACCTTTTTCTAACCAGCTACTATTGTAATTATTCATCTTCCTAATAGAAAAATTTAGTGCTTAGCTTTTAAAGGAGATTTCGACTTTCATATCCCAGAAGTGCAGTGCTCAGCTTTCAAAAGGGTATCCAACTCTTAATGTCGACCCTGACGCTGTGAGGCGCGCTATTTTCTGCGTTTCTGCCTTACGGCTTCTTCAGGGGAACACTTCAAGCACTATATGCACATGGGTACTTCTTCTCAACCACTGATTCATCGAGTGAAATTTGCACTTGTCTTTCAACACCCTTGGATGTATATCATCCGGTCCAGGTTATTTGCTACTCTTCAGTTTATCAAATAGTTGTAATACATCTTCCCAATGTATCAATATTTCCTTCAATTCTTTCACGCCTTTAAATACCACTTCAGTCATGGGTAACATCCCTACATCTTTCTCAGTAAAGACCGAATCAAAGAATTCATTCATTCTCTCCACTATTGCCTTGTCGCCTCTTAGTGCCCCTTTACCCCTCTATCATCTAATGGACCAACTGTCTCTTTCACTGTTTTTTTGCTACGAATGTACTTGAAAAAGTCTTTATTATGTGTTTTTGCTTCCACAATGAGCCTGCAATGACTCCATTCTCTCCTTGAACCAGCAGACGTCCGATCAGCACTTCAAGCCCTCACACACACTCATGCAGACTATTGCAACACATCTACCATGGCCTGCCACAAGCCACCCTCCCCCTTCAAACTGCTCTATACACTGCAGCATGTACAATCCAGGGAGCTGTTAAACATGATCACATTATGCCCATTCTAAAACAACTCCACTGGCTGCCCCTCCCCAAAAGAATCAAATATAAATCCTTGCTCCTTACGCGCAAAGCACTACACTCATAAGAACATAAGATAAGAACATAAGATATGCCATACTGGGTCAGACCAAGGTCCATCAAGCCCAGTATTCTGTTTCCAACAGTGGCCAATCTAGGTCATATGTACCTAGCAGTTTCCCCAAGGGACACAGGTTCCACAATGCTTGTATTGGTTCCAGCATTGATATCCTGGGTCCCTACTTAATAATGGCTTATGGATCTTTCCTCCAGGAACTTGTCCAAACCTTTTTTAAACCCAGCTACACTAACAGCCTTTACTACATCCTCCGGTAACAAATTCCAGAGTTTGATTACACGTTGAGTGAAAAAATATTTTCTTTTATTAGTCTTAAATAGTTTACCCTGTAGCTTCATTGCATGTCCCCTAGTCTTTCTATATTCTGATAAGGTAAACAATCGATCTACGTTTACCCGTTCCACTCCGCTCATTAATTTATAGACTTCTATCATATCTCCCCTCAGCCGTCTCTTTTCCAGGTTAAAGAGCCCTAACCTTTTTAGCCTTTCTTCATAGGAGTATCCTTCCATCCCCTTTACCATTTTGGTGGCTCTTCTCTGAACCTTTTCTAATAACTCTATATCCTTTTTAAGATACGGCGACCAGAATTGCACACAATATTCAAGGTGCGGTCTCACCATGGAACGATATAGAGGCATTATAATATCCTTTGTTTTATTTTCCATTCCTTTCCTTATCATACCTAGCATTCTATTTGCTCTCTTGGCCGCCGCTGCACACTGGGCCGAGGGTTTTAACATGGTATCCACAATCACGCCTAAATCTTTTTCCTGGGTGGTGGTTCCTAATGTGGAACCTTGCATCGTGTAACCATAGTTTGGGTTGTTCTTCCCTAGGTGCATAACCTTGCACTTGTCCACATTAAATTTCATCTGCCATTTTGATGCCCAGTCTTCCAATTTATCAAGATCCTCTTGCAATTTTCCACAATCCTCTTGGGTTTTAACAACTTTAAATAGTTTTGTGTCATCTGCAAATTTGATAACCTCACTCGTTATTCCACTTTCCAGGTCATTTATGAATATGTCAAAAAGCAGCGGACCCAGCACAGATCCCTGGGGTACACCACTATTCACCTTTCTCCATTGGGAAAATTGGCCATTTAGCCCTACCCTCTGCTTTCTATCTTTTAACCAGTTCCTGATCCACAATAGTACACTGCCTCCTATCCCATGACTCTTTAGTTTTGCCAAAAGTCTCTCATGAGGGACCTTGTCAAAGGCGTTCTGAAAGTCCAGATACACAATATCAACCGACTCACCTTTGTCCACCTGATTATTCACTCCTTCAAAAAAACATAACAGATTAGTAAGACAAGATCTTCCTTATCTAAAGCCATGTTGGCTGTCTCTCATTAGTTCATGACTATCTACATGCTGAGTAATTTTATTCTTTATGATGGTTTCTATCATTTTTCCCGGTATTGACGTCAGGCTCACCGGTCTGTAGTTTCCCGGATCACCCCTGGAACCCTTTTTAAAAATTGGTGTTACATTGGCGATCCTCCAATCTTCAGGTATTAGAGATGATTTTAATGATAGTTCACAGATTACTAATAGCAGGTCTGCAATCTGATATTTCAGTTCTTTCAATACCCTTGGATGTATACCATCCGGCCCAGGTGATTTGCTACTCTTCAGCTTATCTAATAGTTGTAATACATCTTCTTGATGTATCGATATTTCCTTCAATTCTTCTGCACCTTTAAATACCACTTCAGTCATGGGTAACATCCCTACATCTTCCTCAGTAAAGACTGAAGCAAAGAATTCGTTCAGTCTCTCCGCTATCGCCTTGTCGCCTCTTAGTGCTCCTTTAACCCCTTTATCATCTAATGGACCAACTGACTCTCTCACAGGTTTTTTTGCTACGAATGTACTTGAAAAGGTCTTTACTTCGCGTTTTTGCTTCCGCAGCAAGCTTCTTCTCAAATTCTCCCTTTGCCTGCCTTATCAATGCCTTGCATTTGACTTGCCAGTGCTTGTGCTGTTTCCAGGTTTCGTCGTTTGGCTCTTTTTTCCATTTCCTGAAAGATGCTTTTTTGGCAACAACAGCCTCTCTGACCTCAACTTTAAACCATGCTCCCACCCAACCACCCACCTTCAATCCCTCCTTCAGAAACTCACTACAAATAAAGATCACGAAAAGCTGCTACAATCAACAAAATCACCTTATCGTAATTGAATACAAAATTCAACCAACAAGTTTGCCACAGAGCATTTGAACTCTATGCACCATCCCTCTGGAACTCTCTGCCAGACAAAATAAGGAATATCACCAACCTCTCCTCCTTCTGCAAACACCTGAAAACCCTCTTATTCTTTGAACACTTTGGACTCTCCACTTAACTGACCCCTCCAACATAACCCCATCAGACAGAATCTGCACTTGTAAATAGTTAATGAATATACCATTTGGGCCCAATTCCATCCCGCACAGGCCTGAAAGTGCAGGCCGGGACCCCGATTCCATCCAGCCTGCACGTACAGGCCTTCCCAATCTAACTCAGTTAGGGCTCTTCAATGGAGCCGCAGCGCTAAAGCATCCGGTTGCCATGGCACTATGGCTCCATTGAAGAGACACAATCCCTGGCTGCCAGCTCCTGAAGCTGATTCCCTGCAGCCCAACTCCCCGATCTGGCCTCCTAAGGCTAGAGTCAGGCTGCAGGGAATGTCCTCAGCCCCCCCCCCCCCCCTGCCCCATCCGCGCCCCATGCCTGTCGATCCCTGGCGATTAGGGGAACTTATTCCATCTCAGAAGTGGAATAATTTCCCCATGCAAGTTGCTGGCCCCGGACATATAGGGCCATCATTAGAATTGGACCTGTATGTCCGGGGCTGATGAACACCCACTGCCAGCCCTAACACTGCCCCCAATGCACCCTTTTCCCGCTCCCATGTACCTTCCCCATACTAGATGTGGGGAAGGTAAACGAGACCGGGAGATTGCACGAAAAGCTGAGATGAACGTCCCAACAGGACGTCTATCCCTGCTATTCATGCCTCAGGATGACCCCTTTTTTTGTATAGTTCTCCTATTGTAAATAGTTCAATGATTGCAAATAGTTTGTTGTTATATATACTATATAACTAAGGTGTTATTTGTTCCATGTAACTGTGTTAACTGTATCAGTTGTTATCTAGGGTGTTATTTGTTCTATGCAACTGATATTAGGTTCACTGTAATCCACTTTGACCCGATGAAAAGTGATATATAAGTCTAGCTAAATCAATCAATCAATCACCCCATATCCATACACATACTAAATTCGTACAAGTTCATGCAACGTCACAGTTTGACTTCACTCTTACTTTCCAAATCCTTCTTAGTTTATATAAAGTCCTTCAGCCTTCATTGTTCAAACTAGTGAAAATTGTAAGTCAGACTTAACTCTACTCCTGGTTATGCACAACAGTACCAATTCCTCCAAGTGCAATCCTGCTTTTCCACTTAGCTCTGACCCGGCCAGTGGTTTTCCTGACACCAGGGGCGTGCATTCCCAGAGATTGGTTATTCTCTCTCTCTTGTGGCTGTTCATTTGGAGGTCAGGTTTGGAGGACTGACTGAGAAGGGAATTGAGCTTACCTTTCAGGGTTTCAAACCCACCTTAAACAGTAAATATAATTTAGTTTTGCAGCTCAGCTCCATAGTTGTCTACCTTTGGATGTTCACTTTTGTATAGTCTGCTAGTACTCATGTGTGTTGCAGCAAAATCTACCGTTCAGATGTATACGTGCTGACACTTACATGTGCCAAGCCCTGAATGAGGTCACCCATTTGTATTTGTGTTTGTTTGTAGAATTATTTCTCCCTTTGTTCGTGCCTCCAAATACATATTTTCCCCTCGGTCTTACATGCAGTCTACAAAATGTTCCATTTACATCAAGTCTTTTCTGAAATAAGCTGCAGTTTGTTAATGTTCCGACTTGGATATTTCTTTTCTGACTTCGATGACCTATAAAAAATTGGTCTTCATGTGTGCAAATCATTAACATTTAGAAAGCAAACATCAAGAATTATTATATAGGTGGAAGCATCAGAACATGTTTTCTCCCCTCCAGCATGGTCACAAATATGCGTACTTTTCAGAAAGAGGGTAAGTTAATAACAGGGCATCTAGGGAGCAAAGTCTTCAAATGGGTTAGTTTTGCACATACCATGAAAGAAATGAACCTCAATCCTAAATCAGAATATGTGAAGAATGATCTCACTCTCAAATTTACTGCCAATGCCACTCCCGAGCAATAAATGCACATTGCACATGCATATTTGAGGCTTATTTCATATTTATTAATGTGCGCTACTGTGGTAGTGTGGGGTTAGCATGCAATATCAGCACTATACCAAAAAGTAGCATGGGACCTCAGCAAAAAAAAACCATGTGTCTGGCCGGTGATTGGGTGGGTTGGGGCGTTCCTTTGATAGCTCTGCTTGCACGGGAATATGAAACCTACCCTGCCTGTCCTCAGTGCAGGTAGTGCGTTTGCAAGTAATGCCACCTCAGGGAGTGGTGTTAGTTGCTCCCACAGTGGGTTTACCATCGCGATCCATGGTTAGTGCAAGGGGCAGCCGTATGCACTCCCCGTCCTGTTAGTCAAAGCTTTGTAGTAGTAATGCAGCACAAACCAGCATTACCAGCGCAGGGCTTGGTAAACATGCCACAAAGTTACATATGCACATATTCTACTTTATACAATAGGGGTGTACTGATACACCTTAACCTATTTGCGGCACTTGCAGCTGCCCTAGAGCAGTCATAGCTCTACACACCTAGATTGGGCAGAAATGCATGTAAGTCCTAGCATCCTTTAGGTATGTAAATTTATGCTGCATCCATGCTCCGCCCTTGTGCACACTCCAACTGAATGTATATTCAATGGGATTTACAAGCATGCTTATGGAATAGCAGCCTCCCAAAACGTGCACGCATATGTGTAAGTCCTTTTAAAATAGGGACTCGCGAGCACGATATTCAGCGCAATAACATGGTTAGCAGACATGCGAACCGCATTAATGGTGCTGACTGGTGTACATCTGTGGTTGCCGCTACTTTACTGAAATTTATCATAGATTATTTTAAAAAGATACACAGATCTTTATCAAACAGACATAAAATAAGCACCTCTGAGAATTTTTACAGGCAAATGTTATAAAATAACCTAAAAATGACTTACAAAATTATCCACAGTTTATATGCTTTGACCTGAAGATAAAGTGGATAGGTTTAGATTAGGGAGAGAAACTATGCATGGTGATTGCTTTCCAAATCACCATGCACGCCTTCTGATATGTCCTCTTCAGCTGCTTCATTGCATGTCAGCTCTCATGTTCAAAAAAACACTCTATGCAGCTTACTTTGTACCTATGGGACTGCAAAATCCAAGAAAAGATGCATTATTGCCTTCCCCATATACTAGGAGCATGGAGGAGTAGCCTAGTGGTTAGACACTGGCTTGGTAACCACAAGACCAGAATTCAATTCCCCCTAGCACTCCTTGTGGCCTTGGGCAAGTCACTTAACCCTCCATTGCCTTGGAAGAAAGGCCTGGCAGTCTACTTCTGGCTACACTGTCAAGAAAACTCAGGAGCTGCTGGGCTGCCAGGAGTCGGCATTGACTTAAAGGCATGCATTGCATGTACAAAATTGCTTTCCTCATAGACTTTAATTGCTCCAAATAATTTGGAGTGAAAAATAACTGAATGGGTGATTGACCCATAGCTAAACTGAGCCAAAAATATTTGTTATGCACATCCACTGCCAACTCCAGACTTCATTCATTCATTCCATCTTGCTGCTCCATATACCTGGAACAAACTACCTCAGTCTGTGCCTCGGGATCCTTCTCTGGCCCTTTTCAAATCCAGGCTCTGTGAGGCTGCTTTTGGATCCTGATGTCCTTCACTCTCTTGTTCACCACCTATGTGTAACTTACCATACTCTAGGACCCAGTTTCACTATGAGCCCAATTCCACTATTTATTTAACAGGTTTTATGTACTGCTTTATCATTTCAATCAAAGTGGTTTACATTGAAATTTAAACTTGGTAATGTACATTAAACAGGGACATTGATAACTTGGATTTTTCTGAGGCAATGGAGGGTTAAGTGACTTGCCCAAGGCCACAAAGATTGCTAGTGGGAATTGAACCCTGGGGTCCCAAGCCAGTGTTCTTAACCATTAGGCTACTCCTCCACTTCACTAGGGGCTCATCTGGGCTGTCTGGACAGCCCTGAGCAGGACGGGCCTGTTAGGATCTGATTCTGCACCGTGGAAACCAAACATTCCCACTGGTGCAGGATCGGGCCCTGAGATGGCCCAGCGTGCCCCTGAATGCATGTGGAGATGTCCACACCGCATGCCACCCCCTCCCTCCTGGAAAATCTTTGACCCCTTTTCACCCTGCTGCCCAACCCTTGGCGTGGCTGGCTGGGCCCAGATTGGGCAGCAGGGACCCACCTTGCACTGCTCCCAGCCATCAGGAAGGTTCCCAGGCCCAGTCGAGGTCTCTGCAGCTGCATATTCCACCTCCACAGTGGAATAAGCAGCATGTATCACTCCCAATCACAGGACGTATAGGACCGTGATCTGAATCATCCCTGTATGTCCTGCCACCTCAGCCCACCCTTGCTCTGCTCACACTTCGCCCCCTCCCGCCCCCCGCTAGCTCTCTCCTGACTGCTGCTCTGGCCATGAGGGGAGATCCTGTGGGGGAATATGGGCAGGATGGCTTACAGGGCTGCACGTCCCACCGGGATGTCTAGCCCAGCAAGTGGCCTTGTTGAATCGGAACCTATGAGCCTGATTCCATCCTGGACATACAGGCCCTATGTGCACCCGTTCGGAACCGGACGCACAGAGGGACTTGCGATTCTGACCGGCTGGGGCACGTCTAGTCCTGCGGGATGAGAACTGCAAACAGGCCTGTACTTGCAGGCCGGGACCGCGATTCAGCCTGGCCTGCACGTACAGGCCTTGCCCAACTAACTCAGTCTGGGCTTTACAATGGAGTCACGGCGCCATGGTGTCCTGTTGCCATGGCACCACAGCTCCATTGTAAAGCCGTGATCCCCAGCCACCGGCTCCTGAACTGCTTTCCGTGATCCGGTCTCCCAAGGCCAGGTCAGGCTGCGGGAAATTCTCTCTGCCCCCTCCCGCCGCTTTGCAGCCCCGGGCCTTCCGTCTGCTGCCTGATCAGGGAACCTATTCCACCTTAGAGGTGAAATAAGTTCCCCGTCCAAGCTGTCGGCCCTGGGCATACAGGGCCAACATTGGAATCGGTCCTGTATGTCTGGGGCCAATGATCACCCACCGCCTACCTTAACACTGCCCCCGATCCACCCCTTCCCAGCCCCCGTTTAACTTCCCCGTACAACAAGCGGGGAAGTTAGACGTGATTGGGAGTGGGTACGAATAACGGGGATGGATGTCCCAATGGGTCATCTATCCCCACTATTTGTTGCACGAAATGATCCCCTATGTGTTTTGTCTTGATTAGATTATAAGCTCTGATAAGCAGGGACTATTTTACATATTTATGTACAGCGCTGGATACGCTTGTAGCGGTACTCAGATGATTAATAGTAGTAGTAGAGTACCTGAATCACCAGCTTATTCCTCCATTGCTTCAATATGTAAACCATGAGCTCAATGCTCCCTTTCACCCGTAAATCACTCAGGGTAACTAGCATGTGAACATCCTCCTTGGTGAGGGATTTCACACTATTTTCTACCTGAACACACAAGGAGGGCAATTTTATAAACCATTTTTTGCTGCTTTATGCCATTCCTAATTTTTTAAGAGCCCATTTGTGTGCCTAAAAGTACTCGCGATGCAAGCTGTTACATGCTTTTAGAGTACGTGTGCACAGAGGTGGAGCTTGGGGATCGTGTGGGTGGAGCTTGCAAAGAAACTGGGCAGAGCAGTGACGTATGTGCTTATTTTATGAAATATGCAGATGAGTACATAAAGTACAGTTAGACATTTACGCCTGTTCTCAGAGAAGAGTGACCAAATCATAAAGAGGAGAGGCTTAAAAAGTTAGGGCTCTTCAACTTAATACTACTACTAGTCAACACTTGTAAAGTGCCACGCACGCAGCGCAGCTAAACTTTGAAAAAGAGATGGCTGAGGGGAGATATGCTACAAGTAAACAAACTGCGGGACACACAATGAAGCTACAGTGTAACACATTTAAGACTAACCAGAGAAAATATGTTTTCACTCGAAGCAAAATCAAACTCCAGAATTCGTTGCCAAAGGATGTAGTAAAAACTGTTATTGAAGCTGGGTTTAAAAGAGGTTTGGATAAGTTCCTGGAGGGAAAAGTCCATTGACCATTATTAAAGTGGACTGTGGAAATCCACTGCTCACCTTTGGGATAAGCAGCATGGAATCTGCCTATCTTTTGGAAACCTGACAAATACCTGTGACCTGGATTGGCCACTATTGGAAAAAGGATTTTTGGCTTGACCCAGTATGGCATCGCTTCTGTTCTTTTGTTCATCTCTGCAATCCAGGTGTGATTTATGCAGGGATTTATGCTAGTATGTTATAAAAACAAGTAGGTGCCTACTTGTCCCTCTAAAATAGGCTTCTATGGGCACCTTCATGTTCTATTAACCTAGGTGCCATGTTACAAAACTACCCCCACTAGTACCAGCCCCTTCTGATGTCAATCCTCTTAATGCCAAAAATGCTCCAATATCACCTTTAGAATATTCTCTATCAGGATGAAAACATCCAGAAACACCCTTCTAAAACTTACTTCCTCCATGGCATCCTTGAAGGATTTCAATACTTCTATGATCTGAATCATATTTGTCAAATTCTGAGGTCGCAGGGGGCTTTCAGTACCAATCTCAGTCTCCGCTGTCATTTGATGGAGGGCCTGGACTCATCTAGCCTCTCCACCATCAACTAGGTGCCATCATCTTGAATGTACCGGTGGGTGCTTGCTCCCGCTGCTTCCCGCTTCTCACTCTTCATGCTGAGCTGTTTCAGGTTGTACAATAAATGACTGTGAAAGATCAGTTGCAGGGTGGTTATAGGCTTGCTTTCAACAGTGATGATTTCTCCAGTGTTTGCCAGTCCAAGAGTTTACAACAACAATATAATGGTCTTTTCTAAGAGCAAATCTACTGTTAAGATTTCAACAGAAAGTTTGCTCAATCTGTATCAATGGAATTTCAATTATAAATGTGCACCCATATCTTATTCTTTCAAAAGTACTACAAACATATTTATTATAATAGTCTTTAAGCGACTGGTCTCAGACTTCACTGGAGCTGTATTTTCGGTTTTTGCTTCTAAACCTTATTAACGCTCCTTCTTGCATCAATGACCATTTATATCGCTAATCAGACTTATATTTCAATGTATTGATCAAAGAAACTGTGCTTATCTTGATTTTACTCGCCCAACGCCATCTTTAGCGCTATCGCGTTTCACTATTGCACGGTTCATCAGGGGTTTCCCGCACAGCCTGTTACCTTCGAACTTCCGATTATGATTCTCTTAGCGGACTTAGCATGCTGAATATGTTTGTTCCTCCATCAAATGACTCAAAAGCTGTGCGGGAAACCCCTGATGAACCGTGCAATAGTGAAACGCGATAGCGCTAACGATGGCGTTGGGCGAGTGAAATCAAGATAAGCACAGTTTCTTTGATCAATACATTGAAATATAAGTCTGATAAGCGATATAAATGGTTATTGATGCAAGAAGGAGCATTAATAAGGTTTAGAAGGAATGAGGGTTCGCCTAGTGCACGTCAGTTTCTTGCACCCGCCTGTGCAGAGGTTCTAAATTTTGCATCTCAAATGTATTATTTACTTATTTATTTGCCTAGTTCCCGTAGGGCGTTTTCACCCAGGGCACCTCACAGTTAAAACATCTGTTCTTCCTCAGTAATCTGATTAGTTTAGGGCCTCTAGAATTTGTAATCAAACACAGGGGCATGTTTACTAAACATTCCTAACGTGCGGGGCCGTGCTAGTGTGCCTGTGCCATATAAGGAGTGGGCGGTTCAGGCAGAAAATAGAAAAAAAACGGTAGTAAGCAACCGGACGTGTGTGCGTCGCGCTAATGTGCGGGGGGGGGGGTCGACATTAGCGCGTGGAAAGGCAAAGTGGCGCGCTGCTGAGTATACAAAACAACAGAGCCGTGGTACAATGGTGAAGACACTGACCAATGGTGCAGGGGCCATGGGTTCAATCCCCCAGTGTGCGCAACGACAAAGGTCAGCTGAGGCAGTAACTGTAATGATTAACATTGTTTTAGGAGGCAAATTAATTTGGAACGGCATAAGGCGGCGCACAGTGCTTTTTGGGCGGCATAAGGCGGCGCACAGTTATTTTTGGGCAGCAGAAGGCGGCGCACTGGTCCCCTTGGGCGGCAGAAGGCGGCGCGCTGATAGGCACAAGGCGGCGCGCTGATGCACAAGCACAGGAACAGAGCCACAGCACAATGGTTAAAACACTGACCAATGGTGCAGGGATCAGGGGTTCAACTCCTCACAATGCCCAGTGAAAAATGCCTGCTGAGGCAGTATGTATTATGTTGAGGAGTGCTGTAGGAGGCTGTATAATTATATTTTGTTATCACTACTAGCAAACGCACTCTCCCAGCATGTTAACATATGGCGGCCCATAAGGCACATGTTACAGTGCACTGTTTGCCAAGGCACCCTTGAATGACCCCTATAGGGCAGCATGTATGTTGTGACACAGGATAATGTATAGTGCACCCTATAGGGATGGCAACCATAAGGTGGCCTACAGGGCGCCCTATGAAGCACCCTCAGAGGCACCTAATGGGTATAGTAAGCTGAGGGTGGTCTTGCCGGCATAGACATATGTACAGTAAATAAAAATAAAGCTGTGGACAGCCCTACCAAAGGGCCCCACTGTGGGTTTGAACCCATGACCTCTGGCTGCACAGGCAGTGATGTAACCATTGCGCTACAGCTCCATAGCTGTAAGCAGGCCCCTGGCTGGCTGCAGATAGCCTACACGTCACCTCACAGACAGTCTGCTGGTGTCAACAGGATAGGGTTAGGCCACCCGTACCCATGATGCACTGCACATGCAAATTAGCTGTCCGCAGATGGACACAAGATGGGGAATGCACCCCCACAGCACCTCGGCCCTGTTGGGGGAAGTGACCGGGTGCACCCACACAGCACCTTGGCCTAGTAGGGGGCACTGACCGGGTGTTTTTACTGGCACAGAGTAGCCACACACCGTTACATCGTGCGGGTACTGTGCTCACCCTGAGTGTGCAATGAGGTGGCCAGGACCAGGTCAACAACACCTGCCATGGCTGATGGAGGCCAAGCGGGCATTCCAAAGCAGTGTTAATGTGTAAGATAGCTAGTTTCTGCACAAACACCATGGATATCCCTGTCTGCTGCCATCAGGCGCACGCACCCCCCCTTGGCAAACATGGTCCCCATCAAGGGATCCACACTCTACCTCCCTGCAAAGGTGGCAGTAGAGGGCAACATCAACCCCAGTCCTGCTGAGGAACACCACCACCACCCCCCAAGGCAGGCAGCTAGCTCCATACACAGCCATAACACAATAGCAGACAGACATAAGCCCAGGGTATGGTAAGCTGCACTCCACCACCAGATATTCCCCTGCAGCAAGCCAACAGCCACTGCACCCTGCAAGCCATTATAGCAAGACATTTACCAGCTACAAACAGTCTGCTGGTTAGTCCATAGTGCATGTTCCCAATGGAGATGCATGCACAGCAAGCAGATAGATCAGTGACTGGGCCCCAAAGAGAAACCCATATCTATCACATGAGAGAACTACTATACAGCACTATGGGGGGGCCTAGCCATGCTGTGGTCACTGCACAGTCAGGGTGAGCGTGATCCCCCAGAAGGACATGCTTTGGCCACCCTGTCTGTGTAGGTGGTGGCCGGACACTACAATATCCCAGCCAATGTCCCTGCCAGGGCCCTATGCCCAGTGCAGATGCATCCTGGCCACGCCACCCTGCCCTGGCTATACCCATGGTACCTTGCACCTCATTATGCACATTGACTGGCCAATACTGGCAACAGTGCTGGCAGTGCGGGCTGTTGAAGGGGCTTGCAGCCAACACCCACTGTATAGACAGACACACACTTCCACACCTCTGCCATCATGGTGCTACGATTGAGGGGGTAAGTAGCCTTGCCCACCAAACCGGTCCTGAGCACGGCAAGGCATGGATATGGTACGCATTACAGCTGGTGGTCACTCCCCAGGGTGGTAAGCACCGTCAGAGGCCAGGCCTGGAGCATGCCCCGCAAACACCTAACAGATTGTTTGGATGGGGTCAACTAGCAGTATGTACGTAACGTATGGATAACTGCCTGCCTGTGCTCCTAGCAAACGTCTCCGAGCTGTGTACCGTATACCTCAGGTGTAGGGTGACATTGGTAAGTTATGCAAGTGCTCGTTTTGGGTGCTGCATGCACGGTCCAATGTTCTGCCTTTCCAGGAGACATTGGCCAATGGGGCCTGTGGGTGTGGGTGTGTCTGCCCTTGATGGCTGCTGCTTTACGGCACAGATTCCCAACTCCAGTCCAGGTTTGCATCACACTGTTCGGGTTTTCCTGCTATCCCTCATGAATATGCATGGGCTACATCTACATGCCATGGGGGTGGTGCATAGATATACAGCACAGGCATTTGTATGAGTGTCAGCATGGAACCTGACTGGTGTGTGGCCCACCAGGACTGCATTTGGGTGATTCTGCTCTAGGTACTGCCCCTGTTCATGGTGTCTGTGCTCAGTGGGGTAAAAGATAGATGTCTTACCATTGCATATGTCCCCGCCATGAAAGGTGTGTCCTTACTATCACTGTTTAGTTGTGGGAAAAATATGTGGGCAGGATTGGCAGTAGCCCCAGCTGGGCTTTGAACCTGTGACCTTCTGTTCTTGTATGCACTGTCTGTGTGCACTGCACCACTGTGTAGCCACAGATTGGTTGGATTCCCTGGACTGTCCATGACTGTGGATCCGGCAGGACCTGTCTGTTGCAGTGGACTGTGCCAGCCTGCACATGGCTAGGCCTCTGTCTTCTGTGGTTAGCAGCCACTGCCCCCTGCACCACATGTACTTGTCCGCCAACATGCTGGCATGAACTTCTCTCAGAAAAAGCAGTTGACCTGATTGCAATGTGGCAGTATGGGACTGCATTTGGGGGACTTGGCTGTAGGTAATGCCCATTGTTGTGGTGTGTGTGCGGTGTTGGGTAAAATATGGGTGTTTTCCCCATGCATACAGGGGTGTCTGCGCTATCTTTATTTAGTGGTGGGTAAAATATAGGGACTGGGCTGGCAGGTGCCCCAGCTGGGTTTTGAACCTCTGCCCTCTGGTCCTAGAGGTAATGACTCTGTCCGCTGTACCACACTTTGGCCACAGAGACAGTGCAGCCCCTGGAGGCAGTAAGCCTGGCAGGATGGAGTCACAAACCCTGCTCTACGCAATTCTACTGTGGGCATATGCACCCTGTCTGGTGACAAACGTGCACATAAACCCCGGAAATGACCACGGGAAATGTGGGACAAAATATCACCACGCTGGGCAACAGTGATATTAATGGGCAACCATAGCAAACACTCCCAGGAAAGCTCCAAAACGTGGAAATGTTTTTTGGAAGAGTCTCCTCTCAGTAGACCCTTCCAAAATTCATTTCTTTTTTCTGGAGCTTTGCTGGGTGTGATTTCTGTATTTGCCCATCACTATAACTGTTCCCAAGCTGAATTACTATTTTTAATAGTTCTGTTGTGGTCATTTTCTATTTTTATTTTCACTTTTGTGCTGTGCACATGTATCACACTGCTCACGTTTTGCTGGTTTCCCCGGTTGTCCTGTACATTGCTGACGGAAATGGTTTCTCTTCCCTTTAAATGCTTTCTACCGCGAGTGTTTCACTCGCGGTAGTTTTTACATGCAAATTCGGGCCCGATACTGTGCGGGGAGCCTCTCCCCTCCCACTCTCCACCCATTGACCCCGTCCCTCCGCCCCTCCGGAGCCTTCCTCCGCCCTCCTTTCGCCGTTCCACGCCTCTATCGGACATTTGCGGGCCCGCACTTGTACGGGGCCCGTTAGTGAGCCGCGTACCTGTGCGGGGGTGACACGCACATGTGCGGGGCGTTTAAACGCGTTTCTGCGCGTTTCAGTGCCGCGTTGCCATGCGCTATTTTGCGGCGCGCTATTTTGCGGATTTTAGTAAACATGCCCCACAGTTTTCTTGCATAACTTTACCATCAAGTTAGCCAACTTCACTTTACAGCTACTGTACTGTTTAGAAGCTGCAACGGTCTCACTCGCCCATAGCCCCCTCAAAACAGACATGACAAGCTATGCTACCTAAAATGTAGAAAAACAAAGTCGATTATTTGCCAAATTTTAAAGAGCAAACAAAGAGTTATGGGTTACTTCCTTTTCCCTTTCTTCACTGTCTGGCCATGCGGCAGTCACTTCGCTTTAAATTACCTAATGGGATCCACAAACCTTTTTAATCTACCGAAAATGCCACCCCCCCCCCCCCATATAAATGTGCTCCTATATATAATGCCTTTTGTTTTCTATATATTCTATTATATTGTGCATTTTTAGATATCCTTTCTCCTACCTATATAAAATTGTGCTTCACCTACACACATGCTAGAGAAGCCTTTATTTTCAAAAGAATGCATTCTACTCTAGGACTGCCTTCTTTGAACAAAAAAACATACTTTTACAATTGGAGACCATGAACCTTAACCTCAGATTTGCTTCTTTTTATTTGAACAGCATCAGGGTGAGTTTATCCGTCGAGTTCCAGAAATACGAATTGGTTCTTGCCCCTGTGCTAATAACATTTTCTGTCTTTCACACATGTTTTTTTGTGTGTTAGGTTGTCTGTCATTGTGTTTATGTAATTCTGACAGCGTTCTTAATAGCACACCAACAGATTGTGAAACGCTGCAGGCATTTTGCTTTTTTTAAAATATATTTTTAAAACAATGTCCTTCATGTAACAGTAGTTGAGCGCGGCAGAAGGACATCATTAGAGCCATGGTTAAACTGTAATTTACACCATTAGGAAGGCAGGAGCAAATTTTATTGCCTGGCAATTTTCTTGCTGAAATATTTGGACCATATGGCTCTATTTGTCTAATAACCTTAATTTCAGCACCCTTCAGGTCTGTTTCCATCTCCTGCAGAACGCTAAAATGCGATCTAGCAGGAAAGGCAAGTGTCTGTGCTTTAGAGAGCTGAGATTAATAACATGTCACGTCCTGTTTTTGGTGAAGGAATTCAAACAGCAGCCAGATGGTATCTCTACAAATAACTGTCAGGGGTCTTGATCTAATCAATACAACATATTAATACATCTCCCTTTGCCGTTTCTCCAGGGGCCGGTACGCAACATCTGGAAAGATTGCGGAGAGGGGGAACAGCCGAGCAGAAAGCTGGTCCTTTTCTGAATCAAATCGAGCCCAATTAATTTTCCATGTCTACTTGATAACTGCTTCATAATGAGTTATATGTCTTGATGGATTTGGGGTTGGCAGCTTAGGCTGCCTGTGCTTCCTATCCCCATTCAGTCCACTTTTAGAAACCAATCCATTCATCAAGTTAACTGGCATAAAACTGAAATCTCAGCTCAGCAAGAGATCAATAATCAACCTGGAAAAAAACACAGAACCTGGCGCTAATGGGCATAGATATCCAGCCATGACATTAGCAGTTGCCTTAGCAAAAAATAAAACTCACTAAAATTAACAGTCAATAAAAGCTTGCAGGATAACGTTCAGTACTTGCGTCTTACCAAAATGCAGCCTGTATTTCAGGGACTTCTACAGTCACTATTTCTAGCAAAGCATCTTTCCAGGATTAGGTAGTACTGCATTTACACTAGGGATGGGCATTCATTGGCATACATTTGGTTCACTTGAGCCCCTAAAACAATTTAGAGAACACAAATTGATTGTATGAGCATATACCTATGAATTGAGGTGCACACCACTTTCCTCCCTCCATGCTGCTGCCAGTAAGGGGAGGTGCTGTGAATCACAATACTGTACTACCTCCCTCTATCAGCTGCAGCATGGATGGAGAACTCTGCAAAGATGTGAAATGAATGAACTGCCTCCCCATCCCACCCCCACCCCCACACACAGACAAAAAAAAAGAAATCTGGAAAGATTTTGAAAACACAAAAATGAATAAATTTTTTGGGGGGGCTATGCACATCCCTAACTGAGACTACGGGCCCCTTTTTACTAAAACTTAATTTGCGCTATCTGTCACACAGCCCATAGGAATAAAATGGGCCATGCAGCAGATAGTGTGAGCTAAGTGTTAGTAAAAGGGACCCTGTGTTTAATTACAGAAAGAAAATGACAAAGAAGATGATATAAACTTGTACTGACATTGAATTCCATTATGGCATTTCAAATATAAATTAAAACTTAGGATCTCATTCAGGGAAAAGCATCTGGTTCCTGAAGCAGATGTAAGGATGCCTGAAATCTGAATCAAGAATCATAATTAACCTCTTAGATGCTCACATATTTATTTCCTAACATTTAGGGGCCCTGTTACTAAAGCCAAGTAAGGCCGTGTGCTTAACGTGCGTCGCGAACACATGTTAAGTTCAAAGTTTCTGCATTAGCTATTGGAGGTATGATTAGCATGTCCCCAGCACGGAGCACGGCACGACTGAGCACAAAAACATGCAGTGTAATTAATGTGGGTGCCCAAACAATCTCCACAGAGATATCATCATGTGTACCATTGCTAACTGCTGTGTTCTCCAAGCCCTCATTCCACCTCTAACCCACCCCCCTCCACATGAACGCATGAATGCCAGTTAACGTGCTTTTTGACAATCGGTAGCTTGTATGTCCACATATTGGCATTCACCACTATGACCACCAGGGAGCCCCAGGTAAGACCCTGAGGGGCTTGGGAAAGTGGAAGGAGGGTCAGGAGCAGGACATTGTTGGGTCTTGAGGGGGAGGGGGTTGTCACTTGGAATCAGCTTAGCAATCTGGAAGGGGGAGTTGAAAAGAGGGATGCTTGGGGGGATGTTCTGCTTCGAAGGGTCAGAGAAGATGGGTCATCAGTTGGGAGGGATATTTGTACTTTGGGGGTGTATTAGTGCTTTAGGGGGTAGAAAACCATTGTGGTGGCAGCATTGGTAGCAGACTGTTGGTAGCACAGTAGCACTTAAAGTCACCTCTTGAAGAAGTGTAAAATACAGTCATGACAGCCATCCCATGTGGCAGCTGACACCCCCACTCTCTGCCCATACCCCGCCCTGTATCCACCCTTCTGCACTCTAAGCAGTTAGCATGAGATTTTTACTGTACTGGTTGATTTTAGCATGTGATAGCGTTTGCCATGGGCCTCCAGTAACAGCACATGCTAAAATGCATGCCATTGCACTTTAATAGGCATGCCCCAATTCATTCAATGTGGTTTACAATTGCTGTAAAAGATACATAATTTGCAGTAAGAAGCACCAACTAACAACTAAATACCTCCCCAACCTTCTACTCCTGATTAAAAGAATCCAGATGATATCTCAAAGACATCAACAATTCTACCGACCTCTGAAAATTATCACTCTTACCAAGGGACTAAGCAAAGCCTTCACCATTGTCCGAAACTTGTTGAAATCCACTTCACCTCGTAATTCCTTTAGAATGCAGTTTCACCAAATTGGTGAAATAATCAAAAACATCTCATTACGAACCTGACTCTTTTGGACCAAGCAAACTACAAGACATGTTTTTGTTATTTTAAAAAGATAACACATTTTTAGCTACAGTACTTAATTTCTCATCTGCATTAAAATCCATTTTTCATTGAAGTAATAATAGTAGACGAGCATATTAAATCTCATATGGGCAAAAGGCACAGGTTGTTGCACATTGATTTAATGTACAAAAACTTTCACCGTGAAAAAAATTGGAATTTAATCAGTTACAAAGCCATTGGGGTTTTTTTAAATGTGAATTTTAGCAAATGTCTACAAGTGGAATGACGTAGATTTATTAATCACTGATAAGCCAATTCAAGGCAAACTTTTATAATTTGTGATCAAACATCATGATATCAGCATGAATGTTCATTCTAGCACAGCTTACTAAATGGCTGTAATGCTTGTTAATGTCCAGTTAAAGTAAGTTATTTGAGCTTAGTGCATGTTATGCAACCAAACTCAGCTGTAACACAAAATAACAGGCACAAAATTGTGTTAAAAATAATGAGCTGCATCACATACAAATGCTTGCAAAGCCGCAAATTATTATATAAATAAAATAATGCAGTTTGCATATCCGTTATTAATCCACATTATTGTCAAAAAGTTCACTGCTCCTCTAAAGTGCAGTTAACTTTCCCCATGAACATCAGATTCCTAAAATTTGAAATGATGTTATTAGGGACCAAGTGAAACCCCCTCCAGGAGTTTAAGAGAGGGAAAGATTTTAAAAAAAGCCCAGGGTATGGGAAAGGAGATAAAAAGGGTAAAAGGGTTTATTTAACTTACTGAGATGTTTTCAAAACCAAGAGCATAAACTGCAAGCTGCATTACTGGAGAAATGTTCCATTGGGTGTGAAAATGTTACGTTGAGTGCGGTAACCTGGTAATGCTTCTGCAGCAAACCAGAAGGGCAGGGCCATGCAAATTGGTGAGTTACACTGATGAGAATAGATCTCACCATAGTAGCACTTACCCATACCCTTATCTTTCCTTCTAAACCCTCCTCCCCCTTCCTCCCTTCTCTATTTCTGTGGATGACACTGCACTCCTCCCCGTTTCCTCCGCTCACAATCTTGGGGTCATCTTTGATTCTACTCTCTCTTTCTCTGGGCACAGGCAATAGATGGCTGAAACCTGCCACTTCTTTCTCTATGACATCAGCAAAATTCATCCTTTTCTCTCTACTCACACTACTAAAACCCTTATCCACTCACTAGTCACCTCCTGCCTTGGCTATTGTAACCTGCTCCTCCCTCTGAATCATCTTTCTCCCCTTTGATCTGTTCAAAACTCAGCTACACGGCTTATGTTCCGCCGGTGTCACTATGCTCATGTAAGCCCTCTTCTCAAATCACTTCACTGGCTCCCTATCAGTTTCCTCATCCAGTTTAAACTTCTCCTAATGACCTACAAATGCATTCATTCTGCTGCTCCTCGATAACTTTCCTCTCTTATCTCACTGTACACTCCTCCTCGGGAACTCCGTTCCTCTGGCAGATCCCTTTTATCCGTGTCCTTCTCTGCCACTGCTAACTCCAGACTTTGTTCATTCCATCTTGCTGCTCCATATGTCTGGAACAAACTACCTGAGTCTGTGCATTTGGCCCCTTCTCTAACCCTATTCAAACCCAAGCTAAATTCCCACATATTTGAAGTCACTTTTGGATCCTGATGCTCCTCACTTTCTTGTCCACTACTTATGTGTATCTTACCATACTCTAGTCCCCAGTTTCACTATGAAGATCATTCCATAATGCGAAAAGCCTGCCTGGACATATGATGTACCGAACACAAACAAGAGCTCCTGCTCACAGAAATGGCTCAGAAAACACAAAACAGCAGGCAGAGTTGAGGTCACTTGCACTTTATTAGTTATGCGAACCCCGACGCGTTTCGGCAGATGCCTTCATCAGGGGGCTAGAGGACTGCAAACAAATAAAATATTTATCATAAAACATTGTACCTTAAGGTATAAAACTAAAAACAAATATAATAAAAACATAAATTTAAAAACATAAATATGAATAACCATAGATAGTATAAAAGGACAAACATGAATAAGTATAAAAACAATCATGTTGTACTCACGAATTGTATTATATCAATACGTTAGATGAAGCGCATGGAAGTGTTTAACAACATATGGCACAAAACCAGTAATGCAGTTGGTAATGCTGGAAAACAATAATACGATTAATACACAAAAATGAAATTACAAATAATTAAACAAGAGAACAAAAACATTGGGAAACCCAGGCCCAAGGAGCGCAAAAAATAGAGGATGATTTAAGACATCGTGCAGGAAAAAAACTAGTGCTATAGGGCAAGTGTGGACAATATTCAGACCCTAAATATTGGACACAAACATTGTTAAAAACAAACACCTTTCTTAAACAACATGTCTCAATAATCAATATTTAGACAGCCCATAACTTCAAAGACAATACATAATAGAATAAAACTAATGTCTAAATAAGAACATAGGGGCTTGTTTACAAAGCTGCGGTAGCGATTCGCGATCGTTATCGGAGCCGCAGCCCCATTGAAATCAATGGGGCCGCGGCTCCGATAACGATCGCGAACCGCTACCGCGGCTTTGTAAACAAGCCCCATAGTGTTAAAAAACGATCACAAAGTTGTGACATAAAATAGCATATCAAAATTGTAGGTATGATAACAAAAACAAAGCTGCTGCGTTACCAGCATTGTAAACGCTAACCTAGCGCACTTAAAAGGATATATAAGATCAAATAATAAATGAAACAACCAAAAAAACGAAAATAAAAGAAAATTGTATAGTGTTGAGGCCAGCGCTGTGCTGATCGCAGATATGCTATTATTTAAAAATCATATGAAAACCAACCTCAGACATACTAAGCATGTAGAACAATCAAAAACCTGATTTTGTAAAAAGGACGCCAGAAATCATGACCATTTAAAAAGAAAAATATTTTTTATTTTTTATTTTTTAATTGTATACACTATACCATACATCTATTTAGCAGGGACATTAAACCAATGTTAAATGGAACAACAGGGAGCCGGGCGTATTGACAAGAGTGAAATTAAACTCAAGCCGAACCTTCAGCACTGCAAATGAAATAAAAAAGGCTTTTGGTAGAACGTTGAAATTTGGCGCACTTGAAAGGTCGGAACCAATTTATTGCATATATACATATGTATAAAAACCACAATGGTTTGATACTCCAATGGTGCAAACAATGCTGTTAAAAAGTAATGCCTTTATAGAAACATGTGTAAATGGAACATTTAGAAGGCCCGTAACTTCAAAGCCAATTTTTAAGAATGAAACTAGCAGAAGGAGAGGTATTGTATTGTGTAACCCCGTTAAGAACAGCATTATACAAATCGCAAATAATATTATTTAGAAGACAATGCTATATTAAAAAAAACATCTAGAGGTGTAAGAACACACCAGACAATCATAACTAAGCGAAAATATAAAATTGTATAGTGTTAAGACCAGCGCTGTGCAAATCGCAAATATGCTGTTATTTAGAAAACATGTACGGGCTGTGCCGCCGAGCCCCGGTCCCGCGGCCAGTCCAGTAACCGGGTTCCCGGGGCCCGAACTCGTGGCAGGCCTTGCTCCTGGGGGTGGGGGGGTCAGCTCCGGCTCGGCAGCGGGCGGGGCTTCCGCGCTCGGGCTCCTCGCTCGAAGGTGAAGCCCGGCGATTGGACCGCACGGGCGGTCAGTGGGCGGGGGCAGCGCGAGCAAGGAGGGAGCGCCAGCTGGCGTTCTCCCTCTTCCTGTTTGCTCGCGCTGCCGGCAGGTTTGTTTTTTCGTGGCTCCGTCGTTGGACCGGGGTATTTGGGCCTCCCCTCCGGGCATTGGGGGTTCCATTTTGCCGGCTTCAGGGGCTCGCGTTGCGCCGTCCCTTAACAATAAAAAAAAAAAATAATAATAATAATTTAATTAAACGGAGGAAACCGCACGTGGAGGACACCCAACGGCGATTCTGTTCCCCTGTGGCCTGTGTGTTTCGGCTGGGACGGGAACTTTGCTGGGGGGGGGGGGTTCTGGGGGGGGGGGTTTGCTGGGGGGGGGTTGCTGGAAGGGGGGGCGAACTTCGTGGGGGGGGGGGCTCGGTGCTTCGCCCTACAGCACATGATCTAACAAATAACTAACTTAACAACAACAACAAAAAAAAAATAGGGGCGGACCTCATAGTCCTCAATATAAAAAAAAAAAGAAAAACAACAAAAGATAAACAAATAACCAAAAAAAAAAAAAAAAAAAGGAAATAAAGAGGATCTGCCCTTAGCCCTTTGCAGTGCCAGGTTTTGGTAGCATAGCCTGGCATATTCCTGGGCGAGGTGCGGCCAAAGGGCCACGGGGGTCGGCTCGGGGGCACGGATCTGCGCGGCGTGGGGCCACGCCCCCGGGACACGGTAGGGCTGGGCGCCTCGCCTCCCCAGTCCCCAGTATCCTGCGGGGGGCCAGGCAGGGGTGTGGGCGTAGCGCGGCCCGAGGGGCACGGGGTCATGGGGCCGCTCGGGTGCCTCCTGTTCCCCTGCATGAAGCTGAGGGCGCGCTCGGTGCGCTGTCCCCCCACTCGGGGGTGGTGGATGGTGTTGGTGCCTCAGCGGCATTAGGTGGTTTGGGGGACCCTGGCCGCATGGTTGTTGGTGGGGTGGAGTCCCCGGGGATCTTGGCTGATTGCTCGTCCCTGGTCATTGCGGTTGGCGGGCCTGCTGGCCTGTTGCTGTCTCTGGTTGCTGGGTGCCCTTCCCCTGCCCCTCTGGGTTCCCCTTCCCCACCCGGCTTCCTCGCTCTCCCGGGCCCGTGGGCTTTTGGGGCTGTCCCATGGGGGGGTCTGTGGCACTGGGGGGGGGGGGCTGGGGTGGCTGGTTCGGCGATGGCCGTGGGGCAGCTGGGAGTGCGGCTGCATGGGATGCGTGGTCTGGGGTCCTCGGCGCAAGGCTGGGGAGCCGGGCCGAGTGCAGCGCCTAGTACTCCTGCGGCTCTGGCTGCTGGGTTTTCTTCTTTCTCTTCTCAGGTCCCACGGAATTCGACACCTTCAACATCCATGGCCGCTTCTGCCGGGAGGGCCGGTCCGGGTCCTTCGTGTTCCGTGAATGTGCTGGCAGCTGAGGCGCCTGGGCTGTCTCCTGGGAGTGCCCAGGTGGACTCTTCCGGTGGGCCTGGTGAGTATGTAGGGGTCTCCGGTGGGGCTGCGGGAGGGGCCCTTGATTCCGTTTCCGGGTTGCCTACGGTGAAAAGGGCAAAGCATCGGCGGGGGCGCCGTTGTCGGCGGGCGTCTTCCTCTTCCTCTTCCTCGACGTCGTCCTCGGCCTCCTCCCGTGGTTCGGCACCTGCGACGTCTGACGCCAGGGCGGGTGTTGGGACCTCCGTCGTCCGCTGTGCAGAGTTGTGGGAGGGCGTACCGCGTAAATTGCGCCGGCGAATCAAGCGTCGCAGGTACATCGATATCTTCCGCCTGCTCGAGGGCCGGAAGCGTTCTGGTGAGAGCAGGAAGAAGCGCCGAGAGGATGAAAAGGCGGGTAGGGTCCGCAAGGCCTCCCGGAATACCCTTAATTGGACCCGTGCCTTCTTGCGTTTAGCGAGTGTCTGGGGTCACTATTTCCCGGATCAGTACGGGGCTTTGTTGGCTTATGCCGACAACATTTTGGCGGCGTCCCAGGCGCACGAAGGGTGGGCCTGGTTGAATTATGACGAGGAGTTTCGGGATCAGATGGAGGAAAATTGTCACTTGTCATGGGAGACGAAGGACATCAATCTTTGGTTGACCCAGATGTCCGCGAAGGGGCGGGTCGGGGGATCGGGTGCTGCGGTCGGCAGGGGGGGATCCGCTCAGGTCCCGTCGGGGGTGCATTCCTTTCGAGTCCCAGTCTCGGCCCCGCCACAGTCCCGAGGGGGAACCATCGGGGGGGACGTCTGCTGGTGCTTCAACAAGGCGTCCTGCCCGTTCCCCGACTGCAAATTTAAGCATGCCTGCTCCTTGTGCGGGGGCGCGCATGCTGCCACTAAGTGTAGCAGAAAAGGGGTCACAGGAGCCCCCTCTGGAGGTAAGTGAGGCCGGTGGTGGGGTGCTGGCCCCTACTCCCGTGCGGGCCGTGGTTGGTGGAGTACGGGCGGTCCCGTCGCGGGCAGGCGGCCAGTTTGCTCTTAGAGGGGTTCTCGGGGGGTTTTCGCATCCCTGTTCAGGGTGCGTCCGCACGGGGTGGGCTCCGTAATGCTGCTTCAGTGCAGGAACACGGTGATTTCGTGCGTAGTAAGATTTCGGAGGAGTGTGCACTGGGTAGGGTTGCGGGCCCCTTTTCGGCGCCCCCCTTTTCCCCGTTCATGGTTTTGCCATTGGGAGTGGTTCCCAAGGAGGAGACGGGTAAGTTCAGGTTGATCCACAACCTCTCCTGCCCTCCGGGTGATTCTGTCAACGACCGCATACCCCGCGAGCTCTGTACGGTACGTTATGCTTCCTTCGATGCGGCCATTTCCCTGGTGCGCCAGTGTGGGCCTGGTGCGTTGCTCGCCAAGGTGGACATTGAGTCGGCTTTTCGTTTATTGACGGTCCATCCTTCGGCTTTCCCTTTGCTTGGCTTTCGCTTCGAGGCGCAGTTCTACTTCGATAAGTGCATGCCTATGGGCTGTTCGATCTCCTGCGCCTATTTCGAGGCCTTCAGCACCTTCTTGCATTGGGTGGTTGAGCGGCAGTCGGGGGTCTCTAGCATGGTGCACTACCTCGACGATTTCCTGTTTGTTGGGCCGGAGCAGACTTCTACGTGTTCCACTCTCTTGCGGACTTTCCTGGGCTTGTCCGTTGACTTTGGTATTCCTATTGTGGCCGGTAAAATGGTGGGGCCGGTCACTTGCCTCATCTTCTTAGGCATCGAGATCGATACGGTTGCGATGGTTGTACGCTTGCCGGCGCCGAAGATCCAGTGGCTTCGGGAACTGGTGGCTTCGGTCGGCTCCGCCGCTAAGGTTTCCCTCCGGGTCATTCAGTCGTTGCTTGGGCATCTCAATTTCGCTTGCCGTGTTTTTCCCATGGGGCGCCCCTTTGCACGGCGCTTATCTTTGGCGATGGCGGGCCTCCGTCTCCCTCATCATTGGATCCGGGTCTCTGCAGGGATGCGGGAGGATTTGCGGATCTGGGATGCGTTCCTAGTTGGTTTCGATGGTTGCTCCGTGCTCCAGTTGCCTGAGCTTTCGAATGTCGATCTGCAGTTGTTTACTGATGCAGCCGGCAGTTCTGGCTTCGGTGCCTTCTGTCACGGCGCCTGGTGCGCGGAGCCTTGGCCGGCGGATTGTGTTCGTTCCGGTTTGACTCGGAACATCACCTTCTTGGAGCTCTTCCCGATAGTGGCGTTTTTTTGGATATGGCCGGACAAGCTGCGGGACCGGCGGGTGGTGTTCTGGTGTGACAATGCCGCAGTGGTCGAGGTTATTAATCGGCACGCGCCTCGTTGTCCGCGTGTAGCTGCGCTGATGCGGGTGTTCATGTTGGCCTGCTTGCGCCTGAATGTCACCGCTCGAGCACGGCATGTGCCGGGCGCCCAGAATTCCATTGCTGACGCTTTATCCCGTTTTCAGTGGGCACTGTTCCGGCGACTGGCTCCGGGGGCGGACGAGCTGGCCTCACGGGTCCCGTAGCATCTCTGGACGGTTGGGACCCTGAAGTGATGGCCTTGCTGGCCGCTCGGTGGCACGCAGTACCTGGGCGACTTACCGGCGGGACTACTCACAGGTGAGTGCATTCCTTCATGCGCAGGGCTGGTCGGGGGGGGGGGGGTGGTACCCGACGGACTGGTCGGCCGGTTTGTGTTGTCGGCTAAGAAGGAGGGCTGGGCTCGGTCGGCGGTCGTCGGAGCATTGGCGGGGTTTTCCTTCTTTTGTAAGGCCGCTGGATGGGGTAACCCTCGCGTGTCCTTCTTGGTCCGGCGGTTGCTGGCGGGCTGGGCTCAGGTTCATCCTGCGTCGCGGGATTGGAGGCTCCCGGTTTCGCACGAGCTTTTACTGCGAATCTGCGAGGTCTTACCGTGCCTGATGGCCTCTGGTTTTGAGGCCGTCCTGTTTCATGCGCTGTTCACCACGGCTTTCTTTGGTGCATTCCGGGTATCCGAGCTTGTTCCCCGCTCCGCCAGGCGGGGGGCTTTTGGTGGGCTCGATGTTGCACACGTTCGGGTGGACTCGGCGCAGGCGCGGATTTTTATACCGCGGTCAAAGACAGATCAGTCTGGAAAAGGGAGCTGGGTCCTCTTAAGTCCCATCCCTCCCTTGTTATCCTGCCCAGTTCGCGCACTGTGCACCTACGTGCAGCGGCGGTCGGCGGCACGTGGCTATTTTTTCATCCACGCGGATGGCAAGCCGGTGACTCAGTTCCAGTTTACGGCTGTGCTGCGTCTGGTGTTGCGTGCATTGGGTTGCGCTGATCGGTGGTATGCTTCGCATTCATTCCATATCGGGGCGGCTACTAGTGCGGCGGCTGTGGGCCTGGACGGTCAGGTTATTCAGCGCATTGGCAGGTGGCGTTCGGGGGCTTATGCTGGGTATATGCCCCCGTCGGCTCCCGGTGGTGCGGTCTAGAGCCGGCGGGCGTCAGGGCTTGGGTCCCTTGGTGGGGGGGGGGCTTGGGATACTAATGTCTTCTTCCTATTTCAGAGTTGCCTGCTGGTGGCAGTCCGCTTTTTTCTGCTTTCAGATGGTGTGTGCTCCGGCGACTGGTGGATCATTGGGCACTCCTTCGTCTACTGGGCGGAGCGTCGGGCGGCGGTCCGGCCGTTGGGTGCCCACCTTGGTCTCGCCATGTCTGGAGTGCGGCTGTGTTGGATGGGTCAACGTGGCATGCATTGGGGGCAGCTCTTGACTCGGGTCCAGGCGGAGATCGGACTGCGGCAGCGGCCGGTGGGGTTGCTGCTCCACCTGGGCGGCAATGACCTGGCGGCTTGGTCTTGCTGGCAGCTCATCAGGACTGTGCAGAGAGACATTGCTCATTTGCGGGCGCTCCTCCCGGGGGTGGCTATTATTTGGTCGGACATAGTTCCCCGTCTGGCTTGCTGGACCCAGCGGCGTTGGTCGAGGGGCCTGGTTAAGATCAACCGGCAGATCGGACACTGGGTCCAGCAGACGGGGGGGCTTCAGGTCCTGCACCCTTGGGCGGATGTTTCTTGTGCCGGTCTATATCGGCTCGATGGGGTTCATCTTGCCCCGGTGGGGCAGGACTTGCTTTTAAATGACTGGCAGGAGGCATTGGAGTCTTGGTGCTGGTCGCAGCTTTCGGTGGTGGGGGCAGCGCAAGGATAGTAGTCTACCTTTGCGCCGGTGGCGGGGTGGCGAGCAGGTGCTCGCTGACCCGGCGGGGCATTTCAGCTTCATGCCGCTTTCCACGGGAGCGGCACTATTCTTTACGTTGGGGGAGATGTCCCGGCTGGGGTCTCTGCCCGGAAATTGGCAACCCTTGAGCCGGCCTTTGCTAATAACATGGCGAGGCGGGCGGTAGGGGGAAAAAAGGGGGGTGTGGATGATGCACCACTTTGCTAGAAACGGCTGGTGGGAGCGTCATCCGGAGGACGGGTGGGGGGGGGGTGTTTTTGTTATTGTTATGAAAGCTGATTTGGGCCCATGTTGGGCCGGTGTTTTAATACCTTTAAATAAAAGCTGCGACCAAGCAATTTGCACCACTACCTGATGTCGGCTTGTGTTTGTCAGAAGGGTCAAGGGGTTGTGGGAGGTGAGAGGGGTGGGGGGTGGAAGACGGGTTGGGCATCCGGATACCTCGGTTAGTACGGGCTGTGCCGCCGGGCCCCGGTCCCGCGGCCGGCCCAGTAACCGGGTTCCCGGGGCCCGACCTCGTGGCAGGCCTTGCTCCTGGGGGGGGGGGGTGTCAGCTCCGGGCTCGGCAGCGGGCGGGGCTTCCGCGCTCGGGCTCCTCGCTCGAAGGTGCAGTCCGGCGATTGGACCGCGCAGGCGGTCAGTGGGTGGGGGCAGCGCGAGCAAGGAGGGAGCGCCGGCTGGCGTTCTCCCTCTTCCTGTTTGCTCGCGCTGCCGGCAGGTTTCCCTCCCTCCCTCCCGTTGTTTTAGGCTGGGGAGGGGGAAGGGCGTTGCAGCTGGTGGGGGACTCATCGTCTAGGGCTGGGGTGGCCGGGGTGGCGAGCAGGTGCTCGCTGACCCGGCGGGGCATTTCAGCTTCATGCCGCTTTCCACGGGAGCGGCACTATTCTTTACGTTGGGGGAGACGTCCCGGCTGGGGTCTCTGCCCGGAAATTGGCAACCCTTGAGCCGGCCTTTGCTAATAACATGGCGAGGCGGGCGGTAGGGGGAAAAAGGGGGGGTGTGGATGATGCACCACTTTGCTAGAAACGGCTGGTGGGAGTGTCATCTGGAGGACCGGTGGGGGGGGTGTTTTTGTTATTGTTATGAATGCTGATTTGGGCCCATGTTGGGCCGGTGTTTTAATACCTTTAAATAAAAGCTGCGACCAAGCAATTTGCACCACTACCTGATGTCGGCTTGTGTTTGTCAGAAGGTTCAAGGGGTTGTGGGAGGTGAGAGGGGTGGGGGGGTGGGGGGTGGAAGACGGGTTGGGCATCCGGATACCTCGGTTAATGAAAACCAACCTCAGAACTACTGAGCGCGTAGAACAATCACACACCTGATTATGTGAAAAAGACTCCAGAAGTTATGACCATTTAGAAAGAAACATTTTTCAAAAAACTGCAGAAGAATTGTGTACATTATACCACACATCTATTTAGCAGGGACATTAAAACAATGTTAAATGGAACAACAGGGACTGGGCGTGTAAACGAAAGTGAAAATTAAAACTCAAGCAGTACCTTCAGCACTGCAAATGAAATAGAAAAAGCTTTTAGTAGAACGCTGAAATTTGGCGCGCTTAAAAGGTCGGAACCAAATTTTGCATATATACATATGTATAAAAATCACAACGGTATGATACTCCAACGGTGCAAACAATGCTGCCTTTATAGAAACATGTGTGAATGGAGCATTTTAAAAGGCCCGTAACTTAAAAGCCAATTGTTAAAAATGAAACCAGTGTGTAAAGAAAGCAAGAAGGAGGAGAGATTGTATTATGTGACCCCGTTAGGAACAGAACTGTCCAGATCACAAATAATATTATTTAGAAGACAATACTATGTTTAAAAAAATATGTAGAGGTATAAGAACACACCAGACCATTATTACTAAGCAGAACAGCAAGGCCGCAGAGCCTTGTGCACTTGGCCGGCATTAACCGGGGGGGGGGGGGGGGCGGCTGCGTAGCGCCCCGTCGGCGTATGCTGGCATTGGGGGGTGTGGGGGCGGGATGGAAGGTAGGCAGGGCTCCCATTGGCCCCACGTGTTGTTTGGTGGTGCGGGAGCCAATGGGAGAGAGAGAGTGAGCGGTCGCTGGGGGTTTTGGGTGGAGGTGCGGCGTGGCTCCGGCCTCTTTTTGTCGGATGCCGGAGATGCCGGACATGCGAAGAGAGTAGCGGCAATTGTGACAGTGGGGCCTGAGGCCTTTAAGGGACTTTGGAGCGGGTTTGAGTGCGCAGGTCACCGGGCAGTCGTCAGTGGGAGCGGGGGACGAGGAGCGGGCTGCTTCGGATCTCGCGCGGTGCGCGCTGAGCACGTTGTTTCCTTCAGATTAGAGGGAGCGGGGGGCGAGGACAGTAGTGTAAGGGTGAGGCCTGAGCAAGGTGGTGAGATTAGGGGCTGAGGAGTGGCGGAATTTTTTTGTTTTTGCGGGAACGGGCTTAGGGAGCTCGTGAGAGCTCGGCAGGCACGGTTGCGGTTGTAAGGGCTGCTTTAATCTTGCCGGTTACCTTTAGCTTTTGGGCGGCTGGGCTGGCCCTTGTGGGCAACAAAAAAAAAAAAACATAAATAAAATACAAAAACAAATAAACAAAAAAAAAGCATTACCAATTGACGATGAGTCGTGGTTATGCGAGGGAGGGGGGTTCCAGCAAGGGAAAAGGGCCTGGCAGGTGGAGAGGGGTTGAGGGGACAACAGGGGATGTGGGTCCGGTTGGGCCCAATAATGTGGCTGCGCTGGGGAGTGGTGTCGCCTTAGCGCGGGGTGGTAGGTCTCGAGGTAATGCAACACGTGGGAGGAGGGGGCGGGGGGGATAAGGCCTCCGCTGCTAGCAAGGTCAGACTGGGGCGGGGGGGCAGTGAGCCTTCCACGGGGAGTAGGGGGCAGGGGGGCAGCGGGATGGCAGTGGGGCAGGTTCAGGCACAGCCTGCCGGTGCTAGTGATGTACCGGTGTGTGAGCCCTCGTGCGAAGGTCGGTCACCTCGGGGCGGTCGGGGTTGCCAGACTGGTCGGGTATTAAGCAGTGCAGAAGGGCAGGGTGGGGGGCGGGGGTCCGTTGGACGCTCCGGCGCGGTGCCAGTTCCCTGGGAAGGGAGGGTAGGTGCGTCAGGGGACAGAGATGTGGGGGGGTTAGTGGGTATGTTTGGTTGGCAAGGGGATGTTGGTGGTGGTTCCTCAGCCGCCTGGGAGCACTGGCAGGGCGGAGGACAGGGCTCCTCATGGGCGGAGTGGCTTGGAGCTTGGCAGCCACCATGGACTATGGCAGGTGTCTCTCTGCCCTTTCCTGTTTTTTCTCCGCAGGTACCCCAGGCTTGGCAGTATGCGGGAAGCCCTTGGTGGGGTGCGTCACGGCAAGGAGATGGTGTGCTGTTCGGCTCGGGGGGTCGTCAGGCTCCAGGACGAGCGGCGGGAGACGTGGAGGCAGCTGGTCAGACGGCGTCGGAGCGTCCGGAGATTGATGTCTCTACGGGAGCGGTGGAGAGTGCTTCAGGTGAGTTGGCAGTGGCCCAAAGTGTGGCGGTGGGGGAAGCAGCGGGTAAGGGTGGCATGGGGCGGAAGGAAAGAGGTCGGAAGCGGAGACATTCTTGTCATAGGATTAGGGGATCAGAGTCCTCGTCCTCGTCCCTATCGTCGTCTGGTTCGTCCTCAGAGGAGGGAGGTAAAGGTTCAACCCAAGGGGTGCCGGCGGGGGGAACGACAAAAGGTGCGGCACTGCCCATGGTGGCGGCGTTCTCGGAGTTATGGGAGGGCGTGCCGAGGAAGTTGCGGCGAAAAATATGAAAGCGGAGATATATAGACATTTTCCGATTATTGGAGGGTCAGAAGCGGTCTGGTGACAGTAGGAAGAAGAGGAAGGAGGACGAGAAAGCAGGTAAAGTGCGGAGAGTTGGGCGGAACGTGGTGAATTGGACGCAAGCCTTTTTACAGTTAGCTAGTGTCTGGGGCCAGCTGCATCCGGAGCAGTATGGTATGCTGTTGGCCTACGCTGATTCCATCCTAGAGGCGTCGCAGACGCATGACAGTTGGGCGTGGCTCAACTATGATGAGAAGTTCCGCGATAAGATGGAAGAAAAACAGGGGTTGTCCTGGGGGACTCAGGATATCAATTTGTGGCTGACGCAGATGGGTGTCAGACCGGGCGTCGGTGGGGCTAGCGGGCAAAAAGGGGGGTTGGTCACAGCAGCGGGCGCGGGGAAGCCCTTTCGTGTGGGCGTGCCCTCAGCAGGACAGAGAACCGCGGGGAGGGGGCACTGGTGATGTTTGTTGGCGATTCAATAAGTCATCGTGCCCCTTTCCGGATTGTAAATTGCGGCACGCTTGCTCTGTCTGTGGTGGGGGACATTCGGCCCTCAAATGTGTTAGGAAAGGAGTTGCTGGAGTCCCCCCCCCTTCTAAGCAATAGGTGCGTGGGGGGCATGGATCCCACGCCTATTAAGATTCAAGCCTTGCGTCCCTGGTTGCGCTGTTATCCCAGATGGAAAGACGGTTTCATTTTGGATGGGGGGTTTCGATGGGGGTTTCACATTCCCGTGGTGGGTAAGGTGGCTGAGGGTAAGTCTCAGAATTCGCCTTCGATTAGGTGTTTTGCCGATATTGTATGGGATAAGGTGGCGGGGGAGTTACGATTAGGATGGATTGCTGGCCCCTTTGCAGAGCCGCCATTCGAGAGCTTTGTGGTCTCCCCTTTGGGCATAATACCGAAGAAGGATCCGGGAAAGTATCGTTTGATCCATAATCTGTCATGCCCCGCGGGTTCGTCGGTTAATGACCACATCCCAAGGGAATTGTGTGCTGTGCGATATGCGTCTTTCGACGAGGCCGTGGACTTAGTCAAGAAATGTGGCCCAGGGTGCTTCATGGCAAAGGCAGATATTGAATCCGCCTTCCGTTTGTTGCCGGTGCACCCGTCAGCTTTTCCTTTGCTGGGATTCAGTTTTGAGGGTCAATTTTATTTTGACAAGTGTGAGCCAATGGGTTGCGCGATATCCTGTGCTTATTTTGAGCGGTTTAGTTCCTTCATGCATTGGGCTATCATTGAACGGATGGGTTGTAGCTAGGTAGTACATTATTTGGACGATTTCTTTTTTGTAGGGACAGCTCAGTCTGAGCAGTGTCGTGCTTTGTTGGATGGCTTTAGGCTGCTGGCACAGGAGTGGGGGGTGCCGTTGGCAGCCGGGAAGATGGAGGGCCCTGCGACTTGTATTACTTTTTTAGGGGTGGAACTCGATTCTGAGTTGATGATAGCACGGTTGCCGGCCGATAAGGTGATCAGGCTATGAGTATTGGTAGCGAATGTGCTTGTCTCCACAAGGATGACGTTGCGGGAGATGCAGGCCCTCATCGGTTCCCTTAATTTTGCATGTTGGGTGATTCCCATGGGCAGAGTCTTTTTGCGGCGTCTAGCATCAGCTATGGCGGGGGTTCGTAAACCTCATCATCGGATCAGGGTGTCGCAGAGCATGCGGGCTGACTTAAGGGTATGGGATGAGTTTTTGTGCGATTTCAATGGGGTCACGGTTTTGCGGGATACGGTGATATCCAGTGAGGCCTTACAATTATATACGGACACGGCTGGAGGGGCGGGCTTAGGGGTGTACTTCGGGGGCTCCTGGTGTGCGGCGGGGTGGCCGCAGTCTTGGCGTGAGGCTGGCCTGACTAGTAACATAACCTTCTTGGAGTTGTTCCCGATTTTAGTAGTGCTGTCCTTGTGGCCGGATCGGCTACGGAATCGCCAGGTCAATGAGGCAGTTGTCAGTGTGCTGAATAATTATGCCCCGCGGTGCAGACAGGTAGCGGATTTAATGCATCAGGTGGTTTTAGCTTGTTTGCGATTGAATTTAGTGATTAAAGCGCGTCATATTCCTGGGAGTACTAATGTAATTGCTGATGCTCTTTCCTGTTTTAAGTGGGAGCTTTTTCAGTCATTGGCGCCGGAAGCCGAAGAGGAAGAGGCATTGATCCCAGAACACTTATGGCGGATTGGCCTGGGGACATTACAGACTTGCTGAGGAAGTCAGTGTCGGCTGCGACGTGGGAAGCGTACAAGAGGGGCTGAAGCAGTATGGTGACTTTCCTGAATGACCTGGGCTGGCGTCCAGGCCCAGTTTTGGATTTCCTGCTTGGTCAGTATGTGCTGGCAGCGAAAGTGGCGGGTTTCTCGCGGTCCACAGTGCGGAGGAATTTGGCTGGATTTTAATTTTTTTATGCAGGCGGTGGGGTGGGGGCCGCGGGCGGGGGATTTTTAACTCGCAGGCTCTTCCAAGGCTGGGAGCGGTCCTGTCCATTGTCGGGTGATGGGCGTCAGCCTATAACACATGACCTTTTGGGTCGTTTATGCGTCGCATTAATGCAGGTGGTCTCGTCCAGCTATGAGGGCCTGCTTTTTCGGGCGGTGTTTTCAGTGGCCTTTTTTGGCGCCTTCCGTGTGGGGGAATTGGTGGCTGAGTCAGGTCGCCGCTTCAGGGGCGGTGGCTTGCAGATACAGCACGTGTTGTTGGGAGAGGGGTGGGTTCGCATTCTGCTGGCGCGTTCCAAAATGGATCAGACAGGTGAAGGGGCCTGTGTAGTCTTGCATGAGGTGTCTGGTTCCCCCACGTGTCCGTTTACCTTGTTAACAGCATATTTGTGAGTTTGGCCGGCCGGGACAGGCAGTCTTTTTGTGCATGAGGATGCACGGGTGCTTACCCATTTTCAGTTTATGGCGGTATTGCGGATGTTGCTCTTGCGGATAGGGGAGGATCCACGTCAGTATGCCCCGCACTCTTTCCGGATTGGTGCGGCTACCAGTGTGGTGGCGGAAGGTTTATCGGAGAAGGAGATCCGGCGGCTTGGCAGATGGAGGTCGCAGGCATTCCGCGGTTACGTGCGGTTATAAGGGCGGCGGGGGGTGACTAACTTTCTCAATTTTATGTTGCAGATATAGCACAGGGACTGTGTCGCTGTTGGGTGATTGGCCACTCGTTAGTTTACTGGGCTGGTCGGCGAGCAGCAACACGGCCAGTTGGCTTGAATCTTGGATTGGACGCTTCCACGGTGACCGTCTCATGGTATTGAAAAACTCCAAACTAGACCCCCAAAGGGTCGACTCTTACAGGCCAATAGCTAGTATTCCTCTCCTAGCTAAGATAATCGAGAAAGAGTTACAAAGGCAAATTCAAGACCATATAGACTCTGCAGCTCCCCTAGATCATTGCCAACATGGCTTCAGAGAATATCATGGAGTTGAGACCCTCTTCGCTATCCTATTCAACAGTATAATCACAGGCATTGATAACATCCGTCAAGGTTTTATACTCATTTTCTTAGACATCGCCGCGGCGTTCGACTCGGTAAGTCACGATCTTCTCCTCGGGCGATTGAAAGAGAAGGGCATCCGCAACACTGCTCTCGAATGGTGCAAGTCTTATCTGGATGGAAGATGGCAATACGTAAAATCCGGATCAGAGGAATCAGAACGCTTCCATCAAACACAAGGTGTGCCTCAAGGTTCCTCTTTGTCATCTCTCCTGTTCAATATATACATGCAACCCATCTGCAATATCATTAGATCATTTAACGTGAACTGTCTGATATATGCAGACGACATACTTTTATACATGCCATTCTCCACGGCTCAAATGGATCTTACACCACTGGTAGACTGCTTCAATGCGGTCTCAGAATGGCTCCAGTCTCAAAACCTCCGCATTCAGCACAAGAAAACGGAGGTGCTCTTCATCTCGAGAGACCCCAATTTTATTCCTCCGTCCCATGTAAGAGTCAAGGAAGCAGACTTGCAAACTAAAGAAACAATAAAATACCTTGGAGTCACCTTGGATCAACGCCTGGATATGAAATCTCACATAGGCAATATAGTCAAAGCTGTATATTTCAAGATCCGTATGCTCAGGCATCTGCGCTCCCTACTGGACCCAGACGATTTCCGGACTATATATCAGGCACTAATCCTACCCCATTTCGACTTTGCCAATGCCATCTTACAAGGTCTCCCTCAATCCATACTTAGCCCATTACTGCTGGCTATGAATGCTGCAGCAAGGGTCCTCCACAATGTTTCCAGAAGTGACCACGTGACTCCTATTCTGAAGCAGCTTCACTGGCTCCCTATCCACGGAAGGATTATCTTTAAAACCTTACTCCTCTCATTCAAGGCCATCAACGGCCTTTCATCTCTTTCACTCATGGAACTCATTCACACAGTGCCCCCCAACAGGTCCAGAAGAGCAACAGCAGTAAATTCCCTAATAACCCCGAAGGCATTGTCAAAATGCAACAGTACAACGGCGAATAGGGCATTCAGTCTCTACGTCCCCAAATGCTGGAATGCTCTACCACCCGACATTCGGGCCATCGTAGGTCTATCACAGTTCAGGAAGGCACTCAAATATCACCTTTTCCTCCAATACTACCCAGTCAGCAATGAAACCTAGGTAACCTCACCAAAGAAGTAACCATGGCTAGTTCTGAGATAGTGCCAACACCCAGATTCTGCGCATACTTCCCTTAGGTTTTAGTTGCCTTCAATCTTGTTCATTGTAATTATTTCATGTATATAGTTCACCCCTGTTATCCAAGTTTATACTCCAGTTATCCAAGTTTGCACTCCTGTTCTATGTAAAACCAAACAGCGTGTTGCATTGGTCATCTTGTTATAATGTAAACCGCGCTGATACCGAATAGTGCGGTATATAAGAAATTGTAATAAATAAATAAAAATAAATAAATAAATAAATGGCTGGGTGAGCGCGGACTGTGGTGGATCCAGCTCTTACCTTTGCTGCGGCACCACGAGCGCCTGCTGCGGATGAAACCGGATATCTTGTTGATTCACCTGGGAGGCAACGACTTGAGTTCATGGACTTGCCGGCAGTTGATTCGGGCGGTGCTCCAGGACTTGGGGGTGGTTTTGGCTATGTTCCCGGGCATAGTTGTGGTTTGGTCTGATGTCATTCCAAGGCCTGCTTGCCGGGTTCAGCGGCGGTGGCAAAAATCAATTGCCAAATTGGTAGATGGGTGGGGGAGCACGGGGGATGCCAAATCTTGCACCCCTGGGTGGATGTCGACTGCGCTGGCCTGTTTCAGTCGGGTGGAGTACATCTTTCTCCAGTGGGGTTGGATTTGCTCCTTAACGACTGGCAAGAGGCCTTGGAGGGTATCATGGATGGGATGCGGGCTGGTCGCAGCTTTCACTTTGGGGGGGCGGCTCAGGACAAGGGTGGCCTGGGCCGGTGGTGGGATCCCAGAGGTTTCCGGGGTCCGGAGCCGGATGCAAGCATTTAGGGCGGGGGTGGGGTACCCACGACCCGGACAATCCCTCAGGTTTTTGCTAATAATATGGCGAGGCCGGATGAGGGAGGGCGAAGAGATTTACTCGGGACTTGTACCCGGTTGAGGCAGAAGCGGCATCACCTTGCTAATAATACGGCTGGTGATGGCTCACTCTGCTGGTGGGGGGGGGGGTTTAGTTATGTTGTTGATTTGTAAATGGTTATTGTTTGAAGTTAATAAAGCTGCGACCAGTTTTGAGTTCAAGGAAGTGTAATTGTCTATTATGTGTTGGATCTGGTAGAAGGGGCGAAAGGGGGGAGGGGGAAAGGGGTATGTGCGGGAAGCGTCGAGTCTGCCGTACCCGGTTACAGCAAGGCCGCGGAGCCTTGTGCACGTGGCCGGCATTAACCAGGGGGGTGGCTGCGTAGCGCCCCATCGGCATATGCCGGCATTGGGGGGGGGGCAGGATGGAAGGTAGGCAGCGCTCCCATTGGCCCCGCGTGTTGTTTGGTGGTGCGGGAGCCAATGGGAGAGAGAGAGTGAGCGGTCGCTGGGGGTTTTGGGTGGAGGTGCGGCGTGGCTCCGGCCTCTTTTTGTCGGATGCCGGAGACGCCGGACGCCCGCCCACCCTCCCATGTTGCCTGGGGTTCACGGCTGAGGATGTTGGGGTGTTGCAGCTGGTGGGGGTTGGCAGGATCCCGGAGGTTTCCGGGGTCCGGAGCCAGATGCAAGCATTTAGGGCGGGGGTGGGGTACCCCCGACCCGGACAATCCCTCAGGTTTTTGCTAATAATATGGCGAAGCCGGATGAGGGAGGGCGAAGAGATTTACTCGGGACTTGTACCCGGTTGAGGCAGAAGCGGCGTCACCTTGCTAATAATACGGCTGGTGATGGCTCGCTCTGCTGGTGGGGGGGGGGTTAAGTTAAGTTGTTGATTTGTAAATGGTTATTGTTTGAAGTTAATAAAGCTGCGTCCAGTTTTGAGTCCAAGGAAGTGTAATTGTCTATTATGTGTTGGATCTGGTAGAAGGGGTGAGGGGGGGAGGGGGGGAGGGGGAAAGGGGTATGTGCGGGAAGCGTCGAGTCCGCCGTACCCGGTTATTGTATAAAAGAGAATTGTCGCCCGGAGTGGTGACCATGCTAAAAGAAAAGTTCTACAAACAACTGTGTACTATACCAAACAAATATGGACAAAACATTCACCTGCCGTAAAATTAAACACCTGAGGCCTGGTGCGTATAAAAACCAGAAAACAAGGCTCAACACATACCTTAGCACTGCCAGTAAATTCTAAACAAACTTTGGAAGGACGCTGAAATTGGCGCGCTTTAAAGGACAGGAACCAAATTTGCATATGTATGAGGAAACCAGTGTAGTACATAGGCAAGAAATACAGCACCAAATTCATATTAATTGTATTTTAAATAAATGATGAACTAATGTGTTTTTTAATAAAAAAGGAAAGAAAACAATGTTTGTGTCCAATATTTAGAGTCTGAATATTGTCCACACTTGCCCTATAGCACTAGTTTTTTTCCTGCACGATGTCTTAAATCATCCTCTATTTTTTGCGCTCCTTGGGCCTGGGTTTCCCAATGTTTTTGTTCTCTTGTTTAATTATTTGCAATTTCATTTTTGTGTATTAATGGTATTATTGTTTTCCAGCATTACCAACTGCATTACTGGTTTTGTGCCATATGTTGTTAAACACTTCCATGCGCTTTATCTAACGTATTGATATAATACAATTCGTGAGTACAACATGATTGTTTTTATACTTATTTATGTTCGTCCTTTTATACTATCTATGGTTATTCATATTTATGTTTTTAAATTTATATTTTTATTATATTTGTTTTTAGTTTTATACTTTAAGGTACAATGTTTTATGATAAATATTTTATTTGTTTGCAGTCCTCTAGCCCCCTGATGAAGGCATCTGCCGAAACGCATTGGGGTTCGCATAACTAATAAAGCGCAAGTGACCTCAACTCTGCCTGCTGTTTTGTGTTTTCTGGACATATGATGTAGACATCAGAGTGAAAACGTCTACTAGCATATGCTGAATTATCACGGCCCCAAATGCAAATGCACTAATGCAGGATTGTCGATACATGGGTGGGAGGGGGCAGAATGGGGGCGTGGCTAGCTGCAACCACATACAAAGTGTATTCAGGACCTGGCTGTGTACATTCCCGGAGTTCCCCATGGACATACATTATATTCCTGCGAGAAAGGTATAAGGGCAGGACTTAGACGATGTCTAGCTCTGCAGTCAATGTGTCCCAGCAGGATAAAAGGCTGTATGTTTTGCCAATAGCGGCGGTATCTGAATGTAGTCTGAAGAACATGTTGAGTTGAAAAATATTTGAACCTGTGAGCTCTGTTCCTTACTGAAGAAAGAGCTGAGGTATAAATGTCAGCCATGTGCTTCAGAAACAAAGCCCTGGGGCTACAGTGAGATCTTGCCTCCATATCATACCAAGTATACAATATACTGTACATGTTTCACTTTGGTATGTGCCATTCCTCTGGGTCTGGCAGAGCGGGTAGATTGCAGAACTCTACAGGTTTTGCCATGCTCTGGAGTCAAGGTAGATCACATCTGTAACTAGTTCTGTGACAAATACATATTGCACAGGTGTGCCTGCAGGCAGGTGAACCTCAGAATACTGTCATATGGCAAAGAATGCAGGGGCAAAGGAAGGTACTATGACGGCATGACATACCACCTACAGAGCACTGGGGAAGGAAAGTTTGTTTTCTATGGCTGTGCTGACCATGCTTCTATTTGGATATATGGTCTCCAGATGTATGGCCAGTATGTGGGTGAGTATAGGAGGGAGGCATGTTGGACTGAATGATGTATGGCAGCTACGTTGTACTGGGAGGCTGGCACCGGAGTCCCTATTGTGCACAGCCGCAATTTGGGGGGGGGGGGGGTATGTCTGGCTGGCCGGAATCTGGACTGTAGGGATGACCACTGCATTAACAGCAATCAGTGGGAACAGGCAGGACTGAATCGACTGAGACCTGGCGGTGTACCTTTTCACAGCGGAGGAGTGGCCGCGCGGAGATGGGGAGGATCAGCACCGTCTATCATTGTGGAATATATCTGTTTCTCTGATTCTGGAACACTGGATTTGTCTAAATCCACAGTTCCAGAATCGGGTGTATATTGACCCCGTCTACTGCTTTTACATGCCCGCAGGTGGGGATGTTCATGTTCCAGAATCGTGCTCTGTGTGTTTTGTCTTGATTAGATTGTAAGCACTGATGAGCAGGTACTGTGTTTACATCTATATGTACAGCACTGCGTATGACTTGTAACAGGGCCGTACCGAGTGAAGATCGTGCCCTGTGTGACTTGCACATCGGGCGCGTGCCCCCCCTCCCGTGGCGGGAGAGAACAGGCGCGCCTGATGTGCAAGTCGCTGGCATGCTAAGCAGATCTGTCCCTCTCTGCTCTTGCAGGGAGGGAAAGATCTGCTTAGCATGCCAATGAGAAGGCCTAAGGGGCGCATTTTAGCTGTCCTGCCGCCGCTGAGAGAAGAAAAAGTGGCGGCGGCAGGCAACGGAAGACAGCTAAAATGCGCCCCTTAAGCCTTTGCGTCCTGTGCGGCCACACCGCTCGCACAGGGCTAGGTACGGTCCTGACTTGTAGCACTATACAAATGAATAGTAGTAGTAGTTGAAGTAATATTAACAGAATTATTTGAGAGTAGTGGCCCTTCCAGTTAGGATGTGGCTTGGCAGTGGAGGTGGAGCTCTGAAGCGGCAATCTCTCCAATTGGGAGGCGGTTTGGCAATGGAGGCAGGGAGCCTCGGAACAGGGCCCAGGAGCAGGCCTCTACCCAGAGAAGAGAGGTTTTGCAGCAGTGTCTGGACAGTCCAGGCTTGGCATAACAGATAACCCCTTGACCAACAACAGCCACCAGCCCAATTGTAACTCGGCACATGGGTGAGACCTGTGGGGGAAATGGGAAGGGAGGATGCAGGTTTCTGTAGTGTAGTGGTTATCACGTTTGCCTCACATGCAAAAGGTCCCTGGTTTGACACTAGGCAGGAACAGGGTTGCTTTTTGAGTTGCTGCTTCTGATCAGAGAGGAGCAGTGCTTTTTACAGTGCTCTGCTAGAAAAGTGGATTTTGCCTCCTGAGAAACTTTGCTGTGAGTTCTAGCTGTTTATTTAACTATTTATTGTTTGTCTAACTGTTTATTTAATTATTTATTGTTTGTCTTAGTGCTAGTTCATCTGTTTTCAGCTGTAATTTACCTTGCCTCTCTCAACTAACTGGGCTTTGTGTGGTAGCCAGGTTAACTGTTCATTTTAAATTAAATCTCTCTCCCCAGACCCTGCTGTGTGTTTAAACTTTTCCTGCCCTAGCCTGCTTGAGTGAATCCTCCCCTCCCCCCCCCCTTTGCTGAGGTACTGTGTAGCCTTCTTCCTGTTTTCTCCACGTGTGCATAGTCTGTTTTTAGTTGCTGCTTCTGATCAGAGAGGAGCAGTGCTTTTTACAGTGCTCTGCTAGAAAAGTGGATTTTGCCTCCTGAGAAACTTTGCTGTGAGTTCTAGCTGTTTATTTAACTATTTATTGTTTGTCTAACTGTTTATTTAATTATTTATTGTTTGTCTTAGTGCTAGTTCAGATGTTTTCAGCTGTAATTTACCTTGCCTCTCTCAACTAACTGGGCTTTGTGTGGTAGCCAGGTTAACTGTTCATTTTAAATTAAATCTCTCTCCCCAGACCCTGCTGTGTGTTCAAACTTTTCCTGCCCTAGCCTGCTTGAGTGAATCCTCCCCTCCCCCCTTTGCTGAGGTACTGTGCAGCCTTCTTCCTGTTTTCTCCACGTGTGCATAGTCTGTTTTTAGTTGCTGCTTCTGATCAGAGAGGAGCAGTGCTTTTTACAGTGCTCTGCTAGAAAAGTGGATTTTGCCTCCTGAGAAACTTTGCTGTGAGTTCTAGCTGTTTATTTAACTATTTATTGTTTGTCTAACTGTTTATTTAATTATTTATTGTTTGTCTTAGTGCTAGTTCAGCTGTTTTCAGCTGTAATTTACCTTGCCTCTCTCAACTAACTGGGCTTTGTGTGGTAGCCAGGTTAACTGTTCATTTTAAATTAAATCTCTCTCCCCAGACCCTGCTGTGTGTTTAAGCTTTTCCTGCCCTAGCCTGCTTGAGTGAATCCTCCCCTCCCCCCCCCCCTTTGCTGAGGTACTGTGTAGCCTTCTTCCTGTTTTCTCCACGTGTGCATAGTCTGTTTTTAGTTGCTGCTTCTGATCAGAGAGGAGCAGTGCTTTTTACAGTGCTCTGCTAGAAAAGTGGATTTTGCCTCCTGAGAAACTTTGCTGTGAGTTCTAGCTGTTTATTTAACTATTTATTGTTTGTCTAACTGTTTATTTAATTATTTATTGTTTGTCTTAGTGCTAGTTCAGCTGTTTTCAGCTGTAATTTACCTTGCCTCTCTCAACTAACTGGGCTTTGTGTGGTAGCCAGGTTAACTGTTCATTTTAAATTAAATCTCTCTCCCCAGACCCTGCTGTGTGTTTAAACTTTTCCTGCCCTAGCCTGCTTGAGTGAATCCTCCCCTCCCCCCTTTGCTGAGGTACTGTGTAGCCTTCTTCCTGTTTTCTCCACGTGTGCATAGTCTGTTTTTAGTTGCTGCTTCTGATCAGAGAGGAGCAGTGCTTTTTACAGTGCTCTGCTAGAAAAGTGGATTTTGCCTCCTGAGAAACTTTGCTGTGAGTTCTAGCTGTTTATTTAACTATTTATTGTTTGTCTAACTGTTTATTTAATTATTTATTGTTTGTCTTAGTGCTAGTTCAGCTGTTTTCAGCTGTAATTTACCTTGCCTCTCTCAACTAACTGGGCTTTGTGTGGTAGCCAGGTTAACTGTTCATTTTAAATTAAATCTCTCTCCCCAGACCCTGCTGTGTGTTTAAACTTTTCCTGCCCTAGCCTGCTTGAGTGAATCCTCCCCTCCCCCCCCCTTTGCTGAGGTACTGTGTAGCCTTCTTCCTGTTTTCTCCACGTGTGCATAGTCTGTTTTTAGTTGCTGCTTCTGATCAGAGAGGAGCAGTGCTTTTTACAGTGCTCTGCTAGAAAAGTGGATTTTGCCTCCTGAGAAACTTTGCTGTGAGTTCTAGCTGTTTATTTAACTATTTATTGTTTGTCTAACTGTTTATTTAATTATTTATTGTTTGTCTTAGTGCTAGTTCAGCTGTTTTCAGCTGTAATTTACCTTGCCTCTCTCAACTAACTGGGCTTTGTGTGGTAGCCAGGTTAACTGTTCATTTTAAATTAAATCTCTCTCCCCAGACCCTGCTGTGTGTTTAAACTTTTCCTGCCCTAGCCTGCTTGAGTGAATCCTCCCCTCCCCCCCCTTTGCTGAGGTACTGTGTAGCCTTCTTCCTGTTTTCTCCACGTGTGCATAGTCTGTTTTTAGTTGCTGCTTCTGATCAGAGAGGAGCAGTGCTTTTTACAGTGCTCTGCTAGAAAAGTGGATTTTGCCTCCTGAGAAACTTTGCTGTGAGTTCTTGCTGTTTATTTAACTATTTATTGTTTGTCTAACTGCTTATTTAATTATTTATTGTTTGTCTTAGTGCTAGTTCAGCTGTTTTCAGCTGTAATTTACCTTGCCTCTCTCAACTAACTGGGCTTTGTGTGGTAGCCAGGTTAACTGTTCATTTTAAATTAAATCTCTCTCCCCAGACCCTGCTGTGTTTAAACATTTCCTGCCCTAGCCTGCTTGAGTGAATCCTCCCCTCCCCCCCCTTTGCTGAGGTACTGTGTAGCCTTCTTCCTGTTTTCTCCACGTGTGCATAGTCTGTTTTTAGTTGCTGCTTCTGATCAGAGAGGAGCAGTGCTTTTTACAGTGCTCTGCTAGAAAAGTGGATTTTGCCTCCTGAGAAACTTTGCTGTGAGTTCTAGCTGTTTATTTAACTATTTATTGTTTGTCTAACTGCTTATTTAATTATTTATTGTTTGTCTTAGTGCTAGTTCAGCTGTTTTCAGCTGTAATTTACCTTGCCTCTCTCAACTAACTGGGCTTTGTGTGGTAGCCAGGTTAACTGTTCATTTTAAATTAAATCTCTCTCCCCAGACCCTGCTGTGTGTTTAAACTTTTCCTGCCCTAGCCTGCTTGAGTGAATCCTCCCCTCCCCCCCCCCTTTGCTGAGGTACTGTGTAGCCTTCTTCCTGTTTTCTCCACGTGTGCATAGTCTGTTTTTAGTTGCTGCTTCTGATCAGAGAGGAGCAGTGCTTTTTACAGTGCTCTGCTAGAAAAGTGGATTTTGCCTCCTGAGAAACTTTGCTGTGAGTTCTAGCTGTTTATTTAACTATTTATTGTTTGTCTAACTGTTTATTTAATTATTTATTGTTTGTCTTAGTGCTAGTTCAGCTGTTTTCAGCTGTAATTTACCTTGCCTCTCTCAACTAACTGGGCTTTGTGTGGTAGCCAGGTTAACTGTTCATTTTAAATTAAATCTCTCTCCCCAGACCCTGCTGTGTGTTTAAACTTTTCCTGCCCTAGCCTGCTTGAGTGAATCCTCCCCTCCCCCCCTTTGCTGAGGTACTGTGTAGCCTTCTTCCTGTTTTCACCACGTGTGCATAGTCTGTTTTTAGTTGCTGCTTCTGATCAGAGAGGAGCAGTGCTTTTTACAGTGCTCTGCTAGAAATGTGGATTTTGCCTCCTGAGAAACTTTGCTGTGAGTTCTAGCTGTTTATTTAACTATTTATTGTTTGTCTAACTGTTTATTTAATTATTTATTGTTTGTCTTAGTGCTAGTTCAGCTGTTTTCAGCTGTAATTTACCTTGCCTCTCTCAACTAACTGGGCTTTGTGTGGTAGCCAGGTTAACTGTTCATTTTAAATTAAATCTCTCTCCCCAGACCCTGCTGTGTGTTTAAACATTTCCTGCCCTAGCCTGCTTGAGTGAATCCTCCCCTCCCCCCCCCTTTGCTGAGGTACTGTGTAGCCTTCTTCCTGTTTTCTCCACGTGTGCATAGTCTGTTTTTAGTTGCTGCTTCTGATCAGAGAGGAGCAGTGCTTTTTACAGTGCTCTGCTAGAAAAGTGGATTTTGCCTCCTGAGAAACTTTGCTGTGAGTTCTAGCTGTTTATTTAACTATTTATTGTTTGTCTAACTGTTTATTTAATTATTTATTGTTTGTCTTAGTGCTAGTTCAGCTGTTTTCAGCTGTAATTTACCTTGCCTCTCTCAACTAACTGGGCTTTGTGTGGTAGCCAGGTTAACTGTTCATTTTAAATTAAATCTCTCTCCCCAGACCCTGCTGTGTGTTTAAACTTTTCCTGCCCTAGCCTGCTTGAGTGAATCCTCCCCTCCCCCCCCCCCCTTTGCTGAGGTACTGTGTAGCCTTCTTCCTGTTTTCTCCACGTGTGCATAGTCTGTTTTTAGTTGCTGCTTCTGATCAGAGAGGAGCAGTGCTTTTTACAGTGCTCTGCTAGAAAAGTGGATTTTGCCTCCTGAGAAACTGCTGTGAGTTCTAGCTGTTTATTTAACTATTTATTGTTTGTCTAACTGTTTATTTAATTATTTATTGTTTGTCTTAGTGCTAGTTCAGCTGTTTTCAGCTGTAATTTACCTTGCCTCTCTCAACTAACTGGGCTTTGTGTGGTAGCCAGGTTAACTGTTCATTTTAAATTAAATCTCTCTCCCCAGACCCTGCTGTGTGTTTAAACTTTTCCTGCCCTAGCCTGCTTGAGTGAATCCTCCCCTCCCCCCCCCTTTGCTGAGGTACTGTGTAGCCTTCTTCCTGTTTTCTCCACGTGTGCATAGTCTGTTTTTAGTTGCTGCTTCTGATCAGAGAGGAGCAGTGCTTTTTACAGTGCTCTGCTAGAAAAGTGGATTTTGCCTCCTGAGAAACTTTGCTGTGAGTTCTAGCTGTTTATTTAACTATTTATTGTTTGTCTAACTGTTTATTTAATTATTTATTGTTTGTCTTAGTGCTAGTTCAGCTGTTTTCAGCTGTAATTTACCTTGCCTCTCTCAACTAACTGGGCTTTGTGTGGTAGCCAGGTTAACTGTTCATTTTAAATTAAATCTCTCTCCCCAGACCCTGCTGTGTGTTTAAACTTTTCCTGCCCTAGCCTGCTTGAGTGAATCCTCCCCTCCCCCCCTTTGCTGAGGTACTGTGTAGCCTTCTTCCTGTTTTCTCCACGTGTGCATAGTCTGTTTTTAGTTGCTGCTTCTGATCAGAGAGGAGCAGTGCTTTTTACAGTGCTCTGCTAGAAAAGTGGATTTTGCCTCCTGAGAAACTTTGCTGTGAGTTCTAGCTGTTTATTTAACTATTTATTGTTTGTCTAACTGTTTATTTAATTATTTATTGTTTGTCTTAGTGCTAGTTCAGCTGTTTTCAGCTGTAATTTACCTTGCCTCTCTCAACTAACTGGGCTTTGTGTGGTAGCCCCCTGCCCCCCTCCCCCCTGCTGAGGGTCCAGGACAGGGTACCTTGTAACTGCCCTCTTTAATATGGAGAGGAATGGCTAGCAGAAAAAAGGAGGTGATAATGCCTCTGTATAAGTCTTTGGTGCGACCTCATTTGGAGTATGGTGTGCAATTCTGGAGACTGCACCTTCAAAAGGATGTGAACAGGATGGAGTCGGTGCAGAGGGTTGCTACCAAAATGATTAATGGGCTTCATTATAAAGCATATGAGGATAGACTTAAGGATCTTAATATGTACACCTTAAAGGAAAGGCGGGATAGAGGTGATATGATTGAGATGTTTAAATACCTCCGTGGCATAAATGTTCAGGGAGAGAGCCTCTTTCAATTGAAAGCAAGTTCTGCTACGAGGGGACATGGGATGAGGGTGAAGGGAGATAGATTCAGGAGTGATATGCGGAAATATTTCTTTACGGAAAGAGTAGTGGATCCGTGGAATAGTCTCCCAGTGGAGGTGGTAGAGATGAGGACAGTAACTGAATTCAAGAAAGCATGGGACCAACACAGAGGATCTCTAAAGGCAAAAAGTGGACTGTTGTAGTTGTTATGGAAGGACAGACTAGATAGGCCATGTGGTCTTTTTCTGTCGTCATATTTCTATGTTTCTATGAAAGCATTGGCCAGACATCACTGTGACATTGCGCTACTCCAGGAAACTCATCAGACGGCGGAGGAACATGCCAAACTCTGTAGAGACTGGGTGGGACAGGTCTGGGGGGCCCCCGCCGTGGGTAAGAAAGGTGGAGTTGCCATTTTGGTTCATAAACGGATGCGCTTTACATTAAAGCGGCAGGTTGTGGACCCACAGGGGCGATTTTTGTTATTGCATGGTCTGCTGGAAGATCGGGAGATAATTTTGGGTGACTTGTATGGCCCCAACACGCGAGATCCGGCTAAGGTGGGACAACTACCAGACTGCTTATGAGCGGAGATCTCAATGGGGTCTTCGACGTGGACCTCGATACTTCGAGAGGCAGCGGCACCCGTGAACGGCAGCTTCTTCCCCGGACCTTGCAGAGTTTTCGGACTAGGCTGGGTCTGGTAGACCCCTGGAAATTGCTACATCCCCTTGAAAAGGATTTTACGCATTCGTCGCTGGCGCATGGAACTAGTGCACGCATTGATTATCTCTTGATTTCAGTGAGTCAGTTTGCGAGTACTGGGGATGCTCAGATAGGTCCTCTTGAGATTTCGGATCATGCTATGATTTGGTTGGAGCTGCAATGGGGGGGAATAACTGGTTTCACGCGTATATGGCGATTCCCAATTGAATTCTATAAGGATACCCAATTACAGAGATTCTTGCATCAACACTGGCAGGAATTTGAGGAGAATGACCAGGCTCGCAGAGACGATCTGGAATTGGTGTGGGAGACGGCTAAAGTGGTGTTACGGGGGTCATAATTGGTTATGTATCCCGGAAGCGAAAATTGATAGCGGAGCAAATAATTAAGCTGGAGAAACAAGTCACTCGGGCACGACGTCTTAGTGGGCACACCCCCACGCTGTCTAACAAGAAGAGACTGTGGGTGCTTCAGGTTGCTTTGAATGAATTACTGCATCAACAAGCTAAGAAATCCATATTGTACTATAAATATAAGCTACACTGTTTTGGAGATAAACCAGGCACATTGTTAGGTAGGTGTCTGAAGGGTCCCCGCAGTGGCCGGTTGGTAGCAGCGCTTCGGGATGAGCAAGATAGACTCCAAAATAAAAAGGAGGCGATAAGTGCGGTGTTTAAGGGTTTTTTCCAAAAATTATATGCTGCAGAGGAGTTCACACCCTCAACGATGGAAACTTATCTGCAAGGCCTGGAGCTGCCACAGGTAACGGAGGAGCAGTGTGCCCTTTTGGGACAGCCCATAACACTACATGAGGTGCAGCAGGTGGTCTCGTCTGCTAGCTGTTATAAAGCTCCGGGACCAGATGGTTATGGGGCGGAATTCTATAAAATACTTTCTGACTGGGTGGGCCCTATGCTAGTGGAGACGTATCAGCGACGAACAGAGAGCGGTGCCATGAAATGGGGGGACAATCAGGCGTACATTACGCTGATCCCCAAACCTGGTAAGGACCTGTCCCAGGCAGCCTCCTATCAGCCGATTTCTTTGCTGAATTTTGATATGAAGATTCTGGCGAAAATCCTGGCTGAAAGACTAGCGGTTTTGATGGGGGATTTAGTGCATGAGTCGCAAGTGGGCTTTATTAGGGGTCGATATGTGGTCCGTAATTTGCGTAGAATATTGGCGTCTATGGAGTGGGTGCATGCGAGGCAAGTGCAGTCATTATTGGTGAGCTTTGATGCCGAAAAGGCGTTTGATAGGGTCAATTGGCAGTATCTTCATTATCTGTTACCGCGGTATGGCTTGGGTCCTTCCTTTTGTGGGATGGTGAAGAGCCTGTATGTGAACCCGACGGCTCGGGTGCTCTGTAACGGGGTCCTCTCAGATCAGTTCCCTTTGTTTAGAGGTACTAGACAGGGCTGTCCCTTGTCACCTTTGTTGTTTGTTTTAACTTTGGACCCCCTCATTCGTAGAATAGAATCCGATAAGAAGATCCGTGGGGTGGACATCGGTACGCAAGGTTTTAAGATATCGGCGTTTGTAGATGACATGTTGGTGCACCTGCTTGCCCCCCGCGAGTCTTTGCCTTGACTAATGACTGAGTTTGTGGAATATGGTAGATTTGCGGGCCTTCGTATCAATACAGACAAATCGGAGGCCTTAGATGTGGGGGGCCGGCTGTGGGGAGAGTGGAGCGGGCATTTCCCTTTGAAATGGGTGGAACAGCACTTTGTATATCTCGGTATTGTCTTGACCAGCCTCCCCACGGAGTTATACCGCATGAATTTTGAAAAAATTCTGTCCGGGGTGCGAACTCAATTAAGAGCCTGGAACCCCCTGCCGCTGTCACTATTGGGGAGGGTGGCCGCAGTAAAGATGGTGGTCCTACCACGAATCCTTTATTGGCTACAGACTTTGCCAGTTTGGTTGTTGCATCGAGATTTGCGCCTCTTGGAACGAGAAATACAGGGTTTTTTGTGGAAGGGGGCTAGAGCTCGCATACCGATGAGCCGTATGATTGGACCTTGGCGTAGAGGAGGTATTGGCCTGCCCGACCTATGGTTATATGCGTTGGCCTGTCAGGCGCGCCATGTGGGAGATTGGTTGGGGGGGACTGATATTTATACACCTAGGACTTTGGAGATGGCGGTGGTTTCCCCACTTTCATTGCTGGGGATTCTGCACTTCGAGAGTGCTTCATTGCCTAGTGAAATTCAACACCATGTCCTGATGAATGCAGCGCGTCGTACTTGGCGACAGTTAAATGGCTATTGGAATCGGGACTGGAGGGTCTCGAGCTGGTTTCCATTGCGTGGTAACGTGCATTTTACTCCAGGCTCTGAATCTCGAGTATTTCAGGCTTGGGGAGCGCAGGGATTGCGGACTGTTGGCCATGTTGTGGATCTATTGGGAAAGTGTAAACCCTTTTTGGAGTTGTGCGAGGAGTACGAGTCTCTACCCGTCACTCCTTCGCCTACCTACAGATCATCCATTATGTAGCCTCCCTACCTAGGGAGGAACTTACGACAGATCGCTCAGCGCAAATTCTTGCATTTTTTGATATTGGGGGTGATGCTCCGCCGTCGATAGCGTGGTTGAAGACTAGGCTTGAGTGTTTTGGTGTGATACCTGATTACGATAGGGTCGAGCAGGCCTGGGCCTGGGAGATGGGACGAGAGGTCCCACGTGGGACCCTTCTTGTGGCTTTGAGGCGATTAGTTACTCTAGCAGAAGGGGCCCGCTGGCGGGAGGTACAATATAAAGCGTTAACCCGGGTTCATTTCTCACCTAGACGGGTCTTGCGTAGCCATATTACCCAAGACGGGTCTTGCCCCCGATGCTCTGAGCCACTAGCTGACTTAACCCATATGTGGTGGACGTAAGGCGCATTCGCCCTTATTGGTCCCGTATCCATCACTGCCTAGTGGGGTTGCTACATCAGCGTTTCCCTTGGACAGGATCGTTGGTACTCTTGGACCAGTTGAATCCGACCCTGCCGAAAGGGAAAGGGGAGCGGCTGCTGGTGCATAAGGCCTGTCTGGTGGGGAAGGGCCCGATATTACATAGATGGCGGGATAACTCCCCGCCTACTTTCCTGGAGTGGCGCAATAGTTTTCATCATCTGATGCTGACTGAACGCTGGAGAGCTAGGGGCCAGAGGAAGAGGTGGTCCACTTTCATGTTAATTTGGGAACCTTATATTCAAAGTCTGGGACCGTATTGTAGGAATGAAGTGCTTAAAGTGGGCTCGTAGTGATATCAGACGAATAGCAGATGACTAGCGGGGTAAGTTGGGGGCGGTTCCCCACGAGGTGCAAAGGGTTGATTCGGGGGGGGGCTGTAGACTGCGACGGGGTGGAGAAGGGAGGGGGGTAGCTTTTTCATTCAAAAAAAAAAAAAAAACCCAAGAATGCAATAACTATGGAAATGCCTTTTGATGCCATGTAAACCTGTATAGAATAGTTCCCCGCAGCAGGGATAAGAGTACACCCTGCTCGGGGGTTTGTTGTTTGATATTTTGGTTTGATGATGGCTGTAATTCTTTCTTTGTGGTTAATAAATAAAATGTATAAAAAAAAAACAACTCTACTACCTTCAGTTTCACAGTGAAGACACCCCATACTGGACCACTGACTCTGCCCCACTGCCTTCCTAACTTCAACACAGTTTGTTCTATGTTTTACCTAACATGTTTAATGTAATCCAGTTCTTGTAATATTGTTCCATGTATGGTTGACGTTTGGTTCTTTGTAAACTGCATTGATCCTCAGAAATACAGTATAAAAGAATAAATAAATAAACAAGTAAATCACTGATGGTACAGTATACTGGGGAAAGGCTCCCATTCCCTGGCCTATTCTAAGGCTTAGATTACAAAAGATAGATCTTAAATCCTGCCCTCTTCAAGCCCCATTCTCTTACCAAAAAAAAGAAAAAACAGACCACATGTGAGTCTGGGACCCCTCCACCCAGGATCCCACTCACTCTGGGTGAAGAGAACAGGAACAGTCCCCACTCACTTCGGCCCTATGACAGTCATCTTGACTAGTGACATATCCTGTCCCTTAGCCAGGGAATCACTCCTGTCATCCACCATTAGACACCAGGGATAGCTCTGGTAGGTAAGGGGCATATTGGGGGGTTGGGAGTCCTCTTTCGTGTGTGAGAGGGGAGTCAGGGAAGGTCTGTTTCACAGTCAGTGGGTTATTATTGGAGGCAGCTTTAATCAAGGTAGTGCTGTAGGGCTGTCTGCTTCCGCCCCCTCCGACGCCAAGTCCAACTTCCCGACTGCAAACCGAAGTATTTAAAGAAAGTTGTTATAACTAAGAGAAAAGAAAATGGAATTACCATGCCAGAATTAGGCCCATCCAGCAAATCATCAATTACAAAAATCAAGATAGAACTAAAAGTCCATAATATGGGGCAAAATACAACAAAGTCAAGAATGACGTTACAAAATGATTTCAATGAATCACCCCCATCCAGTGGAATTGAATGAAGAAAGCAAAGAGTCTAATCCCTGGTAGGATACTAGGGTGTGTCAGTTTTGGAAAAAATGGTACAATTTCATGTGGCAAATCAACAGCTAGCTTTAAATTTTGTGTAATATGTTATTTACATACCTGTATGCAAATTATGCAAAAGTACACAAATTACTGTTGGAGATAGGAACTGTGTCGCATAGCAGATGGCTTACAACAGCTCTAAGGTTCATGAGAATATGGATTTCCAAGCATAATCTGGAAAGAAAAAATCTAAAAAACTTAAGAATGATTGTAGAGTTCTGTGTTGGGGTTTACATGATGAACTGGTTCAATATAAAAATAAATAGCAATTGGACACAGCTGCTACTGTTGAAAGAACTGTGTGAAGAGGTAAGGACGATATTCATGCCTACAGTGAGAAGGTCAGCTTGGTATGGTTACAGCAAGTCTGTTCTGCAAGCTATGTTGTGCAGTGAACAGGAACAGGAGATGCAGTGGAGAAGATATTGAAGATCAGAGGTAAAAGAGATGAGAAGACTCAGTTTGGAGACAGCGTTGAAACCCAGGAAAACACCATCCATCAACACTGAGGCTACTACACTCACCCAATTGTTTGACTGTAGCTCCGGAGACTCTGAGCCTCCTCTTACCTGTACCATGACAACAGCAGAGATCAAGGCATTTGTGAGCAAGCCCATGGTGATTCCAGACTGTCCGTCACACACCCAGTCCATAAAAAAGTGTGTAAAAATGACAACTGAGGCTGCTGGTCATATGTAGAATCAGGAGAGGAGGGAACATTATATTAGGAGTTCATGAGCCGAAACAGAAGCAAACAAGATAAGATGCTGGATTTTGTTAAATAGCATTAAATTTAACTACATAAATGACATTTTAAAGACGATTATGTGGCTACAAGTGTTGTTCAGACTACTTGTACTTTCAAATAAATATTACTTAATTTCCACTTATTTCAACTGTGATTTGATGTAGGTAAGACTCACTTTAAGCAGTTTGTGAAGATAGCTTTAGATTCAGCTTGAAAAACTGAATAATTTGGTCACTAATAGTTTGGAAAGTTTGGAAAAATAAAAATCTACCCCTAAAATTGGCATGCCCTACTACGTACACAAAACTAGAACATATAGTTTGAAAGTCTTGAGGCTTGAGTCTGTACTTTGCATCCTAGATGACGAATATGTTAACAATAAAGAGTGTCCCTCCCCACACTGAATTTGCAGGGGGCACCATAACATGGTTGAGCCTGCACTGAGCCTGGAAGGAAGAAGAAAGAGGTGGTCAGGTCAGGCCAAGGTGGTATTTGAGTAAGGAGGCAGACAGGGAAAAAGGGGGTGGGAGGTTTCTGGGCAAATAGGGATTGGGCAGGCAGGAGAGGAGCCGTGAAAAAGCATGGAAGGAAACCAAGGTCGTTAGCATGGGGGGCAAACATTTGCTTGGGGTGAGACAGTGGGATCAAGGGGAACGTGTTCTCCCATGCCTCACACCTTCAGTTGGATGCCAAGGATGAGTTGGTGGGGGGATGGTTAGGGTTGCAGCTAACGAGGTTTGAGAGGGATTGATTGCTCCTGGGATTGGGCCCAGCAGGGGTATTGGGCAGGCTGTGTGTGTGTTTGAGGGGAGAAGATTGGGAGTGCCACAGGGTTTAGTGGAACTCATCATGGCTAGATCGCCACCAACTAGCCAGGTGACTGAATGCAGCTGTGAAACAGGGGGATAAGGAGTGATAATGACAAGCAATTATGTATTATTATAAAATTATCCCATGGAAAACCGGCATGTTTACTCCTGCCCCGAGTCAAATGCAATTGTGTACGTGTATGTACCAGTAAGGAAAAGGACGTGTGTTCCTTTAATAAAACATGTGTGGGCTCTGGCATGGTTCTTTTGCTGTCAAAATATTGTGTTTCTGCATCTGCACGTCGTTCAAGTGTTCGAGATGAAACTCAGAAACGTAGAAAGGAGTTTCTATTGCTTCGTCCTGGAGTTTTGTTATTGGGGGTATGTTTTTTCTAAAATTTCCTTGCAAATGTATGGTTAAATTAAATGCTCAGTCGTATATATGCTTTGAGCCTTCTCAATTGCTTGCCTTTCTGAGCTCCCGTCGCCCTCCCGAGACAGTCCTTGATCCATTGCTATAGATTGTACCGACTGTTGATCTCATTATGTTTTCCTTCAAATTTATCTTTAAATTTATGATGTTAATGGATCTTTCTCACCATTGTGGGCTATAGTTAGGGGCTGGTGTTTTATTTTCTTGATATGTTTCCTCTTACTATAATATTGAATGTTTCAATATTGTTATATTTCCTCCATGCTTCCTATATTTTCCATGCAAGTGTTGTATATGCTTGGATTTATTGTAAAATTATAAAGATTAAATTAAAAAAAGAGATGTAGCTAGAGCAACACAAGAAAAGAGTAAATTAGTCATTGAACAAATATGCAGAAGGAGAAAGATTTTGTACAGAATGTAGGAATCAATAAGTGATAACCATGCAGTCAATGGTTATGCAGAAACCACAAGCAAAACTGGCTTAATGTTGACACAAAAGATAGTCACAGCATAGTCTATCACTGTAGGAAGACAATGCAACATTCATATATAATGAATATAATATAATATATATAATATAATGTTAATGTACATAATGTATATAGTGTTGCACTGTTCAGTGCTATCTGTTCAACATTTCTGTTTACTGTACATTGGTTATAGTTATATGACGTTATATGTAAAACAAATCCATGATTTGTTGCCTGTTGTTATTTGTGAACCGCAGCTGATCTTAGGAAGCTGCGGTATATAAGAGATTGTTAAATAAATAAATAAATAAATATACTGCTGATTTAAGTGTTAAGCAGGTTTCAGTGACAAAGCAGTATAAAAGCAGGTCATTAGACTGCTGTAAAATAAAATAATATTCTGAATATGTTATTCTTATATCAGCATTTCAACATGCTTTGCAGTGCTGGCAATTCCCTGTTAATAAACTGGACCAGGAAGCCCAGTCATTAGCTTCCATAAAATAGGTTAAAGCAACCTGATTTTTCAAATTTTTCCCTGAAATGTTTTCTTGTGCCATGCTTTGAAAACTACAACCTTTGTCAGGATCAGTGGCATTCGACTTAATTACCAAAGTGCCCCAATTGCATTTTCTAATAAACTATGGGGCAATACTGGAAAAGGCACCGCCATTAGCTCTGACAAGAATTTTCCACAAACATAGTCTGTCTCTTTGCTTGAAAAAATAAAAGACATAAAAAGAAGACTAAGGAGATGCCCCTGAAAGAAGGGGAAAGAGCATTTTTGGGCCTTCAGAGGAAGGGAGGTTATCTAGAAAGGAGCTTACCAGTAGGTGAGCAGGCCATAGGCAGGGGTGAACTTCTGTGCACTCTTTGTTCATGGGAAGAGAAAGAGAATGAGCTTTTTGGCATTCCAGTGGCCAGAGAGGACTTTGGGCCTGTTTTAGCACTGGGAGTAATGCAGACAATTTGGATGTCCCCTGTGGAGGAGTTGCATTCCATGCTGCTTCTATGGCTCTTGCCCCAGCTAGGCAGTGGATCATACATATTTACAAGGTGCCGACTTCATCGGGAGCTGCTAGGCTAGCACGAGGTAGACACCTCCATTTTGTAGCAGGACCTGCAAACCGCATAAATCCTGCTGAGCCTAACATTCATTGGCACTGGATGGCTGATGCTACTGAATATCCTCACGACTGCCTTGGCACAATCCAGATAGTGTTGGGGGCACTGTTCCCTCTAAGCTGTGCGCGTGTGCGCGCGCACACACCTCACCGAGCGAGCGCACATACTTTACAACAGAGCGCACAAAAATTACTGTTCTGATTCTGATAGAAAAAAACATAAATGTCTTAAAATTTAAAAGTTGTGATTGTAATTGCTTGAAATTCTGCTTCATTTAGTAATCGTCTATTTTCATTTAATTTGATTTAGATCAATGTCGTGTACATACTGTATTCTGACATGTAGTCAAATTTTAAAGTATATAACTCCGAGTGTCATTATGTGGCGCACAAAAATTTAACTTTCCTTCAAAAGCTGCACAGCTGATATTTTTTATGCGCACACAGCCTACGGAAAATTAGAGGGAACATTGGTTGGGGGCGGTCGGTGGACGGAATGGAGGCAGTCCCAGCACCCATAAAGTTAGGACAGTCATTGGCCTGTTCTAATTTTATGCTGCTTTCTTCTCCGGTTAACGATCAAATATCGCCACTGACTGGACAGCAAAACAGGTTGGCAACAAAATCGGATATTCAGCACTGGACTCTAGATATTCTCCAGTGCTGAATATCTGGTTTCATTTCTGCCTGCAGTGGCCAGGCGCTTTACCAGCACTGACCACTGTGGACTGAATATTGACCTGAACATTACTTGTGCAGCAATAAGACATGCAGATTGTTTATGGGCCCAGTAGTGCAGAAGACAGACCACAGAAAATAATGAAAATGTTAAGGGGAAAAGACTCCTGAAGATGAAAAGATTATGAGCGTTTGAGAAGAAACTTCCAGGTGCAGTCTGGAACGTCCAAAGCAAACCTTCTGAGAAAATCTCAGCAATGTCTACATTTCAGCCCAGTTTTAAAAATATGGATGTCCCCAAATGGATGGCCATAGAAACAACTTCTTTGATGTCCCGACTGGCGTTTTCCAGAAGGGTGACATACATATTCAGTGACATTGCATACATTCAGACATGCAGTGACAAGTTAGTAATCTGTTTGGAGTAGTATTTGCATGCAGGTTTCTTTGCCCAGGGAATATTGACATTGACAATGGCCGCACATTGTGCTTTTCCCTCTTGTAACATTGTTGCCATCAAGCAAGCACTTTTTTGCTCCTTATTCGTGGTCAAGAACAGTTATAGGCACGGATGCCTCTCCAACCAGGGCTTGACGTGCTTGTACTGTTCTGGAATTGCACTATGATGTGAATTTTATTGCTCTGCCAAGGCCATTCCTCTGGCATGCCCTGGTTCTACTTGGATGTCTTCATGCTAGGGACGTCCATATACCCGTTTTCTAAAACGGCTCCAGGGAACCTCTTGTAAATTCAACATCTGCGCACCTATTTTCAGACATCCAAAACATGAATAGGCTCATTGTTGATAGAGTGGCATCCATAGCTGCTGTTATTGTATCAATCTATCTCATTGCTGGTCTTCCTCTTATACATTGACCTTCAATCTTGCCAAACATGATGTCTTTCTCTAATGATCTCTCTCTTCGCATGATGTGTCCAAAGTATGAAAGTCAAAGTCTTCTCTTTTTAACTTCTAAAGAAAGTTTAGGTTTTATCTCCTCTAGCACTGACTGGTTTGTTCTTCGGGCAGTGCATTGTATACACAGTATTCTTCGCCAGCAACATAATTCAAAGACATCAATTTTCTTCCAATCTATCTTTTTCACTGTCCAACCTTCACATTCGTATGATGTTATTGAAAATACCATGGCTTGGACAAGGCGAATCTTTGCAAAGAGAGAGACATCTCTGCTCGTGAGAATCTTCTCTAGGTTCTTCATAGCCATTCTGCCAAGAGCAATGCATCATCAGATTTCTTGACTGCCTGTCGTTTCTTTATTGATTATTGATCTAAGCAGGTTACAGTATTCTACTATTTCAATTTCTTCTTCATAAATGATGAAGTTATTGATTTTGCTAGTTGTCAGGATCTTTACAGTATGTTAAGGTGCATGCCCATTTTAAGAATATATTCCTTGATCTTGAGAAGCAAATGTTTCAGATCTTGTTCACTTTCAGCCAGTAATGTGGTATCATCAGCATAGCAAAGGTTGTTGATGAGTCTTCCACCAATTTTCCTACCTTGTTTGCCTCCATACAGTCTGCTTCTCTGATGATTTGTTCTGATTATAAATTAAACAGGTAGGGGGAAAGTATGCAACCTTGTCATACACCTTTACTGATTTTAAATCATTCTGTTTCTCCTTATTCCATTTGAACCATTTCTTCATGAACAATGTAAAGGTTGTGCAAGATAAATATCAGATGCTCTAGTATAACCATGCTTCTTAATGTGATCAAGTTTCTCATGGGTTACATAGCCAAAAGCCTTTATATAGTCAATAAAACACATATAGATGTCTTTTCAAAGATCCATCTCACGTCTGTGTTGATGTCTCTCGTTCCTCGCCCTTTCCTGAACCCTGCTTGCACTTCAGACAGTTTTTTTTCAAGGAGTGGTTGTAGTCTCTGCTGAATTATCTTGAGCAGAATCTTGATGGCATGTGGGATCAGAGCAATTGTGCAATAATTTCCACAGTCAGTTGGATTATCTTTCTTCTTTATTGGCATAAACACAGATCTTTTTGGGGCACTATCTCCAAATTTATTTATTTATTTAATTTATTTATTTAACTGTATTTATATCCCGCTTTTCACCGGGTCAAAGCGGTGGGACATTTAACAAAAAGGGGGGGAGGGAATCAGTGGTGAGGGGGGGCCCATCACCGGGGGTTCAACAATGATGATTTTGCGATGGACATAGAGACTGACAGGGTAGCATAGTTACTGGTCTGGAGTTTTTGAGAAAAATAGGAGGTTCCTATTCAGAGATGTTCTTGGAATAGGATGGTTTTTAGCTGCTTTTTGAATGATGGGAGATCACCATTGTTCCTGATGTGGTTTGGTAGAGAGTTCCAGAGGGATGGGGCATAGAGTTCAAAGGCTCTGTTGCAGGTCCGTTGTGTTGCCTTGGTCCTTTTGTGGGGGACTGCAATGGAGCTGTTGGAGGATTGTCTGGTCGTTCTGCTGTGGGTTGGTCGAGGTAGTAGGGAGCAGAGTGGGGTGCCTTGTGTTTGGTGGATGGTTTTGTGGGTGAGTAGGAGAGCTTTGTATTTGATTCTTGCTTCGATGGGGAGAATATGGAGGTCCCTCAGAATTGGGGTGATGTGGTCCCTTTTCTTTGCATTGTGAATTATTCTCGCCGTGGTGTTTAGGGCAATTCGTAGAGGATTGGTTTGTGTGGCAGGTAGGCCATGGTAGATTACATTGCAGTAGTCTAGATGAGGGAGTGTCAGAGCTTGCATTACTGTCCTGAAGTCCTGTGGTTCGAGGAGAGGTCTGAGACGTTGTACCGTTTTTGCCTTGTGGAATACTGTTTGAGTGGTCTTGTTGATTTGCTGCTTAAGGGTTAGGTCTTGGTCAATGATAATGCCGAGATATCTTATGTGTGGTTGTATTTGGATTTGCATGGTTCCCATGGTGATGTGAGTGGGTGGTTTGAAGTCTGGGTCTTTTGTCACTATGAGAGCCTCGGTCTTCTTTATGTTAATGGATAGGTTGTTCTCTTGTAGCCAGTTGGATACCTCAGTGAAGCAGGTTGACAGCTGGTCATTTTTCGGGTCTGTGGTTGTAATTGGAGCGTAGAGCATTATATCGTCGGCGTATATGTGGAATTGGACATTGTGAGTGCGTATGACTGAACAGAGTGGACGGAGGTAGATGGGTGAGTTTTGTGCATTAAATACACACATGGGTGAGTTTTGTGCATTAAATACACACATCACCACCCTTTATAACCCCAATACTTTTCTAACACCTTAATAATCAAATACCATCATCTTAAACTTTTAACATACTATATTTCGGGTATATAGAGACCTCAGGGAAGCTCATTCCTTACATCTGGCGAACTGTATCACCATAGGTTAGAGCCTAGAACTCATACATCACAGGTCTCACCCTTTAAACTTTAATCTAATTATATCAAACCTAAAAACTATCACACTATATCCAAAAAAAGTACTTTTAAAGGATTCAAATAACAATTAAAACCAATCTTTTTATATCTAAATTTTTTTGAAAATATTATAGAGAAAAGTTTTAAAGTAAAGTGCAGTTTCTTCCTACTCGTATTGAGGATAAAATCTCCTGCACCTTCTATAGTAAGGTTATCACCTAAAGGAGAAAATGGAAAAAGAAAATCCAGATATTGAAAATTGCTTTCCACCAACCATTCAAATAGTAATACGTTACTTATCTGAACGTTTGACTTCAATCGTTTTTCTTTTTTCTCAATCGCAACGATTTCTAAAGAAGTCACAACATTGACATCAACAGTTCTTCTTAGAACACATCAGAGCACTGCCTCAGAAGTCATACGTCGCAGCAGCTAATCATTAAGACCTCGAGCAGTCACTCAGCTTTTACTTCAATCCAGATCCGACAAAAGCTTTTGTTTCACCCTGCCGGGCTTCGTCAGGGATCTAGCATTCAACCCAAGTTACTACATTTAGATAGAGCAACTATGTTGCTTCGACCGTTCTAAAGGCGTCTGACATCACTCCTCTTTAAACAAGTGGCTAACAAAGCTGATACGTGTTGAAGACATGACGTAATCCTCTCTATCCAAAGCAAACTTTATTGCTCAAACACACTATTTCTAGGAGCATCTAACTTCACTCCTCTTTAAGCAATAGTCTACCTAAACTAAATCATATATGAAACGTAACGTAATCATCCCTATCAAAGGGAACTTTATTACCTAAACAGACTATTATTAAACATATTACGTTTAACATTTAAAAACCAAATCCAAAAAGGAAAACAGATATGGAACTCCTGAAATGACCAGCTATAAAAAACAAATATCAAAAAAATAATGCCCATTCGATTTTATCATTCAGTCCATTCGGGACTAAAGTATGCAACTTATGGATCCAGATGTAAGGAATGAGCTTCCCTGAGGTCTCTATATACCCGAAATGTAGTATGTTAAAAGTTTAAGATGATGGTATTTGATTTATTAAGGTGTTAGAAAAGTATTAGGGTTATAGAGGGTGGTGTGTGTATTTAATTTATATTTACCCTTTTGGCAGTGATTTCATATGAGTTTTGTGCACACCATGACGTTCATAAACCTCACTCCTAATCCAGAATATGTGGAGTATGAGCTCAGTCTCTCAAATTTACTGATAATGTTCAGCATAATACTTGTATCGTGCCAAAGAGAGCCTTCCTCTGGAGTTCGTAAAATGTTACGCGTATGGGTAATTTATCAATTCCTCTGAATTAGACCTGTTGCACCCAACACGATAGGAAATAACTCGTATCTTTCTGCCACATTTTCCTGGTCTCTGACTGCATTTCTTGGTTCTTGAATATTTTCTCCCTCTCAACGTGATTTACGGAGTATTCACTTGGAATTGACACTTCTATAATCAATGCCATTCTGGTGTTTTTATCCTTTACCACTATATCCAGCTTCCTCGCATCCAGCTTGTTATCAGTCGGAATGGGATCATAATCTCTTCATTCTTGGTAATTCTTTTAGGGTCAAGATCCTAGTACTTTTCAGAAACAGTGATGTTGCAGTGTTTACAGAGTTTCTAATGGATAAGGCATGTTACCTTTATTGTGCCTTTCTATATAGAAATTTTCAGCCATCACAACCAGCTGTGAGGTGAGTCAGCACTTCCGGATCTTTCCCATAGAATTGACATATGTCTGTTTTGCCAGTTTTTCAATGCTAGCTGTAAACCATCTTGTCTGTAAGCTGCTGTCCTGGGCTACAACTATTAAGCTCTCATCCTTCAGTTTCAGTCCAACTCTCCTTAACCATTCACGTGTCCTTTCTTGATTGACAAAGGGTTCCTGGAGTAATACTCTATATTTCTCACTATATCTATGCATTTGCCACTTGTTTTTCCTTGTTTTTTTATCTAATTCTTTGAAGAGTTTTTTCTCTTGTTTTGCAAATTCTGTTACTTCCTTCCATGTGTATGCGTGCGGATTCTCACTCATTCCTTTCTAGTCGCCAGAATGCTTGTCCAAGTTTGATGATGGAGATAGATTTTGGACGTTTCTTTTCATATGTCAACACTTTTTGCGAATGGATATCACCCGGTATATAACACACTTCTAAGGGGTGTTTGGGCGGGGGCAGGAATGGGTGATTCTGAGAGGCAGGAGACCAGGTATGACGCCGGGCCTGTGACATCTCATCGCAGAGTGCAGGCGGTGGACCCTGGGGTCACACAAACTATTGGCACGAAAACAACAAGCGCCCCCAATACACCCACAGGCAAGATTCCTGCAGTCAGGGAAAAAAGACAGACAAAGGATCAGCAGCGGCAGCAAGCCCTCGGCAGATGACCTGCCAGCACGAGCTCTCTCCTAGAGACGGGACGAGCTGCTGGAGAGATGGAGCCAAGTGGGGCTGGCGATCTACCTCTGACCCCTCCGCAATCTACAGGTAGATCGCGATCTACCTGTTGGACATGCCTGGTCTAAGAGAAAACATCTTAACCCTGGGGATAAGTAGCATGGAACTGGTTATTTTGGGAATATATCAGGTACTTTTGACCTGAATTGGCCACTGTTGGAAATAGGACACTGTGCTTGATGGACCTTTGATCTGATACAGTATGGTAGTTCTTATGTTCTTAAGCATGAAGATATAAGAATCATAATTAAAGAGTAGAACAGTGGACTAGAGGCAAGATAGTTTACAGAAAGCATTGTAAATACTGATAAAACAAACCAATTCAAATTCTGTAAAAGAGAAGTGGAAATGGTATAATGCATGGATGTCAAGGACCTGTGCATGGAACTGGAAACTGTTGGATCAATATTCAAAAACACTTGTCCAGATAGCAGTAGCCACTATCCGGATAAGTGTTGTATTGGAGAATTTTCAACAGCAGTGGAATTGACCATCTGTATATCTCCTGGCCTACAGAAACAAGTGGTAAGTTCACGGAAAAGCCTATGATCCTACATGTGGCGTCTTTGTCCTGGCTTGCAGTGAACTCTAACATGTCAACCCTAGTCTGTTCTGGAAGTACTCTAATCTGCATCAGGTTCGTATGCCTCCCTGAGGCTATGACTGAGTTACTTAGCCTGCATAGGGGAGGCAGGGTATGCACATATAGCTCTGCTAGAGTCAAACTACCATTGCGGTACATCAAAGTGGTTAGCTGTGTCTCCAGGACAGAACTTCCGGCTCTCCTGTTCCAGGTCAGAGCATTGGTTGCTTTTTTTTCCTGTAGAAGGCCTTAGAACATAAGAACATAGGAACATAAGATATGCCATACTGGGTCAGACCAAGGTCCATCAAGCCCAGTATCCTGTTTCCAACAGTGGCCAATCTAGGTCATAAGTACCTAGTAGTTTTCCCAAAAGACACAAGTTCCACAATGCTTGTAGTGGGTCAAGCAGTGATATCCCATGTCCCTTTTAATAATGGTTTATGGACCTTTCCTCAAAGGAACTTGTCCAAACCTTTTTTAAACCCAGCTACACTAACAGCATTTACTAAATCCTTCGGTAACAAATTCAAGAGTTTGATTACACATTGAGCAAAAAAATATTTTTCTTATTAGTCTTAAATAGGTTGCCCTGTAGCCTCATTGCATGTCTCCTAGTATTTTTATATTCGGATGATGTAAACAATCGATCTATGTTTACCCGTTCCACTCCAATCATTAATTTATAGACCTCTATCATATCTCCCCTCAGCCACTCTTTTCCAGGTTGAAGAGCCCTAACCTTTTTAGCTCTCTTCATAGGAGTATCCTTCCATCCCCTTCACCATTTTGGTGGCTCTTCTCTGTACCTTTTGTAATAACGCTATATCCTTTTTAAGATACGGCGAACAGATTCAATATTCAAGGTGCGGTTGCATCATGGAACGATACAGAGGCATTATAATATCCTTTGTTTTATTTTCCATTCCTTTCCATATGATACCTAGTATTCTATTTGCCCTCTTGGTTGTCTCTGCACACTGGGCAGAGGGTTTCAACATGTTATCCACGATGATGCCTAAATCTTTTCCCTGGGTGATGGTTCCCAATGTAGAACCTTGCATCATTTAACTATAGTTTGGGTTGTTCTTCCTAGGTGCATAACTTTGCACTTGTCCACATTAAATTTCATCTGCCATTTGGATGCCCAGTCTTCCAATTTATCAAGATCCTCTTGCAATTTTCCACAATCCTCTTGGGTTTTAACAACTTTAAGTAGTTTGTTGTCATCTGCAAATTAGATAACCTCACTCGTTATTCCCTTTTCCAGGTCATTTATGAATATGTTAAAAAGCAGCTGACCCAGCACAGATCCTGGGTGAACTCCACTATTCACCTTTTTCCATTGGGATAATTGGCCATTTAGCCCTACCCTCTGCTTTCTATCTTTTAACCAGTTCCTGATCCACAATAGTACATCACCTCCTATCCCATGACTTTTTAGTTTTGCCAAAAGTCTTTGATGATGGACCTTGCCAAAGGCTTTCTGAAAGTCCAGATATACTATATCAACTGACTCACCTTTGTCTACCTGTTTTTTCACACCTTCAAAAAAACATAACAGATTAGTAAGACAAAATCTTCCTTGTCTAAAGCCATGTTGGCTGTCTCCCATTAAGCCATGACTATCTACTGTACATGCTGAGTAATTTTATTCTTTATGAAGTTTTCTGCCATTTTTCCCAGTACTGCGATCAGGCTCACTGGTCTGTGGTTTCCCGGATCACCCCGGAACCCTTTTTAAAAATTAGCGTTACATTGGCTATCCTCCAATCTTCAGGTATTAGAGATGATTTTAATGATAGTTCACAGATTACTAATAGCAGGTCTGCAATCTCATATTTCAGTTCCTTCAAACACACTTGGATGTATAGCACCCAGTCGAGGTGATTTGCTACTCTTCAGTTTATCAAATAGTTGTAATACATCTTCCTAGTGTAGCGATATTTCTTTCAATTCTTCTACAGCATCACCTTTAAATACCACTTCAGTCATGGGTAACATCCCTACATCTTCCTCAGTAAAGACTGAAGCAAAGAATTCATTCAGTCTCTCCACTATAGCCTTGTCCCCTCTTACTGCCCCTTTTACCCCTCTATCATCTAATGGTCCAACTGACTCTCTCATGGGTTTCTTGCTATGAATGTACTTGAAAAAGTCTTTATTATGTGTTTTGCTTCCACAGCAAGTTTCTTCTCAAATTCTCTTTTTGCCTTCCTTGTCAATGCCTTGCCTTTAACTTGCCAGTGCTTGTGCTGTTTCCAGTTTTCGTCATTTGACTCTTTTTTTCATTTCCTGAAAGATGCTTTTTTGGCAAAAACAGCCTCTCTGATCTCACCTTTAAACCATGTTGGCAGTTTTTTAGACTACCTTCCACTTTTCTTAAAGCATGGAATACAGCTGGCCTGGGCTTCCAAGATAGTATTTTTCAACAACACCCAAGCTTGACGTAAGTCTTTAATCTTTTCAACTGCTCCTTTTAGTTTTTTCTTAACTATTTTCCTCATTTTATCATAGTCTCCCTTTTGAAAATTAAAAGGCAGTAATGTTGATTTCCTTACCATCCCTCCTTCATTAATTAAATCAAACGCGATCATGTTATGATCACTATTGCCAAGTGGCCCCAACGCCCTTATCTCTTGCACAAGATCTGGTGTTCCATTAGGGACTAAGTCCAAAATGGCTTCCCCTCTGGTCGGTTCATGAACCAGCTGCTCCAAGAAGCAGTCATTTATTTCATCCAGAAACTTTATCTCCCTAGCATGTCCTGCCGTGACACTGACCCAGTCAATACCGGGGTAATTGAAATCACACATTATTATTAACGTTCTGTAACTTTTGTTAGCTTCCCTAATTTCTTTGAGCATTTCATCATCCATTTGTTCATTCTGGCCAGGCAGTCGATAGTATACCCCCACTGCCACTGCCATGGAGTGGAGGGGTGGCCTAGTGGTTGGGGCAAGGTACTTCAGGCCGGAAGGTCGGGGGTTCAAATCCCACTAGAGGACAGCAACCTTGGGCCGGAAGGACTGGGGTTTCTAGTCCCACAGGTGCTCCTTGTGGTCTTGGGCAAGCCACTTAACCCTCCATAGCCCATGTTCCCTGTAAAATAGTTATCTCCAAGTTATAATGCCCTGTTCAATGTAATTTCAGTTTGTTCAATGTAAACCGCACTGATGCAGAATAGTGCAGTATATAAGAGAATGTAAATAAAATAAAAATAAAATCACCTTCCCCTTTTTACATGGAATTTCAATCCATAGAGATTCTACAGTGAATTTTGTTTCCTGTAGAACTTTAATCCTTTGTGACTCGATGCCCTCTCCAACACAGAGCTCAACCCCTCCACCAATTTGATCAGCTCTTTCATTATGATATAGTTTGTACCCAGGTATCACAGTGTCCCATTGTTTGTCCACCTTCCACCTTGTCTCTGAGATGCCAGTCATATCTAACTTCTCATTTAGTGCTATATATTCTAACTCTCCCATCTTATTTTTTAGACTTCTAGCATTTGCATACAAGCATTTTAGAGTATTTTATTCATATTAATCTGGTTATCAGTAGGCAGGGGTAATTTGAAATCTTTAAGCTCTGTCTGCATTGTACTCAAAGGCATTTGGGCTACCTTTGTCTTTATTGGAACCTCTCTGCTGATGTGCCCTAACTTCATTTTTTTGGTAGTATCCTTCAAGGAAACATTGTTCCAAACACGGCGCTCTTGGGCGACTGTCGGCTCTCCCCTATTATCTAGTTTAAAAGCTGATCTATCTCCTTTTTAAAGGTTAATGCTGGCAGCCTAGTTCCATCCCTGTTAAGCCCATCCCTTTGGAAGAGCCCCTCCTTTCCCCAGAATGTTCCCCAGTTCCTCACAAATTCAAAACCCTCATCCTTGCACCATTGTCTCATCCACGCATTGAGACTCTGGAACTCTGCCTGCCTTTTGGGTCCTGCACGTGGAACAGAAAGAATTTCGGAGAACGCTACCCTGGAAGTTCTGGATTTCAACTTCCTACCTAAAAGCCTAAATTTAGCCTCCAAAACCTCCCTACCACATTTTCCTATGTACCAAGACAGCAGATTCCTCCCCAACACTATCTAAGACCTTGTCTAGGTGGCGCATGAGTTCTGCTATCTTTGCACTAGGTAGGCATATTACCAAGCGATCCTCACATCCATCAGCCACCCAGCTATCTACATGCCTAATGATTGAATTACCAACTATAACGGCTGTCCTAACCCTTCCCTCATGGGCACATGGCCCTGGAGAAACTTCCTCGGTGCAAGGGGGTTTTAAATCACCTGCAGGACAGGTCCTAGCTACAGGATCACTTCCTGCCACACTAGGGTGATGCTCTCCTGTCATGTGACCTCTCTCCTCCAGATGCTGCCAGACTGGAGGTAGAACTTCAGGACTATATCCCTGTAGGTCCTGCCTATGTACCTCTCTGTCTTCCTTATGTCTTCCAAGTCTGCTACTCTTGCCTGCAGAGATCGGACTCGTTCCCTGAGAGCAAAGAGCTCCTTGCACCTTGTGCACACGTAAGACCCCTCACCAACTGGGAGAAAATCATACATGTGACACTCAGTGCAAAAGACTGGAAAGCCCCCATCTCACTGCTGGACTGCTGTCTGCATCTTTATTTTAAGGTTGTGTTTAGATATTTAAGTTCTTTACTTACTAAGGGTTGCTGGGGATACTTATACTAATGTACTTTGTTCACCAGAAATTTAATTAATCTCAGGTTCTTAATATATGCTGATTAGAATAAACAGCTGCACCTGAAAGTGAATATGGCATCTCTTTTCCTTTAAGAGGTTTAAGCACCTATAAAGCAACAGTTATCCCAGGGGTGGGTGGGTGTTGGGGAGGGAGGGAGGGAAAAGGCTTATTAAAAGCTGGCTGCTACACAGTACCCTGTCCTTTGCTTCTAAGGTAATCTGTGACCAATCTCCAGAGGGAGTCCCACAGCCCTTGCTTGGATAGAGGGAGTCTTGGGTTCTAAATCTAACCAGAAAGCTCTCCTCTGTGTTATAAATTTAAAATGAAAGCTCTTTGCTGCTACTAGCCCCTGACCAATTTAACAAATACACTTGGTTCACAGATTAATCAGCTTTAATCTAAAGAATTCCTTTTCCCCCAAGATTTAGAAAAAATCCCAGAAGTAATACTTACAATTGCAGATCTCTTTCCAGAAGTAGCAGTCTCCTTTTGTAGTCCTTCAAGCCTTTTTATGTGCCAGTTCCACAGCTTATTCAGAGCTTCAAAATGACCTTTTTCCAGGAGGAAGACTTTGGGGATAGTCCTGGCTTGAAAAATTCCCCTAGAGCAGTTTAACGTTTATAGTCCTTTCTTCTACCCATTGAATTTAGTAGTACAGGTCCCATAGTACATCTGGATACGGTTGCCATAAATTCTTGACTGGCCTCAAAATTTTCTGGAACTGTGTAAGTTGGCAACCCTGTTCTCCTTGCCGCTCTTCAAGACACAGATACAAATGCTTTTTGATTGTACCTATGGTCTATACTCTTTTGAATCCAGTGGACTAGATGACATTAAGAAGATAAAGCTTCGTATATGGTCGCTATAGAAGATATGGCTGATGAAGTGGCCAGTCAGAGACAATGTGGGACTTTCCTAAAGCCTGACCACTGTAAAAGCTGCACCATCATATTGTCTGATAACAGCATGTGTTGCCATATATAATGAGTGCATTTGGAGCAGCTGCCTTGCAGACAACAGCAACAGCACTGAATATCTGGGGTTGCCACACATGCCCTGGAGCTGCCAAAGATAACCGGGTAGCTGTGATATTGTACCACTACCCGGTTAGCTTCTGCGGGTAAAACTAGGCCAGTTTTTGCCATGTCTAGGTGTACCCTCAGATTGCTAACTGGATAAGGGTGCAATATTGCAATGGGTTAGCAACAGACTCCACCTCTGCTCCACCCCAGAGCACCCTGAACATGCCCTGATGCCAACCACATAGCACTGGGGCATGTAGCGGGTTTAGAAGGAGATATTCCCAGAGGAGTCTCTTGATCGCGGACAACAGGGTAGATACTCAGAATGGCGCCCTCCCTCATTGCCATAGCTTGCTGTTACCTCCTCTCTGGAGGGCTAAGCAGTACACTGGCCTTATCTCCTACCTACAATCACATACCATTCCTACAGAGCCATGGGAGGAGATGGTCAAGTGCCCCTCATCACAAGGCAAAGGAAGATATATGCACTCTCCACTCCCACTTACTACACATCGCGCTTCAACATGCCAAGAAAGTCAAACATGAGGGAAACCCGAACCTCCAAAACCTAAAATATACCCTCATAAATGCACGCTCAATCCGCAAGAAATGGCCAGCTATCTCAGACATGATATCCCTCTACGACCTCGACATACTCCTGATCACAGCGCTGACACGGTCCTCCTCAATCAACTCTTACCCACCAATTTCTCAATCCACACCTGCCGTAGAGACAATAGAAGAGGGATCAATGCCACCAGCACAACGCAACTCGATACAATCACCATAGCCAACAAGCAGTGCTCCATCAACCTACTGTACAGAGCCCCATCAACCTCCCCTGATGATCTCTCAACAATAATCGACCTCGCCTGCAACGCCCTGAACCCACGCACCCCAAGCTGGTTACTAGGCGATTTCAACCTGCCAGCCCTGCAAGTCACACAGGCCTCGGCCTTCCTCGAAGCACTCAAAGAACTAGGATACAAGCAACTAGTCAATGAACCTACCCACGTAAAAGGAAACAAGTTGGACCTGGTATTCGCCTCACTGTCAGCCGTCGACTCAACCCACGACCCCATACTGTCCATTACCACAGTACCCTGGTCGGACCACAAACTAATCAGATTTCAAATACCGGTGCTCACCACGGCCACAAGAGCCCCAGAAGTCCGGTCAGCACCCCCAGTGCACCATTACGAAGATTCCAACCTTTTGACAAAGAAGCTATCTTGAGTAAAACCCTCCCACTCCTCTCCTTGACAGCACCTGGCCTCAACAAACTGATCTCAAGCTGGGATAACAGCCTTAGCTCCATTGCCCAACTCCCACCCTACCAAACAAGCCTCCAAGAAAATGAACCGCCGCACCCTGGTACTCCACGGAACTGCGAGTATCACTCCTCCACCTAAGGAAACTGGAAAGACACTGGCGTTGATCACGCTCCTCTGAAGACCAGAGGGCATATAACCTTCACCTGACAAAACACCGCGAAGCACTAACAGAGAAAATGAGGCAATTCCACACCGACACCCTGAAATGATCACTAAGCAAACCACACAACTTATTCAATCTTGTCAAGAACCTAACAAAAGAACCATCCCCCAACCATCCAAGCGAGATCCAGCCTCAAGAGTTCGCAGACTACCTAAAATCAAAATATGCCAGACCAATAAGTCCACAGCACACACCGCCGCACACGAGCCACCCTACCCAACACTACTGACCACCTTCTCCACCCCATGCAAGAAATGCATTGAAGACACTATTGCCGTCATCAACACCACCACTGCACAAACCGACTCCTGCCCTGCCTTCTGGATAAAAGCGCTACGGAGCGAATTTAGCCCATTCATAGCCAGACTCATGGATCTGTCATTCTCAACAGGCTCGTTCCCGCAAAGCCTCAAACACACGTCCATCAGACCTCTGCTGAAAAACAACAAATTAGACCCCCAGAAGGTCGACTCATACAGGCCTATATCAAGCATATCACTACTCGCCAAGATAATTGAAAAAGAAGTCCAACGCCAAATACAATACCACATCGAGACCGCTGCTCCGCTCAACCCTTGCCAACACGGATTCAGGGAATCTCATGGTGTTGAAACACTCCTCACCACCCTCTTCAGCAACATAATTGCTGGAATCGACAACACCCATCAAGGGTTTGCTCTCATCTTTATGGATATAGCCGCAGCATTTCACTCAGTAAGCCATGAGCTCCTCCTGGTGCGACTTAAGGAGAAGGGTATTCGTGACACAGCCCTAAGCTGGTGCAAATCATACCTGTCTGACAGATGGCAGCACGTATGATCCGGTGCTTCAATATCAGAACCATTCCACCAGAGGCAGGGTGTTCCGCTGGGGTCCTCCCTCTCCGCCCTGATGTTCAACATATACATGCAGCCCATCTGTTCCCTCATCCGATCATTCAATGTTGACTGCTTGATATACGCCAATGACGTACTGCTCTACATGCCATTCTCAACCGACCAGCCGTACCTCTGCCCACTGACAGACTGTTTTGATGCGGTATCCAACTGGCTCCAGACTCAAAACCTTCGAATACAGCACAAGAAAACAGACATCCTTTTCATTATGAGGAACCAAAATTTCACCCCTCCTGCCTACTTAAAGGTCAAGGAAGCAGAGCTACTAACCAAATCCACAATCCGTTACCTTGGAGTCACACTAGACCAACACCTGGACATGAAAGCTCACATAAGCAACACAGTAAGAGCAGTTTACCACAAGATTCGGACACTCAGGCACTTACGCCCCCTGCTGGAGCCGGATGACTTCCGGACAATCTATCAAGCGCTGGTTATCCCACATTTCGATTACGCCAATGCAATTCTACAAGGGCTCCCGCAATGCACCCTGAACCCACTCCAGCTCGCAATGAATGCCGTGGCCAGAGTTCTACAGGGTGCTTTCTGGAATGACCATGTGACACCCATCCTGAAACATCTCCACTGGCTCCCCATCCACGGCAGACTCTCTTTTAAAACCCTACTACTGACTTTCAAGGCCATCAACAGGCTCTCCCCACCTCCCTCACAGAACTTATCCACCCTACACCATCTAACAGATCCAGAAGACCCGCAGCAGTCAACACACTGGTAATCCCGAAGGCAATAACACAATGCACCAAAGCAACAATAAACAGGGCATTTAGGTTCTGTGCACCCAGATGCTGGAATTCCTTACCACCCAGCATACGGGCAATCTCCGACCTGACCCAGTTTAGGAAAGCACTGAAGCACCACCTTTTGTCAAACACTACTCTGATGACAGCTCACAAACAGCCACCCCCCTCCACCAATTCTGCCACACCAACACACCCAGCACGCAATGAGGCGTCCACACCTAGTGGCGCCATCCTCGACTATGCATACTTTGTAAATAGCAGCATGTACATACCCCACTTTTGTAAAAGTGGCACCATCCTCGACTATGTGCACCTTGTATATAGCAGCATGTATATACTCCACCTCTGTAAAAGTCACTCTCCCCACCTGACGTGATTCTTACCTGTAAATAGTTCCTCCTGCGTTATCCAAGTCCTAGCACCTGTTTCATTGTAAATACAGAGCAGGTTAGCCTGCACTGTATAAGCTAATGTTGTATGTAAACCACACTGATGTTAAATAGCGCGGTATAAAAGAGACATTAAATAAATAAATAAATTAATTAATTAATTAATTCAATGGCACTAACCATGTAAGTGCCATTGAATATCCTGATTTAAGGCATTTACACAGTTTACTGGGCTGTAAACCATGTAAATGCCTTTTGAATATCAGGCCCGAAATGTTTAGGCAATTTTGGTCAACATATCTTATAAAGGATATAGCAGAATTAGAAATGGTATAGAGAAGAGCCACCAAAATGATAAAGGGGATGGAAGGATAAGAACATATACATAAGAACATAAGATATGCCATACTGGGTCAGACCAAGGTCCATCAAGCCCAGCATTCTGTTTCCAACAGTGGCCAATCTAGGTCATATGTACCTAGCAGTTTCCCCAAGAGACACAAGTTCCACAATGCTTGTACTGGGTCAAGCATTGATATCTTCGGTCACTTCTTAATAATGGTTTATGGACCTTTCCTCCAGGAACTTGTCCAAACCTTTTTTAAACCCAGCTACACTAACAGCCTTTACTACATCCTCCGGTAACAAATTCCAGAGTTTGATTACACGTTGAGTGAAAAAATATTTCCTTTTATTAGTCTTAAATAGTTTACCCTGTAGCTTCATTGCATGTCCCCTAGTCTTTCTATATTCTGATAAGGTAAACAATCGATCTACGTTTACCCGTTCCACTCCGTTCATTAATTTATAGACTTCTATCATATCTCCCATCAGCCGTCTCTTTTCCAAGTTAAAGAGCCCCAACCTTTTTAGCCTTTCTTCATAGGAGTGTCCTTCCATCCCCGTTACCATTTTGGTGGCTCTTCTCTGTATCTTTTCTAAAATCGCTATATCCTTTTTAGGATACGGCGACCAGAATTGCACACAATATTCAAGGTGCGGTCTCACCATGGAACGATATAGAGGCATTATAATATCTTTTGTTTTATTTTCCATTCCTTTCCTTATCATACCTAGCATTCTATTTGCTCTCTTGGCCGCCGCTGCACACTGGGCCGAGGGTTTTAACATGGTATCCACAATGACGCCTAAATCTTTTTCCTGGGTGGTGGTTCCTAATGTGGAACCTTGCATCGTGTAACCATAGTTTGGGTTGTTCTTCCCTAGGTGCATAACCTTGCACTTGTCCACATTAAATTTCATCTGCCATTTTGATGCCCAGTCTTCCAATTTATCAAGATCCTCTTGCAATTTTTCACAATCCTCTTGGGTTTTAACAACTTTAAATAGTTTTGTGTCATCTGCAAATTTGATAACCTCACTCATTATTCCACCTTCCAGGTCACTTATGAATATGTCAAAAAGCAGCGGACCCAGCACAGATCCCTGGGATACACCACTATTCACCTTTCTCCATTGGGAAAATTGGCCATTTAGCCCAATCCTCTGCTTTCTATCTTTGAACCATTTCCTGATCCACAATAGTACACTGCCTCCTATCCCATGATTCTTTAGTTTTGCCAAAAGTCTCTGATGAGGGACCTTGTCAAAGGCTTTCTGAAAGTCCAGATACACAATATCAACCGACTCACCTTTGTCCACCTGTTTATTCACTCCTTCAAAAAAACATAACAGATTAGTAAGACAAGATCTTCCTTGTCTAAAGTCATGTTGGCTGTCTCCCATTAGGTTGTGACTATCTACATGCTGAGTAATTTTATTCTTTATGATGGTTTCTACCATTTTTCCCGGTACTGACATCAGGCTCACCGTCTGTAGTTTCCCGGTTCACCCCTGGAACCCTTTTTAAAAATTGGTGTTACATTGGCGATCCTCCAATCTTCAGGTATTAGAGATGATTTTAATGATAGTTCACAGATTACTGATAGCAGTTCTGCAATCTCATATTTCAGTTCTTTCAATACCCTTGGATGTGTACCATCCGGCCCAGGTGATTTGCTACTCTTCAGTTTATCTAATAGTTGTAAGACATCTTCCCGATGTATCGATATTTCCTTCAATTCTTCCACACCTTTAAATACCACTTCAGTCATGGGTAACATCACTACATCTTCCTCAGTAAAGACCGAAGCAAAGAATTCATTCAGTCTCTCCGCTATCGCCTTGTCGCCTCTTAGTGCTCCTTTAACCCCTTTATCATCTAATGGACCAACTGACTCTCTCACAGGTTTTTTGCTACGAATGTACTTGAAAAGGTCTTTATTTCGCGTTTTTGCTTCCGCAGCAAGCTTCTTCTCAAATTCTCTCTTTGCCTGCCTTATCAATGCCTTGCATTTGACTTGCCAGTGCTTGTGCTGTTTCCAGGTTTCGTCGTTTGGCTCTTTTTTCCATTTCCTGAAAGATGCTTTTTTGGCAACAACAGCCTCTCTGACCTCACCTTTAAACCATGCTGGCAGTTTTTTGGACTTCCTTCCACTTTTCTTAAAGCGTGGAATACAGCTGGTCTGGGCTTCCAAGATAGTATTTTTCAACAACACCCAAGCTTGATGTACGTCTTTAACCTTCGCAACTGCTCATTTTAGCTTTTTCTTAGCTGTTTTCCTCATTTTATCATAGTCTCCCTTTCGAAAGTTAAAAGGTAGTACTGTGGATTTCCTTACTATCCCTCCTCCACTAATTAAATCAAAGGCGATCATGCTATGATCACTATTGCCAAGTGGCCCCAACACCCTTATCTCTTGCACTAGATCTGGTGTTCCACTAAGGACTAGGTCTAATATGGCTTCCCCTCTGGTCGGTTCGTGAACCAGCTGCTCCAAGAAGCAGTCATTTATTCCATCTAGGAACTTTATCTCCCTAGCATGTCCTGACGTGACACTGACCCAGTCGATACCGGGGTAATTGAAATCACCCATTATTATTACTGCGCTGTAACTTTTGTTAGCTTCCTTGATTTCTTTGAGCATTTCATCATCCATTTGGTAATTCTGGCCAGGTGCTCGATAGTACACCCCCACTGCCATCGCCTTCCCCCTTTTATATGGAATTTCAATCCATATAGATTCTACAGCAGATTTTGTTTCCTGCAAAACTTTAATCCTTTCTGAGTCAATGCCCTCTCTAACATAGAGCGCAACCCCTCCACCAATTTTATCAGCTCTATCATTACGATATAGTTTGTACCCAGGTATCACAGTGTCCCACTGGTTGTCCTTCCACCATGTCTCTGATATTCCAATCATATCTGACCTTTCATTTAGTGCTATATATTCCAACTCTCCCATCTTTTTTTTTTTAAACGTTTATTTTCAGTTTACAACAAACAAAGTAACAACACACCAAAAGAAACAAATACACACATACAATAAAGAAAGCAACCCCAATTACCCCCCACCCCAATGCTTCTTCTCTAAGCTAATAAGAATCATCATATAAGCGCTTACATACAACAGTTATTGTACATCAAACAAACAGAAGTAGAATCTATGATACCGGATGAGCGTGTGACAAAGATTAATACAGAATCAAACAGTCAACTGAGAGCATTGAATATTTTGAACATAATCGTTGAGCGTCTTCTAGCTAGACCAATAGTGAATGGTTTGAACGGAAGAGGCTGACATACTAGGTATTTGCGCATATTTACAATAAAGACAGATATGCTTCACCATTCATTAGAACTCAAAAAAAACCAACTCTCCCATCTTATTCTTTAGACTTCTAGCATTTGCATACAAGCATTTTAGAGAATGTATTTTATTCATGTTAATTTGGCTATTGTTAGACATGGGTAAATTGGGATCTTTAAGCTCTGTCTGCTCCATACTTGAGGGCATTTGGGCTACTTTACTCTTTTGTGGAACCTCTCTGCTTTTGGTAGTATCCTTCAAGGATACATTCTTCCGAACCATCCGCTCTTGGGCGACTGTCGGCTTTCCCCTAATATCTAGTTTAAAAGCTGCTCTATCTCCTTTTGAAAGGTTAATGCCAGCAGCCTGGTTCCATCCCGGTTAAGGTGAAGCCCATCCCTTCGGAAGAGCCCCTCCTTGAGGAAAGTCTTTAAAGGTTAGGGCTCTTCAACTTGGAAAAAAGATGACTGAGGCAAGATATGATAGAGGTCTATAAAATAATGAATGGAGTAGAACAGGTAAATGTAGATCAGTTGTTTACTCCTTCAAAACGTAGAAAGAATAGGGGATATGCAATGAAGCGACAATGTAGCACATTTAAGACTAATCATAGAAAACATTTTTTCATTCAATAAGTAATCAAACTGTGGAATTCCCTACCGGAGGATGTAGTAGAAGTTGCTAGTGTAGCTATATTTAAGAGCGGTTTGAATAAGTTCCTGGAGGAAAAGTCCATAAACTAAGAGGACCAAGGAAATCTCAAGGTCATCTGAGAAGCTTTGTATTACAGAGCTATTCTCCTAATTGTTGGTCACTGGAACTGTAGAGCTTCAGGTCAACTACGAACAGTAAGTGTAATGTTACCTCTGGGTTGTTGCCTTCTTTAGGATGAAGACTAAAGCCATATCTCAAAAAGTACTTAGTGGATTAAGCGTCATAGAAAACAAAAATGGTGATCCAGAGTCTCCCTGAAATATTTCTTGCTAGATCTTGATGTTAGGAATAATGAACTGCCCATTTTCATACTTCAAAAGCAGGAACAGCCCCAGAGTTGGTTGAAGGTTTATTTATTTTATTTATTTATTTGCAAGGCTTGATATACCGCCCAAACCGGGGTATCAGAGTGGTGTACAGAAAAACAAAAGCAGGCTGCCAGAAAATTAAAGGAAGAAAAGAATGCCATTCAATTGACAGGAAAGCAATAGAAAGACGCAGATAGAAAGATAGATAAAGATAGAAAGGCATAGATACATAGACAGAGCACTAAGGGGGAGGGCGGAGGGAGGGGGAGGAGTTATATGGTTTGTCACGGGGGTGCCGGGAGATCAAAAGCCTGGGAGAAGAGATTGGTTTTGAGAAGAGCTTTGAAATGTGGAAAAGAAGACTCAGTGTGGAGTGGGTGAGGAAGGGAGTTCCATAGCGCAGGACCCAGAAAAAAGAAGGCGGAGTGACGGGTGAGTTCAAGATGAGCCTGAGACGGGGAGGGAAGAAAGAGGTGATTGCTATGGGAGGAACGAAGGAGACGGGGGACAGGCTGGTGGTAGATGAGGTCAGATAGATACCGAGGGATACCTGTATGAAGAACCTTGTGAATGGTGATGAGATATTTGTAAACAAACCGGAATTTAATGGGAAGCCAGTGAAGAGAGAGAAGACAGGGGGTAATGTGGTCAAAAGGAGAAGAAAAGGTGACCAAGCGGGCGGCAGTGTTTTGAATGAGTTGAAGACGATAGAGTTGATAAGAGGGGAGGCCAGCGAAGATCGAGTTGCAATAATCCAAATGGGAAATCACCAGGGAGAGGACTAGGGTGGTGAGGGAATTTGCAGAGAGGAAGGGCCGGAGAGATCTAATGCGGTGGAGATGAAAGAAACAACTACGAACAAGGGAAGAAATATGGGAATGGAAGGACAGGGAGGAGTCAAGGACGACACCAAGATAGCGAAGTGAAGGAACGACGGGGATGGGAAGGGAGGACATCATGGGAGCTAGGGTGGGAGTAGGAGTAGTGAAGGAGAACCAGATAGCCGAAGACTTAGAAGGATTGACACAGAGGAAATTATCGGAGAACCAGGAGGCAACAAGGTCAAGGCAGGCATTGAGAGCAGAGAGATCCGTGGAAACAGAGCTGGTGTGATGAATGAGAAGAATATCGTCAGCGTAAAAATAGGAAGAAATACCGGACTGTTGAATAAGGAGGGCAAGTGGGGCGAGGAAGATATTAAAGAGTAGGGGGGCAAGGATAGAACCTTGTGGAACACCACAGTGCAGAGGGAAAGCGGCAGAAACGTCAGGACCTGAGTGGACAGCAAAGGAACGGAGTGAAAGAAAAGACCGAAACCAGTGCAACACAGTGCCTCGGATACCAAAGTTGGACAGGCGGGTGAGGAGAGCACGGTGGTCGATAACGTCAAAGGCAGCAGAGAGATCCAGAGAGACGGTGATAGATAGGTCACCCCAGTTGTGAGAGCGGTGGAGTTCACTGAGAAGGGCAAGAAGTATAGTTTCCATGCTGTGACCAGACCTAAAGCCAGATTGACGAGGGTGAAGAGAAAGGGTAGTGTCGAGATGTGCTGAGAGCTGAGTGAAAACCAACTTTTCAAGAACTTTGGAGAGAAAGGGAAGGTTCGAGACAGGCCGCCAGTTAGCGGGAAGATTGGGGTCAAGGGTAGGTTTCTTCAAAAGAGGGCGGACCATGGCATGTTTCCAACGGGTGGGAAAGCTGCCAGAGGTAAGGCTAGAGTTGATTATGGCCAGGATAAATGGGAGAAGCTGGAGAGAGGGATCGAGGAGCCAGGTGGAGGGAAGGGGGTCAAGGAGACAGGTTATTTTATGAGATGGAGAGATCACCTTAAGAAGCTCAGCAGAGGTGACAAGATGGAAGGCGTGCCAAGTGTGGGGAAAAGCACTGGAGGAAGGAGGGGAAGGAATGGTAGGGGGAGCAGAAGGGGAGGGAAGGGGGGAAAGAGGAGAGGGACAGTAAGGAAAGGAAGAGCGGAGAGACTGGATCTTGTCCACAAAAAAGGATGCGAGGCTTGTTGGACTAGGAGCAGTGGGAGGAAGTGCAGATGAAGGGGGAGAGATCGAGGGGGAAGATAAGGAGTGGAGTACCTGATACAGGCGATGAGAGGAGCTAGAGGAGGAGGAAATGAGGTCTGAGAAATAGATCCTTTTGGCCTCGGTAATCATGACGCGGTAGTGATATTGCTCACAGCGAAAGGAGGCTAGAGCGACGTCAGAGGGGTGTTTACGCCAATGCCGCTCAGCGTGTCTGAGGTGGGTACGCTGGAGGTAAAGACCCGAATGATACCAGGGGTGATGGGACATAGAATGGCAAGGGGTGGGACGAAGAGGAGCTAGAGTATCGAGGATATCAGTGAGGATAGAGGACCAGGAATTGACCTGCTGGTCCACAGGAAGGGAGAAAAATTCAGGGGGAAAAAGAGAATCAGCCGGGGGGAAGGCTTGTAAGGTGAGAGGCGTAAGACGCCGTCTGAGAGTCCCAGAGGAGGTAACAACAGCAGGTGAGCCGGAAGCTTGAAAGGGTGGAAGAGAGAAAGAGAACAACAGACAATGATGATTGGACCAGGGCAGAGGATTGGACGAGATATCAGATGGAATATAGGGGGATGGGGAAAAGGTAAGGATAAGGTTGAGGGTATGGCCGGAAGAATGAGTTGGGCAATCTACGTGTTGGATCAAATCGAGATCAGTGAAAAGTGACCCGAGGACCTTATCACGAGGACGAGCTAGAGAGAGCAAGTGGGCGTTGAAGTCGCCGAGAATAACCAGGTGCGGAGAGAGAAGGGATGTCTCAGAAAGGGTAAGGAGAAGAGACTCCCAGAGGTCGGGGCGCATAGAGGGTGGGGCATAAAGAAGAAGGAAGAATCCAGGAGTGGAGGTCCCCAAACGCAGCAACAGGGCCTCAGGATAGCGGGGCTGGGGGGAGACAAGTGAGACAGGGAGAGAGGACTGGTAGATAATGGCCACACCACCACTGGTCCGGTGGAGACGGGGGACATGTAGGGCAGAGTAGCCGGGGGGAAGACAGCGATGAAGAACACCATCTTCACCCTCGCGGAGTCAGGTTTCGGTAAGAAACAGAGCGTCGAGGGAGTATTGTAACAGTAGATCATGAACCAAAGGGGTTTTAGCGCAGAGGGACCTGCAGTTCAGGAGGGCAAAAGAAAGAGTCAACAAAGAAGAGACAGGCCAAGGTGATAGTGTGGGGGAAGAATGGACAATAGGACAGGCTAAAAGGTTACTCATATTCTGGGTACAAGTCCCCGGTGGAAATGAGAAGGCACTTAGGGGACGGTGCCCCCAGAAGACCGGGATGGTGGCCATAGGATACGTCCGAGCGGCAGGGAAGGAGAGAAATGGGAGTACAGGGGCAGCTCGGGGGGTGCGTGGCAGACAGAATGCTGAGGAGAGCAACAGGAGAAGAGATACAATGAGGGCCAGGCGGGTCTGCTCACGAAGACGAGACTGACCGGAAGGGAGGTGAGAGGTGCCCCAATCGTCGCCCCAAGGACCTGCTCCTTGTGTGCGCGCCGCCGCGGCACGGAATGGCACACCGATGTCTCATAATACAGCAGGGTACCTGGATTTTGGCGCGGACGGTGGAGGTGGAACATGTGGCTGGAGACCAATAGGGAGGAGGCAGCACAACAGGACCTGAGGAGAGGACAGAGGATCAGCAGACAGCAGAGCAAACAATAAAGCACAATAGCAGTAGCAGTAGCAAATAGCAAGGTGTTGGGAACCTAGGCAAACCTTGAGCCTTATGCCCCCCCCCCCCACCCAGATGTCAGTACCCTTTATTTATTTATTTATTTATTTATTTAACATGTTTTTTATACTGTCTTTTCCTTCAATCAAAGCGGTTACAATACATTCTGAGGTTATACAAAGGCAAGGGAAACATGCACCGCTTTATCATTACATCAAAGCAGTATAAATAGGAGTACATAACACAAGGAAACAGTACATACATTACATTACATTTAAACTAAAATAGGCATACCGGCAAACAGAAACCACCCATAGAGCAGCTGCTTCCTTGGTCCTGCACTGTCTTATGCCTAAGTGCCACCCAAAGGGCCCTCTGGCGAGGCCCCGCAAGGCGCAGGCGTGCCCCTGCAGTGCCGGTTAAAGTGTTCTTTGCTCGCGATCGTGCTTGGCAGGGGAAGGAGCAATCACTGTCAGCTGTTAGGTGTCCTCTGCTGTCCCAGGAGGGAGGAGTGGTCTAGTGGTTAGGACAAGGTACTTCAGGCTGGAGGTTCAAGTCCCACCTGGGGACAGCAATCTCAGGCCGGAGGGACTGGGATTTCTGGTCCTATAGGCACTCCTTGTGGTCTTGGGCAAGCCACTTAACCCTCCATTGCCCATGTTCCCTGTAAGTATTAGCGTATGTGTCTCATATCCCCTCATGTTAAATGTATCCCCCAATTGACCGCTTTGACCCGGTGAAAAGCGGGATATAAATACAGCTAAATAAATAAATTAATAAAATTGTGCGCCCCCCCCCCCCCCCGCAGTGGCGGTTAAAGTTTATCTTTTGTTAAGCTTTGAATGCCCTGCTCCTTGCTACACTGCCCCCCCCACCCCCCCAGCAAGCTGCCACCCTTGGTGACTGCCTAGTTTGCCTGGATATGTATTCTAAATTGGAAGCACGTTCATTCAAACCTTAATGCAGTAGAATTGATCAAGCAATATTTCATCTGTTATGTCTAAATTCAGGTCTCAGACTTTAACCGCACTTTAATCAGGACTCACGTCCTTTCATTCAGTGTTGTTGTTTTAGCATCAATGACCTTCAATACATTCCTATATCTATGAAATCTTATGTACTATACATCTAACTTAATCACTCTTTGCAGTTCTTGTGAAATGGATTAAGCGGATCCCGACGCTCAAATTCAGCGCCACTACGGCGTTTCAATATTAACTTTTCTTCAGGAGATCCTCAATCTACAAAGCAAACAGAGTGATTTTTTAACTATTACTATTATTAAATAACAACCTTAAAGTACCTCTAATGTCCTTACCCTAAAAAATTACTTAAAATCATTTCTACTCACAAACAATGCTGCTGCCCGTGTCTCCTTTCTTTTGACTTCCATGAAATCATCCCTCAACATTTAAAACTCCCCCCTAAATTGCTCTATTCACCACACCTGGTTATCTACCAATGTTTACTGCTTCTATTGTCATTATCCACGTCATCGAGTGATCTACCAATGATGCCCCTTCCTATTTACTTATTTTCTCTAAACATCAGCGAGTTGTAAAATTTAAAACTAACTATAGGAAAACCGTCTCAGGTATAGGCTCCCCATAACGCTAACCTCGGGATCTTCGATCTCAATAACATTTCTAATCAACTGAAGACTAACTTTATATTTTGTATACGGTCATCGACGTTATGATGATTTATCAATACTATACTAATTTATCTTCTCCCTAACAGGTTTATTATCTAAAAATTCATTTAGAAAAATATATATATAATTGTTTATATATATCTAGGAAAACCTCGACGGTCAAACAGGAGTTTCAGATACATGACACCCAATCTATGGCAATATTTAAACCCCCCGGAGAAACAGTACCCAACTTATAAATCCATCTTTGTTCATGCAACAACAGCGTCTCATCCAACGTTCTACCTCCCAATGTGTGTGAGACTTGTTCAATGACAAAGCTACGGAGTTGTTCAAAACTGTGTCCTTGTAATAAACAATGTGTAACAATTGGGGCCTCCTGTCTCCGACATTTAAGTCGGCTCCTATGTTCTCGTATTCGGACTTTCAAGGGGCGGATCGTTTTCCCTACGTACATAAGTCCACAGGGGCATATTATGCTATAAATGTTGAGGGATGATTTCATCCCGCATGCGCGGCGTCTTCCACATGGAAGTCAAAAGAAAGGAGACGCGGGAAGTAGAAATGATTTTAAGTAATTTTTTAGGGTAGGGACATTAGAGGTACTTTAAGGTTGTTATTTAATAATAGTAATAGTTAAAAAATCACTCTGTTTGCTTTGTAGATTGAGGATCTCCTGAAGAAAAGTTAATATTGAAACGCCGTAGTGTCGCTGAATTTGAGCGTCGGGATCCGCTTAATCCATTTCACAAGAACTGCAAAGAGTGATTAAGTTAGATGTATAGTACATAAGATTTCATAGATATAGGAATGTATTGAAGGTCGTTGATGCTAAAACAACAGCACTGAATGAAAGGACGTGAGTCCTGATTAAAGTGCGGTTAAAGTCTGAGACCTGAATTTAGACATAACAGATGAAATATTGCTTGATCAATTCTACTGCATTAAGGTTTGAATGAACGTGCTTCCAATTTAGAATAGATAGTCACACGTTCGAGAAGAGACCACAAGTATAACGATTTGCCTGGATATGTGACAAATGAGTGTAGTTTGTCACATATCCATGGTGAACTTAGGGGTATGTTTACTAAACTGCATTAGTGCGATTCACGTTAGGAGCCGCGGTAGAGACAGAAACCCCAAATAAGGACATGGGCGGTACATCATTACCGAGAACGTGCGTTACAAGGTGCTATAAATGAACGAGCGCTACAGGGCACGTTACTGCACGTTAATCTTAAGAAGGCACGCAGGCATACAAGCACAGCAACAGAGCTGTAGCACAATGGTTACAACACTGACTGATGGTACAGGGGTCATGGGTTTGATTCCCCAGTGGGCCTAATGTATAAGGCTGGCTGAGGCAGCACCCTTTACATTTAAGTAGTGATTGTTGAGGCATTTGACGTGTATTTTAATTAGTGCTGCCAGCAAACACACCCTCACGGTGGCATAACCTAAGGTGCCTCATAAGGCACCCCATAAGGCACTCCATAGGGCACATTATAAAGTGTACTGTCTGCCAAGGCACCCTATAATGTCCCCTATAGGACACCTTAAAAGGCTGTGAACAAAGCCCTGGCTGGCTGCAGAAGAACTGCACGGCACCACACACATTGTCTGCTGTGGTTACCAGGATAGGGTTAACCCACCCGTACCCATGATGCACTGCACATGCAAATCAGCAGACGAGAGATGGGCACAAGATTGGGTATGCACCCCCACAGCACCTCGGCCTGGTAGGAGCAACAGACCATGTGTGGCACTGCCACAGAGTAGCCACAGACAGTCACATTGTGCGGGTACTGTGCCCACCCTGAGGTTGAGGTGGGGCGCCCAGCACCAGGTCCACAGCACCTTGCATGGCTGAAATATGCCATGCTGCAGCTCCCCATCAGTGTGTGATAGGTAGTTTCATTAGACACACCTAGGATACATCTGTGTCCTGCTGTATGTCTCAGTCATGTCTAGTCCTTATGGGCAATAATGCACCCAGAATAGTGCATATCCTGTGTTGGTAGCATGGTTACTTGCTGTGGTTCCATATGCTCCTCTTATTGCCATTCTGCTTTATTGCCATGATGTTATTGCAGTCAACATAATCATGTATTCTGTCTGCATCTATTTCAGTGAAAAGCTTATAGATTGTAGATAGAAAGTTATTGGTCTGTAATTTTTGTGAAGATTACTTGGACCCTCTTTGGAAGGGGAAGTGTCTTTCTATTATAAGCCATTGTAGTGTTACATCTGGCTACTTGACCAATATTTTTTGCAGTTTGCCAGGTCTTGGTAGAGTGATGTTAAATGTTTTAGCAAACATTGGTCACTCCATCTGGGCTAGAACTCTTCCAGTTTTGGGATCTCTTCAGAGTTACCAATTCTGGTTTTAAATTAGCATTTACATGCAGTATGGTATTTGTAGTCCCTGATTTTCAGCCATTAGAATCAGTGCTGCAAGTCCCATAATGTAACAGAATGAGATTGTCAGAAACCCAGGACTGGCTAAAAATTTCACTCCTGGAACTGGGCAACTTGGCAATTCTGTCTTTTTAACTTGCTTTCCAGCTTTTTGATTATTTCAGGCCATTCTATAGGTTTGATGTTTGCCTTTTCTAAACTCTTTTCTATGCAGGGTAACCATTCTGGAATCTCAATTGTACTCTACATGTGGTTTTCTCTAGAAGTTTCTGTTTCATCTGTGGTTGATGATGTTTTTACTGTACAATACTGGGGGTGCGGGGCCATGTGCGGAGATTAATTGCAGGGTCTCATTTGCATAAGGAACCTAATTTGCATAAATATTTGCATAATGTTAACATGCGCTTTTAGTAAACATGCCTCTTAATGAGTGTCTGAATAAAGAAAGACTAATATATTTCTACATTACTATATTGCAGTGACAACCACCAGGCCCATTAGGAAGTACTACAAACACTGATCATTTAGAACCCACCGTATCATAACAACACTATCAGGACTCACAAAGCACCAAACCCTACCTATTAAAAGGAAACACTGCAGATATTAAAACCAGTACATCTCACTGGGGGAAAGAGAACAAGTGGGGCTGTCAAATAGAAACAATATGAACAGAATACCTCAACTTGGTTACACATGCAGAATATAGACTGTTATCACACAAAGAACAAGGGGTCACAATTTAGAAATAAGAAAATGATAATTAAACTGCGAACCCCAAAAGTCAAACACGAAATGTACAACACTGAAGAAATAAAATTATAAATTAATTTCCACTTGCACTAAGCAAAAACGTGAAGATGTTAGCAATACACACTGACCAGACCTGACATATTCCAGTTAATAAATTCAAAATAAAAAGTAATTTTCTACCTTCTGTTTGGGATTTTATTTTTCAGCTGCAATTGCTCCAGTCACTTTCTTCTGGTTTCTTTGTGTCTTCTGCGAGCTATCCATTTGTCCTTTCTTCTCTTTTAGATTTTTTCCATTCTCTCTCTATATCTGCTTTAACAAACTGATCTTTTCTTTCCTTTCCTTATTCCTTTCCTTTCTTTTCTTTCCTTATTCCTTTATCATCCACTCAAATTTCACCCTTCCATTCTCAATCCCCACTTACTCTCCCAATACCCAGCCCATAGTAGACTTTTCTTCCCTCCCACACAAAATATCTTTTCCCTCTCCATTCTCATTCCCTATCCACAACCCTTTCTAGTCCTTCCCCCAAATCCCCCAAATCCCCCTTGTAAATAAGTTCTGTGATATCTCAATGTTCCATGTAAAACAAACTTGCTTTGTTAATTGTTGTTAACTGTAAACCGCAACTGAACTTTGGAAGATGCGGTATAGAAATATGAAATAAATAAATAAATAAATAAATAAATCAGCTCCCTTATAGTTCTAGACCCACCCAACATCAGCTTCCTTCTAGTCCCAATCTCCCAAGCCCCCACATCAGCCCATTTCCAGTCCCAGCCCCCCATATGCTTTTTTTACAGTTCCATTCCAGCCCTCCATCAGCTCACTTCCACTCCATGCTCCCCCATCAGCCAATTTCCAATCCTAGCCCCCTTGGCAGCCCATTTCCAGCCCTATTCCAACTCCCCTCAGCCAATTTCCAGCCCCCTCGTCAGCCCATTTCCAGCCCTATTCCAGCCCCCATCAGCCCATTTCCAGTCCTATTCCAGCCCCCATCAGCCCATTTCCAATCCTATTCCCCCATTAGCCATTTCCAGTCCTATTCCAGCCCATCACCCATTTCCAGTCCAAGCTCCCCCCATCAGCCCATTTCCAGTCCTAGCCCCCATATGCTCTTTTCCAGTTCCAATCCTAGCCCCCTTGTCGGCCCATTTTCAGTCCTATTCCAGCCCCCATCAGCCCATTTCCAGTCCTAGCCACCCATATGCTCTTTCCAGTTCCATTCCATCGCCCCCATCAGCCCATGTCCACTCCAAGCTCTCCCATCAGCCCATTTCCAATCCTAGCCCCCTCGTCAGCCCATTTCCAGCCCTATTCCAGCCCCCATCCACCCATTTCCAGTTCTATTCCAGCCCTCATCAGTCCATTTCCAGTCCTAGACCCCCATATGCTTTTTTTACAGTTCCATTCCAGCCCCCCATCAGCTCACTTCCACTCCAAGCTCCCCCATCAGCCAATTTCCAATCCTAGCCCCCTTGGCAGCCCATTTCCGGCCCTATTCCACCTCCCCTCAGCCATTTTCCAGCCCCCTCGTCAGCCCATTTCCAGCCCCCATCAGCCCATTTCCAGTCCTATTCCAGCCCCCATCAGCCCATTTCCAATCCTATTCCCCCATTAGCCATTTCCAGTCCTATTCCAGTCCATCACCCATTTGCAGTCCTAGCCCCCCATTACAGCCAAGCCAGTCCTTGCCCCCCCATTACTGCCCATTTGCAGTCCTAGCACCCCCCATCACAGTCCATTTCCAATCCAAGTCCCCCTCCCTCACAGCCCATCCATTCCTAGCCCCCCCCCCATTACAGCCCATCCAGTCCTAGGCACCCCCCCATCACGGCCCATTTGCAGTCCTAGCCCCTCCCCATTAGAGCCCATTTCCAGCCCCAGTTCCCCCTCCCTCCATCATAGCTCATCCAGTCCTTCCCCCCCCCCCAACAGCCCTGCGGCCGTCTAAACGGCTAGAGAGGGAGCCGGGGAAGCCCGCACGAGGCCCCAGCTCCCTCTGCACAGCAGCTAGTGTGAGGAGTCTTTTCCCTCACGCTAGCAGCTGTATCTATGAAGCCGCGAATGCTGGGAAAGGTTAAAAGGCATTCGCGGCTTCACAGATACAGCCACTAGCATGAGGGAAAAGACTCCTCACGCTAGCGGCTGTGAGAGGGAGCCGGGGCCTCACACGGGCTTCCCCGGCTCCCTCTGAAGCCGTCCACATTGTGCATTAATGGTGTTCACGCGGGGCCCCCTGAAGCGCAGGCCCTGTGCAAACAATATTATCGCACAATGGACGGGCCAGCCCTGCATACTAATGCTCTTTCCCAATTCCCTGAAAAACTATTTTAGATTCTCTCTAAATAGTTTCTTTTGATATCTCTCTTTTCTATTCTCTTCATATCGTCATAGTTTTTGCACTTCTGCTGATACTTTCAATTTATTGTTGGAGCACATGAATTTTTGATCTTATTTTAATGCAGCATGTTTCAATTTAATGTTTTGAATCTTCCTCAATATCGTTGAAGATCATAATCCTTGTAGATACCCTTCTATCAATGATATCTCCACAGTAATTTTATTTTTCCTTCAATGAGCTTTTCCCAGAGGGAGTTGTTATCATTTTTCTTTTCTTCTGACCCGGTGTTTTTGTTGGTAGAATCCTTTCAGTAATAAATTTGGCGGAACAATACTATATTCAATTTATTTCTGTGATGTCCATAAATGCTCCCTTTTTATAGGCTACAGCCTTTTTCATCTTACTTATCATACTCTTAACTTTAGATATTAAATTTATCTTGGATAGTCTTTATTTATTTAACAGGTTTTATATACCGCCTTATCTTGAAGCGGTTTACATTTAACAGTTAAACAGGAACTTGGCAGTGTAAGTTACATAGAATTAAGGTAGGGTCATATGAACTTGGGTTAAACAGAGTATTATAAAACAGAGCAGAATCTTGTGCAACTATTATACATGTGGTGAATAAGGAGCTATTCATTTTCGCCAGTCCCAAAGAATACGACGAATAGATGTGTTTTGAGCCTTTTGCGTAGCTTGGATACAGTTTCAGTGGATCTTAAGGGTTCAGGGAGTGAATTCCAGATGGTAGATGTGAACAGAGTGAGTGCCCCATTACACCTCCATTGAGTGCTTTTTGTCTTTAGTATTAGGATGGAGAGTAGGCTCTGTTTGTGGCATCTTCTTGATCTAGTGTCTGGGAGCTTTGTTTATTAGTGTTTGTATGCTTCCCCTCATTTGAAATCCATCATTCCCTATCTTCTACTACACTTGATCTTTGGATTTTACAAGTGCCTGTTTTTATCTTAATATAAATTTTAGCTTGTGCTATAAGTTTAGGAATATTCAGACTGCCTACATTCCTTGCATAGCTTTTAAATCAGATATCTGAGTGTGCCCTCAGTTCATATAAGGTCTACTGGCCAGGGACACTTGTGATATACATTTGAAGTGCACATTTGATTTAGATTTGCAGAGACCTAGGTGCTTGTTTACAAAGCCGCGGTAGCGGTTTCCCATTGTTATCGGAGCCGCGGACCCATTGAAATCAATGGGGCCGCGGTTCCGATAACGATCGGAAACCACTACCGTGGCTTTGTAAACAAGCCCCCTAGTCTTTTACTTAGTCTCCTGCTTAATTTTGTAGCAAAAATCTACCGGGCGTTTCTCAGAGTGATGTGTTCTGTCACAATTAAATATCAATCCACTCTATGAATAACCAAACACTGTTTTGTGTCAATAAGTACTTCTTATCATGATGATTCTATAACAACAATTCACTTCTAAATATAATCAAATTGCAAAGGAGGTCTCACACTAATCGGCACTAGTTTCCTGACTGCAGTTTTGTCAAAACTTTCAGTGCCCGTTTGCATCAATGACCAATCCAATGCAAATAAATTACAGTCCTTCTTAAAATTATGCATTTCAAAAATGTGCTTATCTTAGCAATTCTTTTTCCCGTGCTTATCTTAGCAATTCTTTTTCCCAACGCCTCTTGTCGGCGCCTCTCCGCATTTCACTCTTTTGAGTTTCTTCAGGGGTTGATCCCACAAAATTTAGAAGAACATTCTTGATGCTGCAAACGCCTTCCTCTTACTGAACTGGCAACTTGCCAACTTGTGCGGCGTTTTTTCAACTTGGCAAGTTGCCAGTTCAGTAAGAGGAAGGCGTTTGCAGCATCAAGAATGTTCTTTTAAATTTTGTGGGATCAACCCCTGAAGAAACTCGAAAGAGTGAAACGCGGTGAGGCACCGACAAGAGGCGTTGGGAAAAAGAACTTTTCAGCAGTGATTGTTCTGTTACAAGCCTGCTTTAAAGGGTGTGGTTAATTGAATCAACTCTGCGTCCTGACCAAGTTGACTGATCCAGTTCTGCTCATCACAGCACAGAGGACTACACAAAGTTAAGCTTTCAGATTTTACAAGTGCCTGTGTTTATCTTAATATAAATTTCAGCTTGGGCATTAAGTTTAGGATTATTCAGACTGCCTACATTCCTTGCATAGCCTTTAAATCAGATATCTGAGTGTGCCCTCAGTTCATATAAGGTCTACTGGCCAGGGACACTTATGTTCCCGCCCACACTACCCCTCACCCCACCCACCACAGGGTTGCATTGCCTATACAGTTGTCATATATATTGACATCTGTCCTTCAATTAGGTGTTACACCTATCTTTATTTCCTTTTCTCTTTCTCCTAGGACCATATTCAGCATGTTGTGCATTCAGTGCAATAAATGTGGAGCTTTCATTCTCAGAAGAATCATTTGGAACCTAAGAACTTGCCCTATATGCCTCAAGTTAGCTGTTATGCATAAAGAATTGACTTTACTAAGGGAAAAATTAGCTGTACTTAAACACACCTTCACAAGGGTACAAACTGTACAAAATCCACCACTGCTTCCACAAAGAATCAAACAGCCCAGGAACAAATGGATCACAGTGTTCTCTGGTAGATTGCAACCTGTAACATGGAGACACCCTCTACATCAAGAGATATCCTTGCATAATGCCTTCTCTGCCTTGGATAATGAGGGTGCCCAATCTGTGGAAACTGAAATGTCCTTAAAAGAAAGACTTAATGCTAAATCTACTGATAGTGTACCAAATATGAAAAAAAATCACAAAACAGGAAACTACTACTACTTGGAGATTCCATCATCAGAGGCACCAACTTGAGAACACAGTTCAAAGGATCTATGGTCAAATGCCTCCCAGGCTCTTCAGCCAGCAGGAATATGAACTATAATGTTGGTATAGTTAGTGCAGAAAGTGATCACTCCAAAATTAACATTGTTATCCACTTGTGTACAAATTACCTGGCTAGAAACAGTGCCTCAGCAGTTCAAAGGGACTTCCAAACTCTGTGAGAGAAACTCAAGCCCATTGTTAACACTATAGCATTCTCAGAAGTTCCCCCTGTTCTTGGTAAGGGGCAGAAAGGCTGCATCTGATAAACAATTTTAATACATGGCTACAAACCTGGTGCAAACAAGAAGGATTTGGTTATATAGGCAACTGGGGAAACAGATGGACCAACAAGAGACTATACTGGGCTGATGGACTACATCTCTCTGTCGCAGGAAAAAGGATCCTAAGTGAAAAATTCAATCATATGTGAAAAGACATTTAAACTAGGGAAAAGGGGTGACGGATGGAGAACATTAAGTTCAGGATGTCACTCCCAGCTAAAACATAATAACATTGGAAACAGCCAAACTTTTAAACCACATATCAGTGGCAAGAGGGACGAGACGTATAGAACGAAATCCATGCAAAATACAGGCAAGCCAGTCAACAAATGCTAGAAAGCAATGAGTACAAATGCTAGAATCCTAGCCAACAAAGTTCCTGACCTGGAAGCCCTAATGGTGGCAATGGACTTGGACATTGTGGCCATTACAGAAACATGGTTTAACGAGTCACATGAATGGGATATAGCCATAGCTGGCTATAACCTATTTAGAAGAGATTTAGGAGGAGGAGTAGCCCTATATGTCAAAAGCAATATTAAAGCTGCTGAAATGCAGTGGACATGGGGAAAAGAAAAAGCAATGTTTATTGTGTTGGAAAGAAGAGATGGCACCGTCATCCATACTAGTGTAGTCTACAGGCCTCCAACGCAAACCGAAGAAATAGATAGAGAATTGATTATTGATATTGAAAAGATAGCCATGAAGGAGGAGGTGATCATATTGGGTGACTTTAATTTACCTGATGTGGACTGGAGGATTCCTTTTGCAAATCTGCAAAGAAGTAAAAAAAAATTGTCAATGCCTTCCAAGATGCATTACTTAGACAAATGGTGATGGAACAGACCAGGGAAGGCTCGATGTTAGATTTAGTACTCACCAACGGAGATAGTGTGTAGAATATCTGGGTGGGTGATCATGTGAGCAGCAGCGACCATCACACGGTGGGGTTTGAGATTAAAGCCAAGGCAGAGTCCAATCACAGCAAGCTCAAAGTCCTAGACTTCAGAAACACTGACTTCAGTAAAATGGCCAAGTACCTGAAGGAGGAGTTGGCAGGGTGGAAGATGATAAGGGAAGTGGAAATGCAATGGGCCAAACTAAAGGAGGCAATAAAAGGGGCAATAGATACATATGTAAGGAAAGTAAATAAAAACAAGAGGCAAAGGAAATCTATCTGGTTCTCCAAAGAAGTGGCTGAACAAATAAAGGAAAAAACAGAGCTTTCACCAAATGCAGAAGTTTGGAAACAGAGGAACACAGAAAAGAATACAGGATAAAACTAAAAGAGACAAAAAGAGAAATAAGGATAGCAAAATCAAAAGCAGAAGAAAAGATGGAAAAAGATGTGAAGTATGGCAACAAAACTTTCTTCAGGTATATTTGGGAGAGGAAGAAAATCAGAGATGGACTTGCAGGACTCAAAAGTGCTGAGAACAGATTTGTGGAAAGTGACATTGAAAAAGTGAAAATGCTAAACAAATACTTCTGCTCTCTTTTTACTAGAGAAAATCCTGGAGAAGGACCACTTGTGATTGACAAATATACAAATGGGAATGGAGTAGATACCACACCATTCACAGAAGATGTTGTATTAGAACAACTTGCAAAACTGAAAGTGGACAAGGCCATGGGACCAGATAGGATACATCCCAGGATACTGAAAGAGCTCAGAAAGGTTCTTGCAGGACCGTTAAAGGATGTTTTAATAGATCCTTGGAGAAAGGAGAAGATCCATAGAACTGGAGAAGGGCTGATGTGGTACCTCTTCACAAAAGTGATAATAGGGAAGAGGTGACAAACTACAGGCCAGTAAGCATTACCTTGGTGGCAGGAAAAGTAATGGAGGTGCTCCTGAAAGAGTGAATAATGAACTTTCTCAAAACCAACAGATTGCATGACTCAAGACAACATGGTTTTACCAAAGGACGATCATGCCGAACAAATCTGATTGAGTTCTTTGACTGGGTGACCAGAGAATTACATCAAGGGCATGCGATGGATGTGATCTACCAAGATTTCAGCAAAGCCTTTGATACTGTTCCTCATAGGAGGCTTATCAATAAACTCAATAGCTTGAGGATGGGTCCCAAGGTGGTGAACTGGATCATAAATTGGTTGACTGACAAACGACAGAAGGTGATGGTAAACGGACTCTGCCCCCAGGCCACCCATTCCCTGCCCCCGTCTAACTTCCTCACACAACCGGCGGGGAAGTTAGTCGGAGGCAGGAGCCAGCACGAATAGCGGGGATAGACGTCCCATCAGGCTGTCCATCCCCGCTATTCGTAGCACAGAATAACCCCCTTACCTTTTTACTGTTATCTGTGAAATTAGAGATCTTAAATTAGCACCAGTTGCTTTTTGCAGTTTTTTTTCTGCCAATATTCATCTTTCTTCCACTTTTTGGCAAATTCTCTTTGTATACCCTCTCTGCCAGGATAATTAATCCTTTTAACTTTCACATTAACTGATGTGATTTATCTCCTGCCATAGCAGCCATGAACAAGTTCACCATGATTGTTACCTTTATTTACAGCGAGTGCACTATCACTACCACCATCTCTAGCCCTAGTGTGTAAGCTAGGGGTAGGCACCTCTTCATTCTGGGTGATGCGCAGCTAGTATGTATTCTTCCTTTTCTTTGCTACCATATTTCAATTGCAGTGTCACCTTATAGATTTTACACAACAGGGTCACCACATTCAGCAAAACATGAGGAGAAAACTTTATTTTCTCCCTTTAAGAGATATAGAACACTTCACCAGCAACTGCTGATGAACTTTATGTTGTGCTCCTCTCTGACCCCGGCATTTAACATTATAAAATCAGTTGTGTTCAGTCTCTATAGACAACTATTTGAATATTGTCAGCATAAAGAAAACCGCTAAGGAAGTAACTTGTATTACCATTGCCAAAGGGGCTATAAAGAAATTAAATAGAATGGGCACCATCATTGAGCCGTCAGGGACACCACAAATGTATATAAGTCTGCTAACCAGAAAAAAAACCCTTCATAATATTCAGACTCTTAATTTATATATTTATGCTTGAATTGTTCATGTCATTTCAGTTCATGTGGATGTATTTAATTCTGTTTTTTAGGTGTTTCAGTTTATTTATGCAATTTCTAAGTTCTGGTCCTTCTTTTCCTCCCTCCCTGTGCTGTGCCTATTTTGGAGATTATGCAAGGGGCTGCATATATTTCTTTGCATTTCTCGATTTACTTTTGGGCCATTTTCTTCTCTTATGCTAGACCTGCCTTTTCATTAAGCACAGGTCCTGATGAAATCAAGGATTGCTGCCCGGGAGCAAGGTTTAATCTGTAGACCAAAAAGATGTGGGACTGTGGAACTGGAAATGGGATGAATCAGGAAGGGCAGGAGCAACAGGAAAGGGGGGCTGGTTTAGGGAGTAGCATCATTGTTTTCTGCTCTTCTTTGGGCTCACCCCTAAACCTCCTCTTTCCTGCATGCCACCTGGAACTGAGGGACTGGAGCAGAACATCCCTGCTGCTCTGGAGTCTAAAAGGAAGTGGCAGGACCACATTCCAGGTTATTCCTCTAGGAATTAAGCCCTGCTTGGGAAGCCATGCTTGGGAAGCATCTAAGTGGAGGTAGATCATTGAGGGCAGAGTTCAAAGTGTCATGACAATTAGTGACTTGTTCATGAAGTGAGAGCTTAGAGGAATTTGAGGAGTAGGCAGGAAAGATAAGCTAATTCTATATAGGGCTCTTCCCTAGTATCTTTAGGGAGATTAAGAGAAAAGAGGCATAGTGGAACTTGGAAGGATACTAAAAAGTGGCCTACTGAGGAAGGAAGTGTAGCAGTAATACTATCTTCTGAAATGAGTGAAACGCGGAAGGAGAAAACCCAGACAAGAGAGTGCCCAGCAGCATATGATGAAAAACAGACACAATGGGGTATGCTTACTAAACTGCGGTAATGTTACAGACCGCGCGTTATGTAACATTAATGCTTGTTAGGTAATGTTAACGTGCGGTATGTAATGTTAACACGCGTTAACGTTACTTAACGATCGTTAACGTCCCCAGCCGCGGTAAACACAGCAGAGGGTGGAGAGAGGGCGGGGGGAAGGGGTCAATGGGTGGGGAGTGGGCGGGGGACAGACTATTGGTAGGCGGTGATGGGGGGGATGCGAGGATGCTCATGTATGCCCCATGCCCTGCTGCCTAGGCGACTACCTACACACACAGTGCATGGTCTGGGACTGTGCACTACCAGCACCGACAGCATATGGTCATGTCAGCATGGCACGGGGGGGGGGGGGGGTTCCGGTGCTGGAGGGGGCAGTGGCACCTGCCTGCAGTGGACCTAGGCCATGCCCTGTACCAGTACGTGGTGTGCAGTGCAACATAAAAGGTCTGGCTGAGGAAATGTACAGGTAGCCCCAGGGACCACCATGCATCTGTGGCAACAGTGTGGTGCAGTACACCCAGCCAGTGTGTCCAGAAGCAGAGGGTCACAGGTTCAAGCCCCAACTGTGGTTCCTGCAGAGCCTGTCCTTATGTTTTACCCTACAATGCAGATACAACAGCAACATGTGCAAAATCCAAAGCAGCGGCGAACAGGAGTGCAAACACCCACTCACACAGGCTCTACAATCCAAAGATGCATGGAGAGGCAGACTGTTGGCCCCAGCATTGAGCTGCAGTTATCACCAGAGCACTACTGCTACCTCCTGCACAGTTTAGCAATGTCGGCACTGTGATCAGGACCAGTGTGGCGGGCAGGGTTGCCAACCACCCCTGTTCTGGCACACTGATGCAATAAGAGTGTGTGAGTGTATGTCTATCCATTGTTTTGTGGCTGCCCAAACCTCACCGGGCCCACAATGTCCCACTGTTACCAGCATTAGCCTGAATGTGTGCCTAATGAGGAGCGAGGTGTTGTGGGTATGTCCCGGACAAGGCGGATTGGCCCACAGGGTGTGGGACAATGACTGGGACACTGTAGTGCCCGACCACCACCTGCATGGACAGAGTGGCCACAGCATGGCATGCTGGGAGGGCACTCACTCTGACCGAGCAGTGACCATGGCATGTCTAGGTTCCCACATAGCGCTCTACACTATCTGCCCACTGTGATACTTTTGTGTTCCCAATGCTGGGCCCCCATTCACCGAGATGCTTGCTTAGTGAACATAGTTTCTCTGTGAGCATGCACTATGGACTGTCTGTAGTTAGACTGTGCATGGTCAGAACACCTATACAGTGCAGTCTGACTGTGCTGTCTGCTGGTGATTGGCAGACAGTGGTGTGAGGCAGTTGGAGTTTTTCAGAGCTAACCCCATCATTGTTGCTGGTCTTCCACTGCTCTAGCCACAGGTATGGTTCTGGCCCACCAACCCTGGGGGCTGTCATATACCAGCAGGATGGAGGTTGCTTGATGGGGGCTGGAGCACATGTCCTTTACCTATAAAAAGGGTGATGTGAGCCATTTGGGGTATGTAGTGTATACCACTTTGACCTATAAGGGCATTGCTACACAAACCTCATGCAAGTCTGGAAACCCCACTGCCCTGATAACAGGTGCCCATGTCAGCCAGACCCTAACACAGGGTACACACTAATCTAAGTGGTGTCTGGTCCCAGAGGGCCATATGTGACTGCAGGATAACAATGGACACCAAATTACCTTCAGCTGCACTGCAAGGAACACCTGTCACACACTGGTAGCAATGGGGATGTATAGCAGGGCCTATCTCTAGCACCACATGTACTGCAGACCTAGTGCTGGGCACCCATCCTATCCCTCAGGGAGAACACAGAACCTGCACAATGGCATGGTCTGTAGCTACTCTGTGCCAGTATCACGCACTGTCAGTTCGTCTTTCCAAGCTGAGGTACCAGAGAGGTGCAGACTCCATTTGCTGATCAGCTGTAGACAGCAATTCAGCATGTGCATTGCATCATGGGTACTGGTGGGGTTACCCTATTCTGGCACTCAGAGCAGACAGTTTGTGTGTTGACCTGCAGTCCTTCTGTACCCAGCCATTGCTATGACATACACCACGGAGGTATAGCCTACTGGTTAATACAATGCCATTCTTGGCAGTGTACATGGGTTTAATTCCTCATTGTTCCCTCCTCTTATGCCTGTCCTACTCAAATAGTGTGCATGCCTGTAACAGGCAGATTTGTGCTGCCAGCCCATAATATCTTTGCCACAATTGCCAACATTCCCTCGGTCCGTCTATCTGCGTCTGTCAGCTGTGTAGAGTCCTGTCTGCCTGTACAGGCTGTCACCCCATGTCCTGCACTGCTATCCTTTCCTGCATTGTGCCTCTTCATGCTTGCCTCGCCTGTGCCTGATCTGCATGGCACCACCACTCCTCCGTCCACCCATCATTGTAACTATCCTGCCACCTCCGCCTCCACTGGGGGACACGTATTCCCATCGTCTGCCACCAGTACTTTACATTGCCAACACCCTGTGCTGTGGTACAGTTGCCCACACCATGTTTGTCATCAGTACTGGCAGCCACATGGGCTGCCCGCGGATATGGCGGGTCCAGCGGCTCCCAGCTCTCCCTCCTTCACTCACCTTTTCATTGCCTTTCCTGAGTGCTCTATCTATTGTTAGGGCTCCATCTGTCTCTATTCTTCACAGGTCATGCATGTCATCCTGAAGCACCTTGCAGTCCTTAGGCCACACTAACCTAGGGCACCATAACCTTGTTAGGCCACCTTAACTTATGGTTCCGTAACCTAGGGTGCCCTCTACGGTGCCTTGTCCAGGGGTGCCTAATACGGCGCTTAGCCTAAGGAGCCATACTGTATAGGGCACCTTACAAAGCGCCTTATGAGGCACCTTACAAGGCACCTTATAAGGCACTTAACAAGGCACCTTATAAGGCACCTAACAAGGCACCTTATAGGGCATCTTACTTAAAAGGCACCTTACAGAGCACCTTACAAGGCACCTTACAAGGCGTCCTACAAGGCGCCTTGTAATATGCCTTGTAAGGTGCCTTATAAGATGCCTTGTATGGTGCCTTATGAGGCGCCTTGTAGCGTGCGTTAGTTTGTAACATGTGTTAGCTGATATGGCTTGCTGTAACGATTCACTGCCCATGCCTTTATATGGGCATCTGTACCTTTACTGCGGAACCTAACGCGAATGACATTACCGCAGTTTAGTAAACATACCCCAATATGTAGGGTCAAGGGCAGTCATTAAAATTTAGGAAATCTCTATCCTGGACCTTCTGGGGATTATTCTGAACCAGTAGTATGTGTACCCTTTGGGGGGTGGGCCTGCCACAAGGAGGCAGTAAGCAGGCAGAAACGTTGATTTCTTTCCTTAAATGGTATACCAATTTTTTTTCACCTTGCCGTGGACGTCAGTAGACAGAAACCGCAGGAAGAAGGGAGGAGGCCCATGCAGCATTCAGGGAGAGCTGTTTCTCACCGTCTGTGCCTCCTTCCCCATGCTGTGGGTGCTCCTTGTCCTCAAGTGAAGAGGCCTGCTGTCATTGTACTCCATCCCTCCACCACCCCCCAAAGAAAGAGAGCTGGAAGTCATGAAGCTCCTTTGATATCTTATAAGAAAAATAAAATGCGAAGCATCTGTTGCACAATAAGTTGGCTCATGAACTGACTGCATGGGAAAGGATTGGGGGGGTTTTGGTAATTCTTGTCTTTTCTAGCCATTTGCTTTAACCCTTTCCAGGCCGAGCCCAAAACTCTCAGGACCCAAAATTCTGACTAAATATTCCTATCAAATGGTATATAATACATGACCATAGCAGAAGGAAAATCACTATTAGAACATATTGAATAAGACGGGTACAATTTTCCTGAAATATGCAAAAATTAACCTGGCTGCAGAATGTGGATTAAAAATTTAAAGTAGGCCTTCAAAGGGTTAAGTCTGGTATTACAGGGAACCCTAGAATGTATTTTGCAATGGCCAGCATAAATGTCAGTGCTTGGCACTGGCACAGAATGGTTTTGATGTCAATCTACAAAAAGTGTTTATAAATTTCCACAAATGGAGGGCCCAATATTCAGTGGTAGTGGCTACTGTTGCTAAAGCGGCTAGCCACTGCCGCTGAACCTTAACCCAGATAGTCAACGCTAGGGCCATATCTGTACCATGGTATTGAATATCTGGGTTGCCTGGATTGCCAAGAAGCTAACTTCTGTGGTGAAAGTTAGGCCAACCTTTACAGTGCCTGGCTTTCACTGCATGTCAATAACCAGGCAGTGGTTCGATATTACTGCTGCCCAGTTATCGCCCCCGGAATGCTCCTAGCACGGCCTGATGCTAACCGGTTAGCATCGGGGCATACAACAGCGGCACACACAGATATTCTGCGGCACTAACCATGATAGTGCCGCTGAATATCCTGGACAGAGGCATTAACACGGTTAGCAGGACTAGTAACCATGTTAATTCCTTTGAATATCCGCCCCCCCTCCCCCGCCCCTGAAATGTTCATATCAGATGAAGGGCCAGAGAAGTGGGAAGAAGTGGGATATTGCCATAGCTGTGCCTGGCTCCAGCTTGCAGGCTGGAAGATGGAGGAACAACAGCGAAAGAGAAAGAAAGACAGTGAAAATCAAAGTAGCAGCTGGGTCCCATAGCCCTTATCTACTGGCATATTATATATTTGGCAAATTATATATTTCTGAGAAATGATAAGCCAGAGTCAATTGCCCATTACAATTGGAATGTGTATCTGTGTGTTCTATTGGAATCAAAGGGTCTTTTGAAGTGAAGTTTCTCTGTAGAGCATTTTTAACAAAATCTTTGCATACTTAACTGAGAATTATTCATAAGTTAATTGTGGGCAACATGGGGGAAATTAGAAGTTGATCAGATTCTGAAGGCATTGCCTCAGCTATAACCAAGCAGCTCGAGCAAAGCATTCAACGTTTATTAGCAAATACCTTAAGAAGACATTACAATAAAGAAACCTGAGCCATTGGGACATACTAGAAACGAACAAAATATGTGTTAAAAAGTTTATCACTCTATATTTAAACAGCAACTTCACAAAGAGCTGAATAATTGAGAGTTTGAAGTTTTAAGTGTTCCCTGAGAAGTGATACATATTTATGCAATGAGCTAGAGATAACTCTGGATTAGTAAAGCGGATTTCATATTATAGCTATTTTTTCCTTATTGTGTAGCAAGTCATAAGTGCTGAGTCAGTTGGGTTTCCTTTTAAAATGCATTACAAAGCAAGCGGCGATAGTGGTGAAAAGTGCTGGCTCGTCAGATCAATAGATTCAAAGATGAGTACGTTACCTAGCTTTGTGCCACTGAAAAGCTGTAGCAGGCAGTCCCCCAAACTGATAGCCATCGACAGCTGCAGATCAATGCTAACATTTGATCACTTTCAACAGTGCAAACGTCTTGACCTCTTGACTCTTTCGGACACCTCGGCCTATAGAGTCGATGCATGTAATAGTGAGAATACATAAGACTTGGTATCATGCCCCAAAGCAGGCCGAGAGCCTGGATACGAGTAAAGAGGTATAAACATGGCATGAAGAGCATCAGTGTCTTTCTGCTGGCAAAAAAATGCAAGTCTTTTTTAGAAAACATATGTGTCAATGAGGCCTTCTTCTATTATAATATGCTCATGTGATTTTCCAGGCACAGGAAATACATGATAAACCTGTCTAAAGGATTACAAAGGGGTATGTTTACTAAACTGCGTTAGTGTGATTCACGTTAGGAGCCGCGGTAGAGACAGAAACCCCAAATAAGGACTTGGGCGGTACATCGTTGCCGAGAACGCGCCAAGAACGCACGTTACAAGGTGCCATAAATGAATGAGCGCTACAGGGCACGTTACCGCGCGTTAATCTTAAGAAGGCGCGCAGGCATGCACACACAGCAACAGAGCTGTAGCACAATGGTTACAACACTGACTGATGGTACAGGGGTCATGGGTTCAATTCCCCAGTGGGCCTAATGTATAAGGCTAGCTGAGGCAGCACCCTTTACATTTAAGTAGTGATTGTTGAGGCATGTGACGTGTATTTTAATTAGTGCTGCCAGCAAACACACCCTCACGGTGGCATAACCTAAGGTGCCGCATAACGCACTCCATAGGGCACATTATAAAGTGTACTGTCCGCCAAGGCACCCTATAATGTCCCCTATAGGACACCTTATAAGGATGCGAACAAAGCCCTGGCTGGCTGCAGGACTGCACGTCACCACACAAACTGTCTGTGTGGTTACCAGGATAGGGGTAACCCACCCGTACCCATGATGCACTGCACATGCAAATCAGCAGTCAAGAGATGGGCACAAGATAGGGTATGCACCCCCACAGCACCTCGGCCTTGTAGGGGGAACAGACCGTGTGTGACACTGCCACAGACAGTCACATTGTGCGGGTACAGTGCCCACCCTGCGGTTGAGGTGGGGCACCCAGCACCAGGTCCACAGCACCTTTCATGGCTGAAATACGCCATGCTGCAGGTCCCCATCAGTGTGTGATAGGTAGTTCAGTTAGACACACCTAGGATACATCTGTGTCCTGCTGTATGTCTCGGTCATGTCTAGTCCCTATGGGCGATGCTGCACCCAGAATAGTGCATATCCTGTGCTGGTGCCATCGTTACCTGCTGTAGGTGAAAAGGGGGGGGGGAATGTATGGACCCATAGGCAGATTATGTACCACCACACAACCCACCCTCTGGGGCTCAGGGTGGGAAACAGAATCACCCACCAATAGATCCACAGTCTACCTCCCTGCAATGGCAGCAGTAGAGGGGACCAGCAACCCCAGTCCTGCTGGGGAACAGACAGAGCGGTACACATCCATGACGCAATAGCAGACAGACGGCAGGCCTGGAAATGCTCAGCTGCCCTCCACCATTATCTGACATTCTACAGCAGCAAGTCTCCAGCCACTGCACCCTGCAAGGTGTTCCAGCAAGACACATACTAGCTGCAGACAGTCCACCAGCTAGTCCATAGTGCATGGTCCTGGAAGAGATGCATGTACCCAAAATGGGGATGTCAGCATACACACCAAGCAGATAAGTCAATGATTGGGCCCCAAAAGGAAACCCATAAACATCACATGAGAAAAATGCTATATAGCACTATGGGGGAACCTAGCCATGCCATGGTCACTGCTCAGTCAGGGTGAGAGTGACTTCCCAGCAGGACATGCTATGGCCACCCTGTCCGTGCAGGTGGTGGCCAGGCACTACAATGTCCGAGCCATTGCCCTATGCCGTGTGCAGAAGCATCCAGGCCAGGCCACCCTATCCAGGCTATTCCCACAGTACCTTGCTCCTCATTATGCACATTGGCAGGCCAATACTGGCAACAGTGCTAGCAGTGTGGGCTGTGGAGGGTGTTGGCAGCCACCACACACTGGATAGACAGACACACACTCCCCACACCTATGCCAGCATTGTGCAACTATAGAGGTGTTGGGCAGCCCAGGCCACCACACAAGTCCTGGGCACAGTGCAGGCATGGCTATGGTACGCAATATTGTAGGAGTCACTCCCCAGGTTGGTAAACACTGTCAGACACAAGACCTGTAGCACACTCCACAGACATCAGAAAGGTTGCTATGATGCAGCTCACTCAGAAAAGTGTACTTAACCTAGGAATTGCTATCTGCCAGTACTCATAGCAACCTTTTGATAGATGTGTACCATATTCCCCGGTATAGGGTGGCATTACTAAGGTATGCAAGTGCTAGTATTGGGAGATGCACGCAGAGCCCAATGTCCTGCCTCCCCAGGAGACTTTGGATAATGGGGCCTGTGGGTGCGGGTGTGTTTGCCCCTGTTGGCTGCTGCTTTACGGCAGAGGTTCCCAACTCCAGACCTGCGGTGCAAAACACTGTTTGGGTTTTCATGCTGTCCCTCATGAATATGCATGAGATACATCTGCATACCATGGGGGTGGCGCATAGAAATGCAGCACAGGCATCTTTATCAGAGGCAGCATGGAACCGGAATGGTGTTTGGCCCTCCAGGACTGCATTTGGGAGGCTCTGCTCTAGGTAATGTGCATGTTTATGGTGTCTGTGCTCTGTAGGGTAAAATGTAGGTGTCTTGGGCATGTTCACGTCATCTGCAATAAAGGTGCTGTCTGTATTAGCACGTTGTAGTAGTGGGTAAAATATGGGGACTGGGTTGGCGGGAACCACAGCTGGGACTTGAACCTGTGATCCTCTGCTTTTGAATACACTGGTTTTGTGCACTGCACCACCTTGTTGTCACGGAGTCAGTACATTCCTTGTTCTATGGAGCTTACTCGGGGGGGGAGGGGTTGATGTTTCTTATTGATACCACTATTGGCCAGCTTGGTTATGGTTTTTTTCCAGTTTGTTGGGGTCATTTTCAGTGTTTATGTGCGCTTTTGTTCTGTGCACATGTATCACACTTATCACTTTTTTAGGTTTCCCTGCCTGGGCTGTACATTGCTGACACTGAAATGGTTTCTCTCCCCTGTAATGTGCATTTAACGGCAGGTTTTCATTCGCGTTGGAATTGAGCTCTTCAGATCAGCATGTTAGTTTGAAGGGAGCCTCTCCCCGCCCACTCTCCGCCCATTGACCCCTTCTCTCCGCCCTCTCTCCACCTTCTGCGGTGTTTTACCACGCCGCAGGGCATTACGATCGTTAGCGCATCATAACGCGCGTTATGTAACGTTAACGATCGTAAGCGCAGCATAACGCGTGTTATGCTGCGCTTATGATCGTTAACGTTACATAACGCGCGTTATTCACGATTACCGCAGTTTAGTAAACATACCCCAAAGTGTATTTGAACACACTGATGTTCAGCAGTACATCTTACTACAACAAATAAATAAACCTCCAGTCTAATATCATCTTCATCGTGCCACAAGGAATAGTTAAACAGCGATACATTGATTTTTCTTTTCTCTTGGTGAAGAAAGTATCCAGCAAGATTTGACCAATGCAATATTAGTTTATGTTTTCCTCAGTATTTTATTTTGGGGTGGGGGGCATTGTTATCGCTAAAAGCAGCCTCCAGCTTATAAAGTTGACAGGAAGCAACGCTATTGATTTTATCTGATGCTTACAATCCGGCGGTTGTGCTTTCAGAAAGCTTTTCTGTAGCTATTCATAAGCAATAATTTAATTTCATGTGCTTTTCCCACTGAACCTTGCAATGTAAATTCCAGCTTTAAAAGGTTCTATTTTTAAGGTCCAATAAGTAACTGTCTCCATAAAAACCATTCCTACAGATCACATTCAGTCGGAAAGCTAATTGTAATCATAGTTGGTGCCAGCTTGATTTCTGTGGCCAAATTTTTATGCCAAAACATGAACCTTAATTTGAGCCCTGTCCTTTAATCCAATGTCCGTGATTTTGCATTCAGCTGTGTGCATTTGGGATGGGGGTAGGGGGCTCCAGCGATTTGGATACCTCCAATCTGAAGGATCCAAGCCATAAATGTTTAGCAAAAGGACCTGTAATGAAATCAGTTTTGTTATTTTTTTTAATGGCTGCCTGGAGTGCAGTGGATGAGTGAGCACAGGGCTGTTAATGATTAATACTCATCATGCCAAAAGTGTTTGATAGCATTGCCATCTAGGGGCTGAACTCAACTCTCCACATTGAAATAAACTTATCATTGCCCATGTACTGCTATTGACAATTTACGTATGTTTTTGCTCGATAGCCTCCAGGGGGATATTCAAAGGCATTTACATGGTTTGTAGACCTGCAAACCATGTAGATGCCGAACTGTTGGATATTCAGTGGCGCGAACACAGTGCCGCTGAATATCCGTGAGTACTGCTACAACACACCCCAAAGTTAACAGGTTAGCATCGGGGTGTGCTGAGGGTATTCCTGGCTGGTGCCCATCGCTAATCGGACAGCAGCGATATTGGTGCATTAAACACTAGCCTAATTTTCACCACAGATATGGCCCAGATATGGCCCCACTGTTGAATATCTGGGTTTAAAGTTCAAAGCTGGTGGCTAGCCACTTTAGCAACGCTAGCCGCCAGCGCCTAATATCGGGCCCCCACATGTTTTCAGTGTTTCTTATGGTCACCACCACTATCTTTACACAGACCCCCTGCAGACATTACTGTGGCTTTTTATTGTGTGCTTTAGTATGTCGGCACTGTTAAGCTGATTATTTGTAACAAACAAATGCATATATAATAGCATATATCCACTACGGAAAGAGTAGTGGATCCGTGGAATAGTCTCCCAGTGGAGGTGGTAGAGATGAGGACAGTAACTGAATTCAAAAAAGCATGGGACCAACACAGAGGATCTCTAAAGGTAAAAAGTGGATTGTTGTAGTTGTTGTTATGGAAGGACAGACTAGATAGGCCATGTGGTCTTTTTCTGTCATCATGTTTCTATGTTTCTACATTTCCCAGTCTTTATTATCTTTAATCCAAAAGGAAAATTTATGTTCTGAAGAAAACATGCTTTAAATATTTATAAGCATGAAACTATTTTTAAACTAACTTTGGAGGCTCTGAAAACTAAAACAAAGGTCACTGTAAGTCTTACAGTGCGTGGCTTCACACATATTTAAGTTTTAAACATGCTGAAAAGGAAGTAAAGGTTCAGTTTCTTGAGTAGGTTAGTTTTGTAAGTACCGTGGCAGACAGGGCCGGCACAGCCACTAGGCAAACTAGGCAGTCACCTAGGGCAGAAACTTCCAGAGGGCAGCAAAAGCAGAGCATTCAAAGCTAAATAATAGATTTTGACAGTATGAGGGGGTGTAAAGCTTGAGGTTCGCCTAGGGCACCAACACTTTGAACCAACTCTAGGCCCAGCCCTGCAGACATAAACCTCAGTCTCAGACCAATGTATGTTCGGGTACATTCTCAGTCTTTCAGGTTTAGTGTTAGAATCTTTCTTAATACTTGTGTTCAAGAAAGCTGCAGTAAGTATGGACAGCATAGGAAGCTGTGAGTGGAAATCCTCTTTTATCAGGCCAGTGACACACCAGACGATCACAACATTCAGCACAGCAGAAGCTGAGGCTTTAAGAATGATCAAACACCAATTAACCCCTGTTTTGTAAAGAATTTAGCCTGAATTGATGCTCTGATTAGAGATATCCATTCTTACAAAAAAGAGAAACCTTAAACATCTGTTTCTCAGCAACGATGATTCTGTCTCCGAATTCTAGGAAAATGAGCGCTGTTCTAGTAACCATGACCTAGAATTCTTCTCTTTTCACATAAGGTGACCCCCAGGGCTGGATTTAATATTTTGGCATCCATAGGCAAGAACAGAGAGCAAATCCTTGAAAGCAGGAGCTGTGGGGCAGGAGGGCGGGCATCAGACATCCCAAAGGTTGGAGAGCAAGAAGAGGAAAAGGGAAGGCAATAGTGCCACAGATGTGCCCCTCTGAAGCAGCACATGCTACTAAAGAAAGTGAGATCAGGATCTCCTTTGGACTGGGTAGTTGATGCCTTCAAAATCTGGCATCTGCCTATGTTCCTACAGTTAGATCTGGTCCTGAGCGATCCCTATGTGCAGTACCAGTTGTCACTAACTTTCACCTACCTCCACAGGTTAAAGGAGTGGAGGAGTCTCTTAACAGTTAAAGCAGCAGGCTGTGAACCAGGGAAACCAGGTTGAATTCCCACTGCTACTCCTTGGGCAAGGCGCTTAACAATGGCCAGAACAACCATCAGGCAAACTAGACAGTCGCCTAGAGTGGCAGCTTATGGGGATGGCAAAGACCAGGGTATTCAAAGCTAAACAGCAGATTCTGATAGAGGTGACTTAAGAGTTGCCTAGGGTGCCAACACCTTGAGCCAACTCTGCAGCCAGACCTGCACTTAACCAATGTTCCCTCTAATTTTCTGTAGGCTGTGTGCGCATAAAATATCAGCTGTGCAGCTTTTGAAGGAATGTTAAATTTTTGTGCGCCACATAACAACACTCGGAGTTATATACTTTAAAATTTGACCACACGTCAGAATACAGTATGTACACCACAAAGATTTTAATCAAATTAAGTGAAAATAGACAATTACTAAATGAAGCGGAAAATTTCTAGTAATTACAATCGCAACTTTTAAATTTTAAGACGTCTGTGTTGTTTTCTATCAGAATCAGAACCGTAATTTTTGTGCGCTCTGTTGTAAAGTATGTGCGCTCGCTTGGCGAGGTGTGCGCGCGCGCACACGCGCACAGCTTAGAGGGAACAGTGCACTTAACCCTCCATTGCCTCCGATACAACCTTGGATTGTAAACCCTCTGGGACAGGAAAATACCTACTGCACCTGAATGTAAATCACCTTGAGCTACCACTGAAAAAGGTTGTGAGATAAATCCAAAATCCCACCCCTTCCCTCTACCTCTTCTATGTTGATGTTTATTTACGGTAATTGTAGTACCCAATGTCTTCTCTATCTCATATAATTAACATTCCCATTAGAAACTATACCGCAACGCAAGCATCTGTTACTTGGTGAAGGAAAGAAGGAGAGAGGAAATGCTGACTGCCCTTCAGGATCCGTGTCTTCCTTCTTACTCTTCATCTGTCCTCAGTCTCTGTCTGTCAACCACATTACAAGCTCCACTGAGCAGGGATTTTCTCTTCTGTGAGCCTGTAAAATGCTGTGTACAGTATGTAGCACTATATAAATATTTGAAGGTAGTAGTCACATTAGTAGTACTAATTCGAAATTGATGATAATTAGAATTGTTGAGGTGATATACTCTATTTAGACAACAGAAATATATGGGATTCTGGTGAAGTATTACCCAGCTACCCCTATTAGGCATCTAATCGTAACTACCCGACATGGTTGGACCTCACCCATTTCTGAGCTGTGGATTCCACACCATCCACTTGCGCCTGCCCTCAGGGATCTCTAATCTGAATTCTCCTTCTCCTTGGCACTCTTTCTTTCAGCAGAGCACTCTGCAGAGAATTCTCTTTTACTGAGCTGTCTTCTGCTTGTATCCGCTTTTAAATTTTGGTTCTATCCCAAATGATGTGCTCGTGGGATGGGTTTGTTCCAGTGGGTTTGTGCAGAGTCAGGGGAGGGCACTAGAGTTTTGGGCCAACATACCTTAGAAGGGAAGAGTCATGTCACAGTGTGTGTCAGTGTCCTCCCTTTTGCTGATCCCTCTTACTGGAATAGGTTGTCTTTAGAACAGTCTCGACCATAAATGCACTTGCATGGTGCTTAAGTTCTGCTTTGTTCCATTATGTGCAGTATCAGTCAGAAACTACAATGACATTCATTAAGGCTTTTCGCCCAACGACATTTCTGTTGTTACACAAGTACCATGATTATCCTGGAAACTGGGTCCTTTGACTGAAGTGACATCCTTTCTCAGGCTTACTGAGCAATAGATTTCAGTCATCAGCTTTGTAAAGCACAGAAATGAGTCTTTTAAATGATTCTTTAAGGCTCAATGACTTTATATTGTTCCCTGGAATCCTGGCTCAGCTCGTCCCTGATCTCACACCTCAGAACCTTTTCCACCCAAAAACTGCAGGGAGCACATTCAAAAGCATTTTCACTGTTGCTTTCCCATCCTCATTCAACATTCAACCCAGAAATGATGAAGCCACAACAAACCTGGGACAACTTTAGCATACCCTCAGTTCAGCAAATAGAAAACATAGTGGACACCCTGAATACAACAACCTCACCAGCAGACCCATGTCCCATGGCATGGATCAAAGCCACTAAAGACCAACTGAGTCAACAACTCCACAAAATCATAAAAGAATCCCTCCAGCAAGGATACACGTCGCACATGCTCAAGCAAGCCACAATATGGCCAATCCTCAAAAGCCCCTCACTAAACCACTCAGATCCAAAATCCTACCACCCAATTTCTAGCCTCCCGTCCCTCTTAAAAATCATCGAAAAGGCGGTACAAAGACACCTGCAAGATTACATTGATCTGAATGCTCCACTAGACAACCACAAGCATGGCTTTAAACCACATCACAATATGGAAACCCTGCTTACCTCCCTCTTCGACAATCTCCTAAACAGAATGGACAGCATAAAGAATGGATTTCTGCTCATGTTCATGGACATCTCAGCAGCCTTCGACACGGTATCCCACACCATTCTACTACAGCGCCTACAGGAGGTAGGAATATGCAAAAACACCCTAAGATGGTTCTCCTCTTACCTGAGCAACCGAATACAAGTCAAATGCAGCAAGAAGAATTCAGCACAACTCCCCATCATGCAGGGAATACCACAAGGCTCGGCACTCTCATCCATACTCTTTAACATACATATACAACCCATATGCAACATCATCAAACGACACAAAATTCGTTACCATCTCTATGCTGACGATATCATGGCCTATATGCCCCAGTCAACCTGCTCTCACCTGACATAAACTAGATGACAAAATGCCTCGAATACATGAATACATGGCTCACCAACAATAACCTGACAGTCAACTTTGACAAGACAGAGGCTATGTTCGTCACTAGGGATCCCACATTCAACCCACCCTAGGCAATCAGTATCCTAGACAAGACAATAACAATAAAGGATGAAGTAAGGTACCTGGGCATAATCCTGGACAAAGCTCTTAACCTACAATTGCACATTAGCAAAACTGCGGCTAGAGCCTATCACCGACTACAGGCCTTCAGGAGACTTAAACCAATCCTCAACCAAGACCACTTCCACACAATATGCCAAGCAATCATAACACCAATTCTGGACTATAGAAACTCACTATTTCAAAGACTTCCAAAACAGATTATCCACCCACTGCAACTGGTCCAGAATACTGCAGTGCACATAATCACGAGCACTGCAAAGTTGGAACACATCACATCCATATTACGACAACTACATTGGCTCCCAATAATTGCAAGGGAAAACTACAAGTCAATCCTGAACATATTCAAAGTCATCCACCGCTGTTCAGCAGACGCGCTCCAGGATTTAATAATCAGAGAAGTAACTAGCAGACCTAGGAGGTCCAACAATGGTAACAGACTCAGCATGCCAGCAGGATATCATAAAACAAAACAAGCCACGTCTAAAAGGGCTCCTTCACTGTCAGCTCCTGCCCTATGGAACGCCCTCTCTGAGGACCTAAGGGCCCTAAATGGCACTAAGGACTTCCACAAGTCTCTCAAGACCCTCCTGTTCACGGAGTCCTATGGCCAAATAATGTAATTTGCCAAGCACTGCTCTCCACTGCAATCGACCCACCGACAACCACACTCAGATGAGAACTAAATGTAGATAGTCTGTATGTTTGTATGTATGTCTGACCCCCTTTCCTGTTAAATGTATCCCTACAATCTGTATTAACCACTTTGATTGATGGATAAGGTAGTATACAAAACTGGCTAAATAAATAAATAAATTCTCATGAGAAACTCTTGAGCCAATTAAAAAGTCATGGGATAGAAGGCAGTGTACTATTGTGGATTGGGAACTGATTAAAAGATAAAAAGCAGAGAGTAGAGCTAAATGTCAATTTTCTCAATGAAGAAAGGTGAACAGTGGAGTGCCCTTGGAATCTATACTGGGTTCCCTGCATTTTGGTATATTTGCAAGTGAGCTGGAAATGGGAACAAGTGAGCTGATCAAATTTTCAGATGACACTAAGGGGTATGTTTACTAAACCGTCTTAATGTTACCAGCGTTAGTTGCAGTCTTACTGTGACGAATGCCATTTAAGGTAGTGGGCGTTCCGGTCTTAAGGTAGCATTTCGGGTTATCACGTGATAAAGTCCGTTATCGTGCGATAGAGGGAGCCGTGGTATGTTAACGCGCGTTAGCCTTAATTAGGCGCGCTGACCTGCCAACACAATAACAGAGGTGTAGCACACTGGCTAATACAATGACTGCTGAAACAGGGGTCATGAGTTTGATCCCCAGTGGGCTTAATGAGTAAAGCTGTCTGAGGCATTACCCTTTACTTCAAATCAGTGCTGTCTGAGGCATTTTCTTTTTTAATTTAAATTAGTGCTACCAGCAAACACACCCTCACTGTTCAGGTTTTCATGCTGTCCCTAATGAATATGCATGAGATACATTTGCATACAATGGGACAGTGCATACTAATGCAGCACAGGCATATTTATTAGGGACAGCATGAAACATGAATGGTGTTTGGCCCTCCAGGACTGCAGTTGGGAAACTCTGCTCTAGGGATTGCACATGTTTATGGTGTCTGTGCTCTGTAGGGTAAAATATAGGCGTTTCAGGCATGTTTATTTTATCTGCAATAAAGGTTCAGACTTTATTATCATGGTTTAGTACTGGATAAAATATGGGGAAAGGGTTGGCAGGAGCCATAGCTGGGACTTGAGCTTGTGACCTTCTGCTCCTGAACACACTGGCTGCGTGTACTGCACCACACTGTTGCCACAGGGACAGTTCATTCCCTGGGGATACCATGACTGTTCGTCAGACAGACCCTGTCTGTTGCATTGCACGGCACCCACCTAAACAGGGATAGGCCATGGTCTGCTGTGGACAGATGCCACTGCCCCCTCCGCCACCAGCACCACTCTGCCACCATTATGCCGGTTGTGCTGGTGGTGCGCAGTCCCAGGCCATCCAGTATGCCGGTAGGCAGCTGCCTATGGTGTGGGTTCTCAGGTAGGTATGCCTACATGGACATGCGTGCTTCCCCCCCCCCCTCCCCCTGCACCATCTGCCAATGTTATGTGCCCTTGGGGGTACCTGCTGGGTAATCTCCCCTGTGACACTGTGGGACACACACTCGTGCCCATGTTGGACCCTCGTCAGTTGCTGTCTTGCTGCTTTACAGTTTCAGCATTCCTATGTGCCACCTAGGCATCTGCCTAGCCCGCACTGTGCCCCAGCTGGACCACAGCATGTGCCGCCTGCAGCCCCCTGTATCCAATTTACAGCATCAGTACAGTTGCCCTTTCCTACGTGCCCACTCTGCTGTTGCTGCACATGTGCATGCCATAACAAACCTGCCCAATTTAAACGACAGAAACCCTGATCAGCTGCTTGGTGTACGGTGGTGGCCAAGAAGGCAAATAGAATGCTAGAAATTATAAGTAAAGGAATGGAAAATAAAACCAAGGATATTATAATACCTCTATATCGTTCCATGATGTGACCGCACTTTTAGGTATTAAGTGCAATTCTGGTCTCTGTATTTCAAAAATTATATAATGGAAATAAAATGGTACAGAGAAGGGCAACCATAATGATAAAAGGGATGGAATAATGCCCCTATGAGGAAAGGCTGAAGAGGTTACTTGGAGAAGAGACGGCCCAGGGGAGGTATGATTGAGGTCTATAAAATGAATGGCATTGAACGGGTAAATGTGAGCTAATTGTTTACTCTTTCAAAAAATGCAAAGGCTAGGGGACATGGAATAAAGTTAGTAAATAATACAGCTGTGGTTCACATTATTGGCACCCTTGCATTTTAGGTATGTTGTGTACAATATTTTGAGAAATAATTGGAAGTATTCCAACTGTATGTCATCATATCTTAATAGTATGTTCAAAGGGATACAACAAAAAAAAGATGTCTGTGCAACTTAGATGTAGTAATTTCTGAGAAAAAAACAAAATATGACCTGGACAGGATTAATAGCACCCTTCACTAATATTTGGTTGCACAGCCCTTGGCAGTGATGACAGCCTCCACTTGTAGTCATCTGTAAGTTTCGTACATCTGTCTGCTGGTAGTTTCTCGCACTCAGTTGTGATTTGTTCCAGCTCATGAAGGTTTCCAGGATTCATTTTACCAATGGTAGATTTCAGCTCTTTCCAAAGGTTCTCGAATGGATTGAGATCAGGACTCATTGCTGGCTAGTTTAAAATAGTCCATTTATTCCTTTGTAGCCATTCTTTCGTACTTTTGGATGCATCTTTTGGGTCATTGTCCTACTGGAGGACCCATGACCTTCAACCCTGACCTAGCTTTCTGACACTAGGTAGCACATTTCACTCCAAAATACCTTGATAGTCCTCTGACTTCATGATTTCTTTAATACCTTTCAGACCTCCAGTTCCTGAGGCAGAAAAACAGCCCCATAACATTATGGAACTTCCACCATATTTAAGTGTAGGAATTGGCCCATGGTTGGAAACAGGATACTAGAATTGATGGACCTTTGGTCTGATCCAGTATGGAAAATTTTATGTTCCTATGTTCCTAACTGAGCACAAGTTAGAAGCTAGCTAGCTGTTGGGGTAGCTGAGTTTATATTTTATTAGAGATGGGATCTGACTGTGCTCTGGTGGTCCCCTAAGTCAATGATGTAATTCTATGCTCTAAACCTTGTCTCCTATGTGCTCCTAGATGCAACCAGAGCTCATGCCCTGATCCCTATTTCCCAGAGCCTTTCCCAGAAAGGAGATACCAAAATGGAAAAGGGGATGGAAGGATACCCCTATGAGGAGAGGCTTAAAATGTTAGGGCTCTTCAACCTGGAAAAGAGACGGGTGAGGGGAGATATGATAGAGGTCTATAAATTGATGAATGGAGTGGAACTGGTAAACATAGATCAGTTGTTTGCACCATCAAAAAGTAAAAAAACTAGGGGATATGCAATGAAGCTACAGTGTAACCCGTTTAATAAGAGAAAATATTTTTTCACTCAACGTGTAATCAGGGCCGGCCTGTCCATTGAGCAAGAATGTTGTTTGCACAGGGAACCGCATTTCAGGGGGCCCCGTGCAAATAACATTTTTCATTAACAGACCTCCGCCCATCAGCCCAGGTAAATTAAAAAAAAAAAAAACGGCTGACGCTGCCACCGTGGCAGCGGCAAAATCAAGTGTCCCGTGCCCCCCCCCCCCCCCAGCTGCCCGGCAGAGCCCTCCCTGAATCAGTCCCTTCTGCACCGACTTTCAGAGCCATGAAGGGAGAGTTTCTCTCTCGCAGCTCTGTTAAGCCTGCCGGTGCTGATGGGAAACAGGCATTTCCTGTTTCCCATCAGCCCCAGCGGACTTAACAGAGCCGCGAAAAAGGGAAACTCTCCCTTCACAGCTCTGAAAGCCGGTGCTGAGGGACTGATGCAGGGAGGGCTCTGCTGGGCAGGCAGGGGGTCCATGGAACACTTGATTCTGCCGCTGCCATGGCAGTAGCGGCAGCAGCAGCAGCCAGTTTTTTTTTTTAATTTACCTGGGCTGATGGGGGGAGGGGGGTTAGGACTGGTAATGGGCTATGGGGGGGGGGCTAAGACTGGACATGGGCTGTTGGAGGGGTTAGGACTGGAAGTGGGCTGATGGGGGGTTAGGACTGGTAATGGGCTATGGGGGGGCTAGGACTGGTAATGGGCTGGGGGGCTGCTAGGACTGAAAATGGGCTGAGTGGAAGGGGGGCTTGAACTGCAAATAGCTGATGGGGAGGGGGGCTTGGAATGGAAATGGGCTGAGTGGAAGGGGGGCTTGGACTGCAAATAGCTGATTGGGAGGGGGGCTTGGAATGGAAATGGGCTGTGAGGGGAGGGAGCTAGGACTGGAAATTGGCTGATGGAGGGGCTAGGATAGGACTAAAAATGGGCTGTTGGGGGGTGCTAAGATTGGAAATGGGCTGTGGTGGGGGCTTGGATTGAAATGAACTCATGGAGGGGCTAGAACTGGAAGCAGGCTCCTGGGGGGCTTGGACTGTAAATGGGCTGATTGGAGGGGAGCTAGGATTTGACATGGGCTGATGGTGGGGCTAGTTAAGGACTAGAAATGGGCTGATGGGGGGCTGGGATTGGAAATGAGCTCATGGAGGGACTCGGATAGGACTGGAAATGGATGGGGGAGCTAAGACTGGAAATGGGCTGATGGTGATGCTAGGATAGGATTGCAAATGGGCTGATGGGGGTTAGGACTGGTAATGGGCTATGGGGGGGCTAAGACTGAAAATGAGGTGATGGGGGTTAGGACTTGAAGTGGGCTGATGGGGGGGCTTAGGACTGGTAATGGGCTATGGGGGGCTTAGGATTGATAATGGGCTATGGGGGCTAGGACTGGAAATGGGCTGAGTGGAAGGGGGCTTGAACTGCAAATAGCTGATGGGGAGGCGGGGCATGGAATGGAAATGGGCCTTGAGGGGAGGGAGCAAGGACTGGAAATGGGCTGAGTGGGGGGGAGCTAGGACAGGAAATGGGCTGATGGAGGGGCTAGGATAGGACTGGAAATGGATGGGGGAGCTAGGACTGGAAATGGACTGATGGGGGGACTAGAAGGGAGCGGATGCTGGGTGGTGCTGGAACTAGAAGGAAGCTGATGTTGGGGGAGGATTAGAATGGGATGGAGCTGGGAGTGTGAAATGGAGAGGGGAAAAATATTTTGTGTGGGAGGGAAGACAAATCTAGAATTGGCCGGGTATTGGGAGAGTAAGTGGGGATTGAGGATGGAGGGGTAAAATTTGAGTGGATGAAATAGGAATGAGGAAAGAGCAAAAGGAGAAAGATTAGTATGTTAAAGCAGATGTAGAGAGAGAATGGAAAAAAAAACTGGAAGCGAGAAGAAAGGACAAATGGACAGCAGACGATGGAGAGTTAGCAGAAGACACGAAGAAACCAGAAGAAAGTGGCTGGAGCAATTGCAACTGAAAAAAAATGCACAAAAGGTAGAAAAATATCTCTTTATTTTGAATTTATTAACTGGAATATGTCAGCTCTGGGAAATGTGCATCATTAATGTCTGTGCTTTGTTTAGTACAAGAGGAAATTAATTTATAGTTTTATTTCTACAGTGTTGTTGCACATTCCAAGTTTGGCTTTTGGGGTTCCCAGTTTAATTGTCTTCCTATTTCTAAGTTGTGATTCCTTGTTTGGTGATGGTCTATGTTCTGCATGTGTAATTGAGATGAGGTATTCTGTTTATGTAATTCCTATTTGACATTGCCACTTGTTCTCTTTCCCCAGTAGGTCATGTATTGTTATTCTCTGAAATGTATTGGTTTAATATTTGCAGTGTTACCTTTTGATAGGTAGAGTATGTTGCTTTGTGAGTCCTAGTAGTGCTGTTAGGATACGGCGGGTTTGCTATGGGTTCTAAATGGGCAGTGTTTGTAGTAGTTCCTAATGTGCCTGGCGGTTGGCACTGGATTATAGCAATGTAGAAATCTTTTAGTCTTTCTTTATCCATACACTCATTAAGAGGTATGTTTACTAAAAGTTAATGTATGGTAACATTATGCAAATATTTATGCAAATGAGGCCCTGCACCGAGTCTCCGCACATGGCCCCGCATCCCCCTTGGGCCGCCCCTGCGTGTAATCAAACTCTGGAATTCATACCGGAGGATGTAATAAAAGTTGGTAATGTAGCTGGATTTAAAAAAGTTTTGGACAATTTCCTGGAGGAAAGGTCCATAAAGCATTTTTAAAGAGGACCCGGAAAATTGACTGCTTGCCCCAATACAAGCATTGTGAAATCTGTATGCCTTTTTGAGAACCTGCTAGGTAATTGTGACCTGGATTGGCCACTGTTGGAAGCAGAATACCGGGCTTGATAGACCTTGGTATGACCCAGTATGGCATATCTTATGTTCTTATGTCTCTCTCTCACTGATGCAGTACACACTTTCAGCTATTGATTGCTGTGCTTGAAAGTCATGCTTGCTCAACAATACAAGGAAGCAATGGGCTAAAGATTCTCAGTTGAGACGAGGTAATGGTGGAGGAAAGGAGAGTAGTAGGTATATAACTAGAAGGTTGCAATGTGCCATCAACAGGCATAATGAGGGTAATTTTTGTAGAGCCACGTAAAGGTATGTGACATCAATGTGCATAGATCACAGTATTTGATTTGTTACACACTTATTTCAGCCAGTAACTATTATGCAGGAATGCTCATTTCCTACAATTAATTCAAAAATATGTACATAAAATTTCCCTCTTGGTAACAAGAAAATGATTAAATCCCTTGACTATTAGGCCATATATGTTCTGTGTAGTACTGTAGCTTGCACCTGCACATTTGAATATGGCCAAATAGATACTGTGCTTTCTTTTACAGGCATACGTTATCATCAGAATCTTGCCCTGGAGCAGGCAGCATTCACTCTTCAACCTGTCCCAAAAGGTGAAGCCCCTCCTGCTTCTTACTTGTAGATGATGCCTGTAATACAGTTGTCTGCTGCTGCCTCCGTTGAACTGAGTTGGTCTGTGTCAGTTAATTCAGATGGAAAAATAATTCACTATGAAGTTGTTCACAGATATAGACAGGAAAATGCTGTAGGGACCCAAAAGGCAACAGCTGAGAAATGGTTATATTCACAGAACATAACACAGAGAATGATACTTTTATGTGTAATGATAAAGGTTTATAGCCTTTGACACCATATGACTATAAAATACGTGCTTGGAATTTAGCTGACTGTACAGACAATCCCTGGACAGTGGTAAAGACCAGCCAGGCATCCAGGGCCGGCACAAGGGTTTCTGCCACCCCAGGCAGAAGTCCCAGGTGAGCCCCACCATAGGCAACCACCTAGCCCGCCTAGTGGACAGGCCAGCCTTGTAGGCAGGGCCGTACCGACGGTGAAAAGCGCCCTGTGCGAGTTGCACATCAGGCACGCGCCCCCCCCTCACGCACTTCCATTTAGCCACTTTATGGGGGTAGGAGAGAAGAGGCGCGCACCCGATGTGCAACTTGCCGGCACACTAAGCAGGTCTGGACCCTCCCGGAGAGACCAGACCTGCTTAGTGTGCTGGCGAGAAGACTTAAGGGGTGCATTTTGTCTCTCTGCCGCTGCCTGCCGCCGCTAAAGTGGCGGCGGCAGGCAATGGCAGAGAACCGAAATACACCCCTTAAGTCTTTGCACCCTGTGCAGCCGCACCACTCGCACAGTGCTTGGTACGGTCCTGCTTGCAGGCATCCTTCGATGGTATTCTTAACCCTGAGGTATATTATATATCTGATAATTCCAACATGGGTCTGACCAGAAAAACATATGATACTCTTCAATCCAACAGGTGACAAAAGAAAATGATGTTCTTTTCCCTTTCAGTTTTGATGCCATTTGCACTGATGATAAAGAGGGCTCATGGGAATAGGCTTGACGCTGAGGGAAGTGGTCCAGAGAGAGTGGTGGTCATGAACATTTTGGGTGTTAATAAGGCATCCACAGGACCAAAGACGTTGGGAGTCTCAGCTCTAGAAGCATCTCTAGAACGCCAACTCTTTGGGTATTTTTACTAAGCGGCGGTAGCGGCTGTAGTGCGGTATCGGAGCTGCGGCTCTGATACAACATGGCAGCTGCTACCGCTGCTTAGTAGACATACCCCCCTTAATGTTTGCTTATTTAAAATATTTATTAAACTGCCCATCCACCATTATCTTCAGCAGTATTCAATGCAGCATGTCCATAATCATAAGATAAACCTAAACATATAATATAACTTTGCTTTTTCTTGAATTCATATGGCTATAATATAAATTCAAAGTTATCATTAAAAAAACTTGTTACATCTATCCAAATCAATATCTTCTGGATATACCATTGATATGGAATGGCAAAATTATAAACTACATAGCAAAATTAAGTAAAAAGAAATCATTTGTTGAGAAGCAACTATTAAAACTGATCTCAAGGGGGGGGCAGAGCCAGCTGTGGGGCAAGATGACCGCATGAGGGACCACCTTCTGAGAATTTTGTTTGAATCCTGCACCCTGCCCAAGTAGTTTTTTACTAATTTGGTCTCCCCTCTATGGACTTATGTGTAGGATTATGTCTGGCAGCAAACTGGTGCATTTGGAGTTTTCAGCAGCTCAAACCCAAGGTGTGAAGCAAGCAAAGCCCAAACCATGTTCCCCCAAAAAATGGCAGCTCAGAGACAACAATGAAGGGATGAAAGAAATTCTGGCGGAAATCTGTACCGTCAAAGAGTTAGGGGTATGTTTACTAAACTGTGGTAAACGTGAATAACACGCGTTGTATGATGTTAACGATCATTAGCGTGCTATAACGCGTGCTATAGTGCATTAACGATCGTAAACGCGCTATAGCACGCGCTATCACGCGCTAACGAGCGCAATGCTCTGCGGCGCGGTAAAACACCGCAGAAGGTGGAGAGAGGGCGGAGAGAAGGGGTCAATGGGCGGAGAGTGGACGGGGAGAGGCTCCCTTCACACCAACGCACTGAATTTCAGAGCTGAATTCCAACGCGAATGAAAACCTACCGGTAAAAGCACTTTAAAGGGGAGAGAAACCATTTACGTGTCAGCAATGTACAGCCTAGGCAGGGAAACCAAAAAAAGGTGATATGCGTGATACATGTGCACAGAACAAAAGGGCACAGAAACACTGAAAATGACCCCAACAAACTGGAAAAAAACAACAACCAAGCTGGTCAATAGTGGTAGCAATGAGAAACATCAACCCCCCCCCCCCCCCCCCCCGAGTAAGCTCCATAGAACAGATATAATTCGTGGAAGGGTCCATACTCCGTCCCCATACAAGGTGCATGGGCCCACAGTGAAATAGCGCTGCTCAGGGATTTCCCCACCATCGGACAGGATTCCAATGGCATGCACATGTCCCGCAAAATCAGGGCAGGCATGTCGGAACGGGCAACCGGGCAGATGCTGGAAAAGGGGATACAGAGGGCTGCAGGCGGCACATGCTGTGGTGCAGCTGGGCCACAGTGGGGACTAGGGTGATGCCTAGCTGGCCCATAGGAATGCTGAAACAGTAGAGCAGCCAGACAGCAACTGCTGAGGGCCCAACATGGGCAAGAGTGTGCTTCCCACAGTGTCACAGGGAATAGTACCCAGCAGGTACCCCCAATGGCAAGGAACATTGGCAAGTGGTGCTGGGGGAAAGCGTGGACAGCTATGCAGGCACCCCTACCCCAGAACCCGCACCATAGGCAGCCGCCTACCTGCACACTGGATGGCCTGGGACTGCGCACCACCAGCTCCACCAGCAGAAGGGCATATCAGCATGGTGTCTGAGGGATACTGGTGGTGGAGGGGGCAGTGGCAGCTGCCCACAGAAGACCGTGGCCTAGCCCTGTGTAGGTGGGTGCCGTGCACTGCAGCAGACAGGCCCTGTCTGACCAACAGTCATGGTAGCACCAGGGAATGCACAATCTCTGTGAGAACATGGTGGTGCAGTGCACAGAACCAGTGTATTCAGAAGCAGAAGGTCACAGGTTCAAGTCCCAGCTGTGGTTTCTGCCAACCCAGTCCTCATATTTTACCCACTACTTTAACGTGCTAATACAGACAGAACCGTTCTTGCAGATGACATAAACATGCCCAAAACACCCACATTTTACCCTACAGAGCACAGACACCATAAACATGCACATTACCTAGAGCAGAGCCTCCCAAATGCAGTCCTGGAGGGCCAAACACTATTCCGGTTCCATGCTGCCTCTGATGAAGATGCCTGTGCTGCATTTCTATGCGCCACCCCCATGGTATGCAGATGTATCTAATGCATATTCATGAGGGACAGCATGAAAACCCGGACAGTGTTTGGCACACCAGGAATGGAGTTGGGAACCTCTGCCGTAAAGCAGCAGCCAACAGGGGCAGACACACCCGCACCCATAGGCCCCATTATCCACAGCCTCCTGGAGAGGCAGGACTTTGGGCTCTGCGTGCATCTCCCAATACTAGCACATGCATACCGTAGTAATGCCACCCTAAACCTGGGAATATGGTACACATCTATCAAATAGTTGCTATGATTACTGGCAGATAGCAATTCCTAGGTTAAGTACAATTTCCTGAGTGAGCTGCATCATAGCAACCTTTCTGATGTCTGTGGAGTGTGCTACAGGTCCTGTGACAGTGTTTACCAACCTCTGGAGTGACTCCTACAGTACTGCGTACCATAGCCATGCCTGCACTGTGCCCAGGACTGGTGTGGTGGCCTGGGCTGCCCAACACCTCTATAGTTGCACAATGCTGGCATAGGTGTGGGGAGTGTGTGTCTATCTATCCAGTGTGTGGTGGCTTCCAACACCCTCCACAGCCCACACTGCTAGCACTGTTCCCAGTATTGGCCTGCCAATGTGCATAATGGGAGGTCACTCTCACCCTGACTGAGCAGTGACCACGGCATGGCTAGGTTCCCCCATAGTGCTATATAGCGTTTTTCTCATGTGATATATATGGGTTTCTTTTTGGGGCCCAATCACTGACTTATCTGCTTGGTGTGTATGCTGACATCCCGTTCCGGGTACATGCATCTCCTCCAGGACCATGCACTATGAACTAGCTGGCGGACTGTCTGCAGCTAGTATGCTGTCTTGCTGGAACACCTTGCAGGGTGCAGCGGCTGGAGGCTTGCTGCTGGAGAATGTCAGATAATGGTGGGGGGCAGCTGAGCATTTCCAGGCCTACCGTCTGTCCGCTATTGCGTTATGGATTTGTGCTGCTCTGTCTGTTCCCCAGCAGGACTGCTGTTGCTGGTCCCCTCTACCGCTGCCATTGCAGGGAGGTAGACTGTGGATCTATTGGTGGGTGAGCCCCAGAGGGTGGGTTGTGTGGTGGTACATAATCTGCCTATGGGTCCATACACCACCTCCCCTTCACCTACAGCAGGTAACGATGGCACCAACACAGGTTATGCACTGGTCTGGGTGCAACAGCGCGCATAGGAACTAGACATGACCGGGACATACAGCAGGACACAGCTGTATCTTAGGTGTGTCTAACAGACCTACCTATCACACACTAATGGGGACCTGCAGCATGGCGTATTTCAGCCATGAAAGGTGCTGTGGACTTGGTGCTGGGCACCCCACCTCAACCTCAGGGTGGGCACTGTACCCGCACAATGTGACTGTCTGTGGCTACTCTGTGGCATTGCCACACACGGTCTGTTCCCCCTACAAGGCCGAGGTGCTGTGGGGGTGCATACCCGATCTTGTGCCCATCTCTCGACTGCTGATTTGCATGTGCAGTGCATCATGGGTACGGGTGGGTTACCCCTATCCTGGTAACCACAGCAGAATGTGGGTGTGGTGCCGTGCAGTCCTCCTGTAGCCAGCCAGTTGCTTATTAGCAGCTCTAGCCCACTGGTTACTTCACTGCCTGTGGAGCCAGAGGACATGGGTTCAGAACCCACAGTGGGGTTCATCAATAGGGCTGTCTTAGGCATTGTCTATTTTTATTGTATATTAGTTCTGCCAGCAGGACCACCCTCAGGGTACTGTCCCCTTAGGGTGGCTCATAGGGCGCTTTATACGGCGCCCTATAAAGCGCCTTATAAGGTGCCTTATATGGTGTCCTATAGGGGACATTATAGGGTGCCTTGGCAGGCAGCGCACTTTATAATGTGCCCTATGGAGTGCCCTCTAAGGTGCCTTATGTGGCACCTTAGGTTACGCCACTGTGAGGGTGTGTTTGCTGGCAGCACTATTCAGGTACAACTAAACTTCCTCACAACCCACTACTTAACCCTTTCCAGGCCAAGCCCAGTACTTTCGGGATCTCATCTTCTGCCTATATATTCCTATCAAATGGTATATAATACATGACCATGCCAGAGGGAACGTCACTATTGGAACATATTGGGTACGAGGGGTACAATTTTCCTGACGTGCAAACATTAACCTGGCTACAGAATGTGGATTAAAATATTATAGTAGGCCTTCAAAGGGTTACACATGACGCCTCAGCCAGCCTTATTCATTAGGCACACTGGGGAATCAAACCCATGACCCTTGTACCATCAGCTTGTGTAGTAACCATTGTGCTACAGCTCTGTTTCTGTATTTGGGTGTCTGCGCGCTGTCTTAAGCTTGCACCCAGTAGCGCGCACGCTGTAGCGATCGTTGCTGTGTGGCGCGCAATACCGCGCGCAACTGCACGTTATCGGTTACGATGTACCGCCCATGTCCTTTTTTGGCTTTCCTTCCACTAACGCGGCTCCTAACGCGAATTGCACTAACGCAGTTTAGTAAACATACCCCTTAGTGTCGGCTAACGGGGAATCTCTTATATCTCTAATATAGCAGACCTAAAAACGCAAATGGGCTTGCTTCATGTATGCATGGAAAAAGTAGATGTGACTCTGAACACCCATGAAGAACAACTTGTACAAATACGGAAGCACTTCAAGTAACTCATCCAGCTTGAGTGCAGCTTAGACTTAAACAACTCAACGCATCAAAACAATGTTCGGGTTATTGGGTTTTTAGAAGATGCTGAAGGAACAGATCCGGTTCGTTTCTTTGAGTCCTTTTTGCCTAAACTCCTACAATTGGACTTTCAACAGCCATTTGAAATTGGAAGAGCTCGCCGTTTTCCTATGCATCCACCCCCGCAAGGGCAGCAACCTCAGCTGGTCATATTAAAAGTTCTTTGGTTCCAGCAGGTGACGCATGTGATGCAGACCGCCAGAATACATGCCCGCTATCCCATGAAGGCCATAAGATTTTTCTGTTTCCGGATTTTTACAAAGCAACTGTTGACCATCACAAACAACTATCAGCATTCTGGCCACAGCTGCAGCATCTACAAGAGAAAATGGCCTATTCTCTCCTGCACTCCTCAGAGTGACCCTTCACAACCAAACAAGGAATTTTGAAGATCTGGAGGCCTTGCGGATCTACTTAGAAGAAAAAGAGGCTGTGGTAATGCAATGAGGGCTGTCTTGGCTATGCGGCTTGGAAGTCTCATTGGCTTTGAGGAAATAAAGAAGTCTAATGTGCGGTCGGAGGATGGGGTTGACTCTCATTGAAGACGAGTGATCTGGGCACTACATATGGACTTGGAATAAGTGTGATTACTTTTGGGTCGCCCATTTTTGAGACTTTTCTGCAACCAGATAGGTGTCTGAATGCTATTGTTGATGGCCACTTTGGCTACCATTGGGTTACCTGGAAGGAAAAGGAATGTCAGAGCTGGCTTTCCTCTCAGGACCCTGTTACAACTGATTTTGTACACGGAATAATGCAGGTTTGAATATGTGTATGATTGGAGATATGTAAGGATTGAGTGGTGAGTGCTTTCCTTGTCTCAGTGTTGACTTGGGAGTGAAGGAAGGTGGGCCAGTTTGAATGGTTAAAATAGGTAGAATGGGTGTCCATGAATCTTTAAAGGTGTGCTAGTGATGGGGAAAGGAGTAAGAATGTAGGGTGTGCAAGTTGCTCAACTGGTTGTGGTGTTTGTTTGTTGTGGGGCTGATACTGGGGGTTGGGTGAGTGTAAGGTACAATGAGGGGTAGGGAAATGGGGAACTCAGTTGATGACTACAGTTGTGAATTTATGTTAACCTGTTCTGGATGAGTCCAGAGGGATAAAGTTTAAGTTGTATCTGGCAATGGGGAAGGGGGGGACAAAGGTGGTATTAATAGTAAGAGTAGTGAGGCCAGGGGTTGTATATAATTTTGTCAGATCGGGGGAGTCCACTAGCGACCCACTGTAGCTAGGCTGGCTTACCCAAATGCAGCAGATTATTTATTTGTTGTTTTGATAGTCATAATGGTGAAACAGTGTATTTTTAGGAGTCAAATTGGTCTGTCAATCTCAGTGTGATAGAAGGGCTCTCAGTGTGGTTTGTCATGCTTGGAGCTAGGAGCTTCTGCCGGCTCATTCTACAAGTGCTCGATGATGGGATCTATTAAGTGCTTATCTCTGAACATGAAGGGCATCAAAAATCCCATAAAACGAAAAAAGATCTTGTTATATTGTTAGAAAGAATGTGCGGATGTAGTCTACCTGCAGGAAAGCCATTTGAATATGTTAGAGACAAAAAAATTGGGTATGGATCATTTCCTGCTGGTGGCCTGCTTCTCCACTCTATGAAAAAAAAATGGGGTTGATGTTTTAATCTGGAAATCACTCACCCTGGTAATTAGCCAATCCTGATCTGATTTGGAAGGAAGATGGGTGAGAACCACCATTCAACTTGGGGGATCTGCGATGATCATAATAAATATTTATGTGCCCAACAAGGATGATCCTAATTTCTTCAGGTCTGTGGCAGAGGAACTTGCAGATGGGGGCTCCCTCCCAATAGTACTGGGAGGCGATTTTAATATGTTACAGATCCTCTGGTGGATCATCAGGCATGGTGGGTGGGGAGACCACCAATGGCCTCGGTCATTCTTGTCGCATTAATATGAGACATGAGTCTGGTGGAACTTTGGAGGTTTCATCACCATACTGACCGGGTTTACACGTTCTTTTCTCTCCCCCACCGGACCCACCGGACCCACTTCCATATAGATTTCTTCTTAACTTCTAAAACACTTCTCCCGCACTGCCAGGTGTCCAATATACATAGTACTGTTGTCTCTGATCTTGCGGCAGTCTCCTTTGAACTGCAAGCCCCTTGGGATACTCTGCACTCACCCTCATGGCACTTTGATAGAGCACTTTTAGCAGATGAGAATTTTTTAGTGGCCATTAGGAAGGCTATTGATGATTATTTTACAGTAAACTTGATCAAGGATACCACAGGATGGGTCTGGTGGGAAGGGTTTAAAGCCTCTATTAGAGCTTCTATCACTAGCTATTCCATTGCAGAGGCCTGTAGTCACAAGGCGAAACTGAGATCACTAGACACCCAAATTAGAGCTGGGTAACACTTGCTTATTAAGCAGGCTGACTTGCTGGTTCTGCTGCAATTGCAGCGACTGTGATACCAGTATAATAATCTTCTTAGTGGGGAAGCTTATCAAGCTATTCTAACCCAACAGGGCAGCTACTGTGCAGAGAATAATAAAGCAGGTCATCTGCCGGCTAATACTTTTAAGAATGCCCGGGCATATTGCTGCTTTAGTAGATGATCAGAAGCACCTGGAGGTACAAGATGAGGCCATTGCTAGGATAGTTTGCTCATATTATCAACAATTATATACATCAAAGACTTCTGCTTTCTCAGAAGCTTTCAACCAACTTATTCACCCCTTAGACAGACCGATTTTGGCTCTGGGGTTGGCAGAAAGGTTGGATTTGCCTATCCAAGTTGCTGAAGTCCATCATGGACATTCCCTCGGGCAAGGCAGCGGGACCCGATAGACTGCCAGGGGAATTTTACAAAATTTTTGCAGCTGAGCTTCTCTCACATTTCCACCAGTATTATTCTATGCTCTCAACTCAAATCTCCACCACTGGAGCTTTCGCTAATGCTACCATGATAGTATTGGAGAAATCAGGTCGGGACCCACAGAAAGTCAGTAACTACCGACCTTTTGAATGCAGATTATAAAGTGAATGCTAAGATTCTAGCTAGTAGACTGACTGCTGTGCTACCAGATTTGTTACACTTGGACCAGCGCGGCTTTTTCTCCGGCAGATCCACGGCGGATAATGCACGAGAACTCTGTCACATCATAGTGCTTGCCCAAAATCTCAACACACCAATGGTTGGTTTATCCTTAGACTCTGAAAAAGTGTTTGACAGGATTGAATGGTCTTTTATGTTTTCCGCACTGAAATGGTTTGGCATTGGAAAAGGCTTCTTGAATATGCTTAAGGCTCTTTACACTAACCCAACAGCAATCATCGCAGTCAATTCCATTGTTTCCAATACTTTTGCTTTGGGACGGGATACAAGGCAGGGGTGTTCACTCTCTTCATTACTTTTCAATCTTGCTTTGGAACCTCTGGCTCTTTAGATATGGCAGACAGGGTCAATTCAGGGATTACGCATCGAGGATATCCATATCAAACTTTCAGAATATCCAGATGACCTTCTACTTTTTGTTACCTCTACCTCAATTCCTGGAATACTTGAACAAATTGATTGCTTCTTGCATATCTCTGGATATAAAATTAATTGGTCGAAATTGGTAGCCTTTCCTTTAAACAAGCTGACTCATAGGGGTATGTTTACCAAACCGTCTTAATGTGCGCCCAGCGATAGTGTGCAGGCTGCCATAAAAGGAGTGGGCGTTTCAGTCTTAAAGTAGCAAAATGGGATTATCGTGCGATAATGTGCGCTGCTGTGCACATTAACGGGCTAAGCGTGTTAACATGCGGTAATCTTAAGTAGGTGCCCAGACATGCTTGAACCCATGCCCTCTGGCTCCAGAGGCAGTGAAGTAACCAGTGGGCTACAGCTATTAACAAGCCCCTGGCTGGCTACAGAAGGACTGCATGTCACCACACAAACAGTCTGCTGTGGTTACCAGGATAGGGTTAACCTACCCGTACCCATGATGCACTGCACTTGCAAATCAGCAGTCTACAGATGATCACAAGATGAGGTATGCACCCCCACAGCACCTCGGCCTGGTAGGGGGAACTGACCGTGTGCACCCCCACAGCACCTCAGCCTGGTAGGGGGTACTGACCGTGTATGTTACTGGCACAGAGTAGCTACAGACCGTCACATTGTGCGGGTACTGTGCTCACCCTGAGGGTGAGGTGGGGCACCCAGCACCATTCCACAGCACCTTTCATGGCTGAAATAGGCTATGCTGCAGGTCCCCATCAGTGCTAGTGTGTGTGATAGGTAGTTCCTGCAGACACATCTGTATTTCTCAGTCATGTCTAGCCCTTATGGGCTATGACGCACCCAAAATAGTGCATATCCTGTGTTGGTACCATGGTCATATGATGTAGGTGAAGGGGGGTATTTGGACCCATAGGTGGATTATGTACCAGATTCCCACCCCACTCTCTGTGGCTCAGGGTGGGAAACAGGACCTCCCATCAACAGAGCCACACAATACCTCCCCGCAATGGTGGCAATAGAGAGGACCATCAACCCCAGTCCTGCTGGGGAACAGATACCATACAGGGAAGGCAATGCAGATCTGTACACATCCATAAGGCAAAGCAGACAGAAGGCTTGGAAATGCTCAGCTGTCCCCCACCACTATCTGACATTCTCCAGCAGCAAGCCTCCAGCTGCTGCACCCTGCAAGATGTTCCAGCCAGACGCATACTAGCTGCAGACAGTCTACTAGCTAGTCCATAATGCATGTTTCTGGAGGAGATGCACGTACCCAGAACTGGGATGTCAGCATACACACCAAGCAGATGATTGGGCCCCAAAAGGGAACCATAAACATCACATGAAAAAAAGCACTATGGGGGAACCTAGCCATGCTATGGTCACTGCTCAGTCAGGGTGAGAGTGACCTCCCAGCAGGACATGCTGTGGCCACCCTGTCCGTGCAGGTGGTTGTCAGGCACTACAATGTCCGAGCCATTGCCCTATGCCCTGTGCAGATGCATCCTGGCCAGGCCACCCTATCCGGGCTATACCCATGGTACCTTGCTCCTCATTATGCACATTGGCAGGCTTACACTGGCAACAGTGTGGGCTGAGGAAGGTGTTGGCAGACACCACACACTGGATAGACAAACACACGCTCCCACACCTATGCCAGCATTGTGCAAATATAGAGGCTCTTGGCAGTCCTGGCCACCGCACCAGTCCTGGGCACAGTGCAGGCATGGCTATGGTACGCAATACTGTTGGGGTCACTTCCCAGGGTGGTAAACACTGTCAAACATCAGACCTGAAGCACACTCCACAGACAGCAGAAAGGTTGCTATGATGCAGCTCAATCAGCAAATTGTGCTTAACTTAGGAATTGCTATCTGCCAGTAATCATAGCAACCGTTTGATAGGTGTGTACAATATTCCCAGGTTTAGGGTGGCATTGCTAAGGTATGCAAGTGCTAGTATTGGGAGATGCATGCAGGGCCCAACATCCTGCCTCTCCAGGAGGCTTTGAATAATGGAGCCTGTGGGTGAGGGTGTGTCTGCCCCTGTTGGCCGCTGCTCTAGGGCAGACGTTCTCAACTCCAGTCCTGGTGGGCCAAACACTGTTCGGGTTTTCATGCTGTCCCTCATGAATATGCATGAGATACATCTGCATACCATGGGGGCGGTGCATAGACATGCAGCACAGCCGTGTTTATTAGAGGTAGCATGGAACCTGAATGGTGTTTGGCCCTCCAGGACTGCATTTGGGAGACCCTGCTCTAGGTAATGTGCATGTTTATGGTGTCTGTGCTCTGTAGGGTAAAATGTAGGTTTATTGGGCATGTTTCTGTTATCTGCAATAAAGGTTCTGTCTGTATTAGCACGTTTTAGTAGTGGGTAAAATATGGGGACTGGGTTGGCAGGAACCACAGCTGGGACTTGAACCTGTGATCTTCTGCTTCTGTACACACTGGCTGTGTTCACTGCACCACCGTGTTGCCACAGAGGCAGTGCATTCCCTGGAGATACCATGACTGTTTGTCAGACAGAGCCTGTCTGTTGCAGTGCACGGCACCCACCTAAACAGAGCTAGGCCATGGTCTGCTCTGGGCAGCTGCCATTGCCCCCTCCACCACCAGTACCCCTCTGCCACCATGCTGACATGCCCTTCTGCTGGTGGTGCTGGTGCTGCACAGTCTCAGGCCATCCAGTGTGCAGGTAGGCAGCTGCCTATGGTGCAGGTTCTGGGGTAGGGGTGCCTGCATAGCTGTCCACGCTTTCACCCAGCACCGCCTGCCAATGTTCCGTGCCATTGGGGGTACCTGCTGAGTACTATTCCCTGTGACACCGTGGGAAGCACACTCTTGCCCATGTTGGGCCCTCAGCAATTGCTGTCTGGTTGCTCTACTGTTTCAGCATTCCTATGGGCCAGCTATGCATTACCCTAGTCCGCACTGTGCCCCAGCTGCACCACAGCATGTGCCGCCTGCAGCCCTCTGTGTCCCCTTTTCCAGCATCTGTCCAGTTGCCCATTCCGACATGCCCGCCCTGCTGTTGTGGAACATGTGCACACCATAGGAAACCTGTCCAATGGAGAGGAAAACCCTGATCAGCGCAATTTCACTGTGGGCTCATTCACCTTGTATGGGGACAGAGCATAGACCCTTCCAAAATTCATATCTTTTTTTTGGAGCTTTCTTGGGGGTGTTTTTTGATGTTTCCCACTGATATCACTATTGCCCAGCTTGGTTATGTTTTTTTTACATTTTATTCTGGTCATTTTCACTGTTTCTTTGCCCTTTTGTTCTGTGCACATGTATCACACTTATCACTTTTTGTAGGTTTCCCTGGTTTTGCTGTACATTGCTGACGTAAATGGTTTCTTTTCCCTTTAAATCAACTCTAAAGCCAGGGTTTCACTGGCGTTAGTTTTCAGCCTCGGATTTCACAGCGTTAGTGTGCAGGGAGCCTCTCCCCTCCCACTCTCCGCCCATTGACCCTCTCTCTCCGCCCCTGGGGAGCCTTCCTCCACCCTCCGGGAGCCTTTCTCCGCCTTCAACGCTCGTTTGCGCCTTATCGTGCGCTAAGGCGCCATTGTCGCGTGATAAGGCGCCTTATCGTGCGATAACGTGGGAGAGCGCACATTAAGATGGTTTAGTAAACATACCCCATAGAGTGCATTTAGAACCCTTCCAGTTCTTGTGGGAAGGTTCTACTATCAAATACCTGGGAATGCGATATAGTTCTTCCTTGGAAGATACTCTTAAGCACAATATTACTGATATTACCCAGATTAGTATTTCTTTATTTCAAAGTGGTCCCCCTTATATCTTTCCTGGTGGGGATGCTTGGAGATGATAAAAATGATGATCAGCACCAAGGTGAACTATGTTTTGAGTATGCGTCCAATGTTTTTCCTGGACTCCTTCTACAAAATAATTGAATGAACGTTGGTTCAGTTTCTATGGCAGGGGAAACCCCCTCAAATAGCCACAATAAAACTGAAAATTCACAAGTCAGATTGGGGTATGCACTTCCCAGATTTCCATTGTTGTCATCACTCCCTGCTCTTTAAACAAGATTCTTAGAGTGTGGAAGAGCGAGCCTTGACTTTAGGTCCGGCTTGTCTTGTCTTGTAAGAACATCTTGTATCCCCAACTCCACTGAACCTCCTTTTGAGAATGCAGCATTCGGGAATAGCAATCTGCTCGTCTATCATTATTAATACACAGGGAGCATTGTATGACCTTGCACAATTGTTGGGCTTGGACAACCCCCTGTCTCTTCTAATTCCTATTTGGCATAATCCACTTTTCAAAATTCAGTATAAACCTTTTGCTTGGAAGATGTGGCAAGAGATTGGTATTTGGAATATCAGGCAACTTTTGGGACGGCTTCATGGAAGTCCTTTGGAGATTTGCAACGGGAATTTGGTCTTCCCAATAAGTGTATGTTACATTGGCTGCAATTGAAATAGTGTGTATCCTAATCAGGTTTGGCCTTGAACAGTCTTCAGGCATATTGGGACCTAAGGCATACAGTGTGCACTATAACTAGTATGGATGGAATTACTTCCCAGTTTTATGTGATATTCTGGGGCCATTCACATAGAGCAAAGGTTGGCTTGGAGAAGGTATGGGAGAACGAAGCAGGTGCTTTTCCTTCGCCACAGACTTGGGTGCATTTCTGGGGACCTTTGGTTCAAGTTTCATGGTCAGCGGCTTTCACAGTCCTCCTCACTTCTCACCACCACCAAAAAATTGTCTATTAGACAACTTTTTGGTGGTGGTGAGAATCGAGGAGGAATGTGACACATTCTATATACCCTTTCGATGTCTAGGACATCTGTACCTTGCCCACTCACAATCTTAAATGACAGAGGTGTAAGGCAGGGGTCTCCAAATCCAGCCCTGGAGGGCCACAAACCAGTCAGGTTGGCAGGATATCTCTAATGCATATATATCTCATGCATGTTCATTAGGGATATCCCGAAAACCTGACTGGTCTGCGGCCCTCCAGGACCGGAGGTGCCCACCCCTGGGATAGACAGACACATACTCCCACACCTATGTCAGCATTGTACAACTATAGAGGTGTTTGGCAGCCCTGACCACCGCTCCAGTCCTGGGCACAGTGCAGGCATGGCTATGGTACGCAATACTGTTGGGGTCACTCCCCACGGTGGTAAACAATGTCAGACACAAGGCCTGTAGCACACTCCACAGACATCAGAAAGGTTGCCATGATGCAGCTCAATCAGAAAATTGTACGTCGGAATTGCTATCTGTCAGTAATCATAGCAACCTTTTGATAGCTGTGTACCGTATTCCCGGGTTTAGGGTGGCATTGCTAAGTTATGCAAGTGCTAGTATTGGGAGATGCACGCAGGGCCCGATGTCCTGCCTCTCCAGGAGGCATTGGATAATGGAGCCTGTGGGTGCGGGTGTGTCTGCCCCTGGTTGCTGCTGCTTTACGGCAGAGGTTCCTAACTCCAGTCCTGGTGTGCCAAATACTTTTCAGGTTTTCATGCTGTCCCTCATGAATATGCATGAGATACATCTGCATACCATGGGGGCGGCGCATAGAAATGCAGCACAGGCATCTTTATTAGAGGCAGCATGGAACCTGAATGGTGTTTGGCCCTCCAGGACTGCATTTGCGGGACTCTGCTCTAGGTAATGCGCATATTTATGGTGTCTGTAGGGTAAAATGTAGGTGTTTTGGGCATGTTTATGTCACCTGCATTAAAGGTTCTGTCTGTATTAGCACGTTTTATTAGTGGGTAAGATATGGGGACTGGGTTGGCAGGAACCACAGCTAGAACTTGAACCTGTGACCTTCTGCCTCTGAACACACTGGCTGTGTGCACTGCACCACCATGTTGCCACAGAGAGAGTGCATTCCCTGGTGATACCATGACTGTTCGTCCGGCAGGGCCTGTCTGTTGCAGTGCATGGCACTCTCCTACACAGGGCTAGGCCATGGTCTGCTCTGGGCAGCTGCCACTGTCCCCCTCCACCACCAGAACACCTCTGCCACCATGCTGTCATGCCCTTCTGCTGGTGGTGCTGGTGGTGCGCAGTCTTAGGCCATCCAGTGTGCAGGTAGGCGGCTGCCTATGGTGCGTGTTCTGAAGTAGGGGTGCCTGTACTTCAACAGACAGGCCCTGCCGGACGACGTCCACGCTTCCCCCCAACACCGCCTCCCAATGTTCTGTGCCCTTGGAGGTACCTGCTGGGTACTATCCCCTGTGACACTGTGATAAACACACTCGTGCCCATGTTGGGCCCTCATCAGTTGCTGTCTGGCTGCTGTACAGTTTCAGCATTCCTAAGTGCCACCTAGGCATCTGTCTAGTCCACTGTGCCCCAGCTGCACCACAGCATGTGCCGCCTGCAGCCCTCTGTATCCCATTTCCAAGCATCTGTCCAGTTGGCCGTTCCGACATGCCCGCCCTGCTGTTGCCGCACATGTGCACGCCATAGGAAACCTGTCTGATGGAGAGGAAAACCCTGCACAGCGCAATTTCACTGTGGGCTCCTTCACCTTGTATGGGGACGGAGCATGGACCCTTCCAGGATTCATATCCTTTTTTTGGTGCCTTCTTGGGATTGTTTTTTGATGTTTCCCATTGAGATCACTATTGCCCAGCTTGGTTATTTTATTTTTCCATTTTCTGCTGGTCATTTTCACTGTTTATTTGCCCTTTTGTTCCGTGCACATGTATCACACTTATCATTTTTTTGTAGGTTTCCCTGGTTTTGCTGTACATTGCTGACAGAAATGGTTTCTCTTCCCTTTAAATCAGCTCTAATGCCAGGGTTTCAGTGGTGTTAGTTTTGGCCTCGGATTTCACAGCGTTAGTGTGCAGGGAGCCTCTCCCCTCCCATTCTCCACCCATTGACCCCTTCTCTCCGCCCCTGGGGAGCTTTCCTCCGCCCTCCGGGAGCCTTTCTCCGCCTTCAGCGCTCGTTTGCGCCGCAGCGCACATTATCGCGCGCTAAGGTACCTTAACGCGCGATAACATCACAGAGCGCACAATAAGACGGTTTAGTAAACATACCCCTTAGTTTAATTTGCGTAATCACGCATATATTTTGCACCTATTTTATAAAATACACACAATCTTTATAAGATAGGGGTATAAGTGGTAAGATATGCGTGGCAAATCTAGGAGTCATCACTTACACCAACCTTAGACTTGGTGCAAATGCCTGTGCCTAGATTTGTAGAAAATGTGATGTTACGTATAATACTTTATAATTTACATATGCAAATTTAGGTTCTGCCTATGCTCAACACAAGCTCAACCCCTGTGCTCGCTCATGCAGAGGGTATGTGCAATTGCTCTGATGTATGTATTGACAGAATAGCACCTGCCTAAACTATGTGCATAAATGCCCATTCCCGCATGCAAGTCATTGAAAATAGGTGACTTATATATATGTTGATGGTATGTAACTTTACACAGCTCTTTATAAAATTACCTACATACTGTCTGCTTCTTCATCCTGGTTCAGATCAAGGTAATATACCTATAGTTTCTGATTTAGGTTTTGTTCTGTAAACACTACCAATCACTTCTGATGAAAAATAAATTAGATGTTTATTCGATAAATGCCGGAAAAACATCATTTCCTCTGTATACTCACTTTTTCCCTGGTTTGTCTTATATCCTTCATTCAATTTTGGGGTTTTTTTGCCCTTTCTGCACAGACGATGCATAAGTGGTCCAACCACAGCTTACATAGAAACATAGAAAAATGACGACAGAAAAAGACAACATGGCCTATCTAGTCTGTCCTTCCATATCAACAACTACAACAGCCCCCTTTTTTCCTTTAGAGATCCTCTGTGTTTGTCCCATGCTTTTTTGAATTCGGATACTGTCCTCATCTCTACCACCTCCACTGGGAGACTATTCCACGGTTCCATCACAATTTCCTCAAAGAAATATTTCCACATATCACTCCTCAATCTATCCCTTCACTCTCATCCCATGTTCCCTCATAGCAGAACTTGCTTTCAATCAAAAGAGGCTTTCCCCCTGTGCATTTATGCCACAGAGGTATTTAAAAGTCTCAATAATATCACCTCTATCCTGCCTTTCCTCTAAGTTGTACATATTAAGATCCTTAAGTCTGTCCTCATAGGTTTTATAATGAAGACCACTAACCATTATAGTAGCCACCCTCTGCACCGACTCCATCCTGTTGACATCCTTTTGAAAGTGCGGTCTCCAGAATTGCACACTATACTCCAAATGAGGTTGCACCAAAGACTTATACAGAGGCACTGTCCTCCGAGGTGGAATATCTTCCCTGAACATTTTTGTTAAGCTCTGGGACATGGATAGGGTAGGTGGGGCAAGGGTTTATTCCCTGCATGAAGAGGCCAGATCAGGAGTCAGGCTGCGTGGAATAAACACTTTAACTGCGCGGCCAGCACCACGACTTTTAAATGGAGCCACGGTGCCATGGCAACATGATGCCATGGCGCCGTGGCTCCATTTAAAAGCCCTGACTGAGTTAGTCATGCTACTAATGTACATACAGGCAGGGACTGAATCGCAGTCCTGGCCTGCATTACATGCTTGTTCGCAATTCTGATCCCGCGGGGCTAGATGTGCCCCGCGGGATCAGAATCGCGATCCCCTCTGTGCGTCCGGTTCAGACCAGATGCACACAGGGGATCTACGTCCGGGACAGAATCGGGCCCATTGTGATTCCCCTGATCTTGTCTCTGGGTTTGTTAACCCCGGTAGTCTGACTGGACCTGGTTCAAGTTGGTCAAATTTTTCAGAATGTTTTGAAAAAAATAAGTGCATGTATTTTGGATACATGTTAGATACAAAAAGGGGCTGAGTTAGACCATAAGAAATACCATACTGGGTAGATCAAGGTCCATCAAGCCCAGTATCCTGTTTCCAACAGTGCACAATCCAGATCACAATGTACCTGTCAGATTCCCAAAAAGGCACACAGGTTCCACAATGCCATAACCTAAGGTGCCTCATAAGGCGCCCTATAAGGCACTCCATAGGGCGCTTTACATTTTAGTTGTGTGTTACAGATTATAATCTTATGTCTCATTTCCACTGCATTTTTTGTTCCTCTAATTACATTTTATTATAATTTTTAATCATTGGTATTTCAAAATAATAATACAACCTACATACAGATATATATAATTTATTTATTATTCCTAAATTTAGATATTCATCGCATGCACAATGGTATTATAAAAGAGCTTTATTACATTTCATGCTGAATCATATTGTTCAACATAATTCATCCTTTTCTTGGTTCTTTTATACATGCTTAGCTGCTTTACAAACTCATTTTGCTGCGCTGTTCTCCCTCATAAGAAGTTTTTTTCTATGGCAACATCACCTCTTCAATCTACCATTGGAACTCGTCTATGCCTTTACATTCACTCTTGCCATGCGCGCTCATCTGTCAATCACTACTTTTTGGCGCGAAAATCGCTGTATTTATTTCAAGACGGGTACACATAGTACCATTCAGAACATTGTTTGCTGCAAGTTACTCTTCATGTTTGATTGGGTAAAGTACTCGCCATAATTCTGTACTTAATTTTTTTAGTTCATGTTTTCATTTTACTATACAAGTGTTTGTGCTTCACATTGGCTTCTCTGTACAGACGGAGCTTGTTTTTCAATGTTAGTCTTCACTCCGTTTTAGAACTACGGCGTAGTTTTTTATCTTGTTTCATTCAATATTCTCATTTCTTTTTTATTTATGGCGGTTTGCACGCAGCTCTATTTATTTATTTATTATTTTATTTATCTATTCGATGTTGCTTCCACCCAAGGTTATTTCATTTTATTCCTATTTCAGACTTTCCGTTTTTTAACACTGTTTTATCACGCTTTCTAATGTTTTTCCACTGACCTGATGTTGCGCTCATGATGTATTTTTGACACCTCCATTTGCCATATTCCCCTCCGGATGGATTTTTATTATTGTGATGAGATTACGACTTTATTTCTCTTTATGCTGTTTAAAGCACGTATTCCATGGGCACAACAGACTACATGATTTAAGATGGTTATTCAGAGTTTCCACTTGCATACTAGAATTCAGGTTCATGTATATAATGTAGCTTTCTCTCAGAAATTCAATTTGATGACAATAGACTGATTGCCACAATATTGAATTAATCAAATTTAATGTATTTGGATCACTCACCTTTTTAAAAAAGAACTAATGACCAACGGTTGTTTCACTTTTTAATTGTTGTGTTGAGTCGGTTGATATTGTGTATCTGGACTTTCAGAAAGCCTTTGACAAGGTCCCTCATCAGAGACTTTTGGCAAAACTAAAGAGTCATGGGATAGGAGGCAGTGTACTATTGTGGATCAGGAACTGGTTAAAAGATAGAAAGCAGAGGGTAGGGCTAAATGGCCAATTTTCCCAATGGAGAACGGTGAATAGTGGTGTACCCCAGGGATCTGTGCTGGGTCCGCTGCTTTTTGACATTTTCATAAATGACCTGGAAAATGGAATAACGAGCGAGGTTATCAAATTTGCAGATGACACAAAACTATTTAAAGTTGTTAAAACCCAAGAGGATTGTGAAAAATTGCAAGAGGATCTTGATAAATTGGAAGATTGGGCATCAAAATGGCAGATGAAATTTAATGTGGACAAGTGCAAGGTTATGCACCTAGGGAAGAACAACCCAAACTATGGTTACATGATGCAAGGTTCCACATTAGGAACCACCACCCAGGAAAAAGATTTAGACGTCATTGTGGATACCATGTTAAAACCCTCGGCCCAGTGTGCAGCGGCGGCCAAGAGAGCAAATAGAATGCTAGGTATGATAAGGAAAGGAATGGAAAATAAAACAAAAGATATTATAATGCCTCTATATCGTTCCATGGTGAGACCGCACCTTGAATATTGTGTGCAATTCTGGTCACCGTATCTTAAAAAGGATATAGCGATTTTAGAAAAGGTACAGAGAAGAGCCACCAAAATGGTAAAGGGGATGGAAGGATACTCCTATGAAGAAAGGCTAAAAAGGTTAGGGCTCTTTAACCTGGAAAAGAGACGGTTGAGGGGAGATATGATAGAAGTCTATAAATTAATGAACGGAGTGGAACAGGTAAACGTAGATCGATTGTTTACCTTATCAGAATATAGAAAGACTAGGGGACATGCAATGAAGCTACAGGGTAAACTATTTAAGACTAATAAAAGAAATATTTTTTCACTCAACGTGTAATCAAACTCTGGAATTTGTTACCGGAGGATGTAGTAAAGGCTGTTAGTGTAGCTGGGTTTAAAAAAGGTTTGGACAAGTTCCTGGAGGAAAGGTCCATAAACCATTATTAAGAAGTGACCGAAGATATCAATGCTTGACCCAGTACAAGCATTGTGGAACTTGTGTCTCTTGGGGAAACTGCTAGGTACATATGACCTAGATTGGCCACTGTTGGAAACAGAATACTGGGCTTGATGGACCTTGGTCTGACCCAGTATGGCATATCTTATGTTCTTATGTTCTCCTCTCCCCTCTGGCTCTGTGTTCTCTTTTCTCTTTTCTGAGACAAAAACTAACAAAGGTCTTTTTCAAGATCTCCAATCATTTTCATATGGTGCATTATGTAAGTACCCTCTCTGTAGTACCTCTCATTATATAGTACTAGTTTTTGCAATATTTTATTTACTGACTTGGCTGCTTTTGATATTTATGCGTTTATGTTTTACATATCATTTATTCTTTTATTTTTATACTTGTGTTTTTAATTTGTTTGAATAATATTATATATTATTTGATATTGAGATGTATTATTTATGTCTACACTATTTTATACAATGTTTTTTATATTTATTTATTGATGTTTTTTAATATGTCGTTTTATTTGTTTTTACTTGTTATGATCTATTATAATTGATTTTAGATGTGTACTACCTGATGAAGGCCTGACGCCGAAACGCGTAGGGGATTTTTCACAAATAAAGTTAGCACCTGTGACCTCTACTTGTCCTCAGGTTCACAAAAAAGTACACAGATTCCATAATGCTTATCCCGGGGCAAGCAGTGGATTTCCATAGTCCTCTTTAATAATAGCTTATGGACTTTTCCTCCAGTAACTTGTCCAAACCTTTTTTAAACCTTCAATCCACATAGGGGGGTCATTCGCAAACACAAATAAATAGTGCATGGGACACGGATATATAATGAAAACCTCTACATCCGTATGCCGTAAAGCAGACCCTGTGTATGTACATGCTGCACAGATGGGGATCCCAGAACATGGACGCGAGGGATGGGAAAAGGGTAATGTAAATGTGCAAAGTAGACTAGAGAAACATGGTATAAGGGCAGGACTTAGAAAAAAAACAACATGACACACATAGCCACTGTGACTGAAACAGTAGAAAATGGCCTGGCTGTAGCCTGGAAGCACTACCAGAAGGGAGCAGCTGCCAAGCCCATGACATCCTGTGGCAGCCTAATGGATGCAAATGAGCATGGCACTAGTGATTGAGGCAGAAGGAGACAAGGAAACAGGTATATGTGAAGCAAACCCATTTATTCAAGGCATAAGCATAAAGACAGCCACCACCACAGGCAGGATCTGACAAATGCCTATCCTGGGCCACCCAACAGACCCGCACACCTCACATTCCCACCCACATGATCCCAGAGTATACAACTGTGCCCACATCACACAACTAAATGCCCTCCCACAGAATGCTGCACAGCACCCCCAATCACCCCCACAACTCCTAACCCCAATATCACCACAACAAACCCACCCCATCCCAGACACTCATACCAGGCCCCCTACGTGAGAGCTACCTCTGCTCCCCAAACCCCTTGCCCACCTCCTTGCCCTCCCCCTCCCAGAGGACACCTGGGCAGTTGTGGGTGCCACAACATGCACTGGAGATGAGAGTGAAGGGCTATCAGACCCATAGCTGCTGCTATCCCTGCTGCCCTCCCTGAGAGCCTCATGGAAGGGTGGGAATAACAATGGCAGCCCGACACCCTGAGGAACAGGTCCCAGAATGCTGAACTGTGCCAAGCTGATGGATCTCGCAGCTGTGTCCACCCTCTCAGTAGCACGCGTGGAGACCCTGCTGGTGGATGGCAGAGAAGCTAGTGCATGAGTACCAGCACTGGCAGGTACACCAGCAGTTGCAGACGCACCATTGGCTGGAGGTGGAGCCACAGACACTGGCTGGGTGGTCATAGAGGCCAGCACAGGTGGAGGAATGGGGACAGGGGTACCCTGTGTCCTATCCAGCTAGGACAGCAGCCAATCTATGCTGGTATTCAGGTGGCACACTGAGGCATCGATGTGCTCTGTAGCTGCAAGCTAGTGCTCCTGGAGGGTCATACTATGGCACAGGAGCTCAAACTTCACCCAACCACATTCCACGTGAGCCTCATTCTGTGCTAGCAGACACTCAGCACAGATCAACAGCTGCTGTGACGTGCGCTGGTGATGGCGATCCCAGAGTGATGCTGCACGCTGCCATCTAGGGGGCTCAGGTGATGGGATGAGCTCTTCCTCACCACTCCCAGAACAACATCCCCCTGCTGCACGCTGATGTCAGCCTCTGGTGGCACATCAGCTGGGCCCTCAAGATGAGGATCCCTCTTTGGGTGTATCCATGGAGGTGGCAGCATGGGGAGCAAACTTTACTATCGAGGAGTGCAGGGTGTTGAGGTAGTCATGGGGGCAGTACTGGGTCCAGCAGCTGCATCAGCACCTGTTGACGGAAGGAGGAAAGAAGTGTTCAACACAGAATGATGCACCCAGCGCACGCACACATGAATGGCAGCTTAGCACAGAATCCCAAAAACATGACACCACAGAAGTGGGAGAACAGCATCAAGCGGAATCTAGTGTCCCAGTATGGCATGCAGCAGTATGAAACAGGGACTCAGTCACACACAAAAGTGCATACCCACAACAACAGAGCCCCCCAATGAGGCAGCAGAGGCCAACGTGTCTGCGCAGCATGCCCATAGCATGCCTCAAGCCCACACCCAAACATAGAAGTGCTGGCCCCTGTGACATGTGCTACTGCTGATGCGCGCACAGATACCCACAATCCTCTGTGACTGGGAACCCCCGGTGAGCCTGCTGAGGTGCAACAGCTTCATATCACAAACCACACACCACACCGCAGCAGGCGGTCATCCAAAGGGTGAAAGTACTCCACAGCTACAGCCAGGAACATTGTACACACCCCAAAACTGTCACCTGGACCGACAACATGGCAAGGACATATGGGAAAGAAGGTGTCCTCGGGCAATGACATGATGAGCAAATGTGGACAACCTGTACCACAGTGGGGTGTGGCTGCTGCAGCACATGTGGGTATGGTTACAGTGTGTGGCAATCCCAACAGGTAAGTGGGGAGGGGAGTGTAGAGATCATAAGGACACAGAAAGAATAAAAGTGCAGAGCGCAATGGTGGGTGGAAGTGGTGCCTGAACCAGAGTCACAGGTCTGGGACAGAACCTGTGTGTGAATATGGACGACATATAGCAAGCATTCACCTTGGTCCAGTGAGGACCGTGAGGTGTCCATTTCCTCAACGCCATCCATGGCTGTGGGGTCCACCATAGCCAGTACATGCTATTCCAGGGCAGTCAGATTCTAACGACCCCCATCCAAAGGGAACCACACTGGCTCCTGATAAGCTGCAGGATTACATATAAAGTACTGCTCATCACATTCAAAGCCATTAACAAAATAGCCCCCCCTTCAATCACAACACTCCTCAATCACACCTCCAATATTAGACCTAGGAGATCAGTTGCAGCTAATACACTAACCATACCTACAGAATCCACAAAATGCACAACCGCAACTACTAACAGAGCATTCGCACTCTTCGCCCCCAGACGCTGGAACATCCTTCCACCCACCATTAGATCAATCACTGACCTCAAGCAATTTCAAAAAGCCCTAAAGCACCACCTGTTCCTTATACACTTCTCCCAATACCATAACCCCTCACCGACTCCCCCAACACAACCGAATCCCTCAGTATGAGGTTGCAATTGTTCTGTCGCACGTCTCACATTATGTAAATAGAACACTATTACTGTATATAGTTGTATAACATAAATGTACAAAGTTTCCCAAAGTTTTTTGTCCTGGTTAATTTCCCTGTTATATGTAAACTCATGCCAGCCTATTGCTGTTCGTGAGTAGTTTTGTTCACTGTAAACCGCACTGATGATAAAGAGTGCGGTATAAAAGAACTGTTAAATAAATAAATAAAAATAAATCTGATCCCACATAGCTCACCTTCTTGCATGTGTCCCTCTGTACCTGCCGCCACTTCCTCTTAACATCCTCCATATCCCTGTTAACATAATAATATAGTAAATGATGGCAGATAAAGAGCAGTATGGTCCATCATAGTCTGCCCAGTAAGATGGCAAGAGTAGGTGCACCTGCCGCTCCATGCAGGCCACCCCTCCCCATGTCTTTGTTTTAGGGGTGAACCCACCGCTCCGTGTAGGACACCCCTGTATGTTGAGAAATTAGTTAGTTTATTTTGATTTTATCCTGTTGCTGTAAAGGGATCCACTGTGTCTGTCCCATGCCATTTTGAATTCTGTCACTGTATTTGCCCCCAACACTTCCATCGGGAGGGCATTCCAAGCGTCCACCACCCTTTCAGTGAAGTAGTATTTCCTGACATTGCCTTTCAGTTTACTCCCTTGCAGCTTCATGTTATGTCCTCTAGTTTTACAGCTTCCCCGTCTTTGGAGGAGGTTTGTTTGTTGTGGAAAATGGCATTCAGCTTCCTGCATATAGGCAGCCATCTCCTCTGCCACTCATAGGCACCCACCTTGGTCTCTCTGTACCCATGAGGATCTCAAAATCGCCCAGGATCTCCTCGATGATGAGTTTCAGCGCCCCATTTGTAAAGTTGGGCTTGCGTGAGGACACCTTTGGAGCCATGGCAGACACAAGCCACAGGATCCAGACAAACATGCATAAACCACCGGGGCGTGTCTGTCGACGGCGTGCACATTTTAGAGCATTTAGATGTGCTGGTGCGGAGACGTCCAAACAACCACAATACACAGCACATGTGTATTGTACAGACAAGCAGACGCATAAATAGCAAACTCATCAATGCCCGCGTCCTGCTTCATTGGCAATACCCATGCCTTGGCCACAGCTGACACACATTTGGAGGATCCCCCAAGTGAGATGCTACAGATGAAACTTGTAGCTATGTGTGGTGGTCTAAACACAAGAAGTGAGATATGGTAAAATTGGTCACAGATGCTTTATTCAACCAAACCCTTACGCATTTCGGCAAATGCCTTCCTCGGGGAGGGGGGAGGGGTACACTTCAAAATAAAGAACCATACCAAGCAATTACAAATATAAATAATACAGTAAAAATGATAATACTTAAAAACTCGTAAACTGAAACAATAAAAATTAAGACCAAATACAGAATTTAAAACATAAGTGAAAAATACCAAAGAGTGCGAAATAAAAAATGTATAAAAATATATATAATATAATGTAAAAGGTGAGGCTGAGTGGAAAACCTCAATAAAAGGAAATCAGCAAGTATGCATTCAATACAATACACGTGCCTATAACAGAAGGAAAAACAGGAGGTGAGGAGGATGTTATACTTGAACCCCAAACTAGTCGGGAACTTACTTGCCTAGCAAACGTCATGTACATAAATTCTGACCATGAAACAATCTGCAAAAATAACAGATGTTTTTCACTTATGTTTTTAATTCTGTATTTGGTCTTAATTTTTATTGTTTCAATTTGCAAGTCACCTGGACCTGGTATGCCTCCATGCCCCTCATGATGTGGAAGTGTAGCAGCAAAGCGCAGACAAACCAATGATACCAGGAGTCTGTTCAGAAGGTCCAAATCATTTATTTGTGCACAAGTCTCGAACCAGTCAATTTCAAAATGGCTGAGCAAAGTTTTCTAGCATTACAACAACTTTTATAGACTTCTGTTCCATTCTAGGTATAGGAAAACATTTCATTGGTCCCGGTAACCTCCCGTACCTCCCGTACCCCTTCCATTGGTCCCGGTACTGATAAGTTTATCCAATTATGTCCCTCCAGTGGGCATGACACCTGCATACCCCCCTTCTAGTCCCAATTACAATGGTCAGTTCATCAACTTGTTACTTTCACACTCTCAAGGCCATAGAACCAATTTGTGCATGCAGAGGAGCAGGGCTCTGCAACTCATCTGTCAGCACTCCCAATTATTTCTTTGCAGATGTACTTTTTCTTATCAGTAACTTTTAAACATGTTTTTCTGTACTTTTCCATTTCTCAGTTTTGCTTACCTAAGTTAGTTTAGTTCTCTTACAGAGTTCTATCCTACAATAGCAACATATTGGGGGATGTGCAATCCTATATGCCTCTCCACAGGCCTCATTTACAGGTCAAGCTAGCCATGCTGGCCTGCTTATGTCAGACACCGTGGGTCACAGGCCTGCACCTGCCACATTCCCCCCTTTGATTAATCTCACCCTATTACTTAATAAGGTGTGAGAATTAAATCACCTTTTGAAGAATCACATCATGATTGAAGGATTTCGACTAGGACTGGCTCTATATAGGGCCATTATTTTAGTGGCGGTCTTCCGCTCTACTGTGCTATCAATAGTGTTATGAATAGAACGCATACAACATGGGATTAAACATGGTAATAAGAAAATAACAACAACAAGAATTAGTACTAATACGATGAAAGTTTTAAATCCTCCCACCCATGAAAAGAGGTTAGCAAACCAGTTAGGAAATTTCAATGAGTGCCAAGTTTGCACTGGTACATAAGCATGTCTTTGCATATCTTTAGCAATTTCTTCAACTACTTGACCCTTATCATCTATTTTCAAACAGCAATTGGTTAAATTCAGTTTACCACATACTCCTCCTTCAGCTGCTAGCAAATAATCAAGTGCTAAGCGGTTCTGATATATAGCAGTGCGCATCTGTGTACTTTGTCTAGCTAAAAGTGTAAGTGCATGACTAGTTTCATTAGTTATTATTTCAACTACTGCTTGTAAGCAAATAATATGATTAATCATATAGACTGGGGTCCGATAACCCCACATACCATCATCATTCCAAGTGGCAGGCCCATAATACTCAATGATTCTTTCTGGTGGCCAATCATCACCTTGCCATTTCTCCCACTTGCCTATCTGTAAGGCTTCTCTCTTCTGTCTTAGTGCTCTTTTGTGTCGGTGGGTAGTGTATACTGGGTATCCTAATTGTTCTCCATGTTCAGTGTTTAAAAGAAAGAAAGAAGGTCTGATGGTTCCTAAGACACATGCTCCTCCCCAATGTGGCGGGAGTTGTGCATATGCTCGGTTTCCACAGATCCAATATAGACCAGGTGGGGCTTGCCAGGCTTGGATTTTGGCGACATTAGTCCATAATCCAGCAAGTTCAGGAAATCTGGCTAATGGGTTAGGAGGTTCAGGGTGTTTGATTCCTGACCACCATGCTGTCTTCTTGGTCGTGGCATTATAGTACTTCTGGCTAAGACAGACCAGCTGTCCTACCTTTTGGGTGAACTGGGGTCCAGTTCTGGCATAGCAAAGACATCCAACGATTGAGTGCGCTAACACCCATTCACTGGTAGTCTTGTGTAATTCAGTCTGATTGTAAATCATAGAATAATTCAATTCTTGGGCTTCCCAGGGCCACTGATCTCCCATTTGGGTTCCACCACAGAAATAACAATCTGTGATCTTAAGACTAGATACTACTGCTCCAGCTAATTCTAAAAATAAATTCTGTGAGGGGTGAGGGATCTCAAACTTATTTACATGCATGGCTTCATAAAAAGTATTATGAATATGATATTTAGATGACTTGTGGGCTTGGGTATTCAATCTGATATATACAATGGTTCCTGGATCTATTGCCCCTCCAGCAATACGTAAACCAAACTTGTATCCTTGTTTCCAAGCACGGGGATTGTGTATACGTAAATGTAAGGGATTACAAGCATCTTTCTGACATTTATCATTTGTGGTTGGCTTGGTTAAAGTAGCCATTCGTTTATCTATTTTCTCATCAGTTACACCAGTATTCCAGGTAGCATAAAAAACACATCCCCAATACGGGCAATAGTAGTCTGCCGCTGGTGCAGTACTATAGCCAGATCCCGTTTTACCTGTACACTTCCACCAATTTGTGGCACCTTCTGGACACATGTACTTATGGTCATTTCGATATGCTTTCTCCCATGTACCACAAGTGGAATAACTATCTCTATTAATGGCATTACATGCATCAAAATTCAAAACAGCAGGTTTAGTAATGTCCTTAAGTGGTGGCGTAGCAGCTAGTATAGGTCCATCTGCATCCTTCCATCGTATTTCCATCGTGTAATAGGATGGATTCTGATGCGGATTATAGCATGCTTTAATTTTGCCATGAGTGCAAACATTCAGTTCAGTGGTGTTATAGACACACCTAGTCACTGTTCCCTTGCAGGTATAGTAAGAATGATAAAGCAAAGTCTGAGTTACTTTCAGTCCAGTTCGAGTAGAAGTAATGCAAGCAGTGCATGGAGGTAAAGCATAAGTCAGTTCAAAACCTCCAAAGAAGGCAACCAAAGCAAAGCAAAAGTAAAAATGCATGTTGATGTTGATTGGAGTTCTTCTGAATCCTCAGCTTGCTGATCTTGATCACGACGGTCTTTTATTCTTCGTCCCGTTTGCTAATGAAGCAATTTAACGGGTGCTGAGTGTTGATTGAAGATCCTCAAGTTGTCCATCACACCTCAACCAACTTAGTAATTCAGTTGGGTTTTGAAGTACGGTTCAATATAGTATCAAAGTAGTGTGCAAAATCGCACGCAGATTGGGTTCGTTGAAACAAAACTGTTGCTGCATGGAAAACAGCAATCCTCTTCGAAAGACTTGGCTACTGCAAAGCACTTGTGATGAAGTGTCTAAGTTGCTGGTTGCCGTCTCAAAGTAACTCGCAAGGGTGCATCAAGATGCTGCTCTGCTGTCCACTGCTCAGGTTCAGGATCAGCGGCGGGCTTGACTCTGCTGTGGTGGATCCAGGCGTCGATCTCGGCTACCTTTACTGCAGTTGGGGTAGACAGGATGACGGTGTACGGTCCCTTCCAATGGGGTTCCAACGGTGTCTTCTTCCAATCTTTGATCCACACCGAGGTACCAGGCTGATAGGGATGCAAGGGTTCCGTCAAGTTGATAGGCAACTGGTCTTGGATCCACGTATGGAGAGTCTGCAGAACAAAACTAAGAGCTAGGAGTTCTTGCCTGGTTATTTCTGAACCAATTTGGGCTAGACTTCCTTTGATTCCCTGCACTATTGGTGGGGGTTTACCATACAAAACTTCAAAAGGGGAAAATCCTGTTGATTTTACAGGAGCTGAGCGTATTCTGAGTAAAGCTATTGGGAGCACTTGGGGCCACTTCAAGTGTGTCTCCTGACAAAGCTTAGACATTTGGGCTTTCAAGGTACGATTCATTCGCTCAACTTTCCCTGAACTCTGGGGTCTGTATGCAGTGTGGAGTTTCCATTGTATCTGCAAAGCTTTTGCTAACTGTTGAGTAACTTGGGAGACAAATGAGGGTCCATTGTCTGACCCTATTACTGCTGGAATTCCAAACCTAGGGACAATCTCTCTCATTAAGACTTTGGTAACTTCTCGGGCTTTCTCAGTTCTGGTTGGGAAGGCTTCTACCCACCCAGAGAAAGTACAGACTAACACTAATAGGTAATGGTATCCATTGGCTCTTGGCATTTCGGTAAAATCAACTTGGAGGTTGTGCATGGGGGTCACACCTCCTGACTGAACTCGGGGTGCTGTTATAAGGCCTTGTTTGGCATTATTTTTGGCACAAGTTTGACATTGCCGTGCTACTGAGGCTGATATGGTTGTCAATAGTGGGATGTAAAAATGTGGTCTGAGTGCTTTTTCCATAGCACTTTTGCCAAAATGGGTGGCTTCATGGAAAGCTTTGACAAACGATGGTCCTAACAGTTCAGGGATTACTATTCGTCCAGGGGGTTGACTGCCCTCTTCTGGTGGCAGCTCAATCCATCCATCTTTCAGTACTCCATCTTCTTTGTTACAGTAGTAATCCAATTCTTTGGTGGTATATCGTGGTGTCCATAAATTCAAAGGTACTGGAAAACAATGCTGCTTGCATTGGCATAGCTTGTGGGGCAACCTGTCCTGTCATAGCTGCTTGTCGTGCTGAAGCATCTGCAAATCTATTTCCTCGGGCAACGTCTCCTTTTCCTGCTTGATGTCCTCTGCAATGCATGACAGCTACACGTGTTGGGGCCCAAACTGCATCAAGTAACATCAATATCTCGGGACCATATTTGACTGATTTTCCTCCGGATGTAATGAGTCCTCTTTCTTTATAGAGAGCTCCATGGGCATGTAAGGTAGTGAAGGCATATTTGGAATCTGTATATACATTTAGCACAAGTTTTTCTCCTAACAATAATGCTCTGGTGAGTGCTATCAATTCGGCTTTCTGGGCTGATGTGCCTGAGGCTAGAGCTGATGATTCAACTACTTCGTGTTGAGTGACGACTGCATATCCGGCACAGCGTCGTCCGTCGAGGATGAGACTGCTCCCATCAACATAATAGATTTGGTCAGGATTGTCTATGGGCACATCTTTCAAGTTGGGTCGACTAGAGAACACAGTTTCCATGACTTCGATACAGTCATGTTTTGGGAGTTCTTCACTGATGGGTATCAAGGTAGCTGGATTCAAGGCATGGCTCACTTCTAATTGTATCTGTGGGTTTTCACATAACATGCTCTGGTACTTCAACATTCGGGAATTGGTGAGCCAATAATTTGCTTTCTGTTCCATGAGGGCAAGGACTGCATGTGGCACAGTGACTCGTATGTTCTGTCCTAGTGTGAGCTTGTCTGCTTCGCTCACTAGTAGTGCTGTAGCTGCAACGGCTCTCAGGCATGGTGGCCATCCTTTGGCCACAGTGTCCAACTGTTTCGATAGGTATGCTACAGGTCGTTCCCAATTTCCCAATTTCTGAGTCAGCATGCCTAAGGCATTTCCCTGTGCTTCATGTACAAACAAGTGGAAAGGCTTGTGGACATCTGGTAGTCCAAGTGCTGGTGATGACATCAATTCTTCTTTTAACGTCTTGAAGGCTGTATCCTGCTCAAGTCCCCACTCCAGTGGCGACTTCTCTTCTCCTTTTGTGGCTTCATACAGTGGTTTGGCAATTTGGGCAAAGTTGGGTATCCAGATTCGGCAATATCCTGCCGCTCCCAGAAAGGCTCTGACTTGCTTTCTGGTTGTGGGAGTTGGAATTCTACATACTGCTTCTTTTCTTTCTCTGCCTAATCTTCGGCTTCCTTGGGTTATACGAAAACCCAAGTATTTCACTTCTTTTTGACATAGCTGTGCTTTGGCTCTGGAAACTTTGTATCCAGCTTCATCTAGTAACTGCAAGAGGTCTTTGGTGGCTAGTATACATTCACTTTCTGATATGGCAGCTATCAGCAGATCATCTACGTATTGGAGAAGCACTCTCTTCCCCGGGCCACTGGATAACTTGAAAGGTCTTGATTTAGTGCAGCACTAAAGATGGTAGGCGAATTCTTGAATCCTTGGGGTAATCTTGTCCATGTGAGTTGGCCCCCTCTTCCAGAGACGGGGTCCTGCCATTCAAATGCAAACAATATTTGACTTAAAGGGGCTATTCTTATGCAAAAGAATGCATCTTTTAAATCCAGTACAGTGAAATGGGTAGCTTCAGCAGGTATCAGTCCTAGAAGAGTGTAAGGATTCGGCACAACTGGATGTATAGTTTCAACTGCATCATTTACTCTTGCACTGGGCGGTAATCATCTGTCCCAGGTTTCTTTACTGGCAAAAGTGGAGTGTTCCATGGGGATTGACATACTTTTAGTAGGCCATACTCGAGCAATCTCTGTAGGTGACGATGAATGCCTTCAATTGCGGCTCTTGGGAGAGGGTACTGTTTGACGTGCACTGGTGTAGCACTAGGCTTGAGGGTTACAATTACTGGAGCTATATGCTTGGCTAGGCCTGGGGGACTGCCTTCTGCCCATACTCCAGGTGGTGCATGAATGTTCTTTAAAGTTTGTTCAAAATAAGTATCTTGGATCGAATCATCAATGTAATACCTCCATTCTTCTTCTCGGGGAACTGTCAGCAGCATTATTCCTGCTGGTTTGGCTTGGGGATTTACTGTCATTTGCATTTCTCCTTGTTCAGAGAAAGATATTTGTGCTTGAAGCTTGGCTAACATATCTCGTCCCAGTAGTGGCACTGGACATTCGGGCATGTAAAGGAATTGATGAGTTATTTGCTGTCCTCCTAAACTGCATATTCGATTTTGAAGAAAAGATTTTGTAGCTTTGGCACCAGTTGCTCCTATAATGGTGACTGCTTTTGTAGAAAATGGGGCTATCTTTTTGTCTACTACTGAATGTTGTGCTCCAGTATCAACCATAAAGTCCATAATTTGGTCTCCTATTTGTATTCCGACCATAGGCTCCTGGAGACCTAAAGCAAACTGGGAGCCCGGTCTGTCCTAATCCACGTCATTCTCATCATGGGCCGGTGTGGCCAATGCTTGAATGGCTCCTCCTCCTCTTTCTCGCTGGAATTGTTCTGGATTGGCTCCTCCTGGATTTCGGGGATAGCCTCGTCTTTCTTCTCGCCACTGATGATCGTTGTCGTCATCTTGCTGGGCGTCTGCAAGTTGCGGGCATGTATCTCTCCAATGTCCTTCCTCTCTGCAGTAGGCGCATTGGTTCACGCCTAGCCTCTGGGTCCGGCCTCCGCCTTGACCCCGCCCTCTTCCTCTGCTCCGTCGACTAGGGACACCTCCCCTTTTCTGTTCAACTATGGCCGCAGCCAAAAAATCAGCTTTCTTCTTCATCTTTCTATCACATTCTCTCTGTCTTTCAGTATCACGATTCACATACACTTTATGAGCGACTTCCAGTAACTGTGTTGCATTCATGCCCGCAAACCCTTCTAATTTCTGTAATTTACGTCTAATGTCTGGTTGGGACTGGTTTACAAAAGCAGAATTCACCATACATAAACTTCCTGGTGCCTCGGGATCATAGGGAGTATACATTCTGTATGCTTCAGTTAATCTTTCATGAAAATCTGCTGGGCTCTCATCTATACCTTGGATAACTCCTGCAACTTTGGAAAGGTTCATAGCTTTCTGGCCCCCCCTTTTCAGGCCTTGTAAAAAGCCTTGGCGAAAACGGGCTAGGGCTGCGGTTCCTTCTTCCGTATTTGGATCCCAATGGGGGTCCTCATTCGGGAATTCTCTCTGGGCTGCTTCCCGACGGTCTATTATATTCTGCCCCTGTCCCGGAGCTACAGGGTTATCTGCCATCCATTCAATAGCTGCTTTTCTAATTTGTGCTCGCTCTTCTGTCGTGAATAGGGTAGTCAGGAGCTGGCGACAATCTGGCCAAGTGGGTTGGTGAGTTTCCATAATAGTAGTTACTAATTCTGTCAGCTCCTGGGGCTTACTAGTATAGGAGGCATAATGCGACCTCCAATTTAACAAATCAGTTGTAGAGAAAGGGATATACACATAAGTTAAGGGTCCCGCTACCACCTCATCATTATCATTCTTTACGGGCACTCCCGGGACTTGCCGTAAGGGAAACATTTTTGGCCGCCGTAGGTGTCTTTTGGGATCTAAGGGTTATTGTTGTAATTGTCTTTGAAGGGGTCACTTTCTTTTTCCCAACAGGTTTCACTTTGGGTATATCTTTTACTGGCGTGCTAGTGCTAGCAATCGCTTGTACACTGTCCTCCTCGTCTGGGGCATTCTCTTTTTCTTCCTCTTCTACCCTCCGCTTCTGACTCGCTTTTTATAACATCCTCTTCTTCTCTTTCAGCTAATTCTTCCTCTCCCTCCCCTCCGGGAGGTGGGTCAGGGGTTGGGTCCCGCTCCGGCCGTCTCTGAGGTTCTGGGGCAGGACGCCGGGCTACTCTTATCGGACCTGGGGTTCGGGGCTGCCTAGGAATTATTTCTGCGGAATCAGGATCTACCAGGATGGGCTTCTTTCTGGATTTCTTATCCTGCTCTTTCGTTCTAGGCTGTTGTGTTTTCTGACTAGAATCTGTCTTAGCTAACATTATTCTGCACTGTTCCTCATAACAGCGCTGCGCCCAGGGGGGCGGATCTTCACAAATACTTAACCAGGAATCTATATAGGGGTACTGATCAGGGTGCGCTATCCGCACTCTACGGTGTATTGACTGAATAATCTCTACATTGAACGTTCCCTCTCGGGGCCAGATGGGGTCTAGATCGGGCCACTCCCTAGCACACAAAATCTGCAAACGGGCTGCTGTCATTTTAATACCATAATCTCCTGAATATCCCTCTTTAAAATGTGCGATCATACATTCTAATGGAGTGTTTCTAGTAGACCCCGCCCCTCCCATTTCGATGTGTGCGCGCAACAACAGACAGAAGGGAAAAGGAGGGCGGACCGTGGGTAAGGGGTCCTCACGGTCCTGGAAACGTATAAGGAATACAAATAACAAGACAGGACGACAATCGCTTCCCCCTTTTCGTGACCTGAACGCGGTCGCCCGGTCAGGAAATGCGCTACTCAGGGGTCCGCCTTCACTTGGTCCGTGCTGCCAGACCTCTCATTCACACTTCGTTCACACAATCATGCTAGCAACGTATCCCAGAATGCATTCGTTTCTATCTATTCTGACTAGTCTTTTCCCAATTACAATAAGGATGGGGGTTTCACCCGGCGAATTCCCATGCGGGGTTACTCGGCCCTTCCTTGAGAGGTGATCATGCTCTCTTACCAATTCCCAATATCTCGAGATTACAAATTCCAAATTCCAAGTTCCAATGGCAGTACTGCGCTTTCTATTTCTGTCTAGACCCCAAATCAAAACTATACTCACCGGATCCGGTCCTCAAACTTCCCAAGCAGGCGCATGAGTTGGACCTCGGACTCCCCTCACTCGGGTTCGAGGCGTTGACTCCAGCCGGGCTCGTCACCCGCCGAGGTCCGACCAGCTCCCTCCGATACAAGGGACCGGTGGCGCCAGGGAGCAGCCCTCGTCGGAAGGGCGCGATCCCGGCAGGACCAAGCCTATAGAGGCGGAAAGTCGTGGTATATTGCCCTATATACACTTTGATTCCACAACTTCCCGGCCAACGCACCAAGAATATGTAGCAGCAAAGCGCAGACAAACCAATGATACCAGGAGTCTGTTCAGAAGGTCCAAATCATTAATTTGTGCACAAGCCTCGAACCAGTCAATTTCAAAATGGCTGAGCAAAGTTTTCTAGCATTACAACAACTTTTATAGACTTCTGTTCCATTCTAGGTATAGGAAAACATTTCATTGGTCCCGGTAACCTCCCGTACCTCCCGTACCCCTTCCATTGGTCCCGGTACTGATAAGTTTATCCAATTATGTCCCTCCAGTGGGCATGACACCTGCATACCCCCCTTCTAGTCCCAATTACAATGGTCAGTTCATCAACTTGTTACTTTCACACTCTCAAGGCCATAGAACCAATTTGTGCATGCAGAGGAGCAGGGCTCTGCAACTCATCTGTCAGCACTCCCAATTATTTCTTTGCAGATGTACTTTTTCTTATCAGTAACTTTTAAACATGTTTTTCTGTACTTTTCCATTTCTCAGTTTTGCTTACCTAAGTTAGTTTAGTTCTCTTACAGAGTTCTATCCTACAATAGCAGCATATTGGGGGATGTGCAATCCTATATGCCTCTCCACAGGCCTCATTTACAGGTCAAGCTAGCCATGCTGGCCTGCTTATGTCAGACACCGTGGGTCACAGGCCTGCACCTGCCACAGAAGCATCTGTGGACATGAAGGTTAGAGAGCACCATGAGTGCCTGTGCTTTTCCCTCCCAGGTCAGACCCTACAGCTGCCTGGCTGCATTCCCATTTCCTGTGGTGGCTGGACCCAGTCCCAATGGGCTGGCACATCTCCACAGTTACCTTACACTGGACTGCGGCTTACCCTGCTCCCCCAGGCTTCTTGACTTGTGTGTGGTTGCATAGCCTATTGGTTGGTGCATGGGCTAGGAAAAGGGTTCAATTCCCAGTCCAGCTTTTTCAGCTAGTTAGCATTCAACATTGTTCAGACAGACCTGGGACATCTACTGCTTGGCCCGGAATGCACATTGTGGGCCCTACATACTTTTTTGTCAGCCTAGCAGGTTCTTGTAACCTGTCTGGGACGCAGCTGCGGACGGGATACAGGGCACATTGCATCTTCGTCTAACATACTGTTGATTTTCTATTGCTCTTCTTCCATTCTGGCATTTTACTACCTATCTTGGGCCTATCAGTTCTTGGTATGCCTCCCTGACAGCTTGGAAGTGTGCATCCAGTCACATTGCAGCATTGAATTATACCTTTTTGCACCTGTCTTTTCGGCCATCCCTGTGGTTGAACTTTCACTGGTACCTCATTGCATGTTCACTGCTGGCCTGGTGGCAGAGACGGCTCAAGGAGGGTGTGGGGCCATGTGTGGAGACTCATTGTGGGACCTCATTTGCATAAATATTTGCATAATGTTAACATGCACTAACATTTAGTAAACATACCTCTTAATGAGTGTATGGATAAAGAAAGACTACCAGATTTCTACATTACTATACTCCATTGCCAACTGCCAGGCACATTAGGAAGTAGTATAAACTCTGCCCATTTAGAACCAATAGAAAACTCACCATATCATAACAGCACTACCAGGACTCACAAAGCACCAAACAGTACCTATCAAAAAGGCAAAACTGCAAATATTAAACCATTACATCTCAGAGAATACCAATATATCTCACTGGTGGAAAGAGAACAAGTGTCAAATTTATTTATTTTTATTTTATTTAGCTGTATTTATATCCCGCTTTTCACCGGGTCAAAGCGGCGTTACATAGAGGGGTGGGGAAATTAAGTATAGGGCGGGGCCATCACCGAGGAGGCAACATTGATGATTTTGACATAGGACAGACTTTGGACATGGGACAGACTTTAGACATAGACAGGATAGTATAGCCTTGATTCAAAGTTCATGGTGGACGAGGTCAGTGGTTAGTGCGCTTTTCGGTGGGAGTCGTGATGAAGTATTAGCTGTTTTCTGAAGGATAGTAGGTCGGCGTTGTTTCTGAGACAGCTTGGTAGGGAATTCCATAAGGATGGAGCATAAAGTTCAAAGGCTCGGTTGCAGGTCCGTTGCAAGCATTTAGTTCTTTTGTGGGGGACTGTGAGGGAATTGCTGGAGGCTTGTCTGGTAGTTCTGCCGTGGGCTGGATGAATAGAAATTACATAAACAAAATACCTCAGCTTGGTTACCATGCAGAACATAGACCGTCATCAAACAAAGAACAAGGGATCACAATTTAGAAATATAAAGATAATAATTAAATTGGGAACCCCAAAAGCCAAACTTGGAATGTACAATAACAATGGAGAAATAAAACTATAAATTAATTTCCTCTTGTACTAAACATAAACGCAAAGACATTAGTGATACACATTTCCTAGAGCTGAAATATTCCAGTTAATAAATTCAAAATAAAAAAGTATTTTTCTGCCTTTTGTTTGGGCATTTTATTTTTCAGTTGCAATTGCTCCAGTCACTTTCTTCTGGTTTCTTCGTGTCTGCTGCTAGCTGTCCATTTGTCCTTTCTTCTCTCTTTTAGATTTTTCCCATTCTCTCTCTACATCTGCTTTAACATACCAATCTTTCCCCTTTTGCTCTTTCCTCCATTTTTCTTTATTCCTTTATTATCCACTCAAATTTCACCCTTCCATCCTCAATCTCCACTTATCTTTAGCTTTATTAGTAGTCTTGATTGACCACTTTTCACAACATCAGGGCGGTTTACAAAGTGACAAAATACACAGTGGTCGTAATCAGAAACAGAAAAGGAACTACAATTTTAACAGGAAAGAACACAGTCACACCATAGGAGAAGAGAGAAAGTAAAGGAGTAGATACAAAAGAACTACTCTCCCAATACCTAGCCAATCGTAGATTTTTCTTCCCTCCCACACAAAATATCTTTTCTCCTCTCCATCCTCATTCCCCCAGTTCCATCCCCTTCTAGTCCTCCCCCAACATCAACTCACTTCTAGATCTAGCCCCAACCAGCAACCGCTCCCTTCTCCCGCACATCAGCCCATTTCCAGTCCTAGTTCCTCCCCATCAACTCAGTTCCAGTCCTACCCCCCCCCCATCAGCTCAGTTCCAGTCTTAGACCTCCCATCAGCCATTTTCAGTCCTATTTCTGCTCCCCATCAGCCCCTTTCCAGTATAAGCTCCCCCCATCAGCCTATTTCCAGTCCTAGCCCCCCATCATCCATTTCCAGTCGTATTCTAGCCCCCATCAGCCCATTTACAGTCCAAGCTATCCCCATCAGCCATTTCCAGTCCTATTCCAGCCACATCAGCCCATATCCAGTCCAAGCTCCCCCAACAGCTCATTTACAGTCCTAATGCCGCATCAGCCATTTCCAGTCCAAGCTCCGCCAACAGTCCATTTGTAGTCCTAGCCACTCCATCAGCAATTTCCAGTCCTATTCCAGTCCTATTCAAGCCCTCCATCAGCCCATTTCCAGTCCAAGCTACCCCCATCAGTTCATTTCCAATCTTAGCTCCCCGTCAGCCTATTTCCAGTTTTTGCCCCCTAATCAGCTCATTTCTAGTCCTAGCCCCCCCATCAGCTATTTCCAGTCCTATTCCAGCATCCTATCAGCCCATTTCGAGTCTTAGCCCTCTCCAATCAGCTCAGTTCCAGTCCTAACGCCCCCATCAGCAATTTCCAGTCCTATTCCAGCACCTCATTCAGCACATTTCCAGTCCAAGCCCCTGCATGAGCCATTTCCAGTCCAAGATCTTCCCATCAGTCCATTTGCAATCCTAGCCCTCCCATCAGCCATTTCCAGTCCTATTTCAGCCCCCCCCCCCCCCATTAGCCCATTTCTGGTCCAAGCTTCCCCCATCAGCCCATTTCCAATCCTAGCTCCTCGTCAGCCCATTTCCAATCAGCTCATTTATAGTCCTAGCCCCCCATCAGCTATTTCCAGTCCTATTCCATCATCCTATTAGCCCATTTCCAGTCTTAGCCCTCTCCAATCAGCCCATTTCCAGTCCAAGCTACCCCATCAGTTCATTTCCAATCTTAGCTCCCCGTCAGCCCATTTCCAGTCTTTGCCCACCTAATCAGCTCATTTCTAGTCCTAGACCCCATCAGCTATTTCCAGTCCTATTCAAGCATCCTATCAGCCCATTTCCAGTCCAAGCCCCCGCATGAGCCATTTCCAGTCTTAGCCCTCTCCAATTAGGTCAGTTCCAGTCCTAGACCCCCCATCAGCCATTTTCAGTCCTATTCCAGCCTCCCATCCGCCCATTTCCAGTCCAAGCTCCCCCCCCCCATCAGCGCATTTCCAATCTTAGCTCCACGTCAGCCCATTTCCAGTATTAGTACCCCTAATCAGCTCATTTACAGTCCTAACCCCACATCAGCTATTTCCAATCCTATTCCAGCCCCTCATTCAGCAAATTTCCAGTCCAAGCTCCCCCATCAGCTCATTTCCAGTCCTAGCCCCCGCATGAGCCATTTCCAGTCCAAGATCTTCCCATCTGTCCATTTGCAATCCTAGCCCTCCCATCAGCCATTTCCTGTCCTATTCCAGCCCCCCCTTAGCCCATTTCTGGTAAAAGCTTCCCCCATCAGCGCATTTCCAATCCTAGCTCCACGTCAGCCCATTTCCAGTCTTAGCACCCCTAATCAGCTCATTTCCAGTCCTAACCCCACATCAGCTATTTCCAGTCCCATTCCGGCCCCTCATTCAGCACATTTCCAGTCTAAGCTCCCCCATCAGCTCATTTTCAGTCCTAGCCCCCGCATGAGCCATTTCCAGTCCAAGATCTCCCCTTTAGTCCATTTGCAATCCTAGCCCTCTCATCAGCCATTTGCAGTCCTATTCCAGACCCCCTCCCCCCATTAGCCCATTTCCGGACCAAGCTTCCCCCATCAGCCCATTTCCAATCCTAGCTCCCCGTCAGCCCATTTCCAATCCTAGCCCCGCATCAGCCCATTTCTAGTCCTATTCCAGTCTCCCATCAGCCCATTTCCAGTCCAAGCTCTCCCTATCAGCCCATTTCCAATGCTAGCCTCCATTTTCAATTCTAGACCCCCATCAGCTATTTCCAGTCCTATTCCAGCATCCTATCAGCCCATTTCCAGTCTTAGCCTTCTCCAATCAGCTCAGTTCCAGTCCTAATGCCCCCCATCAGCTATTTCCAGTCCTATTCCAGCACCTCATTCAGCACATTTTCAGTCCAAGCCCCTGCATGAGCCATTTCCAGTCCTATTCCAGCCCCCCATTAGCCCATTTCTGGTCCAAGCTTCCCCCATCAGCCCATTTCCAATCCTAGCTCCCCATCAGCCCATTTCCAATCAGCTCATTTATAGTCCTAGCCCCCCATCAGCTATTTTCAGTCCTATTCCAGCATCCTATCAGTCCATTTCCAGTCTTAGCCCTCTCCAATCAGCCCATTTCCAGTCCAAGCTACCCCATCAGTTCATTTCCAATCTTAGCTCCCCGTCAGCCCATTTCCAATCTTTGCCCCCCAATCAGCTCATTTCTAGTCCTAGCCCCCATCAGCTATTTCCAGTCCTATTCCAGCATCCTATCAGCCCATTTACAGTCCAAGCTCCCCCATCAGCTCATTTCCAGTCCTAGCCCCCGCATGAGCCATTTCCAGTCCAAGATCCTCTCCAATCAGCTCAGTTCCAGTCATAGACCCCCCATCAGCCATTTTCAGGCCTATTTGAGCCTCCCATCAGCCCATTTCCAGTCCAAGCTCCCCCCATCAGTGCATTTCCAATCTTAGCTCCATGTCATCCCATTTCCAGTCTTAGTACCCCTAATCAGCTCATTTCCAGTCCTAAACCCACATCAGCTATTTCCAATCCTATTCCAGCCCCTCATTCAGCACATTTCCAGTCCAAGCTCCCCCATAAGCTCATTTCCAATCCTAGCCCCCGCATGAGCCATTTCCAGTCCAAGATCTTCCCATCAGTCCATTTGCAATCCTAGCCCTCCCATCAGCCATTTCCAGCCCTATTCCAGCCCCCCATTAGCCCATTTCCAGTCCAAGCTTCCCCCATCAGCCCATTTCAAATCCTAGCTCCCCGTCGGCCCATTTCCAATCCTAGCCCCGCATCAGCCCATTTCTAGTCCTATTCCAGCCTCCCATCAGCCCATTTCCAGTCCAAGCTCTCCCTATCAGCCCATTTCCAATGCTAGCCTCCATTTTTTATTCTAGACCCCATCAGCCCATTTACAGTCCTAGCCCCCCATCATTCATTTCCAGTCCTATTCCAGTCCTGCATCAGCCCATTTACAGTCCAAGCTCCCCCCATCAGTTCATTTCCAAACTTAGCTCCCCATCAGCCCATTTCCAGTCTTTGCCCCCCTAATCAGCTCATTTATAGTATTAGCCCCCCATCAGCTATTTCCAGTCGTATTCCAGCATCCTATCAACCCATTTCCAGTCTTAGCCCTCTCCAATCAGCTCAGTTCCAGTCCTAGCCACCCCCCCATCAGCCATTTTCAGTCCTATTCCAGCCTCCCATCAGCCCATTTCCAGTCCAAGCTTCCCCCCCCCCATCAGTGCATTTGCAATCTTAGCTCCACGTCAGCCCATTTCCAGTCTTAGCACCCCTAATGAGCTCATTTCCAGTCCTAACCCCACATCAGCTATTTCCAGTACTATTCCGGCCCCTCATTCAGCACATTTCCAGTCCAAGCTCCGCCATCAGTTAATTTTCAGTCCTAGCCCCCGCATGAGCCATTTCCAGTCCAAGATCTTCCCATCAGTCCATTTGCAATCCTAGTCCTCTCATCAGCCATTTCCAGTCCTACTCCAGCCCCCCATTAGCCCATTTCCGGTCCAAGCTTCCCCCATCAGCACATTTCCAATCCTAGCTCCCCGTCATCCCATTTCCAATCCTAGCCACGCATCAGCCCATTCTAGTCCTATTCCAGTCTCCCATCAGCCCATTTCCAGTCCAAGCTCTCCCTATCAGCCCATTTCCAATGCTAGCCTCCATTTTCAATTCTAGACCCTATCAGCCCATTTACAGTCCTAGCCCCCCATCTGCCATTTCCAGTCCTATTCCAGTCCCACATCAGCCCATTTCCAGTCCAAGCTCCCCCATCTGTTCATTTCCAATCTTAGCTCCCCGTCAACCCATTTCCAGTCTTTGCCCCCCTAATCAGCTCATTTATAGTCCTAGCCCCCCCCCCCCCTCAGCTATTTCGAGTACTATTCTAGAATCCTATCAGCCCATTTCCAGTCCAAGCTCCCCCCATCAGCCCATTTCCAATCTTTGCTCCCCTAATCAGCTCATTTCTAGTCCTAGCCCCCATCAGCTATTTCCAGTCCTATTCTAGCATCCTATCAGCCCATTTCCAGTCTTAGCCCTCTCCAATCAGCTCAATTCCAGTCTAAGATCCCCCATCAGCCATTTTCAGTCCTATTTGAGCCTCCCATCAGCCCATTTCCAGTCCAAGTTCCCCCCCATCAGAGCATTTCCAATCTTAGATCCACGTCAGCCCATTTCCAGTCTTAGTACCCCTAATCAGCTCATTTCCAGTCCTCACCCCACATCAGCTATTTCCAATCCTATTCCAGCCCCTCTTTCAGTGCATTTCCAGTGCAAGCTCCCCCATCAGATCATTTCCAGTCCTAGCCCTCGCATGAGCCATTTCCAGTCCAAGATTTTCCCATCAGTCCATTTGCAATCCTAGCCCTCCCATCTGCCATTTCCAGTCCTATTCCAGCCCCCCATTAGCCCATTTCCAGTCAAAGCTTCCCCCATTAGCCCATTTCCAATCATAGCTCCCTGTCAGCCCATTTCCAATCCTATCCCCGCATCAGCCCATTTCTGGTCCTATTCCATCCTCCCATCAGCCCATTTCCAGTCCAAGCTCTCCCTATCAGCCCATTTCCAATGCTAGCCTCCATTTTCAATTCTAGACCCCTTCAGCCCATTTCCAGTCCTAGCCCCCCCCCCCCATCATCCATCTCCAGTCCTATTCCAGTCCCGCATCAGCCCATTTCCAGTCCAAAATCCCATCAGTTCATTTCCAATCTTAGATCCCCATCAGCCCATTTCCAGTCTTTGCCCCCTAATCAGCTCATTTATAGTACTAGCCCCCCACCATCCTTTTTTAGTCCTATTCCAGCCTCCCATCAGCCCATTTCCAGTCCAAGCCCCCCCCCCCATCAGCACATTTCCAATCTTAGCTCCACGTCAGCCCATTTCCAGTCTTAGCACCCCTAATCAGCTCATTTCCAGTCCTAACACCACATCAGCTATTTCCAGTCCTATTCCAGCCCCTCATTCAGCAAATTTCCAGTCCAAGTTCCCCCATCAGTCCATTTTCAATCCTAGCCCTCCCATCAGCCCATTTCCAGTCCAAGCCCCCCCCCCCATCAGCGCATTTCCAATCTTAGCTCCACGTCAGCCCATTTCCAGTCTTAGCACCCCTAATCAGCTCATTTCCAGTCCTAACACCACATCAGCCATTTCCAGTCCTATTCCAGCCCCCCATTAGCCCATCTCCGGTCCAAGCTTCCCCCATCAGCCCATTTCCAATCCTAGCCCCACATCAGCCCATTTCTAGTCCTATTCCAGCATCCCATCAGCCCATTTCCAGTCCAAGCTCTCCCTATCAGCCCATTTCCAATGCTAGCCTCCATTTTCAATTCTAGACCCCCATCAGCCCATTTACAGTCCTAGCCCCCTCCCCATCAGCCATTTCTAGTTCTATCCTACCCCCCGTCAGCCCATTTCCAGTCCAAACCACCCCATGAGCCCATTTCCAATGCTAGCCCCCGTCAGCCCATTTCCATTCCTAGCCCTACCTCAGCCATTTCCAGTCCTATTCCAGCCCCTCATCAGCCCATTTCCAGTCCAAGCTCCCCCATCAGCCATTTCTAGTCCTAACCTACCCCCGTCAGCCTATTTCCAGTCCAAGCCACCCCATGAGCCCATTTCCAATGCTAGCTCCCATTTCCAATGCTAGCCCCCATCAGCCCATTTCATTTCCTAGCCCCACCTCAGCCATTTCCAGTCCTATTCCAGCCCCACATCAGCCCATTTCCAGTCCAAGCTACCCATCAGCCATTTCCAGTCCTATTTCAGCCCCCCCATCAGCCTCTTCACACTCCAAGCTCCCCCCATCAGCCCATTTGAAATCCTAGCCCCCCATCAGCCATTTCAAGTCATATCCTAGCCCTCTATCAATCCATTTCCAGTCCTAGACCCTCATCGGCCCATTTCCAGACCTATCTAGCCCCCCATTAGTCCATTTCCAGTCCAAGCCCCCCCCTATTACCCCATTTCTCATCCTGCCACTTCTATCAGCCCATTTCCAATCCTAGCCCCCCATCAGTCCTTTTCCAGTCCTATTCTAGTCCCATAAGCCCAATTCCAGAGCTCCCTCCCCCATCAGCCCATTTCCAATCCTATTTCAGCCCCCATTAGCCCATTTCCAGTCCAAGCTCTTCCCCTTCAGCCCATTTCCAATCCTAGCCCCCCTCCCCCCCCCCATCGGCCAATTTCAGTACTATCCTAGCCCCCATCAGCCCATTTCTAATTCAACCCCCCCCCTTTCAGTCCATTTCCAGTCCTACCCCCCTTCCCTGAAGAGCCCCACACCTGTCTAAGCGGCTTCAGAGGTGAGCCGGGGAAGCCTGTGTGAGGCCCAATTTCACCTATGCACTACCGCCAGCGTGAAGAGTGGTATTTTCCCTCACTCTGGAAGCTGTGTTCTAGTGAAATGCGCCACATGCCAAGAAAGGTTAAAGGGCATTTCCCAGCATTCATGTGCTTCATTAGAACACAGCTGCCCGCGTGAGGGAAAATGCCACTCTTCACGCTGGCAGCTGGGGCCTCCTGAAGAGCAAGTCCCTGTGCAAACAACATTCTTACACAATGGACGGGCCTGCCCTGCCTGGTGGTTGCTGTCTCAGCCTGTGGTGGGGTTGGGTGGTGTAGTTTATCGGTGCTGGCACTGGCCTGGAACACATGGGGACAGGGTTCAATTCTTACTTGCTCCCCATGTTTTGCAAGGCCTGTTGGCGTTACTCACACATGTTCTCAGTTCTTGGTACTCTCTGTCTATGTGGCTTTCTTTGCGTTTATTTTCATAGCACTCTAATGCAGGTCTTAGTGGTTTTCCGATTACCCGGCTACGTTTTACAGCGCACGGGGTGTCATGCTAGATTGCCTCATACCACAGGGCTGTCATTGCCTTTTGCTATTAACATGTTGGTGGTTACTGCAGTTTGGAGGGGAGTAGGGATGGTCTATGGGATAGTTAGTATGTTTGCGTGTGTTGATCTTTTAGGTCATCTGTCCTTTGTACTTGGGCATTTGTATCGTCTCCATAGAGTGCTATGTGGAGGTATGTTTCTGGTTCCGTGTTACCTGTTGCTACCTGTATGCTGCCTTCAGTTGTCACTGCTCTGTCCACATGAGATTCAGTCCTGCTTTGGATGTCCGTATATTTGGTGGTATGGTCTCACTGTGTGCCTGTTCTCTGGGTCCACAGGAGCACCGGCCAGTGGGCGTCACATCCTGTCTCTCACATTGGAGTTGTGCAGTGGGGCTGCGTTCCTTATTCTCTGTATTGTTGTTGCTCCTCCACATGCATTCCTTTTGCACATGCCCAGTCCATCTCTTTCGTGCCCTCTTTCTGTCCCTCACATCATGATTGTGTGCTTTCCTTGGAACATGTCTTCAGCTTTACTGCTATTTCTCTACTTACTGAGCTAGGGTGGTCCTTATCCTCTCCCAACCCCTGCTTGCTGCAGCATGGGTTGACCATCTGCACCACGTCGGGAGCAACACTGCCTCCTCTTGCAGGACCAGTCTGCAAAGCAGGCGGGTCTCAGGCTACGAAAAGTTGGGCTGGCATGTTGCCATTCTTTCATTATCGCTCAGGGTTTGCCTGCGGTGGGTGTGGGAGGGGGCTTTACTCCATACTGTTTCCTGTCTCATGTGGACCATAGTGCAAGTGGGTACCTTTTCGGGCATGCACGTGAACAGCAGCAATGGAATCGGGTGCGGCCATGGGCAGGCAGTGCACATGCACCACAGGAGCGGGTTTGATGGGTGACAGGGGGACACATTTTTGGTGTTTACACACATGGGGCATGCACGCATAGCAGGCACCACTATATATGTAGGCACAGACATGTTCACGGTGTGATTCCATAGCCATGGGTATGAACATGCACACGCTTATGGAATCAGCTCCGCTGGATGCCCGATTCCATCCTGCATGTTTCTGTCGGGGCTGCACGTCCTTTCCTGAATTGACCTCCACATGCATGTACATCCAAATACGTATACAGTTAAATAAATCAGTAAAAGTGAAAATAGAATACAACAGAAAATGATTAAACATCCATATGGGAAGGCTCAAAGTAATTAAAAATTTGTTGGGGTTTTTTTGCTTCTAAGCACTTTGAGCCTTCCCATATGAATTTTTAATTTATTTTCTATTCTATTTTCAGCTTTACTATTTACTTGACTGCTTGGATGTGCATGTACTACTTGGTTTGAGATAAAATAGTTATTTATTTACAATATTTATGAAATATTGATGTGTGGTATCTGATGTAATTTTAAACAGTCCATAATTAAATTAAAGATTCGTTTATTTATATAATTTATTCAGCTGTGATGATATTATTTATTTTTCTTTAATCTGGTTTATAATACCTACCTCTTTTAGATATTACCAGCCAACGCGAAGACAGGATCTTCCCTTCCCTGCCCCCAAGTCTACCACTGACCATGACATGGAGGAACCTGTGGAGGTCGTGGAGGAGAGGGATACACCCCCAATACCTTTTTTTTTTATTTTATTTTATTTATATTCTCTTATATACCGCACTGTTCTGCATCAGTGCGGTTTACATTGAACAAACTGAAATTACATTGAACAGGGCATTATAACTTGGAGATAACTATTTTACAGGGAACATGGGCTATGGAGGGTTAAGTGGCTTGCCCAAGACCACAAGGAGCACCTGTGGGACTAGAACCCCCCAAGAAATAACCTTGGAGTCCTACTTCCTCCTTCCCTCACCCAATCACTAAAAGTCATTAGATATAATATAGCAAAATCCCAGATTAGATTATCCTATCTAGAGGACATTAATCTAAGGATCAGTATTAAACCAGCATGGCAACCAGATTAAGTTAAAATACTAGCCATGGCATTTACCTTAATCCATATATACACCATAGAGCTAGCAACACTGAATATAAGGGTAGTGCAGTCATCTTGCCAGCACTATCTGTTTAGTTTAGGCCTCCTATAATTGAGCATTACTCTTGTTTATGTTTCTCTTGATAGCATAATGGAAGGAAGGAACTCACATTCTAGAAGATTTTAAATATTTTGTAGTTGAGGCATATGATCAGTTTATTTATTTTTTTAAGATTTCTTTTATACCGCTTTTCATGGTTATCAAAATAGTTTACATTTAACTCGAACATTATACATGGAAGAAGCCTAAATAACTATAATACAGTGAACCTTGGTAACTATTTACAGAAGAGATTGCAACCACGCTGAATGTGATCAGTATGAGCCATGTTTACAATTTACAAGTGAATGTTATGAGGTTCTGTTGGAGTTGAGGGATTAATGGCGTGGGCTTGAAGTCCTTCAATAGACCATTGCCAGTGGTGTGACGTCAGTGGATAAGGTGATGTTAGGTGTTTAGAGAAAAAGATATTCTGGGTCACTTATTAAGACACGATCAAGAGTTTATTTTTTACTGGCAAACCTTCCATCTGAAAGGTCTGAATCAAGAAATCAAATGACAGTGGTTTTATTAATGAAATTACTAAGTGCAGCGGCAACATCTAGCCTTTTATGATCAATTAACACATTTCCGTGCTTTGACTCTGACACAAAAGAGGTATTCGAGGCGCATGCATGGCGTCAGTCTGACTGTTGAATGAAGATGAGAGCGCATAGAGCATGTGAGTTCCTAAAAGAAATGCTGCTGAATCTTTAAACAGAAAGAAACAACGAGAGAAAACAATTTCTGCTTTATTTTTCACGTTTTATGTATTTTTCATGATTCTGCAGATTGATGGACACTCCCCAATGAAGCTCCAATATGGGTGAAACCCACAGCCAAGTTGGAGTTAGGTTTCTGGAGACTGGTATTGTTGATACTCATCACATTGGGACTTTAATGAACATAAGTGGTCTTTCAGTCACATATGAATGATAAAGTATGCATTAAGAATTGTTCAGGGTAAAGGAGTATACAGGAAGAGCAATGATGAAATAGTTTCTAGTCCAACAAGGATTCAAGGTCGCCTTTTAGGAGTTCTTTGTCATTTGAATTTTTATCAAAGTTTATCACTTTTGTGCAATTTTAGGAGGATAATAAGTAAAATAATGAAATTATAAATAACAAATAGAAATATAATATTAACAAAAAACAGGGGGCTTTTCCATCAGAGTACTTTTAATAGGTATTTAAATGAGCACACCTTTTTGATCTATATCACAATCTAAACTAAACATATAAATTATCCTTTTAGCAAATGAATATTTTTGTTAAATGGATAATTTGTATCCCACACTCACCCTGTCCCAAACCCACCCCAGAAATATAGAAATAATATCTGGCCAGTCAGTCAGATATTTGGCCCAATATAGTCTGTATATTTTTTTTTGAAACACATGAAAACTCTAATTAAATGTTCTCTAGGTACCGATGAATATAAAAATTGTTTTGGATATTGGTCTACCAATAGGCAGCCCTTATGTGCATATGTGAGTTACTAAGTTTCAATATACATCATCCCATATACAGTAGACATACAGCCAACGCCATTTCAACCCCTTATTGGGCCCTGGGCAAACCTTTGAGAATGACACCCCCCCCCCCCCCTCCTCCCAGAGCAGCACAGTTACAGTAATTTATTTCTCTTTTTTTCTGCTCTCTCAGGCTGCTTACAAGAGTAGATGGTGCATTAGTGAACAGACTGAAGATGTTTTGCTTGCGGGCCAATCTTGTGATATGAGCTCATACCGAAAGACTGGCTTGCAAGCAGGAAGTCGTTGGTCTGTTCACTAAAGCGTCACCCACCTCTCTTGCAAGTGGACTGAGGGAGCAAAGAAAAGGGAACCAAATTCATTGGAAAAGGCACTCAGTGACGTGGATGGTAAACTCTTTTGGGCCTTGCTTACCTATGGGCAGCAAGGCCGCTAGGCCCCCACTGTGCAGGGGCCTAGGGCAGATGCTCTTTTTGCTCATAGGTAAAAGCAGCCCTGCATACAGCCGTATCTTCTCCTATCAGGAAAGATAATTATTTCCTCCAAGCCCAAGCATAAATCCTTTCTAATGTATAAGTCTCCCAGCCACTAAGGGCAATAGGCCAAACTGTGATGTACTGTACAGTAACAGAGCATTGCCTTCATGTCATAGGGTCCACTATAACACTTAGAACTATTCAACATACTGAGTAAAAACACAGTGCATATAAATGGATGATAAAATAAGTCTATGCTTCAATCTTGAAATAAAATGTACTCTAGAAGTTGCACAGCAATGTTGCACCCCTTCCATGGAAGCCATGTTTTACTGAGAACAGGCAGCTCTGAGCTAGCGAATATTGCAGTGGTGTCAGATAAATTTAAGGAAACCACTTTCACATTTGAGCCCTCCTCATGTGAAGAAGCCATGACTGCCAAGATGTTGTGAGGGCGCACCATGCAGGGTGACACATTCAGAAGCCATGGCAAGCTCTCCTTTGAAAAGGCCTTCGTGTAACTGCTATGGGAAAACATGCTCCACGACCACACATGAATGGAGATGATTTCCTTGATTGTATCTTTTTATTATTATTATTTATGAGGCATAATTTATGAGTGCTGAAAAGCAAACTAAAATGAGTGATGACTAGCCACAGCCAAAGTCATAAATCAGAGTAGCGAAAGATGTGGTGATTGGGATCGAATCTATTGAATTAGCCGTTGCCCTTAGCCATTACAGGTGCTGGAAAGACCTTTTAATATCTGCTTATCTCTCTCATGGGAATATGATAACTATCTCATTACATACCCATAGGAAACAAATTATTAAACGGTCTGCCTTGCAGAGTTAAGCCTGTTTATGTCTTTTATTAATTACTAGCATCTGGGATTATCTGAAAGAAGTTACAGCTAAACATAACTTTTTTATAATTTCTCACTTTTTTCTAGATTATGTTATTAGCTGAAGATTCCCTGGCCTCTTATTATACCTACTATTTTGGGGGGCTATTGATGAGAGGGGGTGTCTTGATGTTTTTATGGCAAAGGCAGTATGGAGTTATGCCAGTATAGCTGTCAGGAAAGGAATTTGGTTTTCAAGCACTACGTAGTGCCTTGGCTCGCATATGGTTTACCCCTGATATAAACCTGTATATATATTGCGGTGTTAGAAACTCACTATGTACCTCAAATCTCTCCGATCCTGATATTCTTTTTTTTTTTAACTCATCCACTGATTCCCAACCCTGCCTGTTTCTTTAATTCTGTTATATTGGGGAATTAAAAACTTTACTAAAAACGCAAACCGTGATTTCTTAGGATTCCACTAATATGAAATGGCCATGCTGAGCGCCATGTACAACAGAGCTCTGATGAGGCACTAAAAGCTGCTAAAATCTCCCTGAAGGATGAATTGGGAGATGTAGCTGTACCCTTACACAGATGGATTGGAGGAGGGGGAGGCAGGAAGGGGATTATTGCCCTATCAGAATACACATTTTTTGTCAGCTGACGGTCGCATTTCGACTGCCAGTGTAAAAGTATGTATTAACGTGGGCAGCATCTTTGGTAGTTATCTTAACGGTCCCCTGAAGAAATTATGCTGAAACGTCTGGCTGGTACTGGGGCTGTACGTTGGGATCATAAGTTGATTTGAAGAGTCCAGTCCTTTTTTTGTGGAAGCTGAGTATATTACTCTATTTTTTAGAGTTATTTTTCAGAGTTATTAATATCATAAGGGCGGACATTTGTGTTTGATTTTACATGGTGGAGGTCATTGATGTTATATAACACAATTGCTGCTATTGGGTGCGAACCTAAAGACAGCAGTGTTTTTTTATACTGAGACCTCGTGTGTGATTTTTGATCCTTCATAGTGCTGAAAATGTACGGGGCCTTAGCATTGGTCCTACAGCATTAGAAAAGGAGCTAAATGTGTTAGTTCTTTAAACAGTATTTGATTTTTAAACGTGCTCGCTTAAGTAGAAAAAAATGGCAGCTCACCCTGGGTTTCCCTTTAAATATTCCGGTAAGGGCAGGGCAAGGTGGTAATAAATGAAAAAGGATAATATCAGTACCAGTATCACCAGCTCTAACCTATCCAGGCAGAAGAAGACTCAAGCCAGGAATAAAACTGAAGCTGCTCTGCATGGCGGGTACAACGCTGCCTCTGAGCCACCGGTTCAGCTCATATGCCCAAACTGTTACGACCACACGTGCTAAGAATGTTCTATCATTCTACTTCTGTGAGAAAAATTTAACGTATAGTCTAAAATCTATCGACTGCAGCCTCAAACTTATGAAATGCCACATAACTGTGATTTCAGAAATCATTTGATGGATCTCTACTGTGATGTGAGAAAAATATCCATTTGTTCCTTAAAGATGACCTCGGAACTGCTTTGTTAGATGACAGCTATCTTCCTCTCTGTGTCTCACTTTCTGCAGTAGGATTTAAAATGCAGCCCCTCTTCTCCCCAACTACCTCGATTGCCATTCCTCTCTTCAGATCTCTGAGATGCAAGAAGGAACTTTTGTGAAGTTAGCTCAGCAAAGCCAAATGCAAGCTACTGTAGATCTGTTAGGAAAAATTGTATGAGATGTTTTACTGCTGTTAGAATTATTCATGGAAACCTACTAAGGAATGCATATACTAAAAATCACTCCAGCAGCCACCTTCTATTGCCATCTGGATCTATCATTCTGATTGATCACTTTGTAATTGGCTATTATTGGACCTAATTTAACCCTATACACTCACACATCCATCTAGTCTGTCTGCTGTACCTGACATTCTACAAATTACTTACTCATACAAATGATGGCCCAGGGCAACCTTTCACAATATTCATGCTTAATTATACAAATGTTTTTTTTTCTTTTTTGATAAATAAGATTATGCTTCCTTCCGTATGTTTATTCTCTCCTTGATGAAAGCAAAATTTAATTTTCATGCAGATTTGGCAGATACGACCATCCTCAATAAGTGCTGAGTGTTATGCAGCCCACAAATCAGTCTGATTTTTGGGAAGCTGACAGAATTAGTGGATAATATCCAAAGAGTCATGCTGTTTCTTTAAAAAATTAGATCAACTATGAGTTTGCTAAATTTGTAAATCCTAGAAATGCACCATTTCTAAGGAAACATTACCTGGGCTCTGATCCCCATTATATTTCTAAAATTTAGATAACTGCTTACTGGAAATTCATAAAGTCAGACTTAGGGAGTTGCTTACCAAGTTGTGCTAATTTTTTGCAGGTATCAAACGCAGAGATCAAAAATCAGCATGTGGTGTGTGCAATAGTGGTGTGGGCATGCATAGCATGGCCCCAACAGATACCATACTGATTTGTATCCTAACATATGCAAATGACCTTCGTGCTTAATGTGGATGTGCTTAACGCCACCCATTGAGGTTGCGTTAAGTATACACACAGTAATTGTGCATTCAAATGGCAGGTGAAATATTGGGCATCCTAATGGCAGATGAAATTTAAAGTGGACAAGTGCAACATTATGCACATAGGAAAGAACAACCAAAATTAGAGTTACATGATGCAAGGTTCCACATTAGGACTCACCACCCAGAAAATTGATCTAGGCATCATTGTAGATAATACCTTGAAACCCTCTGCTCAGTGTGCAGCAATGGCCAAGAAAGCAAATAGAATGCTAGGAATCAGAAAGAAAGGAATGAAGAATAAAACAAAGGACATTGGAGATTTCCACAAAAAAACTAAAAACCCACCCCTTCCTTGAATACTACAGTGTGGACCCTCATTAATCTGCCAAGCATTAAGATAACTGTTCCACAATGCATGTAAATAGTTGGAACCCATCTCCCTAGTTGCTCCAAAACCCCTCCCTACAACCCCTACAACAGTTGTTTTTATTTTGACGTCACATTACACAGCGTTAAATGCAAACTGCCTTGACTTATAGAAAGACGGTATATAAATTTTGTTAAATACATTATAATGCCTCTGTATCACTCCATGGTGTGACTGCACCTTGATTATTGTGTGCAGATCTGATCGCCATATCTAAAAAAAGAATATAGCAGAATTGGAAAAGGTGCAGAAAACAGCAGCCAAAATGATAAAGGGGGTGGAAGGATACCCCCTATAAGGAAAGGCTTAAAAGGTTAGGGCTCTTCAACTTGGAAAAGAGACGGCTGAGGGGAGATATGATAGAGGTCTATAAATTAATGAATGGAATAGAACGGGTAAACATAGATTGGTTATTTACTCCTTCAAAAAGTAGAAAGACCAAGGGACATGCAATGAAACTATAATATAGCACATTTAAGACTAAAAAGAGAAAACATTTCTTTACTCAATGTGCTAGAATTCATTGCCAGAAGATGTAGTAAAAGCTGTTAGTACAGCTAGGTTTGAAAGAGATTTGGTCAAATTCCTGGAGGAAAAGTCCATAACCATTCATTATTAAAGAAGACCATGGAAATCTGCTGCTTCTCCTTGGGAGAAGCAGCATGGAAATTATCTATTTTCTGGGAACCTGGCAGGTACTTATGACCTGGATTGGCCACTGTTGGAAACAGGATACTTTGCTTGATGGACCTTTGGTCTTTCTCTGTACTTGGAATCCCAATATGCCATCTTGATATGAGTAAAGCCATTTCTTATTAGGGCTCTTAGGATTTGAGTTTTGAGCATATTTGTAATTTTTTTCCACTTGTTAATGTGTTGCTATGGATCCCTTCGATGTTTATAGTGCTTGATTTTGTGATCAGACACTTTTTTAGCCCTGGTGTGATTGCTGATATATGTTAAGCATTCAGATATAGCATTTTCACATAGCTGCAGGTTATCAGCAACAGGCTGCAGCAGTTCAAATTTTACCCGGGTATCCTTATGGGCTTTTAATTCTCTTTGTCTTAGGCACATGGAGCCCGATATTGGAAATGTTAGGTGGCTAATAGGCAGAAAAATCTGGCCAAAATCCACGTAAAACTCAAAATGCAGGTAAACCCAATCTTAAGTAGCGTGCGCTTGACTGGATATTACTGCAAGTTACAGTAGCGTAACTGCGTATGCACGAGGGCATAACAAGGCAGAGTCTGTGTATGGCTTCTGCATACGTGCAGAATGCAGATATCCCTTGCTAGTGTCTGGGCACATATAAGGGCCAAAAGCAAGTAGCTCTATGCCAGGGTTTTAACTGGTTACAGGACCGACAAAAATCCATTTTGGCTGTGTGTGTATAAATCGCTAGCAGAGCATTCAAACTGGAGAAGAGATACAAGACATGGGCAGAAGAATGTGGTTGCTACCCATGCAACATCAGAGGTGGAGACGCCATAGATAGGCAAGGCAACAGTGGCAGCAGCAGCCGCAGCAGCTGATATTGGCCAGGGCAGGGCAGAGACGCTACCGGACTCCCTGGGGTACTGAGCAAGGGTCACTTATCTGCAGCTGACCACAGAGGGAGGTCTTCCAGCATTACCGCCTTGATTTGCCTTTATTTATTTAACATTTCTTATATACTATCTTTCAATGGTATCAAGGCAGTTTACTTCAAACACATCTGAACATAAGTTACATATAATATAATTACAACAAACAATAGATTACATGCTAATAATGAGACATCACAGACCTCTGTGCATGCTTCACTTGGTCCTGCCATGATGCGCTTGTCTTACTCACAGTCTGCCCTGGACCAGACAGCTGCCACTGGACACCTCAGTGATGCCTGTCTACTAGGTGAGTGATGCATAACTGAAGCTATGGTTGCATGCTGGTATGTGGGCGTGGGGCTGTAAGGGCTACTGGCTAGGACTGTTGGGGACATGGGGAAGTGTCCAGTTTGTGTGAGACAGGCACAAAGGGAGGATGATAGAGGGACTACCTGGTCACCTGTATGGGGAGGCGATGCATGTGCTAGAGGACAGCAACCTCAGGTTGGAGAGACTGGGGTTTCTAGTCCCACAGGTGCTCCTTGTAGCCTTGGGCAAGCTACTTAATCCTCTGTTGCCTCAGGTACAAAATGTAGATTGTGAGCCCTTCGGTGACAAGGGAAATGTATACCATACCTAAATGTACACCGCTTTGACCTGGTGAAAGCGGTATATAAGCATTGCTAAATAAATAAATGGGGGATGGCCCCAGAGTGAGTGGAAAGTTGTCATGCCATAGGTAGGCAGGTGTCCCATCTGACCCCTGTCTCTGAAAATGTGTTAGCAAGAGCTGACAGCACATGTCCTGGTAGCCCAACTGAGATGGGGAGCAGCACGTATTGGGAACTGTTGGAGCACAGAGTTATCAGAGTTTGCCCAGTACTGATAACTATGTAGAGGGAGTGAGCACATGGTGGTGAATTGCACTGGGGACAGGGCAGCTGCAGATAGCCCCTCCAGTGTTGTAGCAGGATGCTGGGATGCCGGGGTTGCGTAGCATGGTTGTAGAAGATGTCACACATGTATCTTGTGTTTAGAATGGCTGTTGCACAGACCGCAATCCCCTACCAATGGCTCTACATCAGTGGTTCTCAACCTTTTTTGTACCATGACCCCTTTTACCATTGGTCAACTTGTGGTGACCCCCAATGATAAAATCAAATGCGTCTCTCTTCCTTTACAGTTAACGCATTGTCGCTGTAATCATTTGCTGAATTATTAATATATTATAGGCCTTTGCAATAATTTTTTATTTATACAATTTACTTATTTAAACCACAATAATTAATCACAATAACAAGTAACAATATTTGATTTCAAAATTATGATGATTTTGTAGTCAAATCACTAATATGAAATAAAATTATTTTTTCTACCTTTGTTGTCTGACCAATTTATTCTCTGATCATGCTTGTCCCGATCTGAGGCTTCTGCTTTCCTGTCTTCTCTTAGCTCTCTTTCTGTGGTCTATGGTCCATCTGCCATTTCTTATTTATTTATTTATTTACATTCTCTTATATACCGCGCTATTCTGCATCAGTGCGGTTTACATTGAACAAACTGAAATTACATTGAACAGGGCATTATAACTTGGAGATAACTATTTTTACAGGGAACATGGGCTATGGAGGGTTAAGTGGCTTGCCCAAGACCACAAGGAGCACCTGTGGGACTAGAAACCCCAGTCCTTCCGGCCCAAGGTTGCTGTCCTCTAGTGGGATTTGAACCCCCGACCTTCCGGCCTGAAGTACCTTGCCCCAACCACTAGGCCACTCCTCCACTCCATTGCAGAGCCTTTCTGTCTCTAAACGGGCTCCGTGCAGCATTGTCCCGCCTCCAAAGGAAGTGGTAAACAACTTCCTTTGGAGGCGGGACAATGTTGCATGGAGCCCGTCGAGAGGCAGGAAGGGCTCCGCAATGGGTTTACAGGCATAGCCATGGTTCCCTAAGAGGCAGGGAGCCGCGACTGCATTAGAAGGGAAGCAGTGAGTTTGCTGCTGCCGAGAAGTGGACTCGGCAGCAACTTGTGCGCTTTTTTTTAACGGCGGAGTGAGGCGACCCCCGCTAAATCCTGTGGCGACCCCCGTGGGGGTCGCAACCCACAGGTTGAGAACCGCTGCTCTACATGCATGTGTCCCCTCCTTCCCTTTTTGACTCCACAGGTGATAGGAGATACTCGCTGAGGACTTGGCTCGTGACACCAATGCGCTATGCACAAACTTCCCAAGAGGAGAACTACAACAGAGTGCTGGCATGTATAAGAGCATGGTGGAGCAGTCATTTGGGATCCTGAAAAGCAGATTCCAATGCCTTGATGGGAGTGAGGGAGAGCTGCTGTACAGCCTTGAACAAGACTACCGCATCTTTACGGCATGCTGAATTCGCCACAATATTGCCATATAGCGGGGGATCAAGCTGCCACAGAAGGAAGTGTTTGTTGATATGGAACATTCAAATGAGGGGCCGGAAGAGGATGACCACACTGGCAGCCAGCATGTGACAATAGCGGTGCAAGCAGCAAGAGAACGTCTAGTGTGAGTACACCCATTTATTCACAGAACATGCAGTAGAGATCACCAACACCATCACTCATGTGCCCCCTTCCCATCTTGAATCTCCTCCTGTAACCCTCCAATCTTCCTCCCAACCCAGGCATTATGCCTCAGTGGTAGTGTCTCTGAGGCATTGAGGCCTCATCAGACTGTAGCCTGAAGATCCCTGAAGTCATGCCATCACTCCCCAGGGATGCAATTGCCTCAGGTGCCCACCTCACAGCTGCAATATCAGTTAGGGAGCATGAGATGGAGGCCATGAAGGCAGCTGTCTCCCTGGATAGATAGTGCACTGCCTCCTGGTACCTCTCCTGCTGCTCTGCCATTTCACGCATCAACTGGATTGAGTCATATAGCTCATGGCTTATCCTCTTGAGGTTTGTGAGGATGCCCTTAGTCAGGCAGATCATCTCTGCCCCGTCTTGCAGCATCTGCTGTTTAGCAGCATCAGAACAGCTGTTGATGGGTTGCTCAGGGATGGAGAACTCCAGCTCCAGCAGATCCTGGGCTGTGGCTGAGGAGGAATGAGTTGCTGCAGCAGTGGAGTCTTCCCGAGCGCTGTGGACTGTGGCAGATGCAGCGATGTGGCTGAGTTGTTCAGACAGATCTGGGCTCTCATCGGAGAGTCTGGGGTCTATCTGTGGGAGAGACAGTAAGCAAAGGGTTAGGGTGAGGGGGAATTCAGCTGCCTACCTAAGGAGGTCGGGGATGTGTGGGCTGACACATATGGATTCACCCCCCCCCCCCCCATAGAGTGGAGGAGCAGTGAATATAGGCCATGGTACAGGGTGGAATTAGAGAGACATACTATGAGACTGGCAAGGGATTAGGAGTGCATGTATTGCTAATGCTGGAACACCACTGAGTGTACGAATGTGTAGTTGATAATTAGGAAGTTGTTATGGTACAAAGCACATCTTAGAGGTGCTAACTGTAATTCCCCACTTGCCTCACAGGGGTCATCGGTCTTTCATCAATGAACTGCTGTGACTAAACAGAAGGGAAGACCTGTGGATGCATGGCACAAGGAGGAGAAGGGGGACAACTGTCAAACCCGGACCTTGTGTAATGAACAATGTGGCAATGTGGAAACACACTCATTTGACTAATGTGGTGCTACCTTTTCCTTGGCCCATTCACCATGACCTGTGTAATTGGGGTCAGGCATGGTGGTGGTACTAGGTTGTGTGACCTTGCATGGTCGGTTGCAGTTCTCCCTTGAGTGATGGATGGCTTTTGGGGGGGGCAGGCTGAGGTTGTGGGTTTGAGGGTCATCTCCTTTTGGCTTGCCCAATGTCATGCCCCACTCCCACCTCAACACTGTGCATACTAGGGCCTCTGCCTTCTCCCTGCTGAAATTCTCCTTCTCCAACTCTCCATTTTGCCTGTGACCACTGTTGGGGGGGGGGCTACTCAGGGAGTGTGCCAATGGGAAGCCCTGCAGTGGACACCCGGACATCACGACATGGGGTTTTCGTTACCAGTGTCTGTGGTGTGTCCTCACCATATTACACAGGTATATTGGAAGGTATATTGAGTGATGCGTGGGCTTCCACCCTAGTGGTTAGTCCACTAGGCCCCATATATGCGGGTATTTTGTCCCCTACGTGTATTGCCTGCATTCCTCCAATATGATGCCCATCTTAAGTTGCATACAAGGGCTTCTGTGCCACTTTCTGCACATTCACTAACCCTCATATTGTGGTTTACCCACATTTAATCTGCCTTACTCATGATTCGTGCCTTTCTTTGAGCATGTGTTTCCTTGTACATTGCGACGCCTTCACCGCCTTATGAAATATAGGGCCCATGGTAACTATAAACTTGCAAATACATTAGGTAAAAAGAACAGAACTACCTCAACCTTTTCATAGCATAACGGTAAAAGGGATAGACTCAAGAGTAATCTGAAGAAATATTTCTTTACAGAAAGGATGGTGGATGCATGGAACAGCCTCCTAGTGGAGCTGATTGAGACAAAAACTGTATCTGAATTCAAAAAAGCTCAGGATGAATAAAGAGGATCTCTGAGTGAGAGGAAGAAATTGTAGAAATTAATCGTTCTCATGGATGGGCAGATTGGATAGATTGTATGGTCCTTATCTGCCATCGTTTTCTATGCAGCTTATTCCAAGGTGGAATAAACTGTGTGCCACCCTGGTGCTCCCTGTGATCTGAATTGGCCCTGTACGTCCGGGTGCCCGGCCCACCCATGCTCCACCTCCGTACTGCTCTCCCCACACAGCGGCTCTGTGAGGAGCATCAGGATCCAAAAACGGCTTCAAAGAGGTGGGTTTTTAGCCTGGATTTGAATAGGGCTAGAGAAGTGGCCCAATGCACAGACTCAGGTCGTTTGTTCCAAGCTTATGTAGCAGTGAGATGGAATAAACAAAGTCTGGAGTTGGCAGTGGCAGAGAAGGACACAGATAAAATGGATCTGCCAGAGGAAAAAAGTTCCCTAGGAGGAGTGTACAGTGAGATAAGAGAGGAAAGGTAGTGAGGAGCAGCAGAATGAATGCACTTGTAAGTCAGTAGGAATGGCTGCATTTGGCTCTAAAGAAAACTGGGATAACATGCACACTGCATCCATAGTTATAACCCTAATTTCTCAATGAGCAAGGGGTGGCTGGATGTTTAAGACAACTGCCTCACTGGCTTGATGGTTGTTTGAATTATTATAAAGTTTAGAGATAAGACATGGGAGGGGGCCTGACTGTTAGATTAAGGATGGACTGAGCAGTAATGAAAAGGGAAAATGACTGTGAGGTTCCTCAACCAGCTTGCAGGTGGCTCATTTCCTAAGGAAACTTTGACAGGGGATGTCAATATGCCCCACATGGCTAACTGATCACTGGTATCAACTCTATGGGGTATGTTTACTAAACCGTCTTAATGTGCGCTCTGTGACGTTATTGCGCGATAAGGTACCTTATCGCGTGATAATGGCGCTTTATCAGGCGCACAGGTACCTTATCGCGCGATAACGCGTGCAGCGGCGCAAACGAGCGCTGAAGGCAGGGAAAGGCTCCCGGTGAAATCCGAGGCTGAAAACTAACGCCAGTGAAACCCTGGCGTTAGAGCTGATTTAAAGGGAAGAGAAACCATTTCTGTCCGCAATGTACAGCAAAACCAGGGAAACCTACAAAAAAGTGATAAGTGTGATACATGTGCACGGAACAAAAGGGCAAATAAACATTGAAAATGACCCCAAAAAAATATAAAAAAACATAACCAAGCTGGCAATAGTGATATTAATGGGAAACGTCGAAAAACACTCCCAAGAAAGCTCCAAAAAAGTGATATGAATTTTGGAAGGGTCTATGCTCCGTCCCCATACAAGGTGAATGATCCCACAGTGAAATAGCGCTGCTCAGGATTTCCCTCTCCATTGGACAGGTTTCCTATGGCATGCACATGTTCCACAACAGCAGGGCGGGCATGTCGGAATGGGCAACTGGACAGATGCTGGGAAAGGGAACACAGAGGGCTGCAGGCGGCACATGCTGTGCTGCAGCTGGGCCACAGTGCGGACTAGGGTGATGCCTAGGTGGCCCATAGGAATGCTGAAACAGTAGAGCAGCCAGACAGCAACTGATGAGGGCCCAGCATGGGCATGAGTGTGCTTCCCACTGTGTCATAGGGGATAGTACCCAGCAGGTACTGTGGGGCCTGGCACTGCAGTACCCCCAAGGGCACAGAACATTGGCAGGCGGTGCTGGGGGGAAGCGTGGACATCTATGCAGGCACCTCTACCCCAGAACCTGCAAAATAGGCAGCCGACTACCCGCACAATGGATGGCCTGAGACTGTGCTCCACCAGCACCACCAACAGACGGGCATGTCAGCAGGGTGGCAGAGGGGTACTGGTGGTGGAGGGGGCAGTGTAGGCCCTGTGTAGGTGGGTGCCATGCACTGCAACAGACAGGCCCTGTCTGACAAACAGTCATGGTATCCCCAGGGAATGCACTGTCTATGTGGCAACAAGGTGATGCAGTGCATACAGCCAGTGTGTTCAGGAGCAGAAGGTCACAGGTTCAAGACCCAGCTGTGGTTCCTGCCAACTCAGCCCCCATATTTTACCCACTACTACAATGTGCTAATACAGACAGAACCTGTAGTGCATATGATGTAGACATGCCCAAAACACCTACATTTTACCCTACAGAGCACAGACACCATAAATATGCGCATTACCTAGAGCAGAGTCTCCCAAATGCAGTCCTGGAGGGCCAAACACCATTCAGGTTCCATGCTGCCTCTAATAAATGTGGCTGTGCTGCATTGCTATGCACCGCCTCCATGGTATGCAGATGTATCTCATGCATATTCATTAGGGACAGCATGAAAACCCGAACAGTGTTTGGCCCTCCAAGACTGGAGTTGGGAACCTCTGCCCTAGAGCAGTGGCCAACAGGGGCAGACACACCCTCACCCACAGGCTTCATTATCCCAAGCCTCCTGGAGAGGCAGGATGTTGGGTCCTGCGTGCATCTCCCCATACTAGCACTTGCATACTTTAGCAATGCCACCCTAAACATGGGTAAACTGTACACAGCTATCAAAAGGTTGCTATGATAACTGGCAGATAGCAATTCCTATGTTAAGCACAATTGGCTGATTGAGCTGCATCATAGCAACCTTTCTGATGTCTTTGGAGTGTGCCTCAGGTCTGGTGTCTGACAGAGTGACCCCAACAGTATTGCATACCATAGCCATGTCTGCACTGTGCCCAGGACTGGTGTGGTAGCCAGGGCTGCCAAACACCTCTATAGTTGCACAATGCTGGCATAGGTGTGTGGAGTGTGTGTCTGTCTATCCAGTGTATGGTGGCTGCCAACACCCTCCACAGCCCACACTGCTAGCACTGTTGCCAGTATTGGTCTGCCAATGTGCATAATGAGGAGCAAGTTACTGTGGGAATAGCCTGGATAGGGTGCCTGGCCTGGCTGCATCTGCACAGGGCATAGGGCAATGGCTTAGATATTGTAGTGCCCGGCCACCACCTTCACGGACAGCGTGGCCACAGCATGTCCTGTTGGGAGGTCACTCTCACCCTGACTGAGCAGTGACCACGGCATGGCTAGGTTCCTCCATAGTGCTGTATAGTATTTCTTTCATGTGATATTTATGGGTTCTCTTTTGGGGCTCAGTCACTGACTTATCTGCTTGGTGTGCATACTGACATCCCAGTTCTGGGTACATGCATCTTCTCCAGGACCATGCACTAGCTAGCAGACTATCTGCAGCTAGTATGTGTCTTGCTGGAACACCGTGCAGGGGCTGAAGGCTTGCTGCTGGAGAATGTCAGATAGTGGTGGGGGGTAGCTGAGCATTTCCATGCCTACTGTCTGTCTGCTATTGCTTTATGGATGTGTACAGCTCTGCATTGCCTGCCCTGTAGGGTGTCTGTTCCCCAGCAGGACTGGGGTTAATGGTCCCCTCTCCTGCCACCATTGCAGGGAGGTAGAATGTGGATCTATTGGTGGGTGATCCTGTTTCCCACCCTGAGCCCCAGAGGGTGGGTTGTGTGTTGGTGGTACATAATCTGCCTATGAATCCAAACACCCACCCACTCACATCCATCCATCATATCATATCATGTAACCATGGCACCAATACAGTATATGCACTATTCTGGGTGCATCATAGCCCATAAGGGCTAGACATGACTGAGAAATACAATAGGAGACAGATGTAACCTAGATGTGTCTGCAGGAACTACCTATCACACACAGTAGCACTGATGGGGACCTGCAGCATGGCACATTTCGGCCATGAAAAGTGCTGTGGACCTGGTGCTGGGCGCCCCACCTCACCCTCAGGATGAGCACAGTACCTGCACAATGTGACGGTCTGTGGCTACTCTGTGCCAGTACCACACACGGTCAGTTCCCCCTACCAGGTCGAGGTACTGTGGGGGTGCATACCCCATCTTGTGCCCATCTGTCGACTGCTGATTTGCATGTGCAGTGCTTCATGGGTACGGGTGGGTTAACCCTATCCTGGTAACCACAGCAGACAGTTTGTGTGGTGACATGCAGTCCTTCTGCAGCCAGCCAGGGGCTTGTTAGCAGCTGTAGCCTACTGGTTACTTCACTGCCTGTGAAGCCAGAGGTCATGGGTTCAAACCCATGGTGGGGTTATTTGATAGGGCTGTCTGAGGCATTGTCTATTTTTAATGTACATTAGTGCTGCCAGCAAAAACACCCTCAGAGTACTGTACCCTTAAGGTGCCCCATAAGGCACCTTATAGGGTGCCTTATAAGGCGCCCTATCAAGTGCCTTATAAGGTGTCCTATAGGGGACATTATAGGGTGCCTTGGCAGACAGTGCACTTTACAATGTGCACTATGGAATGAATTATGGGGTGCCTTATGCGGCACCTTAGGTTACGCCACCGTGAGGGTGTGTTTGCTGGCAGCACTAATTAAAATAAAAGTAAAATGCCTCAAAAAGCACTACTTAAATGTAAAGGGTAATGCCTCAGCCAGCCTTATGCATTAGGCACACTGGGGGATTGAACTCATGACCCCATACCATCAGTCAGTGTATTAACCATAATGCTACCTCTCTGCTTCTATATTTGCATGTCTGCGCACCTACTTAAGATTATCGCACGTTAATGTGCTTAGCGGCGTTTTGCCTGATAATGTGCGCAGCGCGCGTTATCGTGCGATAATCCCGTTTTGCTACGTTAAGACTGAAACCCCCGCTCCTTTTATGCATCCTGCATACTATTGCCAGGCGCACGTTAAGACTGCTTAGTAAACATACCCCTATGGGTGCTATTTCTGCTCAGAAGCTACCTTGTTCTTGTTTGGATACATATATACCTAAATACATTATACCTAAATCATCCCTTACAATGCACTTGCAAACATTAACCTAGTTCCATGTATCCTTGTTATACAAACCTTAATTTAGTTTATGTACCCTTGATTTCCCTCCCCCTCTATCCCCACCACACTTATTTGTTACATACATTTCCTTGTAAGCCGCTTAACAGCTCTGTTAATAAGACAGTTGTGTTGTTTGTAAACCGTTATGACTGGTACATATAGCGGTATAAAAAAGGTTGATAAATAAATAAATATATAAAAGCAGTCATTGGTCTTCTTGCCATAGCTTGGTTGTTACCATTCATGTTTTCTGGTGCCTTTGAATCCTTGCGGTGACCTTTATTCTCTCTGGATTTAGAATCTTCATTATGAAGTCCCCCATATTCCAAAATCTGATCCCCCTCTATGTGTCAGCTCTGTGAGTGTCAGTGAACCCTGTCCCAGACCCCAGATTCGTGTGGCTAAAGCTGGAGGCAATCAGCACAAGAGGGCTCGACCCAAAGGGAAGGCAGTTACTACAGCCAGAAGTCTGTTTCCATTGTTCCGGGCCCAGGAGTGCTACATCCAATCGGCAGTTTTGTCTGTGCATCTCAGGTTTTTTTTCTTGTGTAAGGTCCCCTTACCAATTTAACCATCACAAAGACAAAGCCTGGAATAGCCTACCAGAAGATGTAGTGCAAGTCAACACTGTAATGGAATTTAAACATATTTGAGACAGATACATATAGTAGTGGTAAAAGAGAGTTGAAAGGTTAAATAAAAACAAGGGGAGCGCTGGTGTTGGTTTAAGTATGGAAATGTATATGCTCATTTATCCAAATGATAAGAGTCCAAAAAGAGTTTGTAGGAGTAGCCCAGTGGATAGAGCAGCAAGTTAAACACCAGAGAAGTCAGGGTATAAATCCTTACTTCACCTTGCATTGCCTCAGGTACAACTTAGGTTTAAGTCCACTTGCACAGGGACATGACTTGTGTACCTGCCTAAAACTTTCATTGGGCTTGAATTTGGAAAAGGCAAATAAATATCAGCTCCAAATCCAAGTGAGAGAAGGTAACAAGGTAAACTGGAGGGTCAATTTACCTAATGGCATATTATAACTGTCAAATTTTAAGCAAAGGCTGTGAAGATCTATTCAATGATTTCATCATTTATATCTTTCAAAAGCGACTTCAAGCCAGTAAACAGTTGGTAGACTTTAACCTTTCACAAATTACTCTGTTGGTGCAGAAGCCCACATCTGCCTCAGCCAAGCTTCAGTGGTAAATGTGACCACTCAGCCACCTCCATCTTCACAACAGTTGCCTCGGCGTATAACATCAGTAATGTCAAGGACTTCCTCATTTCAGTGGAGGGAGCCTCAATTGCCTAATGGCTTCACCCTGATATAAGTTTCTCACATCAGTGACATTTAGAGGTCTCTCCTAATTAATGAGCAAAATGTCATATTTCATTCAAACACATAATATATTCTTCTATTAATATGTCAGGTCATCCTTAATCATTTCGTGCTCTTCATTCACGCTGCCTTTTTCTCCTTAGCCGTGAGCGAGGATTCCATTGATTTCAGTCACAAATATTGCTGATTGATAATTACAAGAAAATAGCATTTCATTTAGAAATCTTGAAATAGGAGCACAGATTGTTGGAATTATTGTGAATATATGTAATTTTGATTCCAATATATGTAGTGCTTAACATAAGCAGGTTACAAATAAAAGGTATAAAAAATACAGCTAGGTGTTGTGGCCACTATTTTGGTGCACTGTTGTTGTCCCAGGAAAGATCACAGATGCTATCAGGCTATCTAAAACAACTTTGGATCAATACTGACATCTGATGGCAAGTATTTTCTTAAATGCCGACCATGGAATTTAAAAAGAGATCTTCAGAGTCACCCTATGGATAAGCGGTAGCGCTAAATATATGTGGAGAGTGCACACCGCCAGCAACTATAAATGTGGAAGGTGATTTTATAAGGATGCACCTATTTTATGCCCTTGAAGTCTTGGCATAAATGCATCAGAGATGTCCCTCGGAACCATTTTACAAGTGATTTTTATGCCAAGGCTTCAAACACCTCGGAACTGATGTTAACTACCCTGATGTTGATTTCTAATTCATTGATCGACATTGAGGTCTAGGTCCAGTGGTCAATAGGTACCTTCAATGAGGCTATAACTGCTAGAAAGGCACACAATCAGACCTCTTCAGTAAACTATATTTCTGATTTAAAGTATGAGCAGTCCTGGAGTTCATAATGTGAAAGAGTAAACCTCTCTGAAGAAGAGAGCTCCTCTAGTTTTCCATCTGGCCCATATCCTCCATAGGAAAGAAGAAATTCTGTTCTTAAGGACCTCTCTTCCTCCAATTTTATCAAGAAAATGGTGCAGTTAAGTTACAGAAGGAGGAGAAACCAAGGTCAGAAATGTTGGATATTCTCTTACTCCTCTACCCTCCCAAGGAAGGCATGACTAATACAAAATCCAGAGAGATGCAAAGATGAGAATCTGGAAACCACCATCCTCTCTGTGCATTCAATAAATAAGGTGAACTCTGTGTTCAGAATCCAACAGATTCCTGGATTTGAGAGACAACAGTTACCACACACTCAGTAGTAGTCAATTCCACTCTTAGGAAGGCCAAAATTACCAGAACGCACGCCTCACCTAACCCCCACCCCATCCTCCCCCGCCCCAAGCTCACAAAGCTATTTATCAGCTACTTCATAGCCAATATATGAGAGACATCTTCTGAAAGGTAGAAGATCTCTGGGACTCCATCCCTCATGACAAGATATCAGGTTGCTATTGGGAAAAGGGAAGAGGTTTGGAAAGCACCTATTCAAATTGACTTTTGATGCTTTCAAAATTACACTGAGAGCTTCTGCCATAGATACTGGAGCAAGCAGACTCTCAGGGTTGTAAGCATCTCACCTATGTTAAAAGTGCAAGAAAAGCAGATGCACCTTGCAGAGGAGAGAATCTCTTCAGACTGAAATTTAAAGATGGAGTTACCCTTAAGGAACACTGCAAGTCACTCACATCCCTCTCAGAAGCAATCTCTGAACTACCCACCTCATCATTTAGGAGGTACTCATTTAAGTGTACAGAAGATCATTCTACTAGTATGAAATTCTATTAGAGGTCCAGAAGGTCTTTCTGTCATTAGACCTTCCACCTCCTCATAGCCATCAAACACAACAGCAGCCTCTCTTTCATCCTTGGCAGTAGAAGGTCCAAAAGACACAACAATCTTCCCAGCCAAAGCCAACAATAGGGTTTTGACTACCTCCTGAGGGACATAACCAGTATTCCAGTATCTGTTCTGGAGGATCTCCAGGTAGGGGCAATTTAAGGTTTTACATAAACTGTTGGCCCAGTATAACCTCAGAGTCTTGGGTTGTTAGGATAATTCAGAAGGGGTACAACTTAAGCCTTGAGTGTTGAAGGCCTTAAAGTCTTGAAGGACTACCAAAAGGAACTGCTACAGCTGGAAAAAGATCTGTACTTGTATTTATCTTCTGGAATATATGCTAAATCTTGGGAAGAAAAGATAATTATTTGGTTTAAAGCTGATAAATCTGTGTATTTTAAAATTCAGTGTTTTTGCTGAGTCAGTCAAATCTTAGAACTAACAGAGAGCTTTTCATTTAAATCAAATCAGAGTATAGCTCAACATAGAAAGTAAAATAGAGTAGTTACTGAAATTAATTTGTTTCTAGAGAGCATTTTTTAATCAAATCATACAAGTAGAATAAATAGTCTGAGTAGAAAGAATTAGACTTGTTCTAGTGACCTTTATAAAGAGGCCTTCAAGTTAGGAGGCAAAAGATCTGTAAAGTTGTCTTAAATAGGTGTTAAAGCCAAGTGACAGATCAAAGGGGCAATTTGAAAGGCCCCCTCTATCAAACAAAGGACGGTGTGAATCACCCAGGAAATTGGTAGGATTTTACCTTATAAGCACAGGTCAGGGCACTGTGTAGCCAGCTTTTATTGTCTTCTTTCCCTCCCACCCACTCTGACTCCCACTCACCCCAGAGATAATGTTAGCTTTATAGGCTCTTAAACCTTTTAAAAGGGAAGGAGGTATCTATATTCACTTTCAGGTGCAGCTGGTTATGCTCATCAGGAATAAATTAATTAATCTTGAGGTGAACAAAGTATGTTAAATGTATTAGGTATAGTTGTATTAGTATAAGTATCCCTAGCAAAATTAAGTAAGTAAACAACTTAAATACCTAAACAAAACCTTAAAACTAAGATGCAGACAGCAGTCCAGCAGCGGAATAGGGGCTTTCCAGTCTTTTGAATTTAGTGTCACGTGTATGATTTTCTGCCAATTGGTGAGTCTTATATGTGCACTAGGTGCAAGGAGCTCTTTGCTCTCAGGGAATGAGTCTGATCTCTGGAAGCTAGCATAGCAGACTTGGAAGACATAAGGAAGATAGAGAGGTATATAGATGAGACCTACAGGGATGTAATACTGAAGTCCCACCTCCAGTCTTGCAGCCTCCCTGTTGCCATGCAGGAGAGAGGTCACATGACAGGAGAGCATCATCCTGGTATGGCAGAAAGTAATCCTGTAGCTAGGATCTGTTCTCCAGGTAATGTAAAACCCTCTCTCACCAAGGAGGTTTCTATAGGGCCATGTATCCATAAGGAAAGGGTTAGGGCAGCCTCTATAGTTAGTGATTCAATCAATAGGCATGAAGATAGCTGGGTGGCTGGTGGATGTGAGGATTGCCTGGTAACATGCCTGCCTGGTGCAAAGGTAGCAGAACTCACACATCAACTAGAAAAGATTTTATATAGCCCTGGGGAGGAGTCTTCTGTCTTGGTACATGCTGGTAACAATGACATAGGAAAGTGTGGGAGGGAGGTTCTGGAGGCCAAATTTAGGCTTTTAGGTAGGAAGTTGAAATTCAGAATTTCCAGGATAGCATTCTCTGAAATGCTTCCTGTTGCATATACAGGACCAAAAAGGCAGGCAGAGCTCCGGAGCCTCAATGCGTGGATGAGACAATGGTGCAAGGAAGAAGGGTTTGGATTTGTTAGGAACTGGTCAACATTCCGGGAAAAGGAGGAGCATTTCAGAAGAGATAGGTTCCACCTTAACCAGGATGGAACCAGGCTGCTGGCATTAACTTTTAAAAAGGAAATAGAACAGCTTTTAACACTAAAAGCCCCAAAAGGAATTTTACCTAGACACCCCAAAGCGTGTCAATTGGCGCATTATCACGACGAATGTGTTTAGCATGAAATGCAGATGTGAATTAATGTGAAGTTACTTATTTGTTAAATACGTGCAGTATGTGATGTCATTACTGTCAGCATACATCAGCATGGCATAGGTGTCATGGCTGTTCCCCAGACCTTGGATTTCAAGCAGCTTTGTTACTCTGGTGATTTCAGTCTCCAAAGTTAATGAGGGTAGTTTACAAGATGAGATTAACTCTGACCCCCTGGTGAGGTCAGTCTCTGGGCCTGTTGAGATTGGTCTGCAGTCCCTCCTTGCTAAATCAAGAATAGCAGACCTCAAAGGGAGGTGACTGGAAACAATAGCAGACCTCAAAGGGAGGTGCTGGAGAAAATTCACTATAAAGGACAGAAACACTTCCTCTCTCTCTCTCTCTCTTCCTCTATTCATCGGACATGAAGGACAGGAGGCTCTGATAATCAGTTCTCTTCACCCCTCCCCCCTCTCTCTCTCTCTCTGATCTCTCTCTTCCTATTTTCATCGGACACACCTTGCCATGAGGCTCTGACCCATACTTCTCTCCCCTCCCCCACTTCTTTCTCTCTCTCTCCCTATTCTTCTTACTATGAGGCTCTGACCCACATGTTCTTGCCTCTCTCTCTCACACACACACACACAGATTCATTGAAGTAAACTGAAGCAGCTTTCTAACAACCTTATAACTCTATTCTATACCTATGTAATAAGCCTATTTCTACATAAAGACCTGTTTCCAAGCCATGCCTGTTTGGTTGTCTTATCTGTGCTGCTTACCCTACAGTCTCTGTGAAATGAACCCAGGACCAAACGGAGATTAGACCAAAGGTTTACTAGACTAGAAGATTACAAGTCAGAAGATTACATTTTATAAGAAGTCAGAAGATTACAATTACATGACGTCATCATGTGTTTATTGTTTGTAATGTCGGAGTAAAACTGTAAGCAGTGATTGAGATGTGCCACCTAGTGGGAATATGAATTTATACCTAGAAGCCCCAAAGTACGTCAATTGATGCATCCAAGACAATTGAGTGTGTCAATTGAAGTACTTTGGGGCTTCTAGGTATAAATTCATTTTCTCGCTAGGTGGTGCATCTGTCATTAATTTTCAATGCACATATTTGAACATCTTGACCTTGCTAACAAAATCATGGAACATGACTGATCTGGTTCTAGCAGTGGCGCTGGTATACAACTTCGAAGATGCATTTGTGTCAATTGACGCACTTTGGGGCTTCTAGTGTTAAACTAGATAATAGGCGAAAGCTGACAGTCACTCAAGAGCACATGGTACGGAAGGATGTATTATTGAAGGATACTAGCCAAAGATTGAAATTAGGGCATATTGACAGAGGTCCAAAAAAGACGAAAGTAACCCAAATGCCCTTATGTACAGAGCAGACAGAGCTTAAATATTCCAAATTACCCCTGTCTACCAATAACCAGATTGATATGAATAAAATACAACCTTTAAAATGCTTGTATGCAAATGCTAGAAGTCTAAAAAATAAGATGGGAGAGCTTTAATATATAGCACTAAATGAGAGGTTAGATATGATTGGTTTCTCAGAGAACTGGTGGAAGGACGACAACCAGTGGGACATGGTGATACCTGGGTACAATTATATCACAATGACAGATAGATTAAATTGGTTGAGGGGTTGCACTCTATGTTAGAGAAGGTATTGAATCACACAGGATTAAAGTTTTGCAGGAAACAAAATGCATTGTAGAATCTCTGTGTATCGAAATTCCATGTAAAAAGGGGAAGGTGATGGCCATGGGAGTGTACTACTAACTGCCTGGCCATAATGAACAAATGGATCATGAAATGGTCAAAGAAATCAGGGAAGCTAACAAAAGTTACAACACAGTAATAATAATGGGTGATTTCAATTACCGGTATCAACTGGGTCAGTGTCACAGCAGGATATGCTAAGGAGATAAAGTTTCTAGATGAAATAAATGACTGCTTCTTAGAGCAGCTGGTTCATAAATGACAAGAGAGGAAGCCATTTTGGACCTAGTACTTAGTGGAACACAAGATCTGATGCAAGAGTTAAGGGTGTTGGGGCCACTTGGCAATAGTGATCATAACATGATCATGACTGATTTAATAAATGGAGGGAGGACAGCAGGAAATCAACAGTATTATCTTTTAACTTTCAAAAGGGAGTCTATGATAAAATGAGGAAAACAGTTAAGAAAAAACTAAAAGGAGCAGCTGAAAAGGTTAAAGATTTACATTAAGCATGGGTGCTGTTTAAAAATACTATGTTGGAAGCACAGACTAGCTGTATTCCAGGCTTTAAGAAAAGTGGAAGGAAGTCCAAGAAACTGCTAGTATGGTTTAAAGGTGAGGTTAGAGATGCTGTTATAGCCAAAAAAAAGCAACTGGAAACAACATAAACACTGGGAAGTTAGATGCAAGGCACTGATAAGGCAGGCAAAGAGAGAATTTGAAAAAAGCTTGCAGTAGAAACAAGAACGCATAATAAAAACTTTTTCAAGTACATTCATAGCAAAAAACCTGTGAGATAGTCTGTTGGACCATTAAATGATAGAGGGGTAAAAGGAGCACTAAGAGGGGACAAGGCCATAGCAAAAAAACTAAGGGGTATGTTTACTAAACTGCGGTAACGTAGCAGCAGCTACATTAAGGCGCGTTACATAATGCTCCTTAACGTTCCCAGCCGCGGTAAGTCCAGAAAAGGGTGGATAGAGGGTGGAGAGAAGGGGTCAATGGGCGGGGAGTGGACGGGGAGAGGCCCCTTTCACACTAACGTGGAGAAATTAAGGGCTGAATCCTAATGCAACTGAAAACCTGGCGTAAGCACACATTTGCAAGAGAGAGAAACTATTTAAGTGTCAGCAATGTACAGCATAGGCAGGGAGCCCAAGAAAGATGATAGTAGTGCTCCATTTGCAGCAACAGCATAGTGCCCAGGTATGAAAGGCCACTATGGTGATGGTGCAAATGGGGCATGAGAGCTGCAGGCGGGACATGCAGTGGGGGCTACTGGGGCACAGGGTGGACTAGGCGGTTGCCGAGGTGGCACATAGGAAAGCAGAAAATGGAAACCAGCAAGACAGCAACTGACCAGGGTCAGACATGCCCATGAGTCTGTGGCCCACAGTGTCCCATCCAGGAGACATTACCCAGCAGGTATCCCAAGGGGCACATAACATTGACAGGCGGTGCCGGGGGAACCGTGGACATCTATGTAGGCACCCCTACCCCAGAACCCACACCTTAGGCAGCCGCCTACCTGCCCCCTGGATGGCCTGGGATGGCGCACCACTGGCACCGACAGCATATGGTCATGGTGGCATGGCAGAGGGGGTGGGTTATTGTGCTGGCAGGAGTAGTGGCACCCACCTGCAGTGGACCTAGGCCATGTCCTGTAGCAGTACGTGGTGTGTAGTGCAACAGAAGAGGTCTGACCGAGGAACATAAGGGTAGCCCCAGGGACAACTATGCTGCTGTGGCAACAGTGTGGTGCAGTACACCCTGATAGCATGTCCAAGAGCAGAGGGTCAGAGGTTTAGGTCCCATCTGTGGATCCTGCAGAGCATCTCCCCATCGTTTTAGTCCAAATGCAGCCACAACAACAACATGGGCAAACCCCAACGCAGTGGTGCACAGGGGTACGGACACCCACTCACAAGGGCTCCACTATCCACAGCTTCATGGAGTGTCAGTCTGTTAGCCCCAGCACAGAGCTGCAGTTATCACCAGAGCACTGCTACTGCCCCCTGCACAGATTAGCAATGTCGGCACTGTGATCAGGACTAGTGCGGCGGGTAGGGTTGTCAACCACCTCCATCTCTGCACAATGCTGAGATAGCTGTGGGAGTGTGCGTATGTCTCTCCATTGTTTTGTGTCTGCCAACACCTCACTGAGCCCACATTGTTCACACTGCTTCCAGCGTTAGCCTGCAAATGTGCATAATGAGGAGCAAGGTATTGTGGGTATGGCCCAGACATGGCGGATTGGCCAGGATGCATCTGCACAGGGTGGAGGGCAATGGCTGTAACACTGTAGTGCTCGACCACCACCTGCATGGATAGCATGTCATGCTGGGGGGGGGGGGGGTCACTCTCACTCTGACCAAGCAGTGACCATGGCATGTCTATGTTCCCACATAGTGCCACATATTATTTGTTTCCATTACTACCTGTGTGTTTCCAGTTCTGGGGCACAATCACAGGGATACCTGCTTGCTGTCTGTACTGTGCATCCCATTTCTGGGTGCACAGGGTTTCTTTGTAAGCATGCACTATAGACTGGTTAGTGGGCTGTCTGCAGTTCACCTGTGCATGGGGGAAACACCTTGTAGGATGCTGCAGGTGCAGTTTGACTGTTGATGTATGGCAGATGGTGGCGTGGGGCAGTTGAGCCTTCCCCTGCCTATCCCAAGCATCAGTGCTGGTCTGCAATGGTCACAGGTATGGCACTGGCCCAGCAGCCCTGGAGGGCTGTCATCCACCAGCAGGACTGTGGTTGCTGGTACTACAGCCATTCTGAAGGGTGCAGGCACCTGTCCCACCACACCCTCATCTACAAAAGGGGTGATTGAGGCCCCTTGGGGTATATAGTGCATACCACTTAGACACATAGTGGCAGTGCTACATAACCCTCAGGCAAGTCTAGACACCCCACTGCCCTGATAACAGGTACCCATGGCAGCCAGCCCCTAACACCAGGCATGCACTAATCTGGGTGGTGTCTGGTCCCCCAGGGCCATATGTGACTGCAGAACACAGCTGGAACAGATGTACCTTCAGTTGCATTGCTGGAGACACCTGTCACACACTGGCAGTGCTGGGGATGTGCTGCAGGATCTATCTCTAGCACCACATGTACTGTGGACCTAGTGCTGGGTGCCTATCCTATCCCAGGGTGCACACAGAACCTGCACAATGGCATGGTCTGTAGCTACTCTGTGCTAGTATCATGCACTGTCAGTCCGTCTTACCACGCTGCAATACCGGAGAGGTACAGACCCCATTTGGTGGTCAGCCGTAGGCCACTGTTCTGCATGTGCAATGCATCATGGGTGCTGGTGGGGTTGCCCTATCCTGGCACACAGAGCAGATGGTTTGTGTGGTGACCTGCAGTCCTTCTGTACCCAGCCATTGCTGTACAACAGGCCATAGAGGTATAGCCTACTGGTTAGTACACTGACCTTCTAGGTGGAGGTCATGGGTTAATTTCCTCATTGTTCCCTCCTGTCCAAGGCAGATATTTTGCTTGCCTGTGACAGTCATATCTTTGCAGATCCGTGCTGCCAGCCCATAGTACCCTCACCACAGTTGCCAGCAATCCTTATAAGGCGTTATAAAGCTCCTAATTAGGCACAGTACAAGGCACATTACAAGGCACCTTATTGGGCACAGTACAAGGCACGTTATAAGGCACATTACAAGGCGCCTTATTAGGCACAGTACAAGGCACGTTAAGGCATGTGCCTTATACTGTGCCTTATAACACACCTTATAACGCGCATTACCTGACATGCTTGCCATAATTATGCCCCACCCACGCCTTTATATAGGCATCTGTACCTTTACCGCGGAACCTAACGCACATGACATTACCGCAGTTTAGTAAACATGCCCCTAAATGAATTATTTGCTTTGGTCTTTACTGAAGAAGATATGGAGGAGATACCCATGACTGAAATGGTCTTTAAAGGTGATGCATTGGAAGAACAAAAAGAGATATCGATAAACTGGGAAGATGTATTACAACTATTTGATAAACTAAAGAGAAGCAAATCACCTGGATCGGATTGTATATATCCAAAAGTGTTGAAAGAACTGAAATTTGAGATTGCATTCATACTATTACTAATCTGTGAACTATCATTAAAATCATCTGTAATACCTGAAGATTGGCAAATAGCCAATGTAATGTAAATTTTTTAAAAGGGATCCAGGGGTGATCTATGAAACTACAGATCTGTGAGTCTGACATCAGTACCAGGCAAAATGGTAGAAACCATTATAAAAAACAAAATTACTGAACATGTATATAGTCATGGTTTAATAGGAGGAAGCAAACATGGCTTTAGTTAAGGAAGGTCTTGCCTTACTAATCTATTATATTTTTTTGAAGGTGTGAATAAATATGTAGACAAAGGTGAGCCGGTTGATATAGTGTATCTGGATGTTCAGAAAGCCTTTGACAAGGTCCATCATCAGAGACTCTTGGCTAAATTAAAAAGTCATGGGCTAGGAGGCAGTGTACTATTGTGGATCAAGAACTGGTTAAAACATAGAAAGCAGAGGGTAGGGCTAAATGCCCAATTTTCCCAATGGAGACAGGTGAATAGTGGAGTACCCCAGGGATCTGTGCTGGGTCCACTGCTTTTTAACATACTCGTAAATGGGAATAACGAGTGAGGTAATCAGATTTGCAGATGACACAAAATTATTCAAAGTTGTTAAAACCCAAGAAGATTGTGAAAAATTGCAAGAGGACCTTGATAAATTGGAAGACTGGATGTCCAAAAGGCAGATGAAATTTAATATGGACAAGTGCAAAGTTATGCAGCTAGGAAAGAATAACCCAGACTATGGTTATACGATGCAAGATTCCACATTAGCAACCAGCACCCAGGAAAAGATTTGGGTGTCATTGTGGATAACATGTTGAAACCCTCTGCCCAATGTGCAGTGACGGCCAATCATAAGGAAAGGAATGGAGAATAAAACTAAGGATATTATAATGCCTCTGTATCATTCCAAGGTGTGACCGCTCCTTGAATATTGTGTGCAAATCTGTATGCCATATCTTGAAAAGGATATAGCAGAATTAGAAAAAGTACAGAGAAGAGCCACCAAAATGGTAAAGGAGATGGAAGGATAGCCCTATGAGGAGAGGCTTAAAAGGTTAGGGATCTTCAACCTGGAAAAGAGACAGCTGAGGGAAGATTTGATAGATATCTAGAAATTAATGAATGGAGTGGAACGGGTAAATGAAGATCAATTATTTACGCCATCAAAATTTTGTAAGACTAGGGGACATGCAATGAAGCTACAGTGTAACCCATTTAAGACTAATAAGAGAAAATATTTTTTCACTCAACATTTATCTGGAATTACCAGAGGATTTAGTAAAGGCTATTAGTTTAGTTGGGTTTTAAAAAATGTTTGGACAACTTCCTGGAGGAAAGGTCCATAAACCATTCTTAAAGAGGACCTGGGAAATCCTCTGCTTGCCCCAAAACTAGCATTGTGAAGCCTGTGTATCTTTTCAGGAAACTGCTAGGTATTTGTGACCTCGATTGGCCACTGTTGGAAACAGGATACTGGGCTTGATAGACCTTGGTCTGATGACCCAGTATGGCATATCTTATCATCTTAAGACTATAAGAAACACCTCCAAATTGTTCTCCAAGAGTACTTTGGTCACAATTACAGTATAAGGAACTACTTAAAAAGGAGCCCTTCCCCCCTCTTACAAACCAATACAGTTAAACTGTTCCATCAGGAAAAGAAGGTAAGGATTTTATTTTAAATATTTCCTGATTACAAAAAAAACCCAGGAGGCTTTCATCCCATCCTAGATATAAAGTACTTGAACAAATTTGTAGTTTGGGAAAGGTTCAGATGGTTCCCCCGGGCACCTGATACTATTTATCCTAAAAGAAAAGTAGTTATAATCTCTGAACATTAAGGAAGCTTACCCCCAGACAGAGCTATATCCAAGTCACAGGAAGAATCTTGGATTTGCAATAATAAATCATCACTACCAGTATCACATTCTACTATTTGGTAGATTCAGTGCCACTCAGGTCTGAAAAATATAGTCCTAGTTACCAAACACTAAACTGATTGAATATGGTAAAAGCAAATCTTTTCTAAATTCCATCAGTCCAAACTGTCCTAATTATGGATGCATCAAAACCTAGGTTAGGATACTCATGTAAATGGCCTTCACACTATGGATCTTTGGTCTGCTGAAGAAAATGTTATCAGTTAAACTTTTGCAAGCAAAGGGCAGTCTAGAATGCTCTGAGGGCCTTTATTTGCAAGAGAATCTTGATAAATTGGAAGACTTGATTTTGCCAGTTGACAGGATAAGAACATAAGAACATAAGATATGCCATACTGGGTCAGACCAAGGTCCATCAAGCCCAGTATTCTGTTTCCAACAGTGGCCAATCTAGGTCATATGTACTTAGTAGTTTCCCCAAGGGACACAGGTTCCACAATGCTTGTATTGGTTCAAGCATTGATATCCTGGGTCCCTTCTTAATAATGGTTTATGGACCTTTCCTCCAGGAACTTGTCCAAACCTTTTTTAAACCCAGCTACACTAACAGCCTTTACTACATCCTCCGGTAACAAATTCCAGAGTTTGGATCTTTGTCTTCTTTACATTAAGGTGCAGGCCATTTTAAGATTATGTTCCTTGATCTTGAGAAGTAAATATTTCGGATTGTCTTCACTTTCCACCAGTAAAGTGGTATCATCAGCATAACAAAGATTGTTGATGAGTCTTCCAACAATCTTCACACCTTGGTTATCTTCATACAGTCCTGCTTCTCTGATGATTTGTTCTGAATATAAATTAAACAGGTAGGGTGAAAGTATGCAGCCTTGTCATACACCTTTGCTGATTTTAAACCATTCTGTTCCTCCTTGCTCCATTCTAACTGTTACTTCTTGATCAATGTAAAGGTTGCACAAGAGGACTATCATGTATTCTGGTATACCCATGTTTCTTAATGTGGCCCAGAATTTCTCATGGTTTACACAGTCAAAAGCCTTGCTGTAGTCAATAAAACACATATATATATATACTTTTTGTATTCTTTAGTCTTTTCAAGGATCTATCTCACATCCGCAATGATGTCTCTCGTTCCTCTCCCTTTCCTGAACTCTGCTTGCATTTCAGGCAGTTCTCATTCAAGGTATGGTTGTAGTCCCTGCTGAATAATTTTGAGTGGAATCTTTACGGCATGTGGGATCAGAGCGATTGTGTGATAATTTCCACAGTCAGTTGGATCACCTTTCTTTGATATTAGTATAAACACAGATCTTTTCCAGTCAGTTGGCCATGATGTTGTCTTCCAAATTTCCTGGCAGAGCCAACAGCTGCATCAGATTGCTATAATATTTCAATGGGAATGTCAGTAAATGCCTGGTGCTTTGTTCTTTGATAAGGCTTTAAATTGTGCTTCAACTTCTTCTTTCATCATCAATGGTTCCTGATGAGAAGGTACAGATTGACACGGCAGTTGGTCCACTTGATCTTTATCGTATAATGACTCTGTATATTCTTTCCACCTTTTCTTGATCTTCTCAGCATCATCCAACATGGATCCTTGAGCATCTTGAAACATTCCAATTAGAAGCTGGAATCTTTTCTTTAACTCTCTTAGCTTTAGGAAACCAATCTTGTTCTTCCTCTAATAGTTTCTGCTTCTATTTCCTTGCATGCATCATTGCAGTACTTCTCCTTCTCTTGTCTTGCTTCACATTGGAGATCTCTGCTGAGTTCTGTGATTGCCTCTCTTTCTCCTCTGGCTTTAGATTCTCTGTATTTCTGGGCAATTTTCAGAGTTTCTTCGGTCATCCATTTTGGCCGTTTCTGCTTTTTCATCTTTTGTAGAGACTTCTGACTTTCTTCCAAGACAGCCTTCTTGATGAAATCCCATAACTCTTCTCTGTCATTGTTTATCTAAAGCAGCAAATCAATTTTGCAGGCAGTCTTTAAATTCCGGTGGTATATTCTCAAGGTCATATTTTGCCACATTCATGAGTGGCTTTCTCTTTTTCAACTTTAGGTTGAGTTTGCATACTAGTAGTTGGTGATCTCTACCACAGTCAGCTTCAGGTTTTGTCTTTGTTGATGTTATAGAGCGTTTCTATCGATGACTTTCACAGATGTAGCTAATTTGATTTTTGTACAATCCATTGGGTGAAGTCCATGTGTACAGTTGCCATTTGTGTTGCTGGAAGAAGGTCTTGCAGAATTCTGTCAGTCTTTCTCCAGCTTCATTTCTGTTGCTAAGTCCATATTTTCCAACCACTTTGCCTTCTTCTTTCACATTCCAGTCACACATGACTAATAGGATATTCTGTCACATTCCAGTCACACATGACTAATAGGATATTCTGTTTACATGTTCTGTCATTTTCAGCTTGTACTTACATAGTAACATATAGTAACATAGTACAGTATAGGACAGCAAAAAAGACCAAAGAGTGGAGGAGTAGCCTAGTGGTTAAAGCAACTGTCTAGTACCCAGAAGATCAAGGGCAAGTCACTTTACCATTACCTTGGAAGAAAAGGCTGCTATCTACTTCCAGTGATACATTGCCAAGAAAACCCAGAGCTAACTGGGTCACTATGAGTCAACACTGACTTGATGGCACTAAAAAAAAAAGACCAGTATGATCCATCTAGTCTGGCCAGCAAGAGCAGGTGCACTACCTGTTCTATGCAGGTCACCCCTCCATTTGCCTTTCTTTAGGGGTGTACCAACCACTCCATGTAGGTAACCCTTTATTTGTTGAAATAGTTAGTTATGTTTACTTTGATTTTATCCTGTTGCTATAAAGGGATAGACAGTGTCTGTCCCATGCCAGTTTGAATTCCGTCACTGTCTTTGCCCCCACCACTTTCATCGTTAGGGCATTCCAAGCATCCACCACCCTCTCAGTGATAAAGTATTACCTGACATTGCCTCTCAATTTACCCCCTTGCAGCTTCATGTTATGTCCTCTAGTTTTACATCTTCCCTGTCTTTCGAAGAGGTTTGTTTGTTCATTAATACTCTTTAAGTTTTTAAAGGTCTGAATCATATCTCCCCTTCCCCTCCTCTCCTCCAGCGTGTACATATTTAGGTTTTCAAGTCTCTTCTCATATGTCTCCTGATTCAGGCTCCAAATCATTTTGATTGCCTTCCTCTGAACCCTTTCCAGTCTTTTTATATCCTTTGCGAGATACAGACTCAAAAACTGAACACAATATTCCAAGTGAGGCCTCACCAGCGACTTGTACAGTGGCATTTAGTACCTCTTCCTTTCTGCTGGTAATTCCTCTCTGTATGCAACCCAGCATCCTTCTGGCTTTTGCTACTGCCTTGTGTGGCGCTGCAGTATCTAGGCAGTTGCCTATAAGAAGCAGCGTGCCAACTGTTCTTTGTTAAGCTTACTTATTCCAGAGCAAATGCTGCTGGGACCTTTTGTAGTTGTGGTTAATAAGTAGTCCGAGTAGATTTAGGCAGTTCACAGGAAATTTATTTAATTTTATTTTGTTTCATCAAACTTAGCAAAGTAAACTTCGCTTTGGAACATGAACAAGGTGTAACAGGAAATAATGATGAACTCAAATAGCTTCCTTCAGCCAACAGGGAATTAATGCTTTAAACAGTGCTGAGTAAAACAACTTTGTAATCCTTTTCTTTTCTTCCAGGATTCACAAACACTCAGAGCATTTAAACACAGTTCTGAATCCTTACTTTTAAACCAACAATTCAGCTTTCCTTCTTTTTAGACGTAAGCTGTTGAGCAATCCATTATAGAATCTGAGTCATGGTCTAATTCAGCCAATTCTGTTTCCATGTCCTCTATTTCATCCTGAAACAGCTCTGGGTTTTTATCAACATAACCTGTCTTCAGTTGTTGCATTAATTTAAACACTTTATCCCAGGGATTTATTTTTCTTCCCTCGGGGTTTCTATATGCATTGCAGGGCTTTGTATCTCTAGGCAAAACACTCACATGACTCTTTCGTCTCTGCTGGCTTCTATGCACAGACTTCCTTTCAGGCTTTACAGAAGAATAAATCTCCCCTTCAGAATCCTCAGCAGCCTCACTGCTATCTGAGCTGTATTCTACAATTCTCCCAGAGTTATGGCTCCTACCTTCACAAAGGCTTGCAAACTCTGTATAGCTGTACCTGGTAGAAGAGCTGCCGTTAGAAACCTTTCTGTGCTGAGGTTCAGACTTGCTCTACCATTCCCCTGGCTTTGGCTTCTGAACTCTCTGCCGTGATTCCAGTGCTTGCTCAGTCCCAGACTCCTGTCTGGACTCTGCTTCTCCTAATGCTTCAACCTCTGATTCCCATGCTGCTTGTCCTGCCCGTCCTGCTGCTCCTCTCTCTCTTTGCTTCTGAGAGCTTAAATCTTTGAGTGTGAGAGGCGTTTTTCTAGCTCTTCCCCCCACGGGTTTCTCATTTGCATTTTGTGTTGCCATGGAGGCAGGGTGTGGTCTGTACTCAGGACTCTCAATCATGTGGCTTTTCTCTCTAGGTGTTGGTTTAACTGATTGCCTGCCTGAGCCATGCTTTAACTCAGAAGGAAAAGATTTAAAACCAACTCTTTTTCTATGCCTGTCAGTGTCCTCATTACCACATATCCCCCCCCCCCTTAAGCTGGCGCGCTAAGCCATGCACAGTCAGTAATCCTTGAAAGGGCATCTGCGTTCGTGTGTAACTTGCCCGCCCTGTGCTCTATGCGGAAGTCGAACTCCTGTAGGGCCATATACCAACACGTTAGGCGCGAATTATGGTCTTTCATTTTATTCAGCCATTTCAATGGTGCATGATCGGTGACCAACAAAAACTTGCGACCTGTTAAATAAAAGCGTAGTGTATTTACCGCCCACTTTATAGCCAAACACTCCCTCTCCACCGTTGAGTATTTCTGCTCTGGGGAAGCTAACTTCCGGCTTAAAAACATTATGGGGTGTTCTACGCCCTCATGTTTTTGGGATAATACAGCCCCTAAGCCATATTCAGATGCATCTGTTTGTACGATAAAAGGAAGGCTAAAATCCACCCCTCTCAACACCGGGGCTCTGCAGAGCTTATCCTTCAAAATCCTGAAGGCCTGTTCTACACTCTCTGTCCATTGGAGCTGATTCGGGGCATTCTTCCTTAACATTTCAGTGAGTGTGACACTCTCTGTTGCGAAATGCGGTATAAACCTCCTATAGTATCCTATTAAGCCTAGGAAACTACGTAGTTGTTTCTTATTCTGAGGCCTTGGAAACAACCTCACACTTTCCACTTTGTCCAGTAGGGGTTTAACCGTCCCATGCCCTACTAAATGACCAAGGTATTTTACCTCTCGTCCCCCGAACATACATTTTGCCGGATTTAGTGTGATGCCTGTCGCATGGCGCCTAATACTGCCCCAATCTGAGCCAAATGTTGCTCCCAATTAGAACTATGGATTACCACATCATCCATATATGCTGTCGCATACTGTTGATGTGGACGTAACACCATGTCAATAAGCCTTTGGCAAGTCGCTGCCGCTCCATGCAAGCCAAATGGCATGCGACGAAAGTGAAATAAGCTGACAGGGGTACTAAAAGCAGTCTTTGGGCGAGATTCCCTGGTAAGGGGAATCTGCCAGTACCCCTTCGTCATATCAAGTGTGGTCAGATAGGTCGCCTGGCCTAGACAATCCAAAAGTTCCTCAATTCGAGGCATGGGATATGCGTCGAATCTAGATATTTCATTTACCTTTCGGAAGTCTATACAGAAGCGCATTGTGCCATCTGGTTTGGGCACTAGTACTATAGGACTATTCCAAGGGCTTCTGGACTCTTCTATTACCCCCATTTTTAGCATTTCTTTTACTTGGCTGACTACCTCTTTTTGTTTTGCTTCGAGCAACCTATAGGGTCTTTGGCGGATTATTTCGCCCGGTGGCGTCACTATTTCATGAGCCACGAGTTTTGTCGCCCCTGGTACTGGGGTTAAAACATCTGGGAACTCCTTTAATAACCTCAACAAATCTTGTCGCTGGTTCCATGAGAGTTCCTCACCCATCTTAGGAACTGGTTCTGTCCCCCAATCGGCTAATTGTGGGCCTAGATCCTCATCCTCCTTTTCCATGCAACTCGCGGTCAGACCCTTTATTTCCGCCTTGCCAGTAGACCCAAATCCGCCCGTGCCTCGGGTAGTGATGCCTACTTCATTTACCTCCTCTAAAGGTGGGAATCCTACTCTTTCACATATTAGCTGTTCTACACGGTCCCCAATGTTAACCTTAAAATCCTCTTTTGCAAAATTAAACAAGAGTACTTTAACAGGTCCTCTATAATCGGGGTCAATGACCCCCGCGCCAACATCTATAAAGTTTTTCAGGGCCAGGCCTGACCTTGGAGCGATCCGTCCATAGCAGCCTGGCGGTATCTCTAACTGAAGACCTGTTTCAACTAAGGCTCTTCCTTGGCGGGGTATAGTAATCTCAACAGCGCTGCACAGATCAAAGCCTGCGGCATGTTCAGATGCCCATTTTCAGAACCCGGGCCTCAGGTGTGGTGCGACAGAACCTAAGCACAAACTTTGGTTTGGGGTCACTCTCAAGCTTCTGATGTTCTCCCTTGTAGGTTTTCCTAGGGCTACTCCCAAACAAAGGACCGGGTATGGCTTTTAACCCTGCTGTAGTTTTTCCTTTTTGGCTGTTTGCAACCTTTCCTGCTTTGGGTGAGGCCTCTCCTAGGCTTCCTAAGCTTTTTAGGATAATGGTCTTGTTTGCCCTGTTCTTTACCTCCTCAGCTAAACCATGCCAGAACTGGGGCCAATCCCTCCCCAGGACTAAGGTATTTGGGAGTCTGGGCACCACCGCTACCGCTATCCTTTTCCTCAGGCCTAAACCCTCCACCCATACATAATATAGTGGATGGTAGGTAGCTGTCCCATGAACACATCTGATCCTCACCTGACTTTCAGAAGAGCCCAGGTTATGATCAGTTTGAGACACAATCCTTTTCCACAGTCTTTGGGAAATCATTGACTGGTTTGCCCCAGAATCGAGTAAGGCCTCTGTGGGAACCCCTTCCACTTCTACCTCTAGTAGGCATCCTTCTCCCATCCTACCGGGATCTGTGGTTACCAGGGCTGTTCTGGCCTTACAATTCTTTTTGAAATGCCCTATTCCCCCACATGCAAAACATTTTCTTTCCTGGGCATAATAACATTTATCCATAGACAAATACTTTTGTTTTCCAATATCTGCTGACCTTGCCTTCCTTTCTGGTGCCTCCATCAGCACACATTTCGTCTGGCCTACCAATTCGGCGGCTAGAAAACGCTCTGCCAGCGAAATGGCGTCTTTTGTATTAGAGCAATTTTGAAGGACCAGGAAGGTTTGTAACTCTGAAGGTACGGCATTCATAAATTGCTCAAGAACAATACAATCTAAGATCTCCTCCAGACTCTTAGTCTCTGGAGTGAGCCATTTACGTGCCAGACTCTTTAAGCGATGGCATAAAGCTTGGGGTGTTTCACCCTGTCTTTGCTTAGACGCTCTAAAATGACGTCTATAGACCGTTGGATTTAAACCCATACGATCCCTTATGGCTCGCTTCACTTCTTCATAGCTATTAATTAGTGCTGTGGGCATAGCCCTATAGGCTGCCATGGCTTCCCCTGTAAGAGAAGTGGCTATTCTGACTGCCCATTGGTCTTTCGGCCATCCAGCTAACAGTGCTACTCTTTCAAAAGACTCTATGAAATCGTCAATATCAGCGTCTTTAGTGAGTTGTCCAAAAGAAAAAGTACCAGTGTCAAGCACCCCTAATCCTGGTAAAACAGCTTGGGAACCTGACATGGTTCTTGTAAATCCCGTTGCTTTTTCTTGTGCGCTCAACCATCTCCCCATCATCTCGAGCAGTGGTTTTTGCTGGGCCTGCAGCATGGCAAGTGCCTGCTCTTGGCTTCTCGCTGCCATCTCCTGCTGTCTTTTGAACTGCTCCGTGACCCAGGCCATGAGATCTAGCGGCTCCATCTCCGGTCTGCTGCTTCACTAGAAAAGAAAGAGAAAAAACCCCACCAAGTGTGGCACTACAAACGCTCCTTGTTGCTCTCTCAGTGATTGGTATTACCATACACTTCCTACACCAGTATCCACCATTAACCCCCTCCTTTCTACGGGTTACCTGGTTCTGGCGTAGATTCAGGCTCTGCAACAATAGGAACAGTGCTGGAACTCCTTCCGGTTCCCTCTGGATGCCACTCCTGATTTTTTTCCTCCACCCTTTATTTCTTCCTGTCGTGCTTGGCCTCCTACAGCTTCTTTCTTGCTTGTAGGTGCACAAAGCTTGTCCACGCTTGTAGAAGTTAGATGAAAAAAAGAATCCAACACACTACGCCACCTGTGGCACTGCAGCGTCTAGGCAGTTGCCTATAAGAAGCAGCGTGCCAACTGTTCTTTGTTAAGCTTACTTATTCCAGAGCAAATGCTGCTGGGACCTTTTGTAGTTGTGGTTAATAAGTAGTCCGAGTAGTTTTAGGCAGTTCACAGGAAATTTATTTAATTTTATCTTGTTTCATCAAACTGAGCAAAGTAAACTTCTCTTTGGAACATGAACAAGGTGTAACAGGAAATAATGATGAACTCAAATAGCTTCCTTCAGCCAACAGGAAATTAATGCTTTAAACAGTGCTGAGTAAAACAACTTTGTAATCCTTTTCTTTTCTTCCAGGATTCACAAACACTCAGAGCATTTAAACACAGTTCTGAATTCTTACTTTTAAACCAGCAATTCAGCTTTCCTTCTTTTTAGACGTAAGCTGCTGAGCAATCCATTATAGAATCTGAGTCATGGTCTAATTCAGCTAATTCTGTTTCCATGTCCTCTATTTCATCCTGAAACAGCTCTGGGTTTTTATCAGCATAACCTGTCTTCAGTTGTTGCATTAATTTAAACACTTTATCCCAGGGATTTATTTTTCTCCCCTTGGGGTTTCTATATGCATTGCAGGGCTTTGTATCTCTAGGCAAAACACTCACATGACTCTGTTGTCTCTGCTGGCTTCTATGCACAGACTTCCTTTCAGGCTTTACAGAAGAATAAATCTCCCCTTCAGAATCCTCAGCAGCCTCACTGCTATCTGAGCTGTATTCTACAATTCTCCCAGAGGTATGGCTCCTACCTTCACAAGGGCTTACAAACTCTGTACAGCTGTACCTGGTAGAAGAGCTGCCATCAGAAACCTTTCTGTGCTGAGGTTCAGACTTGCTCTGCCATTCCCCTGGCTTAGGCTTCTGAACTCTCTGCCATGATTCCAGTGCTTGCTCAGTTCCAGACTCCTGTCTGGACTCTGCTTCTCATAATGCTTCAACCTCTGATTCCCATGCTGCTTGTCCTGCCCGTCCTGCTGCTCCTCTCTCTCTTTGCTTCTGAGAGCTTAAATCTTTGAGCGTGAGAGGCGTTTTTCTAGCTCTTCCCCCCACGTGTTTCTCATTTGCATTTTGTGTTGCCATGGAGGCAGGGTGTGGTCTGTACTCAGGACTCTCAATCATGTGGCTTTTTTCTCTAGGTGTTGATTTAACTGATTGCCTGCCTGAGCCATGCTTTAACTCAGAAGGAAAAGTTTTAAAACCAACTCTTTTTCTATGCCTGTCAGTGTCCTCATTACCACACTTGTCACACTGTTTTGCCATCTTGAGATCCTCAGAAACAATCACTCCAAGGTCCTTCTCCTGGTCCTTGCACACCAACCTCTCACCCTCTATCGCATACAATTCCCTTGGATTTCTGCTTTCCAAATGCATGACACTGCACTTCTTCACATTAAATCTTAACTGCCAAGCATTAGACCATTCTTCCAGCTTTTGTAGATCTTTTCTCATGTTCTCCACTCCCTCAGCGGAGTCCACTCTTGCAAATTTTCATGTCATCTGCAAAAAGACAGACTTTTCCATTCATTCCTTCTGTAATATCACTCACAAATACATTGAACAGTACCGGCCCCAGGACCGAACCCTGGGGCACACCGCTAATCACCTTTCTTTCATCCGAGTAAGTTCCGTTTACCATCACCTTCTGTTGTCTGTCAGTCAACCAATTTCTGATCCAGTTCATCACCTTGGAACCCATCCTCAAGCTATTGAGTTTATTGATAAGCCTCCTATGAGGAACAGTATCAAAGGCTTTGATGAAATCTTAATAGATCACATCCATTGCATGCCCTTGATCTCTGGTCACCCAGTCAAAGAACTCAATCAGATTTGTTTGGCAAGATTTTCCTTTCGTAAAACCATGTTGTCTTGAGCCATGCGATCTGTTGGTTTTGAGAAAGTCCATTATTTGCTCTTTCTGGAGCGCCTCCATTACTTTTCCCACCACCGAGGTAAGACTTACTGGCCTGTAGTTTGTCACCTCTTCCCTATTACTACTTTAGTGAAGAGGTATCACATCAGCCCTTCTCCAGTCCTGTGGAATTTCTCCCATCTCCAAGGATCTATTAAAAACATCCTTTAATGGCCCTGCAAGAATCTCTGTGAGCTCTTTCAGTATCCTGGGATGTATCCCATCCTGTCCCATTGCCTTGTAGAACTCCTCTTCTATTTTTGGGGGCATATATTTGAATTATAGCTGTGTTGATGGGCATTCTTCATAGATGAACAGAAATTAAGTTGTTAGTGTAGCTAGGTTTAAAAAATGTTTGGACAAGTTCCTGGAGGAAAAGTCCATAAACTATTATTAAAATGGCTAGGAAATCCACAGCTTACTCCAAGATTAGCAACGTCTAAACTATGTACCTTTTTGGTATGGCCACTGTTGGAAATTAATGAATGGAGTGGAATGGGTAAATGTAGATCAATTGTTTACGTTATCAGAATATAGAAAGACTAGGGGACATGCAATGAAGCTACAGGGTAAACTATTTAAGACAAATAAGAGAACATATTTTATCACTCAACGTGTCATAAAACTCAAATTTGTTACCGGAGGATGTAGTAAAGGCTGTTAGTGTAGCAGGGTTTAAAAAAGGTTTGGACAAGTTCCTGGAGGAAGGATCCATAAACCATTATTAAAAAGGGACCCAGGATATCAGTGCTTGACCCAATACAATCATTGTGGAACCTGTGTATTTTGGGGAAACTGCTAGGTACATATGACCTAGATTGGCCACTGTTGTAAACAGGATATTGGGCTTGATGGACCTTGGTCTGACCCAGTATGGCATTTCTTATGTTCTTATGAAAGAAGATACTGAGCTTGATGGGCCTTGGCATATCTTGTGTTCTTATATTCTAAAGATTGGTTGTCCAACAAAATTTTTCTAGTTCAGGCAGGCAATTAAGAAGCCATGTACTACATTAACCAAGGAGGGATGAACAAGTTTGTACCTTCTGTGTTAGGAGACTGTCAGGATGTGACTTTGGGCTTTCTCTCCTGGGATAACTCTGCCATTTACTTGGCAGGCCAAAACAATATGCTGGCAGGAAAACTGAGCTAAGTACTGCAACTACAGGAGTGATCCCTAGAACTGAGAGTTTTGCAGAGGACATTTCATGAGTGGGATATATCTGTGACAGACCTCTTTGCAAATCCTTAGAACATAAGAACATAAGAGATGCCATAATGGCTCAGACCAAGGATCCATCAAGCCCAGTATCCTGCTGCCAATCGTGGCCAGTCCAGGTCAGAAGTACCTATAAGGTACATAGATTTGGAGGAGCCTAGTGGTTAGAGCAACAGTCTAGTAACCAAGAGATCAGGGTTCAATTCCCATTGGCACTCCTTGTGACCTTGGGAAGTCACTTTACCCTCCATTGCCTTGGAAGAAAAGGTCTGGCAATCCACTTCCAGTCATACTTTGCCAGGAAAACCCAGGGGCTGCTTGGTTACCAGGAGTCAGCACTGATTTCATGGCATTAAAAAAAACAGTAACAAATTCCAGAGCTTGAATACATATTGAGTGAAAAAATATATTTTCCTATTAGTCTTAAATGGTCTAAATTCTAGCATCATTGCATGTCCCTAGTCTTTCTACTTTTTGAAGCAGTAAACAACTGAGCTACATTTACACATTCCACTCCATTCAATATTTTATAGACCTCTATCTGATCACCCCTCAGCCATTTTATGACAAGTTAAAGAGTCCTAACCTTTTAAGCCTTTCCTCATAGGAGTATCCTTCCATCCCCTTTATCATTTTGGTGGCTCTTCTCTGTACTTTTTCTAGTTCTGCAATATACTTTTTAAAATATGGCGACCAGAATTGGACACAATATTCAAAGTGCAGTCACACCAAGGAACAATACAGAGTCATTATAATATCCTTTGTTTTATTCTCCATACCTTATGATTCCTAGCATTCTATTTTCTTTCTTGGCTGCTGCTGCACACTGTGTGGCAGGCTATGGCCTATAATAGTCTGCAAATATGAAAGGCATGTAAGTTAGGCCCTGATTCCAACTCCCATCATAGCTAGAAAAGAACCAAAAATCTGTGAAAAATGAAAAAACTGTTTTAAGCTGCTTAATAAGAAGTTTTACATGAATCCATAAGTCTCTCATTATTCTCTTGTGTGCAGAAGATAGAAATGTTTCAATACATGCATTCCTGGAGCTAGAGACGACCTTGCAGTAGAGAAGTATCAAACCTAGAAACTGTACCATTGTTAGAACAGTCCTAGAGGAGGGAGCGGGGTGCTAGGACCAGAAAGGATCTCTGATTGGATATGTGCAGGGGGCGTTGGAAACAATAGAAAGTCTGCATGTATCAAACTGAAGAAAAGGTATAAATGAATATGTTTCTGTGAAAACCTTGCTCAGTCCTTTTTGAAGCTCTGACTAACTGAGCCATGTGCACAATAAATTGGCTTGGATCTTTGAACTGACTCCTGGTGCAACTGGACAGAGGGTTTCACCATATTATCCATGATGATGCCTAAATCCTTTTCCTGGGTAGTGATTTCTAATGTGGAACTTTGCATCATGTAACCATAGTTTGGGTTGTTCTTCCCTAACAGCCCGATTCTATCCCATACATAGATCCCCTGAGCCGGACGTACAGAGGGGATCGCGATTCTGATCCCACGGGGCACATCTAGCCCAGCGGGATCAGAATCGCAATCAGGCATGTACGTGCAAGCCAGAACTGAAATTCAGTCCAGCCTGCACGTACATGCACAGCCCAACTAACTCAGTCAGGGCTTTTAAATGGAGCCATGGCGCCATGGCGTCCTGTTGCCATGGCACCGCAGCTCCATTTAAAAGCCATGATGCTGGCTTCCTGCAACAAATGCTAATTCTCCACAGCCTGACCCCCGATCTGGCCTCCTGGCACCCCCTGCCACATCTGCACCCCGGCAGCCGCAAAACTAAACATCCAGGGAAGTCATTCCACCTCAGAGGTGGAATAACTTCCCTGAACATGTCGCCGGCCCTGGACATACAAGGCCGACATTAGAATCGGCCCTGTATGTCCAGGGCCGGTGACATGTTTGGGGATGTTATTAAACCTCCAAGAAAGTCTTGTCTCACTAACCGGGAAGGCTCCTCAGTTTAAAGTCCAGGGTGGGGTCTTATGGAAACTTGGTTTCAGATGTCTCCCTCCTGGATTAAGAGGAAGATCTTCTGTATGTACATCCTCCAATTCCATTTCTTGCAGACTCCTAAATTCCCCATTGGCCAAGGAAGTTTGCAGGGATCACTGTTGCCTCTTAACATCAATTCTCTAGCACTCACAGTGGAGATATTGAAAGAGTAGTTTTAGCTAACTTGAATTTGCCTGACAGAAAACTTAAAACCTGCTTGGATCAATAATAAATAAAGAAATGACAAGCAGTCAAGAAATCCGAAGACGCATTGTTCTTGGCAGAATGACTATGAAAGACCTAGACAAGATTTTCAAGAGCAGACACGTATCTCTGCATACAAAGATTTGACTTGTCCAAGTCATAGTATTTTCAAAAATGTCACATGGATGAAAAAACTGGACAGTGAAAAAGAAAGTCCCGAAGAAAATTGATGCCTTTGAATTATGGCACTAAGAATACTGTGTATAGCACAGACCGCCCTAAGAACAAATCAGTTGGTACTAGAGCAGATAAAACCTAAGTTTTCTTTAGAATCTCAAATGACAAGACTTCAACTTTCATACTTTGGACACATCATGTTAAGAGTGAGATCAGTCAAGAAAGACATCATGCTAGGCAAGGTTGAAGGTCAACGCAAAAGAGGAAGGTCAGCAATGTGATGGATCAATACAATGACAGCAGCTATGGATGCCACTCTATCAACAGTTAGCCACCTGACTGAAAATTGAACACAGTTCAGGACAACTATCCAGAGGATCACCATGAGTTGACACTGACTCAATGGCACTTAACAATAGTGTGTATCAAGTTGTTTAGGTTTACTTTAGAGGAAAGGCGGGATAGGGGCAATATGATAGAGACATTTAAATACCTCTGTGGCATAAATGCACAGAAGGGTCTCTTTCAATTGAAGGCAAGCTCTGCTATGAGGAGACATAGGATGAGAGTGAAAGGGGATAGAATCAGGAGTAATACGCAAAATATTTCTTTATGGAAAAAGTGGTAGATGCGTGGAATAGCCTCTCAGTGGAGGTAGTGGACAAGAGGACAGTATCTGAATTTTAAAAAAGCATGGGATAAATACAGAGGATCTCGAAAGGTAAAGAGGAGACTATTGTAGTTGATATGGAAGGGGAAACTAGATAGGCTGTGTGATTGTTTTCTGCAGTCATGTTTCTATGTTTCTAAGAATGTCTACTCAGAGATCACACAATTTCAGTTAGAGGTACTATGCTGTTTGATGAGATGGATAAATCTTTGGGGGGGAGGTCCTATCCATCTGTTGGAGTCAGGTTTGAAAATTAATTCAATTAGAGTTCACCTTAGTGAAAATTGGTGCATATAATCATGATCCAGACGTTAAACTCACCTCTGTTCAGCCCTTATTTGTTTACTAGATACAAAATTTGTTTCTGTTAAAGCTTTTCATCAAGGTACTTGCTGTGCTATTTCTGTTAAAGCTTTCCATCAAGATACTTGCTGTGTCTTTGGACCTCCACATGGTACTCACTGAGTTAATGAAAGCTGCCTTTGTGCCACTAGACTCCTGTGATATAAAGTACCTGATCTGGAAGGTATACTGAGGAGAATGCCATAGGAAAGACTACATCCTTCTGTATCATCTGAGAAATATCAGCAGCTTAAGCCAGGACAATTGGAATCTGACACATTCTCTCTGATGTCCAGGAGGTTTAGTGATCTTCTGTAAAGGGGCACTTGGCAGATGTGGCAGCTGATGAGTACCTATGTCACTGCTTCTTTATCTTTTCTTGATACTTGACATAGATAACTTTCAATTTTGAAGAAGTAGGATCCTTCACTGGGCATGTATTCATTGATGACCATTCCTGGTGGCTTCTGTTGATGCTAGATATTGAGGAAGTTTGAGGTCTCCTTAATGCTGATGCATTCTCTATGTCCACTGCAGCTCATGGGTCCTTCAGATCTAAAAACTAAAGAATCTCTCCATCTGCTCTTCATAGCCAAGAAGCCCTCTTGAGGCCATCTGCAGACACAGATGACTCTTAGAGACTTGATGATCCAGGCTTAGGTATTGCAGTCACTAATTATGCATATCCATTTTGGATATGGTCTTATGGCACCACCCCAAAAATACATTTGAGGTGAAATTCCTGACCCGGTAAAGGGGGGGGGGGAGGGCTCATGGTAGTGTACCTGCTGAAGTGGCACAGAATGGCCATACTGCACCACCAAGATAGCCAGGGGTGATGCAGCATGTCCTTCCTAGCCATACCCCCACCCAACCCCTCACCTCCCCTCCCATCTCCTCCCCATCCTCTCTTACCTCCTGTCTTCCCACCTCTTCCTCATTCTCCCCCTCCCCTCCCCTCTCTTCCCACTTCCTGCTTCCCACCTCTTTCCCTTCCCCCACACTAATTCCCCTAGATCCCCCAGCCATGGAATGAGGTATGCACCGGCACATTCTGCGCCATGTCATATCTGGGGGTCCTGCTGATGCCTCAGGGCTGCTGTTGTTCCGCAGGGGGATGAAGCAGCCTCCAACTTTCTCAGTATCCTCTTCCTCCATGTGGCTCTGCACCGCTTTGCCCTCCTCCTCCTCAGTGACTGCTGTGGCTGGAGGAGCTGGTTGCTGTGGGGGTCTGTGCCTCCCTAGCTGCCTTCAGGTCTGCACCAGTGTCATCTGGGGCAACTTGTGGCGTTGGCACTGGCGCTGCTTCCTCAGCTGATTCTGGAGCAGGATCTGGAGCTAGCACTGTTGGTGCTGCTGGCACTGATATGTCTGCAACTGGGGTTGCTGCTGCTGGGGGTAAGAGAGGTGATGTTAACTCTGGGATATGGCTTGCCACTCACTGATGTTAGCCTCCCTCATCTGGCTATTCTACATCAGCTGGTCTCTTTGACCTACATCATTCAGATGGTGGCTTCATTCATATGGAACAAGGGACATGCTGACAGAGGGCCTGTGCTGTGCTGTGCCATAGCAGTGAGGACCACAGGTCCTGGCTTTGTCCTACTTCAGGCAGCTGCAACCTCTTGGTCCTACATGACAGCTGCAGTACACCATTTCTCAGAGTACTCCTGAATAGCATGTTTATGTTGCCTACAGATGCATTCCCCCCACCTACTCTTGTGACACCCATTTCTCTCAGGCACACATCCTTCCACATCCCTGACCTGTACTGCTTCCCCTTCCATGGTGGTATCTGTGTGATGTACGTTCATCCCTCTGACACTCACATTAGTTCCCCTCCTCCCACTCTCATCCTTTGGTCCCCTTTATCACACAGGCCTCTTGCACCTGCTGTCATAACTCTGGCCACAGACACATCACATACCTTGATACGTCTGATGTCTCTCTCAGATGTTGAAGAATTCTGGGCCTCTTTCTCTGAATGGCCTCATGGCAGGTTTTCAGGGCCTCAATATTGCTGTGTTTGTATAATTTCTTGTGATAAAGGGGAATACATAGCATGGTATGTGGAGACATCCTACCGAGCTTGCATTCCCTGTCCCTCCATGTGTCAGTCACTGACTAATGCTGCTCCTTGACTGCATTGACTGGGATTGTGTCTGTGGCCCATGGATCCCAACCAGGTTGGAGGGGGGTCATTCTCCCCACCCCCGCACTCCTCCAATCCAGCTCCTACTGCAGATTCTGTGCAGTGCTGGCAGCAGATTTTTCTGTAGTGACGATTTATGACTTTGGTGTGGGTGCATGCTTTTCCTGCCTGCCCATGGATCCTGTGGAGGGTCTCTTTTGGTGCACAGTGTGGTCTCCATCTGCTAACATCTGTGGATGGGACATGATCTCAGCCTGGGTCTCTTCCTTTACAGGCTTGTGAAAATTGCTGTGTCCCTCCTCCCCTCCACTCTGCAATGCTCTGAGGACCTGTTGTCTTCTTTCCCCTTACCCACTGAGCTGCTGTTGTATGCATTCCCACTTTGTCTACTGTGTGACCACTGCAACTCTAACTTTGTCTGTCATCATCTGTTCTCTGTTCCCTGCATCTTTCTGGGCACTGACCAATCCAGGTCTGCCCACTGTTGGATCTGCCATGATTTGCACCCCTAGATAGTTCTTGCTCTCTCTTGCCCATTTGAAGGAAAACGTTTCTTTCAAATGTTCCATCTGACCTTCCTCCAAATAAATGGTCAGTATTTCAGATTTTTGTTTGTTTACCTTAAGTCTGCCTAATTCTGCCAATTCCGGTACTAATATGGGAATTGGAGTGGAGGAGTGGCCTAGTGGTTGGGGCAAGGTACTTCAGGCCAGAAGATTGGGGGTTCAAATCCCACTAGAGGACAGCAACCTTGGGTCAGAAAGACTAGGGTTTCTAGTCCCACAGGTGCTCCTTGTGGTCTTGGGCAAGCCACTTAACCCTCCATAGCCCATGTTCCCTGTAAAATAGTTATCTCCAAGTTATAATGCCCTGTTCAATGTAATTTCAGTTTGTTCAATGTAAACCACACTGATGCAGAATAGCACAGTATATAAGAGAATGTAAATAAATTGTGGTATGGGGTCTATCTATGCACAGACTTGGATATGTCTCTAATCCAGTTATTATTGCATCTAGATTGCTTTCTAAGTCCTCAATTTTCTCTGCCTGATCTTTTTCAGTGTGGTCTTTTGAGTTCTTTGGCATCCCAAGTGCATCTACTTCTTGACGGGATCCTGACACCACTTCCATAATCTCTATTGTAACAGATGAAATTTCAGTTTTGATTTCTGCCAGCCACTGATGCATTTCATGTTGTGTGAAAAGTACCCTTCCATCGTGACTCTCTAAGCCCAGCTTCCTTTCTGAGCTTGAGTCACCCTCCTTTATGCCTCTCCGTGGCGCACATTTGGCTTTACTATTACTATGTTTCTGGACAGACACTGCTTGAGATTGCTAATCCATTACCAAATATCACTTCAGAAGGGGTAATTCCAAACTAAAAGCAGACCATCTTTCTTCATAATGTCACTTCCCCTCTGACCTTTATGATTTTATTGTAATTTGTCTTGAATTCTATTAGGTTAGGAGGAATATAAATGTTAAATTAAATTTATAGGGCCCGATATTCATCTGGGCAGGGATAAGCACCGTAGCCGCTTAGCCCTGCCCGCCGACTCCTTAACCCTGGATATTCACTTCTGCGGCAACAGAAGTAAATATTCAGGTCTGGCCGCACTGCCCAGTAGCCGCTGAGGCTAACTGTGCAGCATCAATATTGGATGCTGTACGGTTAGCGCTCGGTGCCTATAAGATAGGCAAAGTTTTTCCTCACCTATCTTATAGGCGCCAAGCACTAACTATGCAACTTCCAATATCGGTACTGCATAGTTGGCACCGGTCCCTACCCTCATTCATCCTCAGAACGCCCACGGCATACCCTGATACTAGCCGGCTGGCATTGGGGGCACGTAGAGGACATAGTTGTGGATATTCAAAAGTACTATCCATTGTAAGTGCCGTCGAATAGCCAGTTGGCAATCATTTACATGGTTAACTGGATGTTAACCATGTAAATGCCCTTTGAATATCTGGTCCATGAGATTTAATTTAATTTAATTCAATCATTTATGTTCCTCCTTTACCAACTAGTTCAAGGCAGATTACAAAAGTCAAAATAAGTACAATCCAATAAACATATCAACATTACATTGTACACAGTTACATACAATCAATAACAAACGTAATATAGAGGTCGAAATACTCCACATTAATATAAGTGAATTAAAATGATCAGAATCAGCAAATAAGATTACCACACATTTTCTTAATCTTCAGCCAAATATTGAGCCTTATTTCAGGAGATAACTAAAATACATATTGTTAGATTCATATCTAATATCTGTAGTTAAAGGTTCCATTCCTTAGCAGCCCTTAAACTAAACAATTTATCTAGCGTGCGCTTATAATAAACATTTTTATTATGAATATTATTTTCAAAATGGAGTATAATGCAATGGGATACATTCAGTACTATTATAATTTTTTTAAAGGATATTACTGTGTTTTCCCACATGCTGTTAAGAGATGAGCGTTGATTACTTAGGTAGAAAATCTAAAGGGAAACATTACTTGGAAATAATTTTAGAAAGTAATTTCCTCATGCATGTGACCACATATGCATGCAAATGGCCTCTCATAAAATAGCAACCAGTGTAAAAGTATTCATGTGGACGTGAACAAGTATACTTTACAGGTAAGAGTAACCAGGGGTGCAGTCGGGGTATTCACAGTATGTGGCCTCCCTGAGTACGAAATTAACAAACTACAAACCAACCAGAACTCTGCTTTCTCAAGCCTCAAACTAGGATCATATAACACCCTTGTTGATAGAACATCATTGGCTGCCCCTTCATTACAGGATACAATATAAACTCCTGACATTGGTACACAAGGCCCTTCACAGTGGTCTCACTTCCTATCTCTCCTCACTGATTATTCTTCGTGCTCCTCATCGGGTCCTCTGCTCAGTTCAGGCCAACTGCCTCTTTCTCCCTTTGCCTCACAAGCCCGATATGAATCTACAAGGCATTCTGCTTTCTACTTTTTGCAGCAAAGTTATGAAACAGCCTCCCCGCAGAACTCCATCTAGAACCCTCCTACATCAGATTTAAAGCCTCTCTTAAATCCAATCTGATTCAAAAAGCTTTTCAACTCTCCTCCTAGCTAATGCAGCTGCCTGAGATAAGTATTTTATCCTGAGATGTTTATTTTATTCTAAATAACTCTGTTTCCCTCTTGTTTCCTCTTGTCTTCCCTATTACTATTTGTTTCTATGCTGTTGGCTGTTGTCTCTTGTTATGAATGGTCCTATCCTTTTGCTATTTGGCGTTCTGCTCTTCATTTCTCTTTTCTGCGTTTTATTGTAAACCACTTTGCTGGATCGATATTTCAGTATATTAAGTTTTAATAAACTAAACTATGTGTGTCTGTTATAACATGCCTTAATCTATGCATGTAACTGCGAACTTTATACGTGTTCATAGGCAGGCGTCAATGTCCGCGCCTGAATTTAAGGCACGACCTCTGACTCTTACACTAGCATTTCATAAAGATAAGTTGACACCTATTTGTCTTTATAAATAGACTTAAAGTAGGCACATTTTTGCTGCCTTAACCCAGGTGCCCTGTTATAAAATGTCCTTCTTTAAGTAAACCCATGGATTTGAAAAATGCATTGCAGGAAGGGAGCATGTAGAAAGCAATAACGTTTTAACCAGAGAGGCAGAAACCTTCTGTACATAAGACATTTGACAGATCTATTTTTAACCTTCATTCTGCTGTGCCAAGCCACACTGTGTTGATAGCATTATTAATTTATTTGCCCAGATCCATTTCAAGACATTAGAACTGACATTCAAAGCCTTTGGTGATCTTGGCTTTTCTTACTTTAAAAACTGCCTCTCATATTACACTCCATCCAGATCGCTTAGATCTAGTCAGGCAGCACTCGTTTGCTTGATTTCGCCCACAACAGTCAAACAACAGGGGGCATGGAAGAACGTTTTCGCATCTGCAGCTCCCACTTTATAGAACGCCCTCCCTAGAGAAATACAGGTAATAGGAAATGATCTGGGTCATGGGTGTTTACATCATCTTTTTAAATTAATTTTTCTATTTCCTATGTGTCAGTAGGTTTAGGATGGTTAACTGTAATATAAATGACTGTGAGACAAGTTTGGTATGTTTCTGAATATTTTTAACCTATGCTGGCTATTTGAATGCTTTGTATTCTTTTTAAGACTTCCTTTTGTTGATTATTTACTTTTAGATGTTGTGTTTTAAATATCTTTCTTGGAAATTGCATTTTATATTGAGTGTTTTTATGGTTAGAGCAGCAGCCCGATGACTAAAGAGACCAGGGTTCAAATCCCACTAACACTCCTTGTGGCCTTGGGCAAGTCACCTAACCCTCCATTGCCTCAGGTACAAATTAGTAGTCCTTTTGCAAAAGTGCACTAAGCAGTTTACATGTGTTTTTGTGTCTGGTAACTGTTACCCTGCGGACATGACAGTTGCCACATGCTGTTTCGTGCTTTAACTGCCAGCCGCATATTGGGATGTGAATGGGTGGGTTAAGGGTCGAGAGTGAGCATGGAGAGCACATTGCAATTAGTATAGGGATATATATCATGCATCATCAATGTTGCAATAAGTGCGGGTGTAACTAACGCCACCTCAATATGTGCATCTGCGGCGACTGAGTCATGCATTAGGATACGTAACTGCAGATAACTTCTAGGAACATGCTGGTCACATCACTGATAGTTGCTGTGGAGGCTTTACCCTTAATGCATGTTAGTTTTAATGCTAAATGCAAAAACCTAATACACTTTAGTAAAAGGGCCCCTTAGATTGTAAGCCCTTTAGGAACAGGGAAATACCTACAATATCTGGATGGTAAGTTCCCTTGAACTACTACTGGAAAGGCATGAACTAAATACTATATAAAAGAAATTTGAGATTCCCCTTAGTTCTTGGAAAGGCAAAGATTAACATAAATAAATGTGTATTTATTTACAACATAGAAAACTGGATCATTAGAACTGTCATTAGCATCAATGCAAAAAAAAAAGCACAAATGCAAAAATTTTTAAATGTGGAGAGGCAAAAACATTATTGATGACACAAGATATTAGCAGTGATCATATTAAAAAGGCACGCACACCATGTTTTCATTTTTATTTTTTTATTAATTATTTTACTTGCCCATTTGCAAATATAGACCTTGGATGGAAGCGACCAATAAATTATACATGTGATCTAATTTAAGAAAATTAAAGCTTAGTCATTAATATTCTCTCAAATTTTTAATTGAAGTAGGGTTTGTTATTAGGGCACCTTGGAGGTTAGTTTAGGTTTTTATTTGAAGCGCTGTATTATATGGAAGGATGGGGGGTATGCTTTTTTTTTTGGCTTGTTGTACGCAACATGCTTTTTTGTAAATAAATGTTGTTTGTTTTGATTGTACCTCACCCCAAGGTATTTTTGAGGGGGTGTTATCAAGTGTAACAGATAGATATACAAGTAAAACTCAAAGGTTTGTCAACGTTTTATTCATGACCCCTTAAAGGCTTTATTACTGTAAAACTTTTGTGTTTCCATAATTTTAGCCTTTGTAGTAACTGCTACCAATTTCTTGCATTAATAAGTAATATTTCTGGTTCTCCTTCATTTTGTTATTGCAATTATCTATATGAAGCTTGATGGATAGGTGAACTTCCCTCTCCCCCATCCCAAAGAAGGCATGAAATAAGAAGTAACCCTTTATAAACCAGCCTTCATGATCTTGAATACTTATTATATCATTGGTTAACTTTTTAGGTTGGTCCAAGGAAAGGTATTAAAGCCTACGGGAAATAAGATGCAAATTCCTATAAGGCACACCTGGCTACTGACATGTTGATTTGGCTGGTGGTGTTAGAGCATGACCTGACAAAGGTGTTTCACTTCCTGCAAGCTGTCCCCATGACTTTGAGATGTGACTTGCAAATCCAGAGAAAAAGATGTAGATGGGAAAGGATCTGGAGTTAGAGCAGCAAGAGAAGTTTGAAAGGCATATTTTAGATAGTAGACGGAGATCAGCATTGAGACATGGAGGTTGCAAACGTACACAATTCCAGCTTTAGTTTAGAAAAGGCTCAGCTAAATAAAGAGCCTTTTCTAAACTAGAAATGACGTTCATGAGGGCACCTGCATGTGCCGATACACGGAGCTCAAGGAGACATTTTACAAATCCACGCTTAGGAATAAACAACAAAGGGAATTCAGCAACTTATACATTTGTGTAGCAACACTTACGCGTAGAAGTTGGTATTTCATAACTTCCACTTAGAAGTACCAGTACTTACATGTGTACGAGGGTGATTTTGCAAAACTATATATGTAAATACCACCAATTAAGTACAGAGACCACTATCTTTATTTAATTAGAATTTGAGGAGGGAAATAAGGGAGGATTAAGGAGGTTAATCCCTTGATCCCTCCTGTACAGAGCTGGCCAAAATGAGTACTGTACTTTTAAAAACTTAACCATGCCAGGGAGCAGATTTAAATCCCAATGTGGACAATTTTGGTCATACACATCCATTCCCTATTTGAAATGGGGAATACACATACAGATTTTTGACTCACCCAGGCCATACCTTAACTATGCCCCTGGCATGTCCCCCTGTAAATTCTATTCATTTTGTTCCCCTACAACTGTTTTACTGTGATCATTATTAATGCTCATTATTTAAACTCCCAAGGTAGCCCAAATATTTTATGCACAACTGTTTAAGAATCCAAGTTTGACCTCCCTGTTCTATGAAAACTTGCAGTTGCGTTTAATGTAAATCACTTTGAATTTATGATTTGGAGATATTAAAAAAAACCTGCTAAATAAATAAATAAATAAAATATGTGGTAAAGACATCCACATATAAATCGAGCCTTCTAAAATCACCATTGACACGTTTAAATGCCTTATTTTACATGTGGAAATCACAACTAAGGGGTATGTTTACTAAACCGTCTTATTGTGCGCTCTGTGACGTTATCGCGCGATAAGGTACCTTAGCGCACGATAATGCGCACTGCGGCGCAAACAAGCGCTGAAGGCGGAGAAGGGCTCCCAGAGGGCGGAGGAAGGCTCCCCAGCGGCGGAGAGAAGGGGTCAATGGGTGGAGAGTGGGAGGGGAGAGGCCCTCTGCACACTAATGCTGTGAAATCCGAGGCTGAAAACTAACACCAGTGAAACCCTGGCATTAGAGCTGATTTAAAGGGAAGACAAACCATTTCTGTCAGCAATGTACAGCAAAATCAGGGAAACCTACAAAAAAGTGATAAGTGTGATACATGTGCACGGAACAAAAGTGCAAATAAACACTGAAAATGACCCCAACAAAATATAAAAAAAACATAACCACGCTGGGCAATAGTGATATTAATGGGAAACATCGAAAAACACTCTCAAGAAAGCTCCAAAAAAAGGATATGAATTTTGGAAGGGTCTACGCTCCATCCCCATACAAGGTGAATGATCCCACAGTGAAATAGCGCTGATCAGGGTTTCCCTCTTCATTGGACAGGTTTCCTATGGTGTGCACATGTTCCACAACAGCAGGGCGGGCATGTCCGAATGGGCAACTGGACAGATGCTGGGAAAGGGGACACAGAGGGCTGCAGACAGCACATGCTGTGCTGCAGCTGGGCCACAGTGCGGACTAGGGTGATGCCTAGGTGGCCCATAGGAATGCTGAAACAGTAGAGCAGCCAGACAGCAACTGATGAGGGCCCAGCATGGGCACGAGTGTGCTTCCCACAGTGTCACAGGGGATAGTACCCAGCAGGTACTGTGGGACCTGGCACAGCAGTACCCACAAGGGCACAGAACATTGGCAGGCGGTGCTAGGGGGAAGCGTGGACAGCTATGCAAGCACCCCTACCCCAGAACCTGCACCATAGGCAGCCGCCTACCCACACAATGGATGGCCTGAGACTGCACTCCACCAGCAGCACCAGCAGATGGGCATGTCAGCAGGGTGGCAAAAGGGTACTGGTGGTGGAGGGAGCAGTGGCAGCTGCCCAGAGCAGACCGTGGCCTAGCCCTGTGTAGGTGGGTGCCATGCAATGCAACAGACAGGCCCTGTCTGATGAACAGTCATGGTATCCCCAGGGAATGCACTGTCTCTGTGGCAACATGGTGGTGCAGTGCACACAGCCAGTGTGTTCAGGAGCAGGAAGTCACAAGTTTAAGTCCCAGCTGTGGTTCCTGCCAACCCAGCCCCCATATTTTACCCACTACTACAACTTGCTAATACAGACAGAACCTGTAGTGCAGATGACGTAGACATGCCCAAAACACCTACATTTTACCCTACAGAGCACAGACACCATAAACATGCGCATTACCTAGAGCAGAGTCTCCCAAATGCAGTCCTGGAGGGCCAAACACCATTCAGGTTCCATGCTGCCTATAATAAAGATGCCTGTGCTGCATTTCTATGCGCCGACCCCATGGTATGCAGATGTATCTCATGCATATTCATGAGGGACAGCATGAAAACCCAAACAGTGTTTGGCACACCAGGACTGGAGTTGGGAACCTCTGCCATAAAGCAGCAGCAAACAGGGGCAGACACACTCGAACCCACAGGCTCCATTATCCAATGCCTCCTGGAGAGGCAGAACATTGGGCCCTGCGTGCATCTCCCAATACTAGCACTTGCATACCTTAACAATGCCAACCTAAACCCGGGAGTACGGTACACAGCTATCAAAAGGTTGCTATGATTACTGGCAGATAGCAATTCTGAAGTACAATTTTCTGATTGAGCTGCATCATGGCAACCTTTCTGATGTCTGTGGAGTGTGCTACAGGTCTTGTGTCTGACAGTGTTTACCACCCTGGGGAGTGACTCCAACAGTATTGCGTACCATAGCCATGCCTGCACTGTGCCCAGGACTGGAGCAGTGGCCAGGGCTGCCAAACACCTCTATAGTTGTACACTGCTGGCATAGGTGTGGGAGTGTGTGTCTGTCTATCCAGTGTGTGGTGGCTGCAAACACCCTCCACAACCCCCACTGCCAGCACTGTTGCCAGTATTGGCCTGCCAATGTGCATAATGAGGAGCAAGGTACCATAGGTATAGCCCGGACAGGGTGGCCTGGCCAGGATGCATCTGCACAGGGCATAGGGCAATGGCTGGGACATTGTAGTGCCCGGCCACCACCTGCACAGACAGGGTGGCCACAGCATGTCCTGCTGGGAGGTCACTCTCACACTGACTGAGCAGTGACCATGGCATGGCTAGGTTCCCCCAAAGTGCTCTATAATATTTCTCTCATGTGATATTTATGGGTTCTCTTTTGGGGCCCAATCACTGACTTATCTGCTTGGTGTGTATGCTGACATCCCAGTTCTGGGTGCATGCATCTCCTCCAGGAACATGCACTATGGACTAGCTAGCAGCCTGTCTGCAGCTAGTATGTGTCTTGCTGGAACACCTTGCAGGGTGCAGTGGTTGGAGGCTTGCTGTAGGAGAATATCAGATAGTGGTGGGGTGCAGCTGAGCATTTCCGGGCCTAATGTCGGTCTGCTATTGCTTTATAGATGTGTACAGAGCTGCATTGACTGCCCTGTAGGGTGTCTGTTCCCCAGCAGGACTGTGGTTGATGGTCCCCTCTATTGCTGCCATTGCTGGGAGGTAAAATGTGGATGTGTTGGTGGGAGACCCTGTTTCCCACCCTCAGCCCCAGAGGGTGGGTTGGGTGGTGGTACATAATTGCCTATGGGTCCATAAGGGGTAAACCTGACTGAGAAATAGAGATGTATCCAAAGTGTGTCTGCAGGAACTACCTATCTTACACATTAGCACTGCTGGGGACCTGCAGCATGGCCTATTTCTGCCATGGAAGGTGCTGTGGACCTGGTTCTGGGCGCCCCACCTCACCCTCAGGGTGAGCACAGTACCCGCACAATGTGACGGTGTGTAGCTACTCTGTGCCAGTAACACACACGGTCAGTTCCCCCTACCAGGCCGAGGTGCTGTGGGGGTGCATACCCCATCTTTTGTTCATCTGTAGACTGCTGATGTGCATGTGCAGTGCATCATGGGTATGGGTGGGTTAACCCTATCCTGGTGATCACAGCAGACTGTTTGTGTGGTGACGTGTAATCCTTCTGCAGCCAGCCAGGGGCTTGTTAGCAGTTATAGAGCTGTAGTCCACTGGTTACTTCACTGCCTATGGAGCCAGAGGTCATGGGTTCAACCCCACAGTGGGGTTATTTGATAGGGCTGTTCAATGCAATATCCTTTTTTAATGTGCATTAGTGTTGCCATCAAAAACACCCTCAGCGTACTGTAACCATAAGGTTCCTCAGAAGGTGCTTTATAGGGCGCCCTATAAAGCGCCTTCTGAGGCACCTTATGGTTACCATCCATATAAGGTGCCTTATAAGGTATCCTATGGAGCGCCTTATAGGGTGCTGTGGCAGACAGTGCACTTTATAATGTGCCCTATGGAGTGCCTTATAGGGTGCCTTATGCGGCACCTTAGGTTATGGCACGTGAGGGTGTGTTTGCTGGCAGCAATAATTAAAATACAAATAAACTGCCTCAAGAAACAATACTTACATGTCACAGCTGATGCCTCAGCCTGCCTTATGCATTAGGCACACTGGGGGATCAAACTCATGACCCCTGTATCATCAGTCAGTATATTAACCATTGTGCTACACCTCTGTTTCTATGTTTACATGTCTGGGCGCCTACTTAAGATTACCGCGCGTTAACGCGCTTAGTGGCACTTCGCCCGATAATGTGCGCAGCAGCGCATGTTATCGCGCGATACTCCCATTTTGCTGCTTTAAGACTGAAATGCCCACTCCTTTTATGGCAACCTGCACACTATCGCCGGGCGCACGTTAAGACGGTTTAGTAAACATACCCCTAAGGCTTCTAACCCCCCTGAATCTTATAAAGCCGCATATTCCTTTCTTTTTCTAATTTCTAGGACTCCTTTCTTTATTCCTATAATTGTATGCTGTTTAAAGATGAAAAGGTTGTACCTTTAACCACACTTTTTTTTTACCAGAATATATTTTTTAGTTGTTCATGTGTATATAGGTGTGTTATCAAGTCAATGCTGACTCCTGGTAACCCAGCAGTCCCTGTGTTTTCTTGGCAAGACGTGACAAGAAGCAGATTGCCAGGCCTTTCTTTGTAGGTGACGGAGGGTAAAGTGATGTCCGAAGGCATGCCAGTGGGAATAGAACTCTAGTCTCTTGGTCACCAATCTGCTGCTCTAACCACTAGGCTACTCCTCCACTCTAACTGCTAATGCTATAGAGCTTTATCAACATCAATATGATGGACTTTTGCTCCAATTTACATAAGTTCATTCTGGTGGGAGTGGCAAAAGGGAGGAATTTTAACATGGGATGACCTCACCAAAGAAACAACAATGAAAACAAACCAAAAGATCATAGTGATTTTGTTTACTGCTGCTGATTGAGTTATCTAAGTGTTGTTGCCGATACTTTAATATACATCATTACATACGAGTTACTAAATAACTTTCATTTTATCTCATAACAATGCATTTCACATTTTTGTTTCTATGTTGGGAGGAGGGCGGCTGAGGAGGATATTAGTTTTTTCATGAACATTTTAATCATTCGTCCACATGAACACAGCCTGTCCAACCTATTCTAAGGTCCTGTATTCCTGGCCCCGTTGAAGTTAAGTGTAATGGAACAGTCATGGGCTACAATGTGACTTTTCTTCAGCCTTACACCATCTACAGTCTGAAAGTGGCAACTTATTCTACTGTAGACAGCTCGTCCTCTGAATGGATCAGCATCACGACACAAAAAGAGAGTAAGTTCCCTGTCTCTCTCTCTCTACACACACACACACACACACATGAAAACATTAAAAGGCAGCTGATGTCTGGAACACCTATCTTTTTCCTCCATGGTAAAGTAATAGGTGTGTGAAAATAAAAACATGTTGCATTAAAGTGTCAACTGGAAGTAATAGGCTCATAAAAAATGTGCTGCATTAAGATGTCAGGAAAGGTGAAAAATGATTAAGAGAGGATAAAAGGTTCCAGTATATGAAGTATGGGAAAGCGAATAATGTTCAAATGACATTTCCTGATACCTTCGCATTTAGCTATTTTTGGTGATATCTTTACAAAGTGTAGCCATAAAGTTTTGGAGGCCCTCTTCTAAACATTCGTTCATAAGCTTCCTAGGTGACAACTTCCAAAACAATCCAATCTGTCTGAAACAATTCAGAAAATAATTAGCATGTCTTGCCATCATTGTCATGCTACAGTGCCAAAAGTGTGACAAATGAATATGGGTGCCGCATACAGCCGCATATAGACAAAGCTGCTTTCATCTGCCATAGCAGTAAGAGACCAGTGCTTGATTACGTACTAATGTACTATACTACTGATTGATTAAGTCAGAAAATTGAGTTATTGGACCCAAGTTGCCATCTATCAGGTCTATTAAATGTCTTTGAAAACAATCTAATGGGTCAAGGAAGAGCTACAAAGTAAGTGGCTGCCAGAAGGGCATGATTCACTTTCTAAGCAGTCTGGTGCGGGGAAAATAGGATAACTTCATTCAATATGTTAGGCTTCATTGCAATATGTATTGATTTGATGTGAAGAATAGCTTCTTAGTTAATGACATTAACTCTAGTTTACCTATTAAGTGGAAGCAAATCTAACAGTGTGAGACAATTAATTTAGATCTGGCAAACAAGCCACGTTTTGCTTCATTATGTAAAGCTTCTGTGCAGTGTACACACACATGCTTATGTAGAAGAGTGCCAGTCTATGTCTGCCTTTCATAACTATATTCTCTATATTGTTGAATATATCTACATTCGATTTCTCCTATTGCTAAAATCAATCATAAAAGTGCCATTGGCTTCCAAGAAACCCTCTCCATTGCGTTTTGCTTTTTGGCTGAATCTTAAGAATTATTCGGGCAAATAAAGACAAGTCTGCTGCCCAACCAGGGGAAAGTGTTTGCCTGGATAAACAGGACATTTGAAAGCTCAGCATCTTCTTCATCAAACCATCAGCCCTGATTTCACTGATCTTGCTGTACTGAGCTGTTGGTACAAAATGAATGCTCCGAGCATTATGGCGGCCTCATGTTCAATATCCAACTGCAGGAAGTCCATTTGAGTGTAAAATGCATTGTTCAGGCAGACAAGTGGCCATACAATCAACATGTCTTTATTCTGTTTTTTGCCATAGTTTTTACTCTTTAACTCTTTATGATGTATGTATGTTATCATACCAGAAAAAAAAATGTCACAGTCACCTTATGCTCAAATTGTAAAGGCGGTCTAGAAATACACATTTTATAAAATATTAGTTAATAGATATTGTAAATGTAGTCAAATAAGATTTGTTATATACAATCTTCTTCTGCATTCGGGAAGGCGACTGGTTAGGATAGGAGTTATGGGTGTTACATTTTTGTTTTTAATATCATTTTCTTTTTTTAACTGTTTTAAACTGGTTTGATGTCTGCTTTTGCAGTTAAGCAAATTGCGTTCATTCGTTCATTTTTGCTTTGTTTTTCAGCACCTTCATTTTATGTTCTAAGCAATGCATTTACAGTCTCTTTGGACTGGAGTCGTAGCTTCCTTCTGAACAGGCAGCTGGAGGAATCTGTAGAGACTGAGAGAGGACAGCATCTCTACAGTGGCTTGGACAGCACTCTCCATTTCCCAAGGACATCAGATGAAAGTTAGTTTTCATATCTTATGTTCAGATGTTCTTATGTTCATTTTTCATGAAACATCTTTACCTATTCTTATTTCTTATCGTATATTTTTCTTTTAGCAGTTTCCTCCTACTTGTTTGGGCTTCTAGCCCAATCAGAGCTATAGTTACAGTACCATGAACCTTTTACTCACTACTAAGAGGTTTCCTCCCTCAACCCCTCTCCCAATGCCATTTACCACCCCCTTCCATTTAGCCCGAATACAGCCATTCCAGTCTTCAGCCAAGAACCACAAGTTGTGACTCCCTCCTGAAAATGACAATCATAAGAAATGGAATACTGGATCACACTAAGGTCCATCAAGCCCAATATCCTGTTTCCAACAGTGGCCAATCCAGGTAACAAGTACCTGGTAGGTTCCCACAGGGCACACAGGTTCCACAATGCTTGTCCCGGGGCAAGCAGTGGATTTCCTAGGTCCTCTTTACTAATGGTTTATAGACCTTTTCTCCAGGAATTTGTCCAAACCTTTTTTTAAACTCAGCTGCACTAACAGCTTTTACTACATCCTCCAGTAATGAATTCCAGAGTTTGATTATTATTAGTCTTAAATGGGTTACATTGTAGCTTCATTGCATGACTTTTTAATTTAGCCATGATGGACCTTGTCAAAGTATCCTCAGTCTGGCCAGTAGGTGTTGCTATTGAGCAAGAACTGGGATTCCCTCTCATCATACATTGTAAACACTGCCTTTGTAAACTCCCCAGTTCTGAAAGACCTAAGAAATAGAATTAGAAATCAGGAAGCAACCAATCCGCCTGGCACTGCACATTAGGGATATGGAAGGCCAAAACAAATTTGCTATTCTTTGTTTTAAGAAAAGGTTTTGCGATTTTCATTTTTGTGTGTGTTTTTGTGCACATTCATCTTAAATATGTGTCTACGCATATGCATTATTTCTGTGTGCAAAAATTTTTAGGCTCCCAAGCAAACCAAATACATAGCAATTGAATGCATGTATTTAATACACAACAGCACTGTCATTAATCCACTGGCCTAGATTAATTTATCTTTTAATCTTTCATCTTTCAATTAAGTCTGAACAAAGAAGCTTTAAAAGAACATAAATGGTACTGTTTAGAAGAAACAAGAGAAAAGAAAGATATGATATAACCATTTGATTATGTAACAGACTTCAGTAAAGCACAAGAAAATAGCACTATCCATAGAAGAAGGTTCCAGAACAGGAGGTAAAGAGTAGTTACTCACCTGTAACAGGTGTTCTCCAGGAGCAGCAGGAATCAGTCCTCACATATGGGTGACATCGGCGTCGACGGAGCCCTCTTGCGGAGCATTTCCCCAGCTTTCAAAGAAAGCCTTTGGGAATTGCAGCGCGCATGCGCGGTCCCCTTCCCGCCCAAGGGTGCCATCTTGCTCAGTCTGATGACATAGCTAAAAGACAGCAAAAGAATTAGCAAAAACAAATCATATGACTGCAACTCCAAGGGGAGGAGGGAGGGTTGTGAGGACTGATTCCTGCTGCTCCTGGAGTACACTTGTTACAGGTGAGTAACTACTCTTTCTCCAGGACCAAGCAGGAAGTCAGTCCTCACATATGGGACTCCCCAGCTTAAGGCTACCGGAGACCCCAAGCGGAAAAAATGAGCTTCCTCTAGCTCGTCAGCACGCAAGGAAGGAATCTTCACTGAGAACGCCCCCGACCGGTATCCCAACACCAGGGCCGGAGGGTAGGAGTTGCCTAAACCCCAAAGAGATTATGGAGTACTGCCTGTCCGAAAGCACTGTCCCTCTCAAGGCAGTAATGGGCCGCAAAAGTCTGGCTTGAAGACCAAGTAGCGGCCCGGCAGATGTCTGCCAATGGAACAGAGCGGAGATGAGCCACTGATGCAGCCTTCGCCCTGACACGATGAGCCGTGTCTCAACCCTCCAACGAGAGGCCGGCTGCCCCATAAGCCCAGGCGATACAGTCAGCGACCCACATGGACAAAGTACGCTTGGAGACAGGTAGCCCCAACTTATTGGGGTCAAAAGAAACGAAGAGCTGAACAGCCCTCCGATGCTCCCGCGTACGGTCAAGGTAGAAGGACAACGCCCTCCTACAGTCCAGGGTATGCAAAACCATCTCAGCCCGGTTGGTATGCGGCCTGGGAAAGAAGGTCGGAAGAACCACCTCCTGATTGAGGTGAAAAGGTGAGACAACCTTAGGAAGAAACTTAGGGTGAGTCCGTAAGACTACCCCATTCCTGTAGAACCTAGTGTAAGGAGGATCAGACACTAGTGCCAGAAGTTCACTCACTCTCCTAGCAGAGGTAAGAGCTACCAAAAACAAGGTTTTCCAGGAGAGAAAATGGAGAGGGCAGGTAGCCATAGGTTCAAATGGCGGACAAGTAATCCACTGCAAGACCACATTGAGATCCCACTCAGGGGCTGGTGGACGTAAAGGAGGCTTGAGCAGGAGGAGGCATCTGAGAAAACGAGCCACCAAAGGGTGGCTAGAAAGAGGCCTCCCTTCCACTGGCGCATGGTGCGCTGAGAGAGCACTAAGGTGAACTCTGACAGAGTTAGACTTAAGGCCCAGATTGGAGAGGTAAAGCAAATATTGCAACACTACTGCTACCAAGCACGAGAAGGGATTCTTGCTGTGCTGAGCACACCAAGCAGAGAATCTACGCCACTTAAGAACGTAGGATTTCCTAGTGGATTGTCGCCTAGAGGCCAAGACCACATCTTCCACCTCTCGAGGCAGTAGAAGGGGAGCCAGGACAACCCTTTCAGCAGCCAGGCCATCAGATGAAGGGACTGGAGGTTGGGGTGCAAGAGAGTCCCCTGATCCTGAGACAGGAGATCGGTTTGAAACCCCAGAGGAAGAGGGGTGTCCACCGCTAGCTGCAGCAGAAGCGGGAACCACGGTTGCCTCGGCCACCTGGGGGCTATCAGGATCAATGAAGCCCCTCCCTGAGGACTTTGAACAGCGTTCTGGACACTAGTGGCGTGGGAGGAAACGCATACAGTAGGCCTGTGGACCACGAGATCAGAAACGCATCCGCTGCTACTCTGAGAGGATGCGGTTGTCTGGAGCAGAATCTCGGGAGTTGCCGGTTCAGAGGACTGGCGAAAAGATCCATGGTGGGGAGGCCCCACCTGAGAAAGACCTGCTGAACCACCAATGGGTTCAACCTCCATTCGTGTGGTTGCAGGATCCTGCTCAGTCTGTCCGCCAGGCAATTTTCTTGACCTGGGAGGTAGACAGCCTTTAGGAGGATTCCGTGAGAGACGGCCCAAGAGCACATCCTTTGTGCCTCCTACATAGAAGGAAGGAGCCTGTGCCTCCTTGCTTGTTCACGTAGAACATGGCAACTTGATTGTCCGTCTGGACCAGTACAGACTGGTGAGAGGCGAGGTGGGAGAAGGCTCTCAGAGCTAGGCGTATCGCCCGTAGCTCCAGGAAGTTTATCTGTTGAGCAGCCTCCCAAGGGGTCCAGAGATCTTGAGTACATGCCCCTTGGCAATGTGCTCCCCAACCGAGAAGAGAAGCATCCGTTGTCAGCACTTGAGAATGCGGAGGGGCTTGAAAAACCACTCCGAGTACGAGATTCGGAAGATGAAGCCACCATTGCAGAGAGGAGACTAGCAGGTCTGATATCTGTACTGAGTCCGCTAGGCTCCCCGTGGCCTGATGCCACTGAGTGCGAAGGCTCCACTGAGCCGGCCGCATGTGCAGGCGGGCATTGGGGGTGACATGAACCGTGGAAGCCATATGGCCGAGTAGTCGCAGGAATTGCCTAGCAGAGACCAGGGAATTGCTGCGAAACTGCCTGGCCAGATCCATCAGCCTGTGGGTTCTGTCCATAGGTAGAAAAGCCTTTGCTTGAAGAGTGTCTAGTCTGGCCCCTATGAATTCTAAGTTCTGGGATGGGAGCAAAGTGGACTTTGTGAAGTTTATGACAAACCCCAAGTGCTGAAGTAGAGCCACAGTGCGAAGGGTGGCTTGATTGGCCTCCTGGGAAGATTAGCTCCTTATGAGCCAGTCGTCCAGGTACGGAAACACAAAAAGACCTTGAAGCCTCAGGTAGGCTGCCACCACTGCCAGGCACTTGGTGAACACCCTGGGAGCGGAGGACAGGCCAAAGGGTAGTACTCTGTACTGATAGTGGTTTCCCCCCACAATAAATCTGAGATATTGTCTGTGGTCTGGATGAATAAGGATGTGAGCATACGCATCCTTTAGATCTAAGGAGCATAGCCAGTCTCCCTGCTGGAGGTAGGGCAGCAGGATTCCAAGGGTAAGCATCTTGAACTTTTCCCTCTCCAGGAACTTGTTGAGGTTGCGCAAGTCTAGGATGGGTCTGAGGCCTCCTGTTCTTTTTGGTACCAGAAAGTACCTGGAATAAAAGCCGTGACCTCTCAGGTGGTGGGGCAGACTTGCCAACTCCTGAAGGAGTAGGTCCCTGTGCAGAGGGAGTCTTGGAGGCTCCCCTGGAAAATAGGAGGGAGGTACCTGGTGAAAATGGAGAAGATAGCCCTTTTGGACTATATGAAGAACCCAGGTATCTGATGTGACGGCTGACCACCTGAGAGAAGCCAGCTGAGAAGAGGCTATGCTTTCTGAGTCAAAAACCCCCACCCTGCTGAGCAGGGGCCAGTGTAGGTGGCTTGGGGGCCTTCTGCCTACGGGGCCCTTAACCCTGCCCCTTGGCCTGCTGACCCTGTTGGGGAGCTGCAGAGGCCTGATAATGAGGGTATTGTTTATAGGCAGATGACTTCCTTGGGTAAAAGGTCTTTTTTCCCGAGCCCTTCTTTTTCTGAGAAGGGGCAGAGGTTTTTCTGGACAGCCTAGTCCTGGTGAGAGTCTCTGTCTCGAGGTCAGCAGCCTTTTCAGCCATTGGTTTGCCGAAAAGGTTTTCACCCCAGCAGGGGACATCGACCAACTTGTCCTGTACCCATGGCTCGAGGTCGGATGACTGTAGCCAAGCCTGTCGGCGGGCACCGATGCCGGCCCCGGCTACTCGGGCCGAAGCCTCAAAGCCATCGTAGGCTGCTCGAGAGATAAACTTCGAGCACTCCCGAATACCAGTGGACAAGGCCTGGAACCTCTGCAAAGGTTCCTCGGAGAGACCAGCAGAGAACCCGGCAATCTCCTTTGCCAGGTCTCGGTTGTACATGCCCATGTAGAGCTGGTATGTCTGGACACGGCAAGCAAGCATAGAGCCCTGGAAGCACATCTTACCGAGGGCATCCAGGTTCCGGGCCTCCTGGCCGGGAGGCACCAAGGAGTGCATCTTCTGACTTTTCAGTCGATGCATGGCCGATTCCACAACCATGGAGTGGTGCGGTAATTGTGCCTTTTGGAACCCGGGGCTCTTGCGGACTCGATAGAAAAAAGAGAAAAAACAGGGAAAATCAACTTTTTCCTCGGGGAAAAAGGAACTACGTCCGTTGGGCTCCGCGGAAAAAAGAAGACTGAGCAAGATGGCACCCTTGGGCGGGAAGGGGACTGCGCATGCGCGCTGCAATTCCCAAAGGCTTTCTTTGAAAGCTGGGGAAATGCTCCACATGAGGGCTCCATCGGCGCCGACGTCACCCATATGTGAGGACTAACTTCCTGCTTGGTCCTGGAGAATAAAGAAGAACTGGATGAGGTCTCAGAGAAATGCGAGGACACACTATCTTACTGAGAACATAGAGGATACCTGCTATCCAGGTAAGCACTTTGCCCTGGTTGGGCAGCAGACTTGTCCTGATTTTATCTAAATAGTTTTTAAGATTCAGCAATAAAGCAAAAACACAATGGGGAGGTATTTTGGGAAAAATAAACACAAGGTGGAGGATAAACCAAGTCAGACGATCCAAACTTTTAGTGAACAAACGTTGTGACAATTTTGGATGTTCTGGCTTGTTTTTTTTTTTTCCTCCACTCTGCATTTATTTACCCATGGATTACTGGAGTTGGTTCCCTTTGCTTGTTTAGACATATTTTTGGAAGCTAGTGGCACTTTTATGATTAGATTTCTCCGATTACTGAAATCAATGTAAATAAATTTTACAGCATAGAGAATATAGGCATGGAGGGTGGAGCTGTTCTTCATATCAAATCACTAAATATTGCAAGAAAGTCTAAAATATTGAGATAGATGAGGCTGGTAATGGCCTACCTTCAAAGATAATAACTGAGGGAGTGACAAAATGGTAAAATCCTTAGAAAAGTTGCAGAGGGCTTTAGGAAAAGCAATGGAGGGGCATGACAGAAGATCACGTGTTATCTGCCATGAAACTATGAGCAGGGGTATTTTGTCATACTGGCTGAGCAAAGAGGACCATATTTCTCAAAAAATGCTTTGACATCTTGCTATATAACTGACAATAGAAAACAATATATAATATATTGAGCAGTAATGGTATGTCGAATGTCGAATGTTAGCGATTTTACTCATGGCTTCCATTCTACATGCAGAATGGCCTGACAATCTGACAAGCTATGTGTGAGCAACTTTAACACATTTATAAACATTCACAAAGAAGTTAGTATTTGGGGGGAAAATTAAAAAAAAGGCTCATTGGCTGTAATATCAGTCTCTTGTCAGCTGGCTGCAACCTACCCAACTATATTATATCTAAAAATTATCTTTATCTTTATTTCACATTTGATATACCTCCCAGACCATAGCCGGAAGGTTTCTAACAGTGCATACCCAAGGATCTGCCCACCTATCCCCTTAAAGGATGTATTTACCAAATTGCAATAAGGTAGTCCTGAGCATTAATACACATTAAGACTTATTTACTAAAGAATGGCAAGGTTTTGCTATTAACATACCTTTACAGCAAAACCTCGAGTGTAATGTTTTGTATTGATAGCTGCCATGTAGAGGGAAGCAGTCAAGACATTATTGTGCATTAAGGCAGTGGCTGTTACTGCACAAAACCATTAACTACATCTCTGGAAGTATACTTATAACTTCATGTGGTTACAGTCTGCTTTACACTTAATGTATATTACTTTAATGTGAACTGTCTTGAAGGACTAGAAAAAGGGACTGTTACTTCTGGAAAGAGATCTGCAACTGTGAGTATATACTTCTGGTAATTTTCTAAAAGGAATTCTTTGTATTAAAGCTAATTAATCTGTGAACCCACTATTTTTGTTAAATCAGTCAGGGCCTAGTAGCAGCAGTTTAAGTTTAAATTTAAAACGCAGAGGAGAACTTTCTGGTTACATTTCATACCCAGCAGAGAGCTTGTAGTTTAAATTTAATAGTCACTCAGGGCCTAATAACAGCAAAGTACTTTTAGTTTAAATTTAAAACACAGAAGAGAGCTTTCTGGTTACATTTGGAACCCAGCAGAGAGCTTGTAGTTTACATTTAATAGTCACTCAGGGCCTAGCATCAGAAAAGTACTTTTAGTTTCAAAACACAGAGCTGAACTTTCTGGTTACATTTCATACCCAGCAGAGAGCTTGTAGTTTAAATTTAATAGTCACTCAGGGCCTAGTAACAGCAAAGTACTTTTAGTTTAAATTTAAAACACAGAAGAGAGCTTTCTGGTTACATTTGGAACCCAGCAGAGAGCTTGTAGTCTAAATTTAATAGTCACTCAGGGCCTAGCATTAGCAAAGTACTTTTAGCTTAAATTTAAAACACAGAAGAGAGCTTTCTGGTTAAATTTAGAACCCAGCAGAGAGCTTGCAGTTTAAATTTCATAAGAAGTTAGAGCCTAGCAGCAGCTAAGAGCTATAATTTAAATCAAATCAGAATATAGCTTACCTCAGCAGCACAAGACAGGGTACTGTGTAGCAGCCCTCTTTTAATAAGTGTTATTTCCCTCCCTCCCCTGGGATAATCGTAGCTTTATAGGAACTTACACATCTTACAAGACAGGAGGTGCTCTCAGGTGAAGCTCATTACCCAAATCAGTCATACACTAAGGACCTGAGATTAGTTAAGCTTCAGGTGAACAAGGTATATTACACGTATTAGGTACAGTTTTATTAGTATACCATATCCATAGCAACCCTTAGTAAGTAAAGAACTTAGATCCTGTAACTAGGACCTGTCCTCCAGGTGATGTAAAACCCTGTCGCACCAAGGAAGTTTCTCCAGGGCCATGTGCCCATGAGGGAAGGGTTAGGACAGCCGTTATAGTTGGTGATTCGATCATTAGGCATGTAGATAGCTGGGTGGCTGGTGGACGTGAGGATCGCTGGTAACATGCCTGCTAGGTGCGAAGGTAGCGGACCTCACACGCCACCTAGATAAGGTCTTAGATAGTGCTGGGGAGGAGTCTGCTGTCTTGGTACATGTCGGTACCAATGACATAGGAAAATGTGGTAGGGAGGTTCTGGAGGCTAAATTTAGGCTTTTAAGTAGGAAGTTGAAATCCAGAACTTCCAGGGTAGCATTCTCTGAAATGCTTCCTGTTCCACACGCAGGACCCAAAAGGCAGGCAGAGCTCCGGAGTCTCAATGCGTGGATGAGACAATGGTGCAGAGATGAGGGTTTTGGATTTGTTAGGAACTGGGGAACATTCTGGGTAAAGGAGGGGCTCTTCCAAAGGGATGGACTTCACCTTAACCGGGATGGAACCAGGCTGCTGGCATTAACCTTTAAAAAGGAGATAGAGCAGCTATTAAACTAGATATTAGGGGAAAGCCGACAGTCGCCCAAGAGCGGATGGTTCGGAAGAATATATCTTTGAAGGATACTACCAAAAGCAGAGAGGTTCCACAAAAGAGTAAAGTAGCCCAAATGCCCTCAAGTATGGAGCAGACAGAGCTTAAAGATCCTAAATTACCCATGTCTAACAATAGCCAAATTAATATGAATAAAATACATTCTCTAAAATGCTTGTATGCAAATGCTAGAAGTCTAAAAAATAAGATGGGAGAGTTAGAATATATAGCACTAAATGAAAGGTTAGATATGACTGGAATATCAGAGACATGGTGGAAGGAGGACAACCAGTGGGACACTGTGATACCTGGGTACAAACTATATCATAATGATAGAGCTGATCAAATTGGTGGAGGGGTTGCTCTCTATGTTAGAGAGGGCATTAAGTCAGAAAGGATTAAAGTTTTGCAGGAAACAAAATCTGCTGTAGAATCTATATGGATTGAAATTCCATGTAAAAGGGGGAAGGCAATGGCAGTGGGGGTGTACTATCGAGCACCTGGCCAGAATGACCAAATTGATGATGAAATGCTCAAAGAAATCAAGGAAGCTAACAAAACTTACAGCACAGAAATAATAATGGGTGATTTCAACTACCCCGGTATCAACTGGGTCAGTGTCATGGCAGGACATGCTAGGGAGATAAAGTTCCTAGATGAAATAAATGACTGCTTCTTGGAGCAGCTGGTTCATGAACCGACCAGAGGGGAAGCCATATTAGACCTAATCCTTAGTGGAACACCAGATCTAGTGCAAGAGATAAGGTTGTTGGGGCCACTTGGCAATAGTGATCATAGCATGATTGCCTTTGATTTAATTAGTGGAGGAGGGATAGTAAGGAAATCCACAGTACTACCTTTTAACTTTCGAAAGGGAAACTATGATAAAATGAGGAAAACAGTTAAGAAAAAACTAAAAGGAGCAGTTGCAAAGGTTAAAGACGTACATCAGGCTTGGCTGTTGTTGAAAAATACTATCTTGGAAGCCCAGACCAGCTGTATTCCACGCTTTAAGAAAAGTGGAAGGAAGTCCAAAAAACTGCCAGCATGGTTTAAAGGTGAGGTCAGAGAGGCTGTTGTTGCCAAAAAAGCATCTTTCAGGAAATAGAAAAAAGAGCCAAACGACGAAACCTGGAAACAGCACAAGCACTGGCAAGTCAAATGCAAGGCATTGATAAGGCAGGCAAAGGGAGAGAATTTGAGAAGAAGCTTGCTGCGGAAGCAAAAACGCGAAGTAAAGACCTTTTCAAGTACATTCGTAGCAAAAAACCTGTGAGAGAGTCAGTTGGTCCATTAGATGATAAAGGGGTTAAAGGAGCACTAAGAGGCGACAAGGCGATAGCGGAGAGACTGAATGAATTCTTTGCTTCAGTCTTTACTGAGGAAGATGTAGGGATGTTACCCATGACTGAAGTGGTATTTAAAGGTGCGGAAGAATTGAAGGAAATATCGATACATCCGGAAGATGTATTACAACTATTAGATAAACTGAAGAGTAGCAAATCACCTGGGCCGGATGGTATACATCCAAGGGTGTTGAAAGAACTGAAATACGAGATTGCAGACCTGCTATTAGTAATCTGTGAACTATCATTAAAATCATCTCTAATACCTGAAGATTGGAGGATCGCCAATGTAACACCAATTTTTAAAAAAGGTTCCAGGGGTGATCCGGGAAACTACAGACCGGTTAGCCTGACATCAGTACCGGTAAAAATGGTAGAAACCATCATAAAGAATAAAATTACTCAGCATGTAGATAGTCATGACCTAATGGGAGACAGCCAACATGGCTTTAGACAAGTAAGATCTTGTCTTACTAATCTGTTATGTTTTTTTGAAGGAGTGAATAATCAAGTAGACAAAGGTGAGTCGGTTGATATTGTGTATCTGGACTTTCAAAAAGCATTTGACAAGGTCCCTCATGAGAGACCTTTGGCAAAACTAAAGAGTCATGGGATAGGAGGCAGTGTACTATTGTGGATCAGGAACTGGTTAAAAGATAGAAAGCAGAGGGTAGGGCTAAATGGCCAATTTTCCCAATGGAGAAAGGTGAATAGTGGTGTACTCCAGGGATCTGTGCTGGGTCCGCTGCTTTTTGACATATTCATAAATGACCTGGAAAGTGGAATAACGAGTGAGGTTATCAAATTTGCAGATGACACAAAACTATTTAAAGTTGTTAAAACCCAAGAGGATTGTGGAAAATTGCAAGAGGATCTTGATAAATTGGAAGACTGGGCATCAAAATGGCAGATGAAATTTAATGTGGACAAGTGCAAGGTTATGCACCTAGGGAAGAACAACCCAAACTATGGTTACACAATGCAAGGTTCCACATTAGGAACCACCACCCAGGAAAAAGATTTAGGCGTCATTGTGGATACCATGTTAAAACCCTCGGCCCAGTGTGCAGCGGCGGCCAAGAGAGCAAATATAATGCTAGGTATGATAAGGAAAGGAATGGAAAATAAAACAAAAGATATTATAATGCCTCTATATCGTTCCATGGTGAGACCGCACCTTGAATATTGTGTGCAATTCTGGTCGCCGTATCTTAAAAAGGATATAACGATTTTAGAAAAGGTTCAGAGAAGAGCCACCAAAATGGTAAAGGGGATGGAAGGATACTCCTATGAAGAAAGGCTAAAAAGGTTAGGACTCTTTAACCTGGAAAAGAGACGGCTGAGGGGAGATATGATAGAAGTCTATAAATTAATGAACGGAGTGGAACGGGTAAACGTAGATCGATTGTTTACCTTATCAGAATATGGAAAGACTAGGGGACATGCAATGAAGCTACAGGGTAAACATTTAAGACTAATAAAAGAAAATATTTTTTCACTCAACGTGTAATCAAACTCTGGAATTTGTTACCAGAGGATGTAGTAAAGGCTACAGTTAATGTAGTTGGGTTTAAAAAAGGTTTGGGCAAGTTCCTGGAGCAAAGGTCCATAAACCATTATTAAGAAGGGACCCAGGATATCAATGCTTGAACCAATACAAGCATTGTGGAACCTGTGTCCCTTGGGGAAACTGCTAGGTACATATGATCTAGATTGGCCACTGTTGGAAACAGAATACTGGGTTTGATGGACCTTGGTCTGACCCAGTATGGCATATCTTATGTTCTTATGTTAACTAATGGCTGTGCTACCCGCCATACTCCTTCCCCACATTTAATTAAAATTCCACATTTGGTATTTGGGGCATGTTTACTAAGGTGCATTAGGCACTTAGTATGGGTTTTAATGCATGCCAGCAGTTGAAATGGGCCCATGCTATTGTTTACTGTATACTAAAAACAGCATCATAGTAAAATACACATGCTAGGTGCTTAGCATTGGCTGGGATAGGAGCAAGGCAGGTTCTGAACAGAGATTGGGCATAGCTGGCAATGATAGCTACGGCAAAGGATGTTATTGCATGCTAGCTCTCACCACTGTTGAGTATATGGCTGCATTTAATGCACCTCAAGGGATGGTGTTAAGAACAGCTCATTACGAGCAGTCCACCTGATGCCCTCAATCTGATCTTTCTGTCCCACTCAACAGACCTCCTGAATCATATCCCTCGAAAAGAAGCCTCCCCAATCAGTATCCTCCAAACTGAAGCCCCCATACAGTACTCCACAAACAACTCCTCTAAACAAATAAACAACTCATCAATGCAAAGATGCAGGCAGCAGTCCAAGAGCAATATGGGGCTATCCATTATTTTGCATTGTGCCACATGTAGGATTATCTCCCCATTGGTGAGAGGTCAATGTGTGCCCTTGGTCCAAAGAGTACATGACTCTCAGAGAATTAGTCCAAACTCTGAAGGCTAGATAGCAGATTTGGAAGAGCTGAGGCAGACAGAGAAGTATATAGGGACCTTCGGGGACATAGTAGAGAAGTCCCACCTCCAGTCTGGCAACCTCTGTGCTGCCTTGGAAGAGTGAGGTTCCCTGGAAGCAGTACATAACCTTGGTGTGGCAGAAAGTGATTCAGTAGCCAAGACCTTCCATCCAGGAAATGCATCAGGATGTGTCTCCAGGAGCTTCTTCCCAGAAGAGTCAGAATGGCTGTTCTAGATGGTGATTCGATCATTAGGCATGTAGATAGCTAGGTGGCTGGTTGGTTGGCAAGAAGATCACTGTCACTTGTCTGCCTTATAGGAAGGTGGCATATCTCATGCATATCTTAGACAGGATTTTAGACAGTGCTGATGAGGAGCCAACTGTCCTGATACATGTTGGTAACAATGACATAGGAAAATGTGGGAGGGAGGTTCCAGAAGCCAAACTTAGGTTTTTAGGTAGAAAGCTAAAATCCAGGACTACAGAATAGCATTTTCAGAAGTGCGTCCTATTCAATGTGCAGGAGCTAAGAGACATACAGAAACAATGGTGCAGGGAGGAAGGATTTAGATTTCTTAAGAGATCAGCTACATTTTGAGGAAGGGAGATGCCTATTCCACAAAGAGGGACTTCACCTTAACTGGGATGGCATCAGGCTGCTGGCACTAATATTGAAAAAGCAGACTGAGCTTTTAAACTAGAACCTAGGGGAAAGCCAACAGTCACTCAGACCACAGGGACCATGTAACACCTTTCCGAATGAGTGGCCAAGCTCCACCTTGACTCCATCCCAAGCTCCGCCTCTAGCCCCCCATGGCCTTCCCTCCTGTTCTGCCTATGGGGATCCCATCTCCCATGGGCAGAAAAGAAGGGAATGGCTGCAATTGTGGCAGACTCCTATCTGCTCACAGGAGATTGAATTCCCATGGGCAGGAGGGGAAGGCCGCCGCAATCAGGACTCTATCTGTCTGCCCGCAGAGATCTGCTGCAGGCAATAAGGAGTCTTTGCCACGATCATGGTGGCCTTACACCCTGCCCATGGGGATCCAATCTCCTGCAGGCAGACAGGAGTCTGTCATGATCCTGGATGGCAGGCAAATTTTTTCTGGGACCAAGACCCGTGTGGCTCACCCCGTTCCAATGCCTATGCAGGACCACATGGTTTGGAATAAGGTATCTTTGAAGGATACCATCAAAACGTGGAAGTCGGGCATCCTGATACAGAGTTTGCAAAAAAAGGCCAAAGTAGCCTAATTCTCTTTAAATCAAGAGTAGAAATAGTTGAAAGACTGCAAATTATCCCTGTCAACTGTTTAGAAGGTTGAAAATTCAAACAAAGATACCTTGAAATGTCTCTATACAAATGCTAGAAGTCTAAAAAATAAGATGGGAGAGTTAGAATATGCAACGTAACACTAAAGGGCATGTTTACTAAAGTTTACTAAGTTAGCACATGATTAGGCCAAATTAACCTCAGGGTGTGTGTGTGTCATCCCCCTGCTATTAGCACATTGCAACTGCATGGCATCACACTAACCAGCACTTGAGTACACTTAATGCCACCCATTGAGGAAGAGTTAAGGGTACCCATTCTAATGGCAACCATCATGGTTTGCCCTGTACAGTTAGCATGGGGTTAAATGCCATGCTCTGTCATTCATGCTATTAGTAGGGGTGCAATTACCTCCACCTCAATAGGTGGAGTTGAGTGTACCCATGGTAATAGGACCCTGCATTAGGGTACGGCGCCATGAATAACTGCAGGGAGTATGCTGTCGATGCCTCCAACTTTTAATGCAGTGGCTTTGCACTTAGCGCATGTGAATTTTTGTAGTATTCACTCTCTATGTGCAAAACCACAGAGCACTTTAGTAAAAGGGGCTCTTGGTGTCTTCTAAAGCAATTAATACACGCTAATCTATGACTTAACACATGCTAAGTCAATTAGTGTGCATTAAAACTTTATAGCAAGCATTAAAATGTATTATTCGAATGAATGTGTGAAATGAACTGTAAAAAAATCAAAAATTGGGAAAAAAAAGGCTGAACAGATTTTAAAAAATGAGTCAAAAATGTTTGCCCTGTGCACATTCCTATATTCTGGTTTCAATGATGAATGTTGGGGGCTGTGGTCTCATACACAGAAAGGAGAGGGGGTCAACTGGCTGTCAGTGCCAATATTACCATCTACTATATGTAATTAAGAAAAAATGATCAAAAGTGTCTTTGACTTTCCGGTATTTTTTTTTCTTAGCCTCAGTAGCTAAACAATGTAACTGAATCATTTCCTGATATGGTTTTTTTTTTTTCTTATTCATTCTATTCTTTACTAAGGATTTCTTCAAAAAACTGCAAAAAAGAATGGAACAAAGCCGGCAATGACCACATTTTACACAGAAATATGGTTTATAATATTAATGTGTATCCTGGGCTTGATCCTCTTGGCCATATTTTTGTCATTGGTGCTTCAAAGAAAATTAAACAAACAACCCTACACTAGAGAAAGGCCTCCATTAGTCCCACTCCAGGAGAGGATGGCACCTGTGAGCATCTACTCACCCGAGACATACACAGTGAGTGAAATTATGTCTTCTTGAAAAAGTGATATTTATTTTCTTATCACAGATGATTTAGATTAACACCTCAAAATACTGCATTAAAGGAGTCTAAGCAAATAGTTCCATATTTCAAAGCAATTTATTTTTTGATAACTAGAAATAAATTAGGAATCTAGGGGTGAATATTCAAAGGCACTTATTGAGATAGCAGGACCTGCTATCCAGATAAGTACTGCTGGCCAGGACATGCCAATGATTTTCAGTGACAGTATCCAGATAGTTTATTTATTTATTTAGTTGCATTTATATCCTGCTTTTCACTGGGTCAAAGTGGTTGGGGGATACATTTAACATGAGAGGATATGAGACACATACACTAATACTTACAGGGAACATGGGCAATGGCGGGTTAAGTGGCTTGCACAAGACCACAAGGAGCACCTGTGGGACTAGAAACCCCAGTCCTTCTGGCCCAAGGTTGCTGTCCTCTAGTGGGATTTGAACCACTGACCTTCTGGCCTGTTGTACCTTGCCCCAACCACTAGGCCACTCCTCCACTAAAAATCTTCTTGACCGCCTCTGAATGATCCAGACAGAATAAGACAGTCCATGGGTGGAGTTGGTAGTTATCTGGATATCGGCAATACTCAGCCCACTTTCCAGACAGCTATCTGAATAAAGTTAGGACAGCAGAAAAGCTTTCCTAACTTTGGGGACCTTTTACTAAATTGTGTTAAGGCCATTCACTTAACACATGTTTTGAATGCATGGTGAGTGCAAAGCCTCCATGGTCACTATTGGAGGCCTGGTCAGCATGTTCCCAGCAGCTAACACACAGATGCATCTGCTAATGTGTGGTGCACTTAATGACCCTACCCCCAGCTGCTGAGCAGTCAGCAACTGGAGGGAGAGAGAGCCTGGAGGTGCAAGATTGGTTGGGGGAGAGTGTAGGGGTCAGGTGGAATGGAGAGGATGGAAGAGAATATTAGATGTCCCATAACTCCCCTCCAGACACACAAACACTTCTGCAAACCCTTTACCCTCTCACATTTCTTCAAATTCTGCATCTCTCCTAACATCCCTTCTAAATTCTCTGCAGAGGGCATATTGCTTGTGCATCCTGTTAATGTATTAAAATAAAACAAAATTAACATAATTTAATATGCACAGCACTGAATCATGGAGGGCCACATCATTGGAATGAGACCCTCAGCCTATTTATGGTACTTTTTTTCCAGTACAGACCAGCACTGAAATATCTGACATCCCTACTCAGATACCAAGCCTTTTGATCATCTGCCTATTGCACCCACTGTATCTGCTGTAGACACTGCTGTTATGACATTTCCAAAAGCAATGTGTAGGTGAACCTTCACATTGCAGAAATATTTTTACGTGCCATACATTTTGGGCACCAAGAGGAAAGGGGAGTATGAAGTCTGGGGTCATTCATTCTTTATTATGATTCTCAAGGCTGAAGCATATAGAATAGATGCTATAGTTTTAAAAAATGCATGTTCTACATGCAAATCTAGGTCTAGGGTGAATGGGGCAATGTTTATTTGTGCAATGCTGTTGAGACATGGCTAACATGATCTCAAAGGGTTTCCTGTTCTCCCAGCTGCTGTTGCTATCACCCCTACATTTACTAGCTTGATTAGGCCATTTTACCAAAGCACTGTAAGGAAGTGCAAAGGGAGAATGGTGGCTTGCTAGCCATATTGCAAATAACGAATGTAAAATAACATTAATGGCTTCTCATTTATATCGCAGTTCGATCCTGTCGCTGCAATTTCTGATGCATCAAGCCATGTGACTCTGAAAAGTTACACAATGCACCTTGAGGTACTGTGCGATTTCTGTAATGTACTAGATTCTGTGTACCGTGTCCAGAACTGCTGGAGGTGTGTCCCTTGCATGAGCGTCGTTTGCATGATAAGCTGTTTTGTTAGAAGAAAGTCGGATGTATTATTGCTACTCTACAGTAATACATCCGGAGGCACTTCTACTCTGCCACTGGAGTAAAAGAACCAAACTGCATCTTGTCTCTTTAATATAAAGAAGCCACTAAGAATACAGAGAAATGAGACAATTAAAAATCTATATACAGCATGTGTTACAGTATTAGGCACCCTCGCTATTTATATATTTCACTGATTTACTATTCATCCTCTCACTTCAGTCCATAGCCAGTTTCAATAAACGTAAACCTATTCAAAAAGTACACAAATGCATGACAGTACTGTGTGGTTGCGGAAATGTTAAATCTCGGTCAAACAAACGTGTCTTTAGTTTCTTGTACACAATCCCACCGGTAAAACATTCCGCAGAGGAGGAGTATACCTCATACACAACCCTCAGTGGCCTGTTAGATACATGAACTTGTAAGAAAGGAACTAGTCAGCGGAGATTTGATGCCTGATCTTGTGGGCTGGCAGTAGTACTTTATATAATACCCTCTGCTAGATTGGGAGCCACTGCAATTGTTTAAGGAGAGGAGTTACATGATCGAATTTTGATTTCTTAAGAAGTACCTGAGCAGCAGAATTCTGTACCAACTGTACGGCTCTAATAAAGGCAATGGGCAAATGCTTATAGGTGATATTGCAATAAGCCAAATGGGTTAATTAATGCCTGGAAAGCTATATGGAAATCATCATCCACCAGCAATAGCTGCAAATGGTCACTATCCTCATCTTATGGAAGGCAGTTCTTACAACCCTATCAATCTGTGGCTGAAATGTCACATGCTGATCCAGAGCCACCCCGAGGTATTGAAACTCATTTTTCACTGTCAAATCAACATCACCAATACAAACTGACTGTAGTGAAAAAAAACGAAAAGTCTCAAATCACAACCAACGCCACTGATTCTGCATAATTGAATGTCAACTATGCTGACAATACCACATTGCTGGCTGAAAATGAAGATGATGTGATTTGTCTACTTATCAAGAACATAGCAGGACCGCTTCTATCCCTTAGGGGGCCCTGGGAAAACTTTTGAGAATGAGCCCCCTTTAATTTTTGCTTTTCTTCTTACACTACTTCCCCAACATGTGCATGCCCAGGTGTGCTCACACCCCTCTGTCTGCGCTGTTAACTTAAATTTGTGATTATTAGATTATCAGTGCTTACATGGGCCCCTACTGCTGCAATGCCCACCAGGCCCTCCTGAGCACCGATTGATGCAGCAGGCTTGTATGGAGGCTGCCCAGTTTAGTCTGCACAATGCATTCTACAACGATCCATTGCCCTGGCTGCACTTGCCTTTGCTGGCCCCATACATGTGCATGGCACACTCTTTGCCATGTGATTCTGACTCAGAGTCCTGTCAAATTTGTGACTTTGAATGTCATTACCTAAATGATAAACCAAATTACAAGAAAATAACCAAACTCTATAAGAAATATACCCAAAAACAAAATAGAGTGAAAAAGAGAAAAAAAAATCTCTGAGCAAAAAAATAAATAAATAAATAAATGTTGGAAGATTAGCCTTGAGGGGTACCTCCCTCTCATGGCATTCCTTCCTTCTAATCAAAATTTTGGATCTAAAAATTAGAACCTCAAAATGTGCAAGAAAACACACCAATTTTAGTGCTCCCAACACAAAATAACTTATGATTATATAATTTTAAACAATAAGAAGAAATTAGACCTTACCTGCTAATTGTCTTTCTTTGAGTTCTCTCCGGGCCAGGCCAGGACAAATGGGTGATCAATCCGCTCCAACAGCTGGGGACTGAATACTGACAGGTTTTACTGACAGCTTACCCAGCTCCCCCTGGTGTCAGAAGGTCAGTCTAATCGTACAAAGCAGTGACAATCAAACTAGAACTAGAATACCGCAAGGCAACAAGGAACCTATATAAAACTACATGGAAGAGAAGACAAAGAAGAGGCCATCCCCCCAGATGAAGGACGTGCCTACTCCCTTATCAAAAAAATTTGTTTTTATTTTTGTTTTTTTGTTGTTGTTGTTTTTTTTGTTTGCATTTGTTTTTTTTGTTTTTTTGTTTTTTTTAACCCTCGCGGTCGCACGGAGGAAGCCCCAGAATCGCCTTCCAACAAGAAGCCCCATCGAGGCATGCTGCAAAGGCTAGCCCATGATGAGCCATATCCTAACACTCCGAGGGATCCTCCCTTACGCTCGCAGGTTCGCAGACAAATAGGGCGGGCCCTGGCCTGGCCCGGAGAGAACTCAAGGAAAGACAATTAGCAGGTAAGGTCTAATTTCTTCTTCCTATTCGTCTCTCCGGGCCAGGCCAGGACAAATGGGTAGTACCAAAGCAGTACCTAAATTCGGGAGGGCCCTGCGAGCCCCGCAACAATCGCCGAGGCTCCCACTCTGGCATCCTCCCGTGCCTGAAGATCCAATCTATAATGCTTCGCGAATGTGTGCAGAGAAGCCCACGTCGCTGCCCGACAGATGTATACCCGCGGCACCAACGCATACTCTGCCCAAGAGGCCGTCTGCCCCCTTGTCGAATGAGCTCCGAGGCCCACGGGAACAGGCTTGCCCTTCGCCTCATAAGCAGCGCGAATAGCATGCTTCACCCAACGCACAATAGACGCTTTTGTAGCCACCTTACCCTTAGCCGACCCCCCGAAAAGGACGAACAACTGATCGGACTGTCAAAAAGACTCCGTCACTTTCAAATAGCGACGCAGAACACACCCTAAATCCAGACGCCGAAGCGAACGATCCAGCTTCCCCCCTGCCGGTTCTACAAAAGTGGGAAGCGACACAACCTGGTTCACGTGAAAACTAGAAACCACCTTCGGTAGGAATGACGGCACCATACGCAAAACCACCTTTTCCGTTGAAAAATGAAGATACGGCTCCCTACAAGACAGAGCCTGAAGGTCCGCAATCTGTCTCGCCGAGCACAATGTCACCAAAAAGGCGGTTTTCCAAGACAATTCCCGAAGGTTTCCAGACCCCGGTGCAACAAACGGAGGTTCCGTCAGCGCCTGCAACACCAAATTCAAATCCCAAGGAGGCACGACTGGTCTCACGGGAGGCCTAATATTCCTGTCCGCCCGCAAAAAAACGGAGCACATCGGGATGCGAGGACAGAGAACTACCCTGTACCTTACCCCTATAGCAAGTTAGCGCTGCCAGCTGAACCCGCAGCGTGCTCAGAGCCAGTCCTTTAGCCAGCCCCCCTGAAGGAACTCTAAGATGTCTGGAAGCCGCGCTCTCCAGGGCGGCACACGCTGCTCACTACACCACGCTTCAAAAAATCGCCAAACTCGAATGTATGCCAACGAAGTGGACCGACGACGAGACTGCAACATAGTGTCCACTATGGACTTAGAGTAGCCCCTACGCCGCAAACGCTCCCTTTCAAGAGCCAAGCCGTAAGCAAGAACCGATCCACCTGCGGCATGAACACGGGCCCCTACCGTAACAGGTCGAACCGGAGAGGCAACCGCCAGGGAGGAGCCACTAGAAGTTTCACCAGGTCGGCATACTACGGGCGCCTGGCCCAATCTGGAGCCACGAGAATCACCGTCCCCTTGTGGCTCGCAATCCGTAGAATGAGCCGCCCCAAGAGCGGCCACGGGGGGAACACGTAAAGAAGACGATCTTCTGGCCAGGGCTGTACTAGACCGTCGAGGCCCTCCGACATGTGCTCCCTGCGCCTGCTGAAAAACCGCGGCGCCTTGGCATTGGACAGGGTCGCCATGAGATCCATGACAGGCTGACCCCAACGCCGCACAATCTCGCGAAAAACGTCCTCGTGCAACTCCCATTCCCCTGGATCCTGGAAATGGCGATTGAGGTAATCTGCTTGAATGTTGTCCTTTCCAGCCACATGCGCCGCGGAAAGCGCTACCAGATGGATCTCGGCCCAGTGAAACAATAGCTGACTGTCTGCCAGCAGCACTGCGCTGCCAGTGCCCCCTTGCTTGTTTATATAAGACACCGTCACCTGATTGAAGGAGAAGACGCGCACCGCTTTGCCCTCAATCACGTCGACAAAGGCCAACAGCGCCAAGCGCACTGCCCGGAGCTCCAGGCGATTGATCGACCAAAGGCTCTGCTCCGCCGACCACGCCCCTTGCGCTAACCACGTCAGACAATGAGCTCCCCAGCCGGAGAGACTCGCATCTGTCGTGAGCAAGACCCACTCTGGAACAGCCAGGGGAACACCGGCGTACAAGTGAGCAGGAACCAATCACCATTGAAGACTGCTCCGGACCTCCGCTGGAAATGGCAGCTGGCGCGACAGAGGGTGATGTTGCGGCGACCAACGAGACAATAACGCTTGCTGCAGAGGACGCATATGTGACCTCGCCCACGGAACCAGATCCAGAGCCGCTGCCATTGACCCCAACACCTGCAGGTATCTCCAGGCGGTCGGAGCTTTCAAGCGCAGGAACGCCACCACCTGAGCCACAAGCTTGCGACCGCGCTCCTCCGGAAGAAAAACCGAACCTATCACCGTGTCGAATAAAGCCTCGAGATAGGTTAACCGCAGGGTCGGTTGCAAACGGCTCTTCCCCGGTTGATAACCCAACCTAACTGCTCGAGAAACTCCACCACTCGAGCGGTAGCCACCAACGACTCCTCTCGAGAAGCAGCAAGGATAAGCCAGTCGTCGAGATAGGGATGGACCTGAATCCCCTCCTTTCTCAGCGCTGCCGCTGCCACAACCATCACTTTGGTAAACGTTCGCGGCGCCGTAGCCAGACCAAATGGTAACGCCCGGAATTGAAAGTGTCCCATGGGAACCGCAAATCGCAGGAACCTCTGATGGTCCCGCCGAATCAGGATGTGCAAATAGGCCTCCGACAGATCTATGGAAGTAAGCACCTCGCCCCGGTTTACCGAACTGATAACGGACCGCAAGGTCTCCATTCAGAAATGAGGGACACGCAACACCCGATTCACGTGTTTGAGATCCAGAATGGGCCGAAAAGAACCTTCCTTCTTGGGCACCACAAAATAAATTGAGTACCGACCTAAGCCGTATTGGTCTACCGGCACCGGTACCACGGCTTGCAGCTGAACTAACTTTGACAGAGTTTCTGAGACCGCCTTTTGCTTCGCCAGTGGATCGCAGGGCGACAGAACAAAGGCATCCGGCAAAGGTTGCGTGAACTCTAGTGCATATCCCTCTCTTACAATCTCTAGGACCCATTGGTCCATCGTTATTCTGGTCCAGGCGGAGAGGAACTGCTGCAATCGTCCCCCTACCGGAATCTCCACCTGGACCGGCGAACCTTCATTGAGGCTTCTTACCGGCGCTCTGCTGAGCGCTAAAGAAACCCCTATTGAACGGGCAGGCTCCTCGAAAGGACTGCCCCCTGGCCACAAAACGTCCCCTCTGATAGGGAGAGAAACGAGACCCCCTGAATCTGCGAAAATCCCTGCCGTGACCTCTCTGCACCGAACCCAGCTTCGAACCCCTAGGATGGTCCTCGGGCAGACGACCCCCTTTGGAGTCCCCTAAATCCTTCACTATCTTCTCCAACGCTTCCCCAAAGAGTAACCTGCCCTTGTAAGGAAGCTTGCTGAGCCGTGCCTTGGACGACGCATCAGCCGACCAATTCCGGAGCCAGAGGAAACGTCTAGCTGCTACTAAAGAAGCCATAGATTTCGTGGAAATACGCACTAAATCATAGCAGAGATCCGCAAAATAAGCCGCCGCGGACTCGAGCTTAGTCCCATCCGCAGCTTCATTGCCCCCCTTATCCAGTGGCTGCTCTCCTTGAAGCCAGTGGATAGAGGCCCTGGACACATAGGCTCCGCAAACGGAGGCCTGAAGCGCCAAGGCAGTGGACTCAAACGCCTGTTTCAGAAGCGCCTCCAACCGCCGGTCCTGTAGGTCTTTGAGCGCGGAACCCCCTTCCACGGGAATAGTGGTTTTCTTGGTGACCGCGGAAACTAAAGCATCCACCTTGGGCATACGCCACAACTCCTTATCATACTGGGGCACGGGGTACAACCTAGCCATAGCGCACCCCCCCCCCTTAAGGAAGCCTCCGGGCATTCCCATTCGGACTCTATCATTTGCTTAATTACCCTATGAACCGGGAAACAGCGTTGTTTGGAGCGAAAGCCCTGCAACAGGGGATCCTCCAGTGGCTCCTGCTGCACCGACGGCAGCACCAAATTAAGAGCCCCCAGCGACTGAGCAATGAGAGCCCCTAGTTCTTCTCTACGAAACATGCGGAAGATATTGGGATCCTCCCCTGGTCCCAACTCCCCCTCTTCCAACTCACTAGGCCAGGAATCCAAGCCTGTGTCCGAGAGAAGCTCCCCCTCCTCAGCAACCTGGGAGAGAGCACTGTGTACCGCAGTGGCCCCAACACCCGGATCCAAACCCTGTTCCCCGGAGGAAGGGCCTTCCCCAGGATCAACTACTGGGGGCTGCAACCCCTGGGCCCCCTCGGAGGCTGAGCCCAGAACCAGCTGAGAGGTTTTTAAAAGATAAGCTTTGTGCATAGCCAAGATGAAATCAGGGGAGAAGAAGGAGCCCAAAGCCTGTTGAGAGGCAGGAGAAGACTGCGGTTGCAACTCCTTAGTCTCCCCCGAGGCGGAGGAAGCTTTGCGCGATTTAGATTTACATAAGAACATAAGATATGCCATACTGGGTCAGACCAAGGTCCATCAGGCCCAGTATTCTGTTTCCAACAGTGGCCAATCTAGGTCATATGTACCTAGCAGTTTCCCCAAGAGACACAAGTTCCACAATGCTTGTACTGGGTCAAGCATTGATATCTTCTGTCACTTCTTAATAATGGTTTATGGACCTTTCCTCCAGGAACTTGTCCAAACCTTTTTTAAACCCAGCTACACTAACAGCCTTTACTACATCCTCCGGTAACAAATTCCAGAGTTTGATTACACGTTCCTCTTTTGCGCTGCGTTCTGCAGCGCGGGAGAACCGGCCGGCTCACCTAAAATGGCCGCCGTTCCCGCCTTTTCTAAGGAGCTGTGAGAGGGGGCTAACAAGTCTCCTGAAGCTTTCTCTTCCATAGCGAAGCTCCAAAAAAACCCCAAAGAGCACCGCCAGGAAAGCCTACCAGCTCAAAAAACAAAAAACAGACGCGAACCTCCAGAAACCGCAGAACGAGGGACCCGCAACGAGCAAACCTACCTCAGAGCCAGGAAATGAAACAGACGCTACCAGTGCTCTCCAAACAGACTGCCCTCCTCTCCGGGGCAGCCGCACCGCCCGGCACTAAACCGCTGCTAGCGGAAGGCCGGCAGGAAACGCGGTCAAGGAGGAAGAGGGCTCTGGGGCTCCCAGGCCTAATTCCTGCATGGAGGAGACAAGCTCGGTAGAGAGGCAGGCTCTGCCTCGACGAGCTCCGTGTCAGCGACGGCAGAAGAAAGGAAGCCGCAGCTTGCAAGCCCCTCACAACAAATTTCGTTCTGCCGCCCCGATCACAGTGGGGAGAGAAGATCGCGGTATTACCAATGTTCCCTCTAATTTTCTGTAGGCTGTGTGCGCGCATAAAATATCAGCTGTGCAGCTTTTGAAGGAAGGTTAAATTTTTGTGCGTCACATAACGACACTCGGAGTTATACTTTAAAATTTGACTACACGTCAGAATACGGTATGTACACCACATTGATTGCACTAGAAAATATTGTAGAACTTGTGAAAACCATAAATACACAACAGCTTTTCAATTTTTAGAAAGTCTGTGTTGTTTTCTATCAGAATCAGAACCGTAATTTTTGTGCGCTCTGTTGTAAAGTATGTGCGCTCACTCGGTGAGGTGTGTGCGCGCGCACACGCGCACAGCTTAGAGGGAACAGTGGGTATTACACCGTAGTGTACCTGCGATAGGGGGAAAAACTGCCCTGCTAGGACAGAAAATACCCCCAAGGCAAAATTTCAAACCCGGCCCCACTCCTAGCCTTCGATTCCAGTCTCCTCCTTCAGAATTATAGATATAGAGAAATCTTTTAAAGCAGGTATTTAGTATATATATATATATTTTTTTTAAACAACAACACCCAATTCTAATTGCAGGGGAGCTGAGCAATCAGACGTCCTATCCAGCTGCTGAGGACTGAAAGACTGACCTTCTGACACCAGGGGGAGCTGGGTAAGCTGTCAGTAAAACCTGTCAGTATTCAGTCCCCAGCTGCTGGAGCGGATTGATCACCCATTTGTCCTGGCCTGGCCCCGAGAGACGAATAGGAATAGCCTTTAAAAACTGGATCAGTTCATAGGCAGAAAAACAAGATAAGCGGCTAAAAGTACTTATCTGCACTGCCTTAATGTGAAGTTCATCTTAAGCATCAATGAACTTTGTAGAAACAGTTTCTTGACAAATTCGCAGCCAGAAGAAAGACGAACACAGCACTGCGTTTAGGGCAGCTTCCTCTTAATGCCCTGTTTTAACGCTCTAGTCGCTGCGATACAAAAATGGCTCCCAAAAGCTCTAGGACGCCAAAGAATGCTCATTCAGATGTTGTGCCACACACCTAAAAGGAACCAATCAATAAAGATGTTGAGAACCAATCACCACTCACTACATCACAGGAGGCTAGCCCAATCAAGTTCCTGATTGAGGCCATTCGGCTCTATGGAAGATAACTGGAAAATCCAAGATTGCTCCAAGAGTTGTTAACATTGTTCACGGTTACCACCCCGTGGGTTCAATGGTACGAAGTCGAGAATTCTCCAAAACATGTCTGTAAACAAATGTTGATGATCAAGACAATGTTGAACCACAGAGGCAGTAATGGTCTTTGTTCTAATCCGGGAAGCATGTTCATGCAAACGTACCCGAACCGGACGGATCGTGCAACCAATGTATAATAAATTACATGGGCATAGTAAAGCATAAACCACAAAAGACATAGAACAGGTGGTATGCCATTTTGCAATATGAATGAATTCGGAATTAGGAATGCTCCATTCCCTGCTTTTTCACTCTATTACCTAAATGATGGCATAGTCCCACATTCTGACTGTTTCCCAACACAGGAGGTACAATCCTGTTCCTCCCTGCTTGTTGATATAGAACATGGCCACTTGACTGTCCCTATGAATCAGAATAATTTGATACACTAATCAATCTTTGAAAGCCTTTAGAGCACTTGATATTGCTCTCAGTTCCAGAAAATTGATTGTGTGAAGTTTTTCCTGGGTGAACCACATTCCCAGGGTGTTAAGTCCATCTACATGAGCCCCTAGCCCTGTTCGAACACATCTGTCATTATACTTTTTGTTAAGGTATTGTAAAGGGAATTCCTTTTGACAGATTGAAATGTATCATCTACCAGATCAGAGAGTCCAAGAGCGGAGTACTTACAGATATGATGTTCTGGAACCTTTGAGTGGCCTGAGTCCAGTGCCTGCACTGCTCACAGCCCATTGAGCTTATCTCATTTTGCAATGTACAAAGGGATTCATGTGCACTACTGAGGCCATGTGGCTGAACATTCTCAACATGTTCTATGCAGATGTCTGCTGACTTTTTTGAATTTTTTCCATGGACGGACATGAATTTTGTGATCCTTTCTTTTGGAAGAAATGCTTTTACCTGTGTTGTGTCCAGCAGAGCTCCTATGAATTCCATATTTGCTGATAGGCTTAAATTGGATTTGGGATAACTTTTGATGAACACTAGCAGCTCTATCACCTGGATGGCTGTACATATAGAGTATTGAGCTCTTTCTTGAGTTGTGCTCTTGAATAGCCAGTCATCCAAATAGAGAAACATGTGCACTCGTAGTCTGGAGATGTAGGGAGCTGGTGTGAGACCAAAAGGCAGTACACAGTACTGGTAATGGTGCTTCCTTTTAAAAATCTGAGATACTTCCTATGAGTGGGATGTATTTGAATGTGGGCGTAAGCATCCTTCCAATCCGGAGAACATAACCAATCTACTTTTTGAAGGTAGAGAATGAGATACTGAATTTTTCTCTTATGTGTTTGCTCAGAACCCTTAGGGTTTGACTACATTGACTCCCGAAAAGGGAGTTTATCTTTGGACATGTCATCCAGAAAAAAAGCCAAAGCAAAATCAAATTTCACCACTGTGAAAAATACTCATGGATGGGACACCTAAGGCCTTTGCATAACCTAGTGAGGCAATGCACAAAAAAAGAAAAAAAACTTAAAAATGACTAAAAACCCAAATGGCACCACATGATGGCAATAGCGAAAATATGAAGAAATACTTGAAAAATCTGATGGCAAAATCTTGGTAAAATATCAGCTATGCAGTGGGTAAGGAGAGCAAAATAATGCATCTTCTCGGCTCTGTGTAAGAACGAAGACTGAGGTGGGATCTGGTGAACATGCGCTGTAGGGCACTTCTAAAATCTTTAGGAGCCGTCGAAGCTGAAGAGTTTCTCCCATGATGTTGCTCATACATGAAACTCACTATCCTGATTATCCACAGAGAATGCATGATAATGGCTTTAGCATGCAATGAACATGAGTAAATGGCCTCCATTGTCAACCATGAGGATATTTTGTAACACCGGTGTCCAGGACTGCACTATACTGTACAGAGAGTGATAGCTGATAGTGTCCAATGGCATGTTCCCTCAGAAATCCATTTTGGATGGGCTTCATAAATGAGTATTATGGTGAGAACTGTTGTGATTTTTCCATCCAATAATGGATATAATGATAGAAAGGTTTAAATTGTTGTTTTTACAAAAGTATCTATACAAAGGTGATAGAAGAACATAAAGTGTTATTTTTACAAAATGATAAGAAAATTAATTCAAAGAATGTAGTTATATAGAGGTTTCTAGAAATACTCTGCAAAACAAAAATGTCTGAGATAAATGTCTGACATCTCATGCAGAATCTTCTCTCTCAATTGTTCTGCATCTAGAGATAGCAGAGCCTAAGAGACACTAAGTACATACTCCTCTCCCCCCCCCCCTTCCTGATCTTTGTGGTTCTTTATAACTAGGACTGATAGACAGAACAGAAACCTAAAGTTAAAAGACATACTGTGTGGATCATGTGAGTCAAAAATGGTTAAAAAGTCAGAGAGTTAACTCCATATAAAATATAGAGGATTATGTATTTGAAGTGTGTCTATTTATTGCCATATTGTAAGAGACAAGATAAATATATGCAAAACAGAAAAATAAGTTTTGCAGAGGTCAGGGCTGATTTGAGTAATATAATGAAGCTATGGTAAATAAAAGAGATCCTTGCTCTGTTGACCTTTTGCAATGCAAAGTGTCATGAGGTAGACAGCACAGACCCTGAAATATTAAGAAATAATAGGAAAGAAGAGCTTACCTTGCAGCCACATGTGCAGTTGCAGCATTCACAGTGCAGAGAGGCAGGGAAAAGGAAAACAAACTTTCCACATGGTTTTAGTGACGCAGTAAGAATTGAGGGTTCCAATCAGGCTCACCTGGACCCAGACTCACGTTCTACGTTAGTTGAGCAGAGAGATAAAAACAGGTGGGAAATCCCACAGGGGGAGAAGTGGAAACAGAAGTGGAAGGAGGAGGAGAGAGAAAGGAAGCTGGAGCCTGGATTAGGGCTGGAGCAGGAGTTTTTCTCTGAGGAGGAAAGCAGAGACCAAAGGAAGTCTGACTGCAGTTCCAGGCAGGCTTGGAGAGAAGGTGAGAACAGAACTCCCAAGCAGTTACAGAAAGACACGTTGCCTTGGAGAACCAGGGCTGAAGAAAGGCAGGCTGATAAACCCAGGAGAGCTAAGAAAGACAGTAGCAAAGTCTTCCCAGCCAGAGGGGTCCTCATACTGAGGCAAACAGCCCAGCCAGCAGAAGGCAGAGGTCACGTCCAGAGAAGCTCACTGAAGGCAGGAAGTGAGTTTCCTTCAGCCAAGCACAGTTACCGGTGTTCCCAAAGAAGAGCAGGCTGCAGGGCAGAGAGAAAGCCTTGGCTAGAAGCAGAGGAGTGTGAAACCATCTTCTCCACAGGAAAAGATAAGTACCCTATCTGTTGTGAAGGGAGAGAAGGGGGTCTCCGTGGGAAAAGCCAGGCTTACAACAAGCTAGTGAACTCTTATTGGCCTAAGCCGTGGGAAGAAATCCCCAGCACAGCTCCTGCTATCTGGGACACACAAAAGCAGCTCCAACTTGCAGCAACTGAGATTTCCCCAGTGCAAGGCTTGGAGAGCAGCGTCACAGGGGCTCACTGTCCATACACGGGACCAGGTCCTGGCCCTATGCAGTGGGAGAGCTATAGCACAGAAAAGATCCCTGAGCCCATGGAATGTGCTTTATGTGTGGCTGATAACATAGACTCTCTCTGTTAAGGAAAAGAGCAAGAAAGAAAGGGTATTTTCACATTGGAAATGTGTTGGACTATTGTTTGCTGGAAAGAAGCATAATTATTGTTTTGTTAAGCATCCTCTAGCTCGGTGAAGCAACCGTTCTTTTCTGTTGTCCTTATTCTATGACATCCTCAAGGGAAGGGGAATAAAGCCCAACCTTAATTTCACTCTGGTCACGACTACAGTGTCCGTTATTTCCACAACTCAAGGCTATACCCGGGTCTAGGCAACCGCCTAGGACCGGCATGGTCTCACAAAAGGTCTTATGGAGTAAGCACAAAAGTAAATAAACCATTGACCATCAGTATGTACTACCATAAAGGGGTCAGAAGAACAAGGAAAACTGCATTCTGGCATATGGTTTGTCATGAAAGAATATGGAATTATGTTAAATAAAGGGGATGAGCAGAAACCCATGTGTGCTGCCTAAGCCCACTAGATAGGGCAATAACACTGTATTAGTTAGCCAATAAGATACTGGGGGTAGGGGCCTGTAGATTTGACAAAGGTATAAATGTCACTGAAATATGTAAAGAGGTGTGTCTCTATTTAGAAACCCATTGCTACAGCAATGTACTGCATAATAATAATAAAGAGCTCTTAACCTGCTTCACAATATTCCTCTCTGAGTCTCATTGGCGAGGTTGGCCACAGGTGAATTGGCCACAGGTAAAGGTGTAGATAACATATAAGAAGCTGTATGTAAACAGAATGAGAATAGCTCAATAGTAGAGAACAAATGCAAAAGTTTAATAGAACGGACATGTTGCCTCAATTTTTAATTCATAATGATAGAACAGCAGAATATTTGCTAGGTATTGATAAGTGAATATTTAAAAAAAATTGAACATGAGATTTTCAGTTATTTGGCGTGAAGATATATTTTAGAAAAGCCGTGTAGGTGCAGTCTAGGGCTTCCAAATCAAAACATCTGAAATCCATGGGAGAGGCAATAGTGAAGGTTTGCATGTGTAAGTGTTTTCTAAACCTGGCCCATCTCCACCCTGAAAGATAAATATCTCCATCAGATAGAAGAGATATGGAGACCTGCAGAATTATACTCCAGACATGTGTAAGTTTCGAGGCGATTTTCAAAACTTGCATGTATCCGATATGAATGGCCACAGGCCCACTCTATCTGGTTTACATCCTTTTGAAAGTCCAGTCTCCAGATTTACACACAGTATTCCAAATGTAGTCTCACCAGAGATTTATATGAGGCACTATAATTTCCCTCTTCCTGCTGGCTTTTCCTTTTTCGATATATTCAAGCATTTTTATGACTTGTGCCATCACCTTATTTATTTGTTTAGCCACCTTAACATTATCTACTGCAATGACAGATCCCCCCCCCCCACTCAGAGGTACCCTGCATCTAAACAAAATGGTGGATTCTATTTTCATTAAAGAAGATACATCCCTAAATCATGATCTTGCCCATTTCAACAACAGAGATTAATACCAAAGTACTGTAAGTTAAAGAAAGATGACTTAAGTTTGCATACAAAACCAACTTGGTTTTTTACCCAACATAGAACAGTGCCAGTTGCCTCGTCTCAGGAAAGATCCAGATTCCAATGGGAGGGCAGTTAATCCCACTCATAGCACACCACTACTGAACAACAACAGATTCAGGGGCCCTTCAAATCATCAAATTGGGTCTCCTGTTGCTTTTCTGGAAACATTGTCCCACCTATTCCCATCTAGATCCTTCTCATGCATTATTGATGATTGACAAACTACAGTGTCTGGTAATAGAATGCCCTGATGGCATCAAGGGAGACAAGGGTCTTGAAATAACAAGGAATGGGCAAGTAAATTGTGGAGCAGAATAGATGGCATCAATGTGTTGTTATCCCCAGCGGGGACAATCGTAATGCCAAAGTGAGTAATATCAATGCACTCAGTATTGACATTAACACAATCAGTACTGAGACAAATGCACTGAGGGGAAATCCTTATGCCTGACTTTCTTAGGAGGGCAGAATTCCTCAAAGTTCATGAAATCCTCTGGGCTGATAGAATGCAAAAGCTGTCATTTGTATGAATGAAAGTACATGGGGTGCATATGTGATTGCAAGTTGATCTCATCTAAAACTCCATTTCTTAGTGGAGGAGGAGACTGGCTTTGATGTTGAAGGGTTACTTGGTGAAGGTATTGATGTTGATGACTTTGATGTCATGGTCCTTGATTTTGAAGGCTTGGAATATTTACATGTAAACATTGATAAAGATATTGGTGCTAGGATGGTTTGAAAGATGTCTTGGAGACTTTTTAGTAGTGCAAAAAGAAGCAACAAAGTATCTGTAAAATACACAGGAACAAAGAAACAGATACCAGGACTGGCAGAATTTCAGGTTTGAAAAACCACTTTTTATTACTGACCCCAGTAATAAAAAGGGGTTTTCAAACCTGAAATTCTGCCAGTCCTGGTATCTGTTTCTTTGTTCCTTGGAGACTTTTTAGAACAGTTTATACACATTATGAAACCATGGTCAATTTCTAGGTTACATAGAAATTCTTTAGGACTGACTATAGTAGACATTTTTATTACATTCAGGACACCATTCATGGAGTTTTTACAGGTATGGAAGTGAAGAAAGTATCAGTTAAATTGAAGACATTTTTAAAACTAGAAAAAGAAAGTGTCCGATTAAGAAAGACATAGTGGAACCCAAAAACTAAACCTCGTGAGAAAAACAAACATGTTTCAGAAGGCGCCTCACAACCAAATATGTTGAAGAAGAAAAGAGAACGATACAATCTTTCATCGCCAAAGAGCATGTGCAGTCACTTAACGCTTAACGAGCTACAGCCTGGATACCATTCAGAATCTGATGCTGCCGAAGATGTCATCCTACATGTGGGACTGACTTTCCTGCTTGTCAATGCAGATTCACAAAATCCAATTTATGGAAAAATGTTTCCCTCTAAATTGGGAAAATATATCCATTAATTTTTCTCTTTGCTTCATAATCAAATTACTGGATGAAAGGATTTTAGCTCATCGTTACAAGCATTGCCAGCATAAAGCAATACAGATGTCTGCATCACCTCTAGGTTGAGACATGAGTTTCAGTGAGAAATCTATTGCTCTTAGAATATAAAATATGTTGTTATCGTTACATGCATTTAATAAAGGCAAAATGTAAGAAAAAGCATTGGTACGAGCCCTAAGCTGGCCCATAGATAGAGCACGAATGGTCAGATCTGGTTCTCAAGAGTCACTCACAAGTCTAGTTTTCAGGATAATGAAACCATCCTAATCAACCTATTCTTAGGCTTTAATTTTCCTCATCTCATGGAAAACAAACTATCTGCAGCCCTTAAGGACTGTAGAGCCCCTTTTACTAAAGCCCGCTAAGGTTCTGCACTTAACATGCGATACAAAGGCATGTTAAGTGCAAAGCCTCTGTGTTAGGGGCATGACCATCATGTTCCCAGTAGTTAACACAGGACAGGGTACCTTAACAGGCAACGCACTTAATACGGGTGCACCTAAAGATTCCCATAGAGGTGTCATTAGATGCACTCATGCTAATTGCCACTGAGCACATGATAATTGCCTTTGAGCCAGGGCCAGGCCAAAAATTAAAAAAAACTATGTGGTTGCCTAGGGTTGCAGCTTTTGTAAGGTGACAAAGAGCAGGACATTCAAAGCTAAATGATTGATTCTGACAGAGAGGGATAAGGCTTGTTTGCTTAGGGTGCCAATGCCTTGAACCAATTCTCAGACTGGCCCTGCCTTGTGCTAGTGGAAATGTGCTCTCCACACCCACACTCCTCCTATTCCCTGACGCATCATGCAATGGCCAATTACCATGCACTTTACTGCGTGGTTGCTGCTATGCCCCCCATGTTAGAATTCCCGGCTGCCAGTTGCCATGTGTTAAAATGCACATTAATGGACCTGAGATCTTCTGGTGTGCTGCACATTGCCGGTGTTCACATCGAGCAGCCCCTCTTTCCAGTAGAGAAGCTGATCATGGGTCTTTAAAGACCAGCCCAGGGAGGAGATTGTTGGAGCTGGGATCTTCTGGTGTGCTGCAAACTGCCGGCATTCATGTCAGACAGCCCCTCCTTCCAGCAGAGCAGCTGATTGGGGGCTTTTAAAGACTGGGCCCCACCGTGGCACATGGTTGTAATCATGTGTCCGTGGGTGTGTGTCCGAAGGAATCTTCCAAAGGTGCGGGTTCTGCCCCTTTGGTACTCCTTCGAAGCACATTGGAGTTCCGGAGCCGGGAAGTTTACAGCACATGGGTAAGAGGAAGAAGAAGCAGTGATGTTGCCAGAGAAAAAGGTCAGGATTGTGGGTCCAATGGACCATAATGTTGTTGCTATGTCCTCTAGGCCTGAGGTTAGCCTTTGATCTACTTTGGACTCCTTGGATCATTTGGGTGATTTTGCCCCACCCAGTCAATCCAGTAGTTTGCTTGGTTAGGATGAGAATCTTTCCCAGGTTATGGAAAGTGTCCCACTTGCCTCTATTGCTGCTGCTCCAGAGGTGGGGTTTTCTGAGGGATATTTGGATGTTGAAGTAAAGGCGGATTTTCTGCCATTACCTAAGGAGGTAGGTTTTTCTTCTGTATCTTTGAACTCTGATGTTGTTTCTTCAGATAATGCTACCTTGAAAGACATTTTAATGGCTATTATGCATTTGGAAAATAGTTTAAGTTCCCGTGGAAAAAGATTTTTTGGAATTTACTGTTGATACTGTAGCAAAGTTGTCTGAGCAAGCAAAGAGATTACCAAGTGTGGACAAGCGCTTATTGAATGTTGATTCTCGCATTTCCCTATTACACACTACTATTTTGTTTTATATGAAAAATAGTCTAGCCATTCACTGTTGCCTAGAAGCACTGGAGAATGTTCAGCGTTTGCACAATTTAAGATTCTTAAATTTTCCTTGTACATACTTTCTTTCTCCTAATCATCTCCTTCAGAAATATCTTAAGGAGAGTTTAGGTTTGATTGAAGTGGGGAATACAAAAATCTCTAATATTTACTATTTACCTAAGGAGAGGATTACCCTAGATGAGGAGGGGATGGGTCTGGATCAGCTCTCTCCTACGGAGAGTTTGGGTCTGTCTGCTTTCTTCAAGAGTTATTTTGAGAACATTTCTGCTCGTGCCACACTGATTGTCTCTTTTGTTCCCTTGTGGATCGTAACAATATTTTACAGTTCTTTTTTAAGAAAACCTTTTTCTTTTGTGGCCAGAAATTAATTATTTTTCCTTATGTTTCCAGAGTTATGCAAATGAGGAGAAGGTTGTTCCTGGTGCTGAAACCTTCGATTTTGGTGCTAAGAGCCACCTTCTACCTCATATTTCTTCGGAAATGTATAGTAGTTCATCAAAAGGTACAATATGCATTTTTTGAACCTCCTCAGTTGGAAACATTTCTTCAGGACAGGTGATGTAATGATTTGCTTTTCAAATGGTTGGTTCATTTTATTTTGTTTTCCTGCCTTGACTAAGTAAAGAGGGTATACATAATTTACTTCCCGTGAAGTTGTAGGAGCTCCCTAGATGTGGGCTTGCTATTGTCTTTTTCTTTTTTTTTCTTTTTTTTACAGTGTACTAATGTGAGTAGTTCTCATTGTTGGGTACTGTATGCAGTTTCTCTCTTTCCTGTTCTTGCATGTTACTGTAAGTTATTTGAAATTGAAATTAAAAATAAAATTTAAAAAAAGACGCATGTTAACCAATTACCACTTTTAGTAAAAGGGGCCCTTTAGTTGGCTATCTCATGTATAATGTTTGAGAAGCAGTGCTGTGGGATAGCAAAGGTTAATATTATCAATGACATGTTCTGTTTTGTCATTACTTAAATGACAGCATCTTTTAAAACCATTTTCTTGGTTTTAATTCAAAGTGTATTTCTAATAAAGCCTTTATTCATAGGACCTGGCAGAGACAAAAATTCCAGGATCAGAGCTCCCTGTCTACAGTCAGAGGAACATGTCCATATTACGAATACCCAGTCAAAGTCAGATAAGTCTGTCCTACTCTCAGAATTCACTGCAACATGGTGCCAGTCAGCTTACTGATTTCCACGACAGAAAATCGTTAATGGAGGATTCTGTGTGGGAAAATATTATCCGTAGTCACAACAATGGAATGGTGAGTTTTTCTGTGAATTGATGATTAAAACATTTGCAGCCTAAGGTAGAGTTTAAAAAGTAAGTGTTAAGTGCAACCGTGCCCATTCTATTGCTATGGCCATTTAATTTTCAATTTTCTTTTGTAAACATTTATATTTAGCTCCCAAAGCTAGGCAGAAAAAAACCCTTAGTTTTATATTAGTTCTTTCCAGCATTTGAGATTTTCTATTTCCTTAAATGTCCTGAGGTGGGTGTAAGAAATGGGCATCCAAAAATATTTAGTCTTTAAAATGTTGGCTCTTACCACATTGCTGGCCAGTTTAAACACGCCATTTGTTCCTTTTTAACCATTCTTTTGTACTTTTGGATGTATCTTTTGGATTATTGTCCTACTGGAGGATGCATGACCTTCAATCCTGACCTAGCTTTCTGACACTAGGTAGCACATTAAACATGCCATTTGTTCCTTTTTAACCATTCTTTTGTACTTTTGGGATATATGTTTTGGGTCATTGACCTGCTGGAGGACACATGATATTCCGCCCAGACCTAGCTTTCTGGCAGTGGGTAGTACATTTTGCTCCAAAATACTTTGGCAGTCCCCTGACTTCATGATTCTTTTAATACATTTCAGGCTCCAGTTCCTGAGGCAGCAAACAAGCCCACAACATTATGGGACCTCCACCATATTTAACTGTAGGAAGGGTGTTTTTTCTTTATAAGCTTCATTTCTTCATCTGTAAATGTATTGCTGGTCTGCATTGCCAATGAGATATGATTGGAATATCAGAGACATGGTGGAAAGAGGACAACCAGTGGGACACTGTGATACCTGGGTACAAACTATATTGTAATGATAGAGCTGATCAAATTGGTGGAGGGGTTGCTCTCTATGTTAGAGAGGGCATTGAGTCAGAAAGGATTAAAGTTTTGCAGGAAACAAAATCTGCTGTAGAATCTATATGGATTGAAATTCCATGTAAAAGGGGGAAGGCAATGGCAGTGGGGGTGTACTATCGAGCGCCTTGCCAGAATGACCAAATGGATGATGAAATGCTCAAAGAAATCAAGGAAGCTAACAAAAGTTATAGTGCAGTAATAATAATGGGTGATTTCAACTACCCCGGTATTGACTGGGTCAGTGTCACGTCAGGACATGCTAGGGAGATAAAGTTCCTAGATGAAATAAATGACTGCTTCTTGGAGCAGCTGGTTCATGAACCGACCAGAGGGGAAGCCATATTAGACTTAGTCCTTAGTGGAACACCAGATCTAGTGCAAGAGATAAGGTTGTTGGGGCCACTTGGCAATAGTGATCATAGCATGATCGCCTTTGATTTAATTAGTGGAGGAGGGATAGTAAGGAAATCCACAGTAGTACCTTTTAACTTTCAAAAGGGAAACTATGATAAAATGAGGAAAACAGTTAAGAAAAAACTAAAAGGAGCAGTTGCAAAGGTTAAAGACGTACATCAGGCTTGGCTGTTGTTGAAAAATACTATCTTGGAAGCCCAGACCAGCTGTATTCCACGCTTTAAGAAAAGTGGAAGGAAGTCCAAAAAAACTGCCAGCATGGTTTAAAGGTGAGGTCAGAGAGGCTGTTGTTGCCAAAAAAGCATCTTTCAGGAAATAGAAAAAAGAGCCAAACGACGAAACCTGGAAACAGCACAAGCACTGGCAAGTCAAATGCAAGGCATTGATAAGGCAGGCAAAGGGAGAATTTGAGAAGAAGCTTGCTGCGGAAGCAAAAACGCGAAGTAAAGACCTTTTCAAGTACATTCATAGCAAAAAACCTGTGAGAGAGTCAGTTGGTCCATTAGATGATAAAGGGGTTAAAGGAGCACTAAGAGGCGACAAGGTGATAGCGGAGAGACTGAATGAATTCTTTGCTTCAGTCTTTACTGAGGAAGATGTAGGGATGTTACCCATGACTGAAGTGGAATTTAAAGGTGCGGAAGAATTGAAGGAAATATCGATACATCGGGAAGATGTATTACAACTATTAGATAAACTGAAGAGTAGCAAATCACCTGGGCCGGATGATATACATCCAAGGGTGTTGAAGAACTGAAATACGAGATTGCAGACCTGCTATTAGTAATCTGTGAACTATCATTAAAATCATCTCTAATACCTGAAGATTGGAGGATCGCCAATGTAACACCAATTTTTAAAAAGGGTTCCAGGGGTGATCCGGGAAACTACAGACCGGTGAGCCTGACATCAGTACCGGGAAAAATGGTAGAAACCATCATAAAGAATAACATTACTCAGCATGTAGATAGTCATGACCTAATGGGAGACAGCCAACATGGCTTTAGACAAGGAAGATCTTGTCTTACTAATCTGTTATGTTTTTTTGAAGGAGTGAATAATCAGGTGGACAAAGGTGAGTCAGTTGATATTGTGTATCTGGACTTTCAGAAAGCCTTTGACAAGGTCCCTCATGAGAGACCTTTGGCAAAACTAAAGAGTCATGAGATAGGAGACAGTGTACTATTGTGGATCAGGAACTGGTTAAAAGATAGAAAGCAGAGGGTAGGGCTAAATGGCCAATTTTCCCAATGGAGAAAGGTGAATAGTGGTGTACCCCAGGGATCTGTGCTGTGTCCGCTGCTTTTTGACATATTCATAAATGACCTAGAAAGTGGAATAACGAGTGAGGTTATCAAATTTGCAGATGACACAAAACTATTTAAAGTTGTTAAAACCCAAGAGGATTGTGGAAAATTGCATGAGGATCTTGATAAATTGGAAGACTGGGCATCAAAATGGCAGATGAAATTTAATGTGGACAAGTGCAAGGTTATGCACCTAGGGAAGAACAACCCAAACTATGGTTACACGATGCAAGGTTCCACATTAGGAACCACCACCCAGGAAAAAGATTTAGGCGTCATTGTGGATACCATGTTAAAAGCCTCGGCCCAGTGTGCAGCGGCGGCCAAGAGAGCAAATAGAATGCTAGGTATGATAAGGAAAGGAATGGAAAATAAAACAGAAGATATTATAATGCCTTTATATCGTTCCATGGTGAGACCGCACCTTGAATATTGTGTGCAATTCTGGTCGCCGTATCTTAAAAAGGATATAGCGATTTTAGAAAAGGTTCAGAGAAGAGCCACCAAAATGGTAAAGGGGATGGAAGGATACTCCTATGAAGAAAGGCTAAAAAGGTTGGGGCTCTTTAACCTCGAAAAGAGACAGCTGAGGGGAGATATGATAGAAGTCTATAAATTAATGAACGGAGTGGAACGGGTAAACGTAGATCAATTTTTTACCTTATCAGAATATAGAAAGACTAGGGGACATGCAATGAAGCTACAGGGTAAACTATTTAAGACTAATAAAAGAAAATATTTTTTCACTCAACGTGTAATCAAACTCTGGAATTTGTTACCGGAGGATGTAGTAAAGGCTGTTAGTGTAGCTGGGTTTAAAAAAGGTTTGGACAAGTTCCTGGAGGAAAGGTCTATAAACCATTATTAAGAAGGGACCCAGGATATCAATGTTTGAACCAATACAAGCATTGTGGAACCTGTGTCCCTTGGGGAAACTGCTAGGTACATATGACCTAGATTGGCCACTGTTGGAAACAGAATACTGGGCTTGATGGACATTGGTCTGACACAGTATGGCATATCTTATGTTCTTATGAGCTCAAGTTTGGTTTCATTTGTCCACAGAACATTTTTCCAGAAGGATTGTGGTTTCTCAAGGTGGGTATGGGCAAACATCAGGCGTGCCTTTTTATGTTTGTCGAGCAGTGCAGTCCCATGAAGTCCTTCTTTGTTTAGTGCGTGGCGTATGGTGTGAGTTGAAACCACCGCTCCAGATTGTTCTAGGTCAGCCTTAAGCTCTTTGGACATTGTAATGTACATGGTGTTTTTCCAACAGTTTGAACTAACCTTTGAAGACTTCTTGGATTGGTTTTCCTCTTCCCAACATGGCCTGGGAGGTTCTTGAAGGTTCCATACGCAGAACACTTCTTAGTAGCATTGCAAACTGTAGACAAAGGAATTTCAAGGCCTTTGGAGATGGCCTTGTACCCCTTTTAAGTTTGATGTTTGGTGATATGGTTTTTCTGATAGTCTCAGCAGTGCTCTTGTCTTCACCATTGTGAAAATGGAACAGGGAGTGAATGTGGTCATTTTAAACATTAGAAACATCATTCTAGTTGATTCAAGTTTTCTGAGCACTGACAATTGATCACAGGTGCATCTAATTTTACTGTAATGGGAATGTGGTTCTTTTGTTCAAACTGATTTGAATTGTTTGTAAGGGTGCCAATAATCATGTCCTCACAATGTCCCAATTTTCATACTACTATTTCCTTTAATTGGTCTTGCCTTATTTGATTCTTTTATATGTCAAATATGTGTGTATACCGTATTTTTCGGACCATAAGACGCACCGGACCATAAGACGCACCTGGTTTTTTGGGGTAGAAAAATAGGAAAAAAAAAATTCTGAACCAAAATTCTTTCTACACTCAGCACCCAGTTTCTTTTTAAAAGTTGTTCCCATCTGGAACGACAGAAAAGTAAACCGAGTGGAAATGGTTAAGGTAGCCTACGCTTAGAGTTTCTACTGTCCAAAGTGGTCTTGTATCAGAGCAATCAATCAAACTTGAATGGCAACAAAAAATCCTATGCTCTACCACGTAATGTCTTACGAGTTTCTTAAAGGTACCAGATTTTAAAACATGAAAGGGCTTCTTTATCTGTGGGTCTCAGACTTACAACGGCACTATCTACGGAGATCAAGTCTCCAGTATTTGTGCTTGTTCGCATCAACGACCCATTTATTATTTTGCCCCTTTCTTCAGTTAAAAATCCATCTACAGCATGATTATGATCAATATTGCACTTAGCTTGCTGTCTGATGGCATTATGTTCTGTTGTTATGATCGCGCTGTGTTCTCTAAGTGTCCCGACGCTGTTTGTGAAGCGCCTCTGCGTTTCTCATTGCGGTTCTTCAGGAGACCTTTAAATCGCTACTGCTGTATCAAAAAACAGAAGCAAACTTAAAAATCCTGCCTTAAGAAACACTATTGTATTAAAACACCTGGTCCACTCTTTTTCCAATTTCTCTCAATGTCTATATACTCTCAAAACAGCCTACCTAGTTTCATGCTGCCCGCGTGAAAAAGTCAAACAATCTCTCTCTCAAAGAGTTTCAGTTTACTGCCAGATGCCGCGCATGCGGGCCTGAGGATCTTCTCCGTCATTTAAATCTCTCATTAGCTTATCCCCTCCCCAGTTTCATACGTGTGTAATACGTAGATCTTATCACGGCCTTCTTGCGGTAATCGACATTACACTCCTGGTTCATTAATAGGTTCCTTAATAAGTGATTATTAAGTTCATAGAGGGGAGCAGTAATAGAAGGAACCTATTAATGAACCAGGAGTGTAATGTCGATTACCGCAAGAAGGCCGTGATAAGATCTACGTATTACACACGTATGAAACTGGGGGAGGGGATAAGCTAATGAGAGATTTAAATGACGGAGAAGATCCTCAGGCCCGCATGCGCGGCGTCTGGCAGTAAACTGAAACTCTGTGAGAGAGAGATTGTTTGGCTTTTTCACGCGGGCAGCATGAAAATATATAAGGTAGGCTGTTTTGAGAGTATATAGATATTGAGAGAAATTGGAAAAAGAGTGGACCAGGTGTTTTAATACAATAGTGCACAGCGTGAGGGACAAACTTGCTCTTTAAAGCGAAAAATTCTTCTATTCGCACCATAAGACGCAGGCACTTTTCCTCCCACTTTTTGGTGAAGAAAAAGTGCGTCTTATGGTCCGAAAAATACGGTATATAGTCAAAAGCCATTTCACTGGTCCCCCTTTTTTAAGGAGATATTGGACATTAAGGGGGTTATTCTGTGCCACGAATAGCAGGGATGAACGGCCCAGTGGGATGTTCAGCCCTGCTATTCATGCCTTTACCTGGCCGCGACTAACTTCCCCACCTGTCATCTGCCCTGGACATACAGGGCCAATTCTAATGTCGGTCCTGTATGTCCAGGGTCGGCAACTTATACGGCAAAGTTCAGACTGGACGTACAGACGGGATCGGGGCCCTAAGGGGATGAACTGCAATGGTGCCAATAATGTTGACCACAACTGTATTTGGAATGGATTGCACTCATCAGAATTTCACTTTGGAACATTCATGTGGGACAGGATTTCCATTAATCTTTGGATAAATATGGAAAGCACAAAAATATGATTTGAGACATTGCCATTTTAGATATTTGTTTCCTTTGCTTTGACATATTACACCAGGGGTCTCTAAACTATGGCCCGTGGTCCATGTCCACCTCTTTGCAAGATTTATCCGGCCTGCAACTTGAGAAAGAGAAGGAACACAGGAAGCTGAGACTGCCACGCAACATACAGGCTTGTGGCCATCAGAATTTCTCAGCTAATTTCCCAGCAAATACATCGGGTAACATGGGGTAGAGCGCGAGGGCCAAGCATCGGTCAGACTGCTGTTGAGTTTGGCGGTTGATCATCATTGCAAGGAACCGCGGGAAGTGATGGTGGTATGCACCACCCCCCTCCCCCACCTTTTAGTAAACTGATCGCACCACTGCCTAACTATCTGTGTAGCTGCTGCTTGGAGGGTTTCCTGGCCCAGCTGGTTTACAACATAGTGCACAGCTTTGGAGAAGTGGAAGTGGAGGATGGGCTTTTGTGAGTACTTTGCGTATTGAAGCTGCAGCCTATGTTCCTGGGAGCTTTCCTGTCTATATTGTGCTGGTTGATTGAATTGGGGCTGCCCTTCCAGATTGTGTATCTTAGACAATAGACGGGAGGAGGATCAGCTGTGCTAACACTAGACGTCTATGTGGGCAATGGTTAAGAAAGTGTCCTATGCTCCAGCCTTGGCCAAATTCTCTCATGGTGTAGAGGCTCCAAACATTGATTCCTCAGCACCTGGGTATTTTGTCAGAAGCATTTGCTAATGTTTGACACTTTTACTCATATATCATTTCACAGTTTAAGCACAGATTTGCTTCTTTGTAATTGTCACATTTCTCTTTTGTTCTGAATCATATCATGTTGATTACAAAAAAGATCCAAGTAAAACTTATTCATTCATTTACACGTTATTCATTCATTTATAAAACCGATTTTTTTGGCCCACGAATATTTGTAAGATATACAATGTGGCCCCTCATACTGAAATGTTTGGAGACCCCTGTATTACACCAATATTAGTGACTCACTATTGCAATGCATATTACATCAATATGGCTACAGTGTCTTTACTGCTAATGATTTGAAAGAAAGAAATTAGTCAATGAGTCTCAGGACCTTATTTGACCTAATTTTCTAGGTGAAAACTGATGTAGTGAATGTTATAAATAAGAGGAGGGAGGGGGAGTTATTCAGCGGTGGTGGCTATTTGTTCTATCGCAACTAGCTGCCGCCACTGTCAATGAACTTTAAACCCGGATATTCAATGCTGGGGCTTTATCAGGTCCCCGTCATTGAATATCCGGGTTGCTCGGATTGCCAGGAAGCTAATCAGTCAGCAGCAACATTTAGTCACTACCTGATTAACTTCCACGGCAAAAGTTAGACCAGCCCTTTCTGCACCTGACTTTTGCTGCATGTCGATAACAGGGCAGCAGCTCAATATGGCCACTGCCTGGTTATGGACGGGTGCCTCTCCCAGAATTTATTTATTTTATTTAAAACAGATTTCTATACCGCCTTATCCTGCAATCAAGGTGGTCTGAACAGCAAACAATCAGAAAGAAATGTGGCTAGTGTGTACATGCAGTGGGAATGTGTGCGTGTGAGTGTGACTGGTCGTTGATTTTTGTGAGCTATTTTACAGTGTGCGCTATTTACAATGCTATGGCTATCGGGTCCTTGCTTAACTCCTATTAGAGTGACATGTGGGGGGGGGGGGTCTTGAGGAGTCTGTTGCCTGGTTTAAGTAATGTCACCATAGTGTTCTATGAATAGGGTTGTCTTCAGAAGTTTCCTGAAATCCTGAAAGGTCTGTTGTTGAGCGTAGTTCGTCGGGGAAGGCATTCCAGATTGTTGGTGCTGCCTTTGCTAAGGCTCGTTTTTCGGTTTCCCAGCGTAATCTGTTGCTGTCTTTGGGTGTATTGACACGGTTGGATGTGCCTCTTCTCCTCGGTCCTGGGCTGCTGTTGGGTTGTATGAGTGGGTGTAGGCTGAAAGCTGATGATTGTTGTTTGATTTTGAAAATGTTTATGGTTGTCTTGTATCTAATGCGGGCACTGATGGGCAGCCAGTGGAGCTCTTTTAGGAATGCCCCAATTCTAACCAGCTAGCTTTGAGGGATGCAGCCGCAGCGCCCACAGAGACTTCATTGGCACTACCAGTGTTAGTGCCGCTGAATATCCCAGATAAGAGGATTAACATGGTCGGCAGATCTGCTAACCGTGTTAATCCCTTTGAATATCACCCCCAAGATTTTTAGGTTTGTGTCTTATATTTGAATGTTTTCAGTTAAGACTACAGTGATTAAACTTACATTTAGCTACTGATTTGCTTTTCCAATGAACCACAATGGAGATAAGGCAAATAGTCTTCCTCCGTCATAAGATTTACTTACCATCCTCTTGGTCCCTAGAGCGAACAGCCTAAGACTACAGATTTAAAAGCATCAGAAAGAGGCTTTTTAAGTTATGAACATCACTCCTGTCTTCTTTTTCAGTCTATGGATGAAGATGATCTTCTGAACAGCATCAAAGGCTTTGGTACCATGACAAAAGAACACACTGCATTTACAGACACACATCTGTAGTGGAAAAGAACATTTATTCGTTATTCATTTACAATCAACTTTATTCACATTGTTTGATGGAGTTAATATACTGGGAAAGACTGAGCTGATCTTTTACAAAGTACAAATGTCCTCAGTGTGGAGGACCAAAGACAGGAGTGAAAGGTGTAGTATGCTTTCAAAGTGGACAAAGTTTCCTTTTGAGGAAATAATATCTCTCAGGTAAAGTTGCGGTGGGTTTTATACGTACAAAGACTGACTTACTTCGACAGAGCTAAGTACAAGCGACATCCTTGGCTGTCATAATGGTATTCTTTAGAAAGCACATTCATATTGCTAATATTCTTTTGTAACATGCTAATGTTATGCAAGGTAAAATCAATAAGACGCATTAGGATGGGCAATTCCCTCCACCCCATTAAAAAAATCTTGTTTTAATATATGCATCACATAGGAACAAACCTTTACAAATTAGTCCCATGCTGTATTACAAAGTTTGTCACGGGAGGGCAACTATCAGAAGCCCATGTAAATGGCTACTTGAACATTCTCCATCTTTTATGGGCGTAAAAGCACATGTGTTCTGGAAGAATACACATACTTTTACATGCAGTTTTGTGGAGGTGATACCTGAGCAGGGTAAGGCCAAGATAGGCAATGACATGAGCATTTATGTGTTTTCAAAACCATGTGCATTATTTTTCTCAGAAAAAGCAAGTACAAACATTCGTGCATTCTGTATCTTGGACAATTTTCAAAGGAAAAGCAGATATGTACTTTGTTCTTTAAGAAATTGCGCAAAATCCATGGATAAAAATACCTGCACACTTTAAAACACATTTTACAAAGGATGCCCATGTGAACTCTGAGACGTCTGAACTAGAACGTCCTAAAAAAAGGTGGCATGCTGAAGTTCGAGCACGATTTCCCAATTGCAGATGTGCCAGATATGAACATCTTCGGAGCTATCTACAAGGATGTCATTGGAATATCATTCCAGCCTAGGGACCTCTCAGAGACATACAGTGGTAGCGGTAACACAAAGCAAGTGTCCCAATAACCCAACAAAAACCATTGTGATTATGGGGAGTACAGGGGAAGCTGGTGTGCCATCTTCTCTACACCTCCTAATGTTTTACGACCCAAAGAAATTTTTTTCCAATGCTTATTCCTGCCTGCAGCAATTCTAAACTTGGACAGACCTGAAGATGCCCCCCCCCAATGTTTCAGTAAGTGAGCAGAGACGTCTGAGCCCCAGACACACATCCGCCACACACCCCTGTCTACTTGGACGCCCCTACAGCAGAGACATCTTAAAAAGCAATTTGTAAAATGGCTCTGGGGACATCTCAGTGATTTTGATATCAGCATGCAAGTTTTAGATGTCCAAATCACTTCTAAGCCTTTTAAAATTACTCCCTTTGCATCTACTCACAAAATTTCCCTCTTACTGAACTAGATGTTCAGCCTTTTACAAATGACTACATACTATACTGAAATGCTACCAAACATGTATTTAGAACTCTTATTGTTTATGTATAAAAACATGTGATTTAACCTTATTTTAGTAAATGAGAAACTTGGCATCATTTTGAAAGCTGATGTTAATTCTTGACACAATCAAATGACTTAAAATATTAGAGAGCATGAGACTATTTAATGTTTGATACCAGTAAACCAATACAGTACAGCTTAATAGCTGTACTCACAACATGAATGTAATTGTGTCTGATTTTAAAATGAAACTCACTTATACATTCCAAGGGTAATTTTATATGGATTAATGTGTTTCAATGCAAGTATTTTGCACCTGTTTTATAAAGTAAAGCATGTGAAATTAAGCAACAGTATGTACGCCTACTATTTGACTGGTGTAAATGTCCATGCCAAGATTTCTCAAGAACACATATGTTGTATCCTCCGCATGTAAATTTGCACTCCACTCATGTGAAAATATGCACCAGCGGTCTCATGTGCATCTTACAGAATAGCTACTGGCTATATTACCCACGGACAGTGCTCATTTATGCATGTAAATCAATAAAATACAACAGTTACTCACCTGTAACAGATGTTCTCCATGAACAGCAGGATAAATCCTCACATATGGGTGATGTCACTGACAGAGATATGCATGGGAATCTCTCTCAGCTCCTTCTAGAAGCTTTTAGAGCAGTCCCTCAGTGCATGCACACATCTTCTCACCTGCTGCCACTGTACCCCTATCTTCTCAGTCTGGTATCCAGTTAAACCAGAATACAAGTCCAAACGGAGGAGGGAGTATTGTGAAGATTTATATTGCTGTCCATGGAGGACACCCATTACAAGTGAATAACTTTGATTTCACTGCAAACAAGCAGAATAAATGCTCACATATGGGATCTCCTAGCTACTAGCTACCTCGAAAATAAAAAAGGGAAAAGTGGAGTGCCAGAACTGGCAGACAGTTCAGCTACCTGAAAGTCTTTTTTTCAGGAATTAGGTTTTTTCCTTCTTTTTTTTTTTTTTTTTTTTTTTTTAAGGCAACAAGTCTTTAGGAAGGTAGTGTAAGAACGAGGCAGCATGGATCAAAAAAACAAAAGGGCCTAGGGGGATGGAGTTGGGTTCTAATCCTCGAACAGATTTCGAAGTACAGTCTGGCCAAATCTGCTGTCATGTCAGGAGTCCCTTTCCAAACAGTAATGTGATATGAATGTTTGGAGCAAGCTCTAAGTCATAGCATTGGAAATCTCATCCATGGAGGCTGAGTGTAAATGGGCCATTGACGAAGCCATGGTTCAGATGTTATGAGCTGTAACATGTCCCTCAAGCATCAGACCTGCCTGAGCATAAGCGAAAGAAATGCAGTCTGCTAGCCAAATTGAAAGAGTACATTTGTTTATGGCAGCCCCCAACTTATTGGAGTCAAAAGTAACAAAAAGCTGGCTAGACTTTCTATGGGCTTTAGAAGCCCATAGAAGGTCAAGGCTCTCTTGCAGTCCAATGTGTGCAATGTGCCTTCCCCGTTGTGAGCATGCCATCTTGGGATAAATGTTGGAAGGATGATTGAATAAGGTGGAAATCTGATGCTACTTTAGGTAGGAACTTAGGATGAATATGTAATGCCATTCTATTATTGAAAAATTTTGTAAAGGGTACATCCGCTACTACAACCTGGAGCTTGATAACTCTGCATGCTGAAGTCACCGCCACAAAAAAGAAGACCTTTCATGTCAGGAACTTCAGAAAACAGATATACAGAGGCTCCAAGGCATCTTTCATCAGCTGAGCTAAACAGAACTGGCCTAAGGGTATCTGTAGCACCAAGGTGAACCCTCAGTCATGAGCTGACACCCCCTCCCCACCTGCATACCTCGGGTGACCCAGATCCTACCACCCCATACTCCAGTATCTCCCCTTCCTTACCCTCATAATCCAACATCTCCTCTTCCCTTCCCTTCCAACTCACCTAGTAGTCCAATCAACTCTTTACTATCCTACATCCCCCTCCCCAAGCATCCAGCTTCTCCCCTTTCCTTCCCTCTCACCCTAATTAAAGACATTGGCAGACCTTAGGGTTTGGGGGGAAGCACCACGGCCCCTTTTGCATACTTCAAGACAATAGCAGAGCAAGCCACTGCCAGTAGTGTGACAGGCCTTGAAGCACCCACACATGCATTCAAACTTATGGCTTGCTGCTTCTACCCCCTCAGAGAGGACGTTTGTGTAAGAGGGGGCAGGAGCAGCAGGCCATGAGTGCATGCATACGTGTGGGTACTTCAAGACCTGCCACTGTCTTAAAGTGGAGGGGCTACGGTGCCACATCCCCTCTCCTTGAGCCTATTAAGCTAGGGAGATGCCTGCCAACACCTAGTAGAGGGGCTGGCCCTGGAGCTAAAACTGCGTTGAAGTCCCAAGACATTGCAGAAGGTTTAAGGGGATGCTTTGTAAGAATAAAGCCCCACATAAAGAGAACAACTAAAGGCTGTAAAAGGATGGATTTATGTTCTACAGGATAGTGTTAAATACCAGTTGCACTAAGGTGAACCCTTACAAAGTTGGTTTTCAAAGGAGACTCAGACAAATATAGAAGGTATTCAAGCAGTTTTTGTGTGGACACACGAAAGAGTCTAGGCCTGCCCCTCACAGCAGATGGCAAACTTCCTCCACTTCAGTCTATATGACCTCTGTGTGGAATTGCTATCAGAGGCCAGAAGGACAGTGCCAGGTTCGGAGCAGACAGAGGCTTTACTGCCTGCACTACCTCTCCCAGTGAATGGGCAATATCGGAAGGAGGGATATATATATTGACCAGCGTAACCAATGAGTCCTGTAGGGATCCCACAAGGATAATAAATCTCCCCTAAGGATCACAGTACTGGGCAGACACCTGAAAAGGAGTTGTGAGAAAACATAATGAGCACCCCACATTTGTGCGAGGAGATGCTCAAATCAAATACTTGAGGAAACTTCTGGGAACAATTTGTTCAGGAGCTTGGAGGTTCAGGTACTTTTTCTTGCAAGAATATCATGTCCATGCGTTATCCCGCACCTAGTCAAAAACTCTATGCCTTTTAACTGGATTGTGAAGCCTCTGACATTCCATGATAGAAGTTTAATCATTGACCTAGGGAAAAACAGCAATCTTGAACATTCTCTGTGGTACTGGTGGACAGCGGGACCTGCCCAGCTTAAGAAGGGACCCAATCGATCCTGACCCCTCCAGCATCCCCCTCCACCCCACTTCCTGAAATAGCCCATAAATTTTCCATTGCCCCTTCTCCCCTCCACCCACCCCCCTTTAAACCCCTCAGTCCTAGATCGGAAGGATGGAAATATCCCCAGGAAACCTAAAACTCTAAAAAGAGGCGCAATGGCACCTTAATTTATGCAGGGATGTGGAAGCATGAGCCACCAGCCTCCCTCCCATCAAGGATCAGCTCCCCAATTTAACTCCAAACCACCTTGCCTAATTAACCCTCTTTATTTTACCCAAACAAAACTCCCCGCAGCACTCCCTAGAGCTTGAAAGAGAGAGCTATCCTGACGAACAGTGAGGGGGTAAAGCCCCTTTCCCCCCAAGATGACAGTAGCTCCTGACATGAGTACTATCTCCTCCTACCTGCCAACGTGGTGAGCCTCAAGCTATCCGCCAGAACGTTGTCCTGATCTGGGAGATAAGTGGCCCATAGGACTATGCCTTGGCGGATCACAAAGGACCATAAGGCTACCGCCTCCGGGCAGAGGCTGTAAGAGCCGGTGCCCTCCCTGTTTGTTTATATAGAACACTGCCACCCAGTTGTCCATCTGGACAAGCAATGTCCAATGGTGAACATAGTGCCTGAACGCCCGAAGGGTGAAGAGGACCGACTGGAGTTCGAGGAAGTTGATTAGCAGTCAGGACTCCTCAACGGATCATGTCCCTTGCATGCGGAGCTCATCGCAGTGTGCTCCCCAGTCCATTAGAGAGGCGTCCGTGGTCAAGACCACATCGTGCTGTGAAGCCTGGAATGGCATGCCTCAAAGCAGATTCCGGGTGTCTTGCCACAAGTCGAGGGACTCTGACAGTTGGGGAGTAGCTGAGACGGCCTGTCACCTGAGCCCACAGAATGCAAAGGCACCACTGCGCTGCTCGCATGTGCAGATGGGCGTTGGGGGTGACATGGACTGTTGAGGCCAACGTGGACCATTGAGGCCATATGGCTGAGAAGACGAAGCATCGCTCGGGCCGAAACTGCATCACAGCACTGATCTGTGGAGGCCAGAGCAATAAGGCAGTCTGCCCTGTCCTGGGGAAGGAAGGCCATTGCCCACTGAGTGTCGAGGCATGCACGATGAACTCCAGGGAGTGGACCAGAGTGAGGTGGGACTTCGGATAGTTCACCACGAAGCCGAGGTGCTCAAGGAGATGGACGGTGCGGACCATGTCCCGCTGTGCTTTGTCGGCCGTCTCCCCTGTAACGAGCCAGTTGTCTAGATAAGGGTAGATGAAGGTGCCTTGTAATCGAAGGTGGGCTGTGGCTACCACGAGGCACTTGGTAAACACTCGTGGAGTGGACAAGGCTGAAGGGAAGCACCCTGTATTGGTAGTGGTTCCCTTTTACTCTGAAGTACAAGTATTTTCTGTGCTTTGGGTGGACCAGGATGTGAGCGTACACATCCCGAAAGTCCAAAGAGCAGGGCAGCAAGGCAGAGGCAGCAAGTCCAGAGGCAGGGCAGCAAGGCGCCAAGGGAGAGCATTTTCAACCTCTCCCGCACTAGGTACTTGTTGAGATTTCTTAAATTGAGGATGGGTCGGAACCCACCCGTCTGCTTTGGCACAAGAAAGTAGCGGGAGTAGAAACCACGACCTCTGAGGTGCGGTGGGACCAATTCTACTGCTTGTTCCTCGAGGAGGTTGGCAAGCTCCTGCGCCAAGAAGACATGGTGCACGGGAGCTGAGGGGGCTCTGTGGGGCAGAAGGGTGGAGAAAGCTGGTCCAGGTGAATGAGGTAATCCTCCCGGACAACCTGGAGAACCCAGGTGTCTGACGTAACAGACTCCCATCGGGGAGCAAAGTGGACTAGGTGCCCTCCCACCAGTAGCTGGGTCACTGGAGAATGAGCGGCTATGCATCTGGCATAAAAAACCCAGGGCCAACTGGGCCGGTGCCAGGGTCTAGCTTTTGGGGCCCTTTGGCTTACGTGGGCCCTGGTGGCCGCTCTTGCTCTGTCTGCTTTGAGGCGAAGCCAGTGCTGGAGGGTAAGGTGGGTAGCCCTGATAGGAGAGACCCTTCCTCTGAAAGAAAGGCTTTTTGCCCTGTTGCTTCCTCTACAGGAGGGAAGAAGTCTTCCAGGAAAGACGGGTTACATACTGCGCCTCAATCTCCGCTGCTTTGTCCTCCATCAGTTTGCCGAACAACTGTTCGCCCAGGCATGGTACATCAAGCAGCTTTTCCTGGACCCATTGTTCGAGGTCCGAGGACTGGAGCTAGGCCTGCCGCTTGGCCCCAATACCCGCAGCCGCTACCTGAAGCTGTCATACACAGCGCGAGAAAGGTATTTCGAACAGTTCCCCACTGATTTCAGGAAGGACTGGAAACGGTGGAGGTAATCGTCATCACGGCCCACCTGGAAGCCCCCAAGTTCCTTTGTGAGGTCACGAAGGAACATACCTATATATAGTTGGTAAGCCTGGATGCAGCAAGCCAGGATGGAGCTTTGGTAGGCCCTTCACCCGAGGGCATTCAGGGTGAGAGTCTCCCTACCCGGCAGTACCGAAGAGTGGGGTTTTGGACTATTCTGCTTCCGCATGGCAGATTCCACTACCACTGAGGTATGGAGGAGCTGGATCTTCCAGGAGCCGGGCCCCCGCTGGACCCTGTACATGGTGTCCAGACACTTGCTGACAATGGGAATAGATGCAGGTGTCTCCCACATGTGGAAAAGCAGCCGAGTCAGTATGGGTGGGACCGGAACCATGAGGGATTCCCTCAGCGGGGCCTTGTATTGTAAAATATCAAGTTCCTCCGCACGGGTCTCTTCCTCAGATTGTGTAGAGAGCACCAGGGCTCGAGCCATGTCCCGCACAAACTCCAGAAAGGAGGTATCCTTGGGAGGCGACCACCGCTTCTGAGTGGGTGGGGAAGGATCTGAGGGGAGGTCCCGATGAGCACAGGATTCATGGGAAGTATCCCCGTCAGACTCCCAGCCCGAAATCTCAGAGGGTAACTCGGAACTAGACTGCTTGAGCAGAGCCCATGAGGCACGCTGGGCTCTTGAGGTCGAAGCCTCTCTGGAGCCAGAGGTACTGGCTCGGGAAGATCTCGCACCCGATGACCAGGATGGAGATGGAGACCTCTGCCAGGATCCCTCACAAGACCCCTGGATCTCGGGGGCTGTCACAGCAGTCTGGGGAGCCAAGACAGGTGTCGCCCTTGAGGTCTCAGAGCACATGCCAGCAGGACCAGGCACCAGCGCCTGCTGGGCAGCAAGGAAGACAGAGATGCTGCATGCCAGTGCCAGCATTCGGGCCTCCCACTCAGGAGTGGAGCCCTGCAATGCTGACACCGGGGTAACTGGGTCAAGCGTCAAGGAGGAGAGAGGGTCCCTTTTGAGAGACCCTTGCTCAGAGTGGCACCGGGACCGCGGAGCAGCCAGGGGGTCTCCAGAGGCGGAGGGTCGGTGGAGTGGGAAGCTACCAGGGACAGCGGGCCATCTTATGGAAAATATCATCCAGTTTTGCTTACAGCTGTGGATAGCCTTGGAGGATGTCTTTTTACAAAGGGAGCAAGCAGAGCTCCGGTTTATGGTCCACTCCCAGACACCGGAGACAACAGTCATAGTTGTCTGTGAGGGACATGGTTTTGGAGCATCTGTCACACTTTTTGAAACCGGAGGCCATGGGGGCAAAGAGGATCCCGAAAGGTCAAAGACCTTCGGTTCGGCCAGTGGTTGAAAAGGGCGTGAAATGTGCTGGATACAAACTCACAAAGAAAAAAGGAAAAAATAAAAATAACAAAGTCCCAGGGTCCGCTGCCAAAGCAGAGGTACTGGGACGGCGGGAAGACGACTGTGAAACCAGAATAGAAGACAATATGAAAAAACATTTTCATCGGTACAGGGACGTGCGTCAGAAGGGCTTCACGGAAAAAGGGAGACTGATCAAGATGGCACCCTTGGGTGGGAAGGGGACCACACATGCATGGTGGCATTCCCAAACGCTTTCTTTGAAAGCTTGGAAAATGCTCCGCGCAGGCTCCATTGGTGCCAACACCACCCATATGTAATGACTGACTTCCTGCTTGTTCCTGGAGAACAACGGTATAGCAGCACAAATAATTTAAGTTGTCACTACAAGAATGAATTGCTTCCTCTTAAACTGTGAAGACACAGAGCAGCTGAGCTTCTAAAAAACAAAAAACAAAAACTGTAATTCTCCTGCAGTCACTGCGATGTTGAAGATTGGTGCCACTGACAAAATCAACCCCCAAGAACCGCTTTCTTGCTTGCAGAGCTAGTAAGCATGCCTGGTCCTTACTGTTATTGCCCTTCACTCCTTACAGTTTCATTCGTGATTTGCGTACCAGGGGGTTCAGCGGGAAATGAGTCATTCTTGGAGAAGATGGCAAGTGACATCCAGCACAAAACCGGAAATGTAGCTGTTCCTGCCAATGGTAGATCCCTTCTACGTTCCACCAGGCGATTGGGCTTGCATTGCACAGCCATGTGATCAATGGTGCTGCTGTTCTCCACCTTCAGGGGGCCCGCAGAGGATCTCATTTTTACCCAATATAGTGACTAAGTTTTCACAGCCACATCACGGCACTCAGGCACTCCCGCTGTATTCCCGCACCCACACACTTTGAAGGCATTCATCAAGCAGACGTCGAAGAGGTAATAAGAATGAGTGTTGATCAGTGAGGTAAACTTTGAGCTTCAGGGCAGCTTTGCGGAGCTATCAGCTTACCGAGGGTCACTCTCATTTCAACTTGCCTGTTGAGATGGGATTAACACATGAGGGAACTCAGTTCCAGCATTGTGGAGCACTTACCAGTGCTATCATTGGTGGCAGCATAGGTAGTAGATAACAGAGCCATAAGCAGCAGCCTTCCTAGTGCGCATTTCTCTCCTCAGACAGGAGGTGAGATTTAGCAAAGTTTGGAGCTAAAAGGTAGGACCCATCATAGACAGGTCACACTACACAGGATTGGATGGTTAGGAGTTACCCTAATATGCAGCCATCTTCCTCTGAGCTCACTAGCGCGCCCCCCCCCCCCCCCTGAACCTCAGTTCTAAACCATATATGTGGAGTTAACCTTGTACAGGTGCCACATCCAATTACATAATCACAATTACCCATCATCGGTTGGGATCCCCCTGAATTTTAGCAATTAGAGTGGCAACCCCATTCTTCTTACCCTTAAGCTGAGACAAAAATGAAAACCAGCACTTACAAAGTTTTAACTATTAAGGATTTGGCCATAGAGAGATATGTTTCCTGTAACAGGGCCAGCACGGGTTTATGATTAGGATCTTCTTATACTCAATGATCCCTTTATGTTTAAGGATTCAGTCTTCAATTAGCTCAATATAATTTAGTCAAAATGTTTTCAGAGCAGAAAACCAAGAGATTGCCTCTCACCAGTCCTGACCATACCCAATAGCGTCTCCTGTTCTCTCTCTCCTATCCCCTATCTCTTTTTTTTATTGAAATTTAACATAACAATCAAGACAAAGTCCTGTATAGAAATGATATTTCTCTAATACAATTACATCCTAAATGCAATCTAGAAGAAAAATAAACCTAAAGAATTATCTTGTAATCCACAAAGGAAAAGGAGAATGCATTCTAAACACTTTAAGGCAGGAGGAAAAGCCCAAAAAGTTATGTAGGCAATAAAACAAATAGATAAGATGGCCTCAGAGCAGCCCAAGGCACTAACAATCTATGGCGTGGTTTAAGTTGCAGAAGGCGAGTCAGTGGGTTGCGAAGACAATACTAGCCTAGCATTTATAAAGGCTATCAAATCATTTGACTGGAAAAATACATATCTTACAGATTTATATAACACCAAACATTTGCATGGAAATCTTAAATGAAAAGTGGCCCCAACTGTAAAATTTACACTTTCAAAAGCAAAAATTGCTTCCTCCTCTGAGTCTCTTTTGCAATATCAGGAAACATGGAGATCTTCAAGCCGCAAAAGGTGTCCAACCTCTTCTTGTAGAACATTTTGAGGGTCCATTCCTTGTCTGTAACCAATGTACATGAAAACTAGAGGTGTAGCAGGCTTATACACCTCCCACACAGATTCTTCCAAGACCTCAGAGATGTTTAATATATCCGTTTGAATCAATTTCTGTACCAGTTGGCTCTTTTTTTCCCTGAAAGGAGATAGTAAATCTTAGTCAGAGGTGGTATCAAATCCTGCGGAACCTTTAAGACCTCAATCAGGTATATTTTAAACCACGGGCGGCCCAAGGGGGGTGCAGGGCCATGTGCGGAGACTCAGTGCGGGGCCTCATTTGCATAAGTTGCCTCATTTGCATAAATATTTGCATAAAGTTACCATACACTAACTTTTAGTAAACATGCCTCTTAATGTGCGTATGGATAAAGAAAAACTAAAAGATTTCTACATTACTATAATCCAGTGCCAACCGCCAGGCACATTAGGAACTACTACAAATACTGCCCATTTAGAACCCATAGCAAACCCGCCGTATCCTAACAGCACTACCACGACTCACAAAGCACCATACATTACCTATCAAAAGGCAACACTGCAAATATTAAACCAATACATTTCAGAGAAAGAGTAGTTACTCACCTGTAACAGGTGTTCTCCAGGAGCAGCAGGAATCAGTCCTCACATATGGGTGACGTCGGCGCCGATGGAGCCCTCGTGCGGAGCATTTCCCCAGCTTTCAAAGAAAGCCTTTGGGAATTGCAGCGCTTGCGTGGTCCCCTTCCCGCCCAAGGGTGCCATCTTGCTCAGTCTGATGACATAGCTAAAAGACAGCAAAAAATTAGCAAAAACAAATCATATGACTGCAACTCCAAGGGGAGGAGGGAGGGTTGTGAGGACTGATTCCTGCTGCTCCTGGAGAACACCTGTTACAGGTGAGTAACTACTCTTTCTCCAGGACCAAGCAGGAAGTCAGTCCTCACATATGGGACTCCCCAGCTTAAGGCTACCGGAGATCCCAAGTGGAAAAAAGAGCTCCCTCGAGCTCGTCAGCACAGAAGGAAGGAATCTTCTCTGAGAACGCTCCCGACCGGTAGCCCAACACCAGGGCCGGAGGGTAGGAGTTGCCTAAACCCCAAAGAGATTACGGAGTACTGCCTGTCCGAAAGCACTGTCCCTGCGGGACTCCCTCTCAAGGCAGTAATGGGCTGCAAAAGTCTGGCTTGAAGACCAAGTAGCGGCCCGGCAGATGTCTGCCAATGGTACAGAGCGGAGATGAGCCACTGACGCAGCCTTCGCCCTGACACGATGAGCCGTGACTCGACCCTCCAATGAGAGGCCGGCTGCCCCATAAGCCCAGGCAATACAGTCAGCAACCCATATGGACAACGTACGCTTGGAGACAGGGAGCCCCAACTTATTGGGGTCAAAAGAAACAAAAAGCTGAACAGCCTTCCGATGCTCCCGCGTATGGTCAAGGTAAAAGGATAATGCCCTCCTACAGTCCAGGGTATGCAAGACCATCTCAGCCCGGTTGGCATGCGGCCTGGGAAAGAAGGTTGGAAGAACCACCTCCTGATTGAGGTGAAAAGGTGAGACAACTTTAGGAAGAAACTTAGGGTGAGTCCGTAGGACTACCCTATTCCTGTAGAACCTAGTGTAAGGAGGATCAGACACTAATGCCTGCAGTTCACTCACTCGCCTAGCAGAGGTGAGAGCTACCAGAAATAAAGTTTTCCAGGAGAGAAAATGGAGAGGGCAGGTAGCCATAGGTTCAAATGGCGGACAAGTAAGCCGCTGTAAGACAACATTCAGATCCCACTCAGGGGCCGGTGGACGCAAAGGAGGCTTAAGCAGAAGAAGGCCTTTGAGGAAACGAGCCACCAAAGGGTGGTTGGAAAGAGGCCTGCCGTCCACTGGCGAGTGGTGTGCTGAGAGAGCACTAAGGTGAACTCGGACAGAGTTAGACTTAAGGCCCAGATTGGAGAGGTAGAGCAAATATTGCAACACTACGCTACCAAGCACGAGAAGGGATTCTCACTGTGCTGAGCACACCATGCGGAGAATCTACGCCACTTAAGAGTGTAGGATTTCCTGGTGGATTGACGTCGAGAGGCCAAGACTACATCTTCCACCTCTCGAGGTAGTAGTAGGGGAGCTAGGACTACCCTTTCAGCAGACAGGACATCAGATGAAGGGACTGGAGGTTGGGGTGCAAGAGCGTCCCCTGATCCTGAGACAGGAGATCGTGTTGAAACCCCAGAGGAAGAGGTGTGTCCACCGCCAGCTGTAGCAGAAGCGGTAACCACGGTTGCCTCGGCCACCTGGGGGCTATGAGAATCAAGGAAGTCCCGTCCCTGAGGACTTTGAACAGCGTCCTGGACACTAGTGGTGTGGTAGGAAACACATACAGTAGGCCTGTGGACCACGAGATCAGAAATGCATCCGCTGCTACTCTGAGAGGATGCGGTTGTCTGGAGCAAAATCTCGGGAGTTGCCGGTTTAGAGGACTGGCGAAAAGATCCATGGTGGGGAGCCCCCACTTGAGAAAGACCTGCTGAACCACCAATGGGTTCAATCTCCATTCGTGTGGTTGCAGGATCCGGCTCAGTCTGTCTGCCAGGCAATTTTCCTGACCTGGGAGGTAGACAGCCTTGAGAAGGATGCCGTGATTGACAGCCCAAGAGCACAGTCGTTGTGCCTCCTGACAGAGAAGGAAGGAGCCTGTGCCTCCTTGTTTGTTCACATAGAACATGGCAACTTGATTGTCCGCCTGGACCAGTACAGACTGGTGAGAGGCGAGGTGGGAGAAGGCTCTCAGAGCTAGGCGTATCGCCCGTAGCTCCAGGAAGTTTATCTGTTGAGTAGCCTCCCAAGGGGTCCAGAGACCCTGAGTACATGTCCCTTGGCAATGTGCTCCCCAACCGAGAAGAGAGGCATCGGTTGTCAGCACCTGAGTATGCGGAGGGGATTGAAAAACCACTCCGAGCACCAGATTCGGAAGATGAAGCCACCATTGCAAAGAGGAGACCAGGAGGTCGGAGATCATCACTGAGTCCGCTAGGCCCCCTGTGGCTTGATGCCACTGAGTGCGAAGGCTCCACTGAGCAGGTCGCATGTGCAGGCGGGCATTGGGGGTGACATGGACCGTGGAAGCCATATGGCCGAGTAGTCTCAGGAATTGCCTGGCAGAGACCAGGGAATTGCTGCGAAACTGGCTGGCCAGATCCATTAGCCTGTGGACCATGTCCAGAGGCAGGAAAGCCTTTGCTTGAAGAGTGTCTAGTCTGGTCCCTATGAACTCTAAGTTCTGGGACGGGAGCAAAGTGGACTTTGTGAAGTTTATGACAAACCCCAAGTGCTGAAGCAAAGCCACAGTGCGAAGGGTGGCCTGGTTGGCCTCCTGGGAAGATTGGCCCCTTATGAGCCAGTCGTCCAGGTACGGAAACACAAAAAAGACCCTGAAGCCTCAGGTAGGCCGCCACCACTGCCAGGCACTTGGTGAACACCCTGGGAGCGGATGATAGGCCAAAGGGAAGTACTCTGTACTGATAGTGGTTTCCTCCCACAACAAACCTGAGATATTGTCTGTGGTCTGGATGAATAAGGATGTGAGTATACGTTACGCATCCTTTAGATCTAAGGAGCATAGCCAGTCTCCCTGCTGGAGGTAGGGCAGCAGGATTCCAAGGGTAAGCATCTTGAACTTTTCCCTCTCCAGGAACTTGTTGAGGTTTCACAAGTCTAGGATGGGTCTGAGGCCTCCTGTTCTTTTTGGTACCAGAAAGTACCTTGAATAAAAGCCTTGACCTCTCAGGTGGTGGGGCACCGGTTCCACAGCCTGATTCTTTAGCAGACCTGTCAACTCCTGAAGGAGTAGGTCCCTGTGCAGAGGAGGTCTTGGATGCTCCCCTGGAAAATAGGAGGGAGGTACCTGGTGAAAATGGAGAAGATAGCCCTTTTGGACTATACAAAGAACCCAGGTATCTGATGTGACGGCTAACCACCTGTGGGCAAAGTGGGCCAGCCGGCCCCCCGTGCTGAGAGAAGCCAGATGAGGAGAAGAGGCTATGCTGTTTGAGTCAAAAACCCTCACCCTGCTGAGCAGGGGCCGGTGTTGGTGACTTGGGGGCCTTCTGCCTACGGGGCCCTTGACCCTGCCCCTTGGCCTGCTGACCCTGTTGGGGAGCTGCAGAGGCCTGATAATGAGGGTATTGTTTGTAGGCAGATGACTTCCTCGGGTAAAAGGTCGTTTTTCCCAAGCCCGTCTTTTTCTGAGAAGGGGCAGAGGTTTTCCTGGAAAGCCTAGTCCTGGTCAGAGTCTCGGTCTCGAGTTCTGCAGCCTTTTCAGCCATGGGCTTGCCAAAGAGGTTTTCACCTCGGCAGGGGACATCGACAAACTTGTCCTGGACCCATGGCTTGAGGTCGGATGACTGTAGCCAAGCCTGTCGGCGGGCACCGATGCCAGCCCCGGCTACTCGGGCCGAAGCCTCGAAGCCATCGTAGGCTGCTCGAGAGATAAACTTCGAGCACTCTCGAATACTGGTGGACAAGGCCTGGAACCTCTGCAAAGGTTCCTCGGAGAGACCAGCAGAGAACCTGGCAATCTCCTTTGCCAGGTCTCGGAGGTACATGCCCATGTAGAGCTGGTAAGTCTGGACACGGCAAGCAAGCATAGAGCCCTGGAAGCACTTCTTACCGAGGGCATCCAGGTTCCGGGCCTCCCGGCCGGGAGGCACCAAGGAGTGCATCTTCTGACCTTTCAGTCGATGCATGGCCGATTCCACAACCATGTAGTGGTCCGGTAATTGTGCCTTTTGGAACCCGGGGCTCTTGCGGACTCGATAAATGGAAACGACCCGCTTGCTTAACACCGGCGTCGAGGCCGGGGTCTCCCACATGCGGAAGAGCAGCCGCTCCAGCATCGGAGGAACCGGAACAGTAAAGGCCTCCTTCGGGGGAGAGTCATACTGGAGGGCCTCGAGCTCCTTGGCTCGAGGCTCCTCCTCGGGATCCGCGGGGAAGGCCAAGGCCTTGGCCATATCCCGCACGAAGTCCGAGAACCGGGTATCCTCCGGTGGGGACCGTCTCCGAGGTTCGGACTCGGACGAGTCCGATGGGACACACCGAGTCCGATGGGTGTCGGGTGACTCTTCGTCCTCCGTCTCCCAGCCCGACTCCTCGGAGGAGGAATCGAGTGGCTCCGGTCGGGCAGGCACCGATGCCCTCCGCCCCGACGACAAGGGAATCGGTGTCGACGACCTCGGCCCCGAACGGGAGGTCGAGGGAGACCGTGGCCGAGGATCGACTCGAGCCCGCATGGACTCGAGGATCGGCTCGGCCTCCGGGGTCGACTTGGACATCGAGGTCCCGGTGGTCGGGGCAGATGCACCGTTGAGACCGGCGATCAATGCCCGCTGCTGTTCCATGAAGGCAGCGAAGCTGCTCTCCAAGGCCGTCAACCTGAGTCCAAGCTCAGGAGACCCAGCAGCCCCCGACTCGTGCCCCGACGGCATCGGGCCCGACGTCGGCTCCCTCGGAGGAGAGTCAATGAGGACAACAGCACTTACGTGTCCAGGAGACTCCATCTCGAGACGAGGATGCTTTGCAGGCCTCTCCGACTCCGAAGACCCGGGACGGCTATCGGGGCTATGCGACCTGGCCCTCGAGGTACCAGGAGCGTCCACCGATGCCGCCCTCGCGGGTTTCTTCGTCCTGTGATGTTCCCGCGAAGGAGACCCCCACTCAGAGGAACCCCGACGCTGCTCGGGGCCGGAGTCCCGAGACGTCGAGGCCTCTAGCGAGGTCCGGGACCGGCCGGATGCGGAGTCAGAAAAAATTCTCTCCCTCTGGTGCTGCCGACTCAACACCTTCGAGGACATTTTGCCACACGGACCACTGATCATCGGGTCATGATCCGGTCCGAGGCAACGGAGGCAGCAGTCATGTGTGTCGGTAAGAGACCTAAGTTTCTTACACCGATCACATTTCTTAAACCCGCTGGCAAAAACCAAAGGGCGAGCAGGATAAAGGTCACTGGCACTTTATTAACGAACACCCCAACGCGTTTCGGCAGGTGCCTTCATCAGGGGGTAAACAGGACTGCAGAATTAATTTAAAAACAATAACATCAAAATTAACACGTGATAAAATAAAAATACAATAAATATAAAGAAAACCCAATATATGTAATAAATACAAAATCATAAAAGACCACAAGAGAATAAATATATACTTACACGTTGTACTTCTAATAATGCTTAAAAAAGCACATAAAGAGTGTGTGACCAATAGTGCAATAAAAATGCTGAAAAAAAACAATTGATATGTTAGAACGTGAATGAAAATAAATAGATACGTATTAAACTCAAGATTAGAGGAAATGGGAAACCCAGACCAGAAGACACACAGTAGGGAATAATCATGACAAAACCACATACAATAATATTCATATAGAATAAATAATTAATAGATGAAAACACCAATAAATATTTTATCAGTGGTTAATCTTGAAATCTCTGACCTCTCCCTCTGCCTCTGCCCCTGGGGAGTGAAGTGGGCCGTGCCTCCCATGTTTTGTATTGATGATATGGTGATTGTGCATGGTGAGGTGGATTCCGCTTCTTGCCTCCTCCCTTCCATAGGGAGTCCATTGAAAAACCCGATGGGTGCCGGGATGAACCCGCGGCAGAGGACAGAGGGGCCGAGGAGCCCTGTTCTACAGTAGCTTCAGCATAACTACGACTTCTTTTATTAACGTGTTCCAGAGAGGGATCAGGAGAGAAAAGTCTAGTTTTAGCTTTGCTTTTCCCTGATTTAGCATTATGAGTACTGGGTCCTGGTTTTGGCGAATCCGCATCCCACCTGTGAGATGCGATGCGTGGTCTGGGTTTCCCATTTATCCAATAATACACAGTATCATTTTTGTAATCACTATCATCACGTTTGAATTTATCAAGTTTTCTATCTTTAACAATTTTGCTATATTCTGAAGCATTCCTATCAAAGTTCTTCTTTACTTTGTCAAACTTGTGGTCATTAGTTTTTAGAAACGTAATCTTCTCATCAACCTTGGCTTTTAAACTGACAGATTTACGTTTTGAAGTGTTAATTAAAAGAATCATCAGATCCAAAGAGCACTTATTCATAATTTTAACCCAACTGGCCTTGAACTCCTCATCATCTTTATACATCCCTGGGGCCTTTTGAACACGAAGCCCTCTAGGGATGATTTTCTTGCGGCAATATTCGAGGAGTGAGGCAGCATGCATGTCCTCACGAATCAGTTGCTGCATGAGCTGGACCGCTTCTCCCCATTCATCTTCAACGTTAGGAGAACCCTCATCTTGATTAAAGAAGGGGTCTTCAGGTAACAGATTTTTCAAATCAGTTTCTTGGAAACTCAAAATGTCTTTCCACGGGGAGAACATGCTCAGGTGAACAAAAGACACAAAGGGAGCACCGAACTCGCAGAAGTCCAAACAAAAACCAAAGGGCGAGCAGGATAAAGGTCACTGGCACTTTATTAACGAACACCCCAACGCGTTTCGGCAGGTGCCTTCATCAGGGGGTAAACAGGACTGCAGAATTAATTTAAAAACAATAACATCAAAATTAACACGTGATAAAATAAAAATACAATAAATATAAAGAAAACCCAATATATGTAATAAATACAAAATCATAAAAGACCACAAGAGAATAAATATATACTTACACGTTGTACTTCTAATAATGCTTAAAAAAGCACATAAAGAGTGTGTGACCAATAGTGCAATAAAAATGCTGAAAAAAACAATTGATATGTTAGAACGTGAATGAAAATAAAATAGATACGTATTAAACTCAAGATTAGAGGAAATGGGAAACCCAGACCAGAAGACACACAGTAGGGAATAATCATGACAAAACCACATACAATAATATTCATATAGAATAAATAATTAATAGATGAAAACACCAATAAATATTTTATCAGTGGTTAATCTTGAAATCTCTGACCTCTCCCTCTGCCTCTGCCCCTGGGGAGTGAAGTGGGCCGTGCCTCCCATGTTTTGTATTGATGATATGGTGATTGTGCATGGTGAGGTGGATTCCGCTTCTTGCCTCCTCCCTTCCATAGGGAGTCCATTGAAAAACCCGATGGGTGCCGGGATGAACCCGCGGCAGAGGACAGAGGGGCCGAGGAGCCCTGTTCTACAGTATCTTCAGCATAACTACGACTTCTTTTATTAACGTGTTCCAGAGAGGGATCAGGAGAGAAAAGTCTAGTTTTAGCTTTGCTTTTCCCTGATTTAGCATTATGAGTACTGGGTCCTGGTTTTGGCGAATCCGCATCCCACCTGTGAGATGCGATGCGTGGTCTGGGTTTCCCATTTATCCAATAATACACAGTATCATTTTTGTAATCACTATCATCACGTTTGAATTTATCAAGTTTTCTATCTTTAACAATTTTGCTATATTCTGAAGCATTCCTATCAAAGTTCTTCTTTACTTTGTCAAACTTGTGGTCATTAGTTTTTAGAAACGTAATCTTCTCATCAACCTTGGCTTTTAAACTGACAGATTTACGTTTTGAAGTGTTAATTAAAAGAATCATCAGATCCAAAGAGCACTTATTCATAATTTTAACCCAACTGGCCTTGAACTCCTCATCATCTTTATACATCCCTGGGGCCTTTTGAACACGAAGCCCTCTAGGGATGATTTTCTTGCGGCAATATTCGAGGAGTGAGGCAGCATGCATGTCCTCACGAATCAGTTGCTGCATGAGCTGGACCGCTTCTCCCCATTCATCTTCAACGTTAGGAGAACCCTCATCTTGATTAAAGAAGGGGTCTTCAGGTAACAGATTTTTCAAATCAGTTTCTTGGAAACTCAAAATGTCTTTCCACGGGGAGAACATGCTCAGGTGAACAAAAGACACAAAGGGAGCACCGAACTCGCAGAAGTCCAAACAAAAACCAAAGGGCGAGCAGGATAAAGGTCACTGGCACTTTATTAACGAACACCCCAACGCGTTTCGGCAGGTGCCTTCATCAGGGGGTAAACAGGACTGCAGAATTAATTTAAAAACAATAACATCAAAATTAACACGTGATAAAATAAAAATACAATAAATATAAAGAAAACCCAATATATGTAATAAATACAAAATCATAAAAGACCACAAGAGAATAAATATATACTTACACGTTGTACTTCTAATAATGCTTAAAAAAGCACATAAAGAGTGTGTGACCAATAGTGCAATAAAAATGCTGAAAAAAAACAATTGATATGTTAGAACGTGAATGAAAATAAAATAGATACGTATTAAACTCAAGATTAGAGGAAATGGGAAACCCAGACCAGAAGACACACAGTAGGGAATAATCATGACAAAACCACATACAATAATATTCATATAGAATAAATAATTAATAGATGAAAACACCAATAAATATTTTATCAGTGGTTAATCTTGAAATCTCTGACCTCTCCCTCTGCCTCTGCCCCTGGGGAGTGAAGTGGGCCGTGCCTCCCATGTTTTGTATTGATGATATGGTGATTGTGCATGGTGAGGTGGATTCCGCTTCTTGCCTCCTCCCTTCCATAGGGAGTCCATTGAAAAACCCGATGGGTGCCGGGATGAACCCGCGGCAGAGGACAGAGGGGCCGAGGAGCCCTGTTCTACAGTATCTTCAGCATAACTACGACTTCTTTTATTAACGTGTTCCAGAGAGGGATCAGGAGAGAAAAGTCTAGTTTTAGCTTTGCTTTTCCCTGATTTAGCATTATGAGTACTGGGTCCTGGTTTTGGCGAATCCGCATCCCACCTGTGAGATGCGATGCGTGGTCTGGGTTTCCCATTTATCCAATAATACACAGTATCATTTTTGTAATCACTATCATCACGTTTGAATTTATCAAGTTTTCTATCTTTAACAATTTTGCTATATTCTGAAGCATTCCTATCAAAGTTCTTCTTTACTTTGTCAAACTTGTGGTCATTAGTTTTTAGAAACGTAATCTTCTCATCAACCTTGGCTTTTAAACTGACAGATTTACGTTTTGAAGTGTTAATTAAAAGAATCATCAGATCCAAAGAGCACTTATTCATAATTTTAACCCAACTGGCCTTGAACTCCTCATCATCTTTATACATCCCTGGGGCCTTTTGAACACGAAGCCCTCTAGGGATGATTTTCTTGCGGCAATATTCGAGGAGTGAGGCAGCATGCATGTCCTCACGAATCAGTTGCTGCATGAGCTGGACCGCTTCTCCCCATTCATCTTCAACGTTAGGAGAACCCTCATCTTGATTAAAGAAGGGGTCTTCAGGTAACAGCAGCAAAGGAAATCCTGAGAGGAAGAAAATCCTGATACTGTGTGGACATCCACAAGCTGACCGGACGGAGGCGCAGAGAACCTTTCTCAAAATAAGATCCTTCACCGTGCTAAGGTACAAGTGGCTGGGCACGGGTGGTAAGGATTGTGGAGAAAGGGGGAGAGAGATACCTGGATAAAAGCAGATAGGGAGGAAGAAATATATTGTGTGCCGCACTTGGTGGGCCCTCTGTTTTTTTTCTCGCCTATACAGGTATACCGCAAGCGCCAAGATGGACCCAAAAGAAATGATGCGATGGATGGAAGAGCAGTGGAAGGCACAAAGTGAGCTGGCACGACAGGCCCAGGACAGGACTATGGCAGCACTGGCTGCGCAACAAAAGCCCCTGTTGGACTTGGTGACCACGCTACTGCAGCGGACTACTACTGCTGAGGAGGAAAGTGTACCGGTACCAGCGGCGGTAGGAGTACAACACTATGGTGCATTGGCACTAGGACCTTTACAAAAAAGTGATAACTTTGATGATTATTCTGACGCATTCGAGCGAATCGCTGAGGCGGCTAAATGGCCTCTAGACCAATGGGCAGTCAGATTCGCCATGTCGTTAACTGGAGAGGCATTGGCGGCCTATAAGGCGATGCCCGCTGGCCTAGCGTCCAGTTACCCAGATGTAAAATTGGCAGTTCAAGATAGGCTAGGTTTAACACCTACACATTATCGCCGACTTTTTAGGGAGGCAAGGCTCTTACCCCAGGAGACACCTAAAGCTTTAATGCAAAGGTTGAAAGGTTTAGCAGCAAAGTGGTTGGCTCCAGAAAGGGCCACGGTAGAAACCTTAATGGATGCTGTGCTGCTAGAGCAGTACTTTGAAGCCGTACCCGCCGAAGTAAAAGCTTTCCTGCTGTTACAAAAATGTCAGTCTACTAGAGAAGCAGCGGAAATGACCGAATGCTATTTTGAAGCTGCATTGGCCGGAGCTTCTAGAGATAGTATGATGAGGGTAACAGGCATGGAAAGGATGCCTGGTATAAGGAAAGCTTATGCTTCTACGGTCCCAAAAGAAAATGTAAAAAGCTATAATAATGTGATCAGATGTTTTCACTGTGGAAAAAATGGTCATGTGCGTAGGGACTGCAAAGAACGTGTTGCCCTAATTGCAGCGGGAGAGAAGGACCCTGGGGGAGGATTTCTTATAGACGTCCGAGTAGAGGGTGTAAAGGCAGTCGCACTCCTTGATACAGGATCCGACCAAAGTATGGTCTCCTCCAAGATGTGGCAGGCCATGTTGACTAATAATCCTTTGGTTCTATGCCAAATACCCCCTTCTGTGCGTATGAAAGGTATGGATGGAATCCCCTCTTATTATTCCTTGTATGATGTGATGGTAGAAGGACTAGGTAGAAAAGAAAAGATACCTGTAGTGGTGATCCCGAACCTTCCCAGGGAAGTGGTGCTAGGCAGGGATTGGCCCTCCTTTCAAAAAGCTCTTAAGGAAAAGTTAGATGAAAGGGTAGGTCTAGTTTCTACTAGGTCCCAAAGTAAGGTCTCAGAGGCAGGGACAAGTCCCATATCGGAGCCAGATGAAGAGCCCCAAGATAAGGACGTAATTCCAGAGCCAGAGCCCGACCAAGATGAGGAACCCCAGAATATACTCCCCTCTAATGAAGAGTTAATTGACCTTCCCAAAAAGGTTAGGAAGGATAGGGCAAGACGAAGGCAGGAGAGAAGACAAAGGTCGCAGGGAAGAACAGACCTGGAGGCCGGGGAGGGTTTACCTTGGGTGCCAGCAGAGCTGGTAAGGAAATTCCCTTCCTTCCCCAAAGAACAGCAGGGGGATCCCGCATTGAAAAGGGCATTCGAATATGCTCGGGAGGCCAGGACAATTTTGCCCAGGTTCTTTTTAGAAAGCGAACTACTATACAGGGAGAGCGCGGATCCCAGGACGGGGACGGTGCGCAAGCAATTGGTGGTACCAACTACTTTTAAATCAGTAGTGTTAAGATTGGCGCACGACCACCCTGTCGGCAGCCATAAAGGTGTCCAAGGGACATTGGACCAGGTGCTGGCTCGCTTTTACTGGCCGGGGGTGTTTAAGGAAACAACCCGGTATTGTGAGTCCTGTCCAGCATGCCAACGAGTTGCAGCTGCCAGGCCAAAGCCAGTACCAATGGTTACGCCACCCACCATTGCAACCCCAGTGAGGAAGTTAGCCATGGATATTGTAGGCCCATTAATACGAACCCCAAGGGGCTTCCAATATATCCTGGTGATCATGGATCACGCGACCAGGTTTCCGTGGGCAATACCCCTGCGCAATATTTCAGCACGGACAATCTTAATAGAGCTCATAAAGCTATTTTGTGAAATTGGCTTTCCTCAGGAGATCCTAACGGATCAAGGAACCAATTTCACCTCGAGACATTTAGCCATGCTTTGGGACGCCTTCGGGATAAAACATATCCGCACTTCGGCGTACCACCCCCAGTCCAACGGGTTGGTGGAACGCATGAACCAGTCCCTAAAGCAAATGTTAAGGCGGAGCTTAGGAGGTAATATGGTAGAATGGGACAATGTCCTCCCATTCGTCCTGTACGCCTGTAGGGAACGCGTGCAAACATCGTTGGGTGCATCACCCTACGAACTCCTATTTGGTAGGACCCCGAGAGGTATTTTAGATATCCTTCGGGAGCAGTGGGTTGCACCGGAGGAGACAGAAATAGGGGTACCTCAATTTTTAAAAGACCTCAGGAACCGTTTAGAACGGACTTCCCGAGTGTCTATGGACAATCTGCAGGCCAGCCAACGCCGGCAGAAGAAATACTATGACCGGGGAACTAGAGCCAGGAAGTTATCCATAGGGGATAGAGTTGTAATCCAGGTAGCGAACGCTGGTCCAAAGTTCGAGGCCAGATGGAAAGGCCCGGCCACAATAATTGATCAGGTAGGTCCTGTGTCCTACAGGGTGGAGCATGAAAATGGGCGCCACCAGACATACCACTTAAACCTGCTGAAGCCTTGGAGGGAGAGGTCAGCAGATGTAAGACTAGTGCAGGTAGTGAGCGAAAGGTTCCGCTCGGATAGAATTACGCGCTGTCCGACGGGGACGTCAGCAGCTCGTAATGTCTTAAGAAGGGGGATGTGTAACACCGAAAATCTGCCCTGTAACTTTAAGACACAAAAAGCTGAAGAGTTCGGCACAGACTCTGACAGAAAGGGAGAGAAAAAGCTTCATAGTTGCTATAGGCAACCAGAGCAGGCTGAGGCACGAGACCTGAAGGCACGCCCAGCCAACAGACACTCCCCAAACACTGAGGGAAACACTTTGCACATGTGCAGGAAAACGCCCCTAACTCTGCATAAGAAAGCTGGCAGGCAAGCAGAGTCAGTTCAGGAGCAGGCCAGAGTTCGGGAGCAGGCCAGAGAGCAGGATCCCGATTATGCTCGAGTCCAGGAGAGAGAGAATCCAGGAAGAGAGGCTGAATGTGATTCCTGTATGATTTCTGACGAAGGTTTTGAGGACACAGAAGCAGAAAGCGTTTGTGAAACCTGGCGGGTTAGAGAAAACCTGAAACCCTTCAACAAAAGGTCAGAGTACTTTCAGCCTAATCCTGTTTATTGTGAGGCCTGGAATAAGAAGCCAAGCAGGGCTTGGAGACAGAGCAGGAAGCCATTCTCCAGCCGTGAGCTTAACTACAGAAAGCCCTTTGCAGTGACGCAGGAGGGATCTCCCAGAGACAGCAGTCAACGGGGAGAGTGCAGAACAGCTGGTAGGAAACTCTTTGCTAATGAAAGCCAGAAGCTTTTAAGATATTCACATCCTTGTGAAAGAGATAGTGAACTGCTTCAGGATATATGTATGAATGAGGAACCTGAATGTTTGTATGTAACGCCTGGCAGAAAACTGACAAGAGCAAAGCCCAATAGAAAGATTGCAAAGCAGTTTTATCAAGTCTCAGATAATTATCTACCTTACCGTGGGGAGAGTATTGGAGAGAGACCAGTCACTGGCTGGAGGAAGTTACAAACTCTCTGCCATAAGGAAGACGAGGCAGTTGAGGAGCCTATGTGCATTGACCAAAATGAATGTTTGTCTTATGATGAAAAGATGGACTGTTCTTTATTAATTACTGAAGAGACCTCTCTACGCTAAAAGCAGATAAGCCTGCTAGAGAGAACAAGTCTGCACAGAGGACGCTGCCCAGGTGTTTATCTGATTATCTATTTTGCTTTGTCATTTGATTTGTTAAGCAAGAAGCTGTACTTTTCTTTAACCATTTGTTTATGCCAGAGGCATGGCTATCTTTTGAGTTTGGAAGTTGTATCATTTTTGGAAATCCAGCAAAACCCCGGGAGGGGAATAAATCCTTGTTTAAACCTGACCATTCAGTCGCAACTACACTTTCTTTTAATAGAAAGGTCAGGGCCAGTAGTGCACTAAGCTAACCAACACTAGTTTAGCCTCTGCTGGTGACAATATCATAATGCCTCTATCACTCCATGGTGCGATTGCACCTTAAGTACTGTGTGCAGTTCTGGTTCCCACATTTTTAAAAAACATATAATGAAAATAGAAAAGGTATAGAGAAGGGCAATCAAATGATAAAGGTGATGAAACAAATCATAACCCTATGAGGAAGAGCTTAGAAGTCTATAGTTCTTTTGCTCAGAGAAGAGATGGCTAAGGGGAGATATGATGGAGGTCTTTAAAATGAGTGGAATGGGTAAACATGAATCGGCTTTTTACTCTTTCAAAAAGTACAGAGACCATGGGAGAGGCAATGAAACTGCTGAATAGAACATTTAAAACTAATTGGAGAAAATATTTTTTTCACTCAATGTATACTTAAGCTCTGGAATTCATTGCCAAAGTATGTAGTGAAAGCTGTTAGTGTAGCTGAGTTGAAGCATATTTGGATATATTCCTGAAGGAAAAGTCCATAAACCTTATTAAAGTGGACTTGGTGGAAATTCACTGCTTATCTCATAAACAGCATGGACTATGCGAACCTTTTGGATCTTACAGAAAAGGAGAGATCCAGAGAGGTGATAATAAATACTGGACAATACTAAATACAGATAAATATTTAATAAAACACCAAAATATAAAACCAAAGGGCCTTGTTTACTAAATTGTACTACCTGGTAGTGTGTGGTTCAGCGCGTGTCAAGCACAGCACACTGATATTTAGTTCAGAGTGCTGTGCTATCCAGTTAGCATGCAAGTGGGCAGAGGACAGGGCGGGTTGGAGCATAATGTGGGCATTGATGATACATTGCAGTTAGTACGGGTCTTATGGAGGCACACTTACCACAATTATCGCCGTTAGCTTGGATGAACGTAACTCCACCTCAATGGGTTGCATTACATGTGTCTGCATTCTAGTTAACACAGTGCATGCAATCGCAATGTGCTATTGGCATGGAGGACAGAGGCACATGCCCATTAATGTGGGTCTCTGCGCTGATATTGCATTATGGTGGGCAATCTCCTCACCCTGAGGAGATTGCCCACTGCGCTGATATTGCATTATGGTGGTGGGTAATCTCCTAGCCTAAATGTAGGGGCATGTTTGCCATAATGCTCTGTTAGCATACATTGATGCCCATTTTTTAGCTAGATATAAACACACACACAAACACACACATATATATATATATATATTGGCCAGCCTAGCGAACTCTGCTTTTAAATTTCCCCTTTCTTTCTACAGATGCAACAATATTGTGTTTACATATAAATTATTTTCCGCTTTGAAAAATTCTCTTACCTGTTGAGGAATGGAGGCATTAGATTATCTGATTCAGATTCATCATGTTGTTTATAGTACTAGTGGGCAAAACAGGCCTTAGCTCTTGAAAAAGCATCGGCATGAAAACTAGAAATGCAAGTCTTTTCTGTTATGTCATATATAGCACAATTTGATATTTTACTGAAGATAGCAGGATAGGGCATCTTGCTTTATACAGAAAGGTTACAATAAATGAAAAATATTGCTGATGTGCTTAAATCAAGATCTATCTTTAATACGCAGACATGATCTGCATTAAATCAGCAAGTCATTTTTTATTCATATGATTTCAGCCCTGAGGCTGTTAAAAGTCACAGGATTGAGAACACAAAACCCCTCACCTCAGAATCAAGACACAAAAGGCCCTATTTATTAAAGTGTGGGAAGTGGTTACCATGGACATTAGCACACGATAAGAGTGCATTGCATATTCTGCAATACAGTTTACACTACCATTAACTGTATGGGGAGATGCTGGGCACACCCTCAACAGTTCATGCAGAGGTTATGCAATTAATGCATAGTAACTGCAAAGTCTTACCATATTTAACCATGTTTAACTGTATAACTTTTGTTGTAATGTAAACCGCTGCTGATCCTTGGAAACAGCGGTATATAAAAACTGTTCAAATAAATAAATAAAAATAAATAAATAAATATTCTAGTAAACAGGACCTAAAATGTACTATTGGCCCACAGCTGAAGTTCTGTAAATGTGATACTGCATATTTAAAATCATTAAGAATTAGACGGTACTTAGTTTTTATATTCCCCCACTGAAAAAGCATAAACCATAAAAATTAGGGTATTTTATTTATTTATTTATTTAGCTATGTTTATATACCGCTTTTCACACAGGTCAAAGTTGTTTACAGTGAACTGGAAATTATACAAGGAACGTTTACATTATAACAGGCAACTTTGTACAGTAAACAGGAAGTGGGGTGTTTGGCATGATTAACTATGTATAGGTTGACAAACTATATATTCTTGTAGTGTTTGGTATGTTAATTATGTATATGTTTATGAGCTATCTACATATTCTTGTAATGTTAGGTTTAGGTGCAATTTAGGAATGGGGTTCAGTTGTTTGGGGGGGGGGGGTAGGAGTGGGAGTGAGCAAAGTGGAGGGTAAAGAGGTGGGGTCTTGAGGAGTTTGCGGGAAAGTTAGGTGGTCTGTGGTGTTTCTTAAGTTGGAAGGGAGGGAGTTCCAGATAGATGGGGCATAAAATTAGAAGGCTCTGGCACAGGCCTGTTGGGAACTCTCTGTTACAGCTTATTTATTTTATTTATTTATATTCTCTTATATACCGCGCTATACTGCATCAGTGCGGTTTACATTGAACAAACTGAAATTACATTGAACAGGGCATTATAACTTGGAGATAACTATTTTACAGGGAACATGGGCAATGGAGGGTTAAGTGGCTTGCCCAAGACCACAAGGAGCACCTGTGGAACTAGAAACCCCAGTCCTTCTGGCCCAAGGTTGCTGTCCTCTAGTGGGATTTGAACCTCCGACCTTCCGGCCTGAAGTACCTTGCCCCAACCACTAGGCCACGCCTCCACTCCAGCTTCAGATCAGCTTGGGGGGTAGTCAGCATATTCATGATGGAGGCTCACCGTGGTCTGTTCGATTGCTGCAGGGTAATGAGGGAGCAGAGATGGGTGGATGACTGGTGGTTTTGAGCTTTGTGAGTCATTATCAGGATCTTGTAGAGTATTCTGCTTTGCAGAGGGAGCCAGTGGAGGTGTCTGAGGATGGGGGTGATGTGTTCATACTTGGATGTGTGTGTGATGGTCCTTGCAGTGTATGAAGAGCTGTTTGAAGAGGTTGAAGTGTTGATTTTGGGAGTATGTGATATACTGAGTTGCAATAGTCAGTGTGAGGTGCTGTGAGGGCTTGCAGGGCTGAGCAGAAGTCTGATGAAGCGAGGAGAGGTTGGAGGTGTTGTAATAAATTGCTCTTGCTATGTTTGCTATTTGGGACCTCAACATGAGGTGGCTGTCAAGAGTGATTCCTAGGTACTTTACTTCTGATTTGATTTCAATTTCGGTCTTGTTGAGGGTGATGGGGGGGGGGGGGTGAAGAAGACATTCCTGGTGATGAGTAGGGCTTCCATTTTCTTCAGATTTATGGATAGATGATTTTCAGATAGCCACTGTGAGACATCTGAGAAGCATTGCTGGAATCCATGCTATGATGGTTTATTGAGGTTGAGTGGTGTGCATAATGTCGTCTGCGTAAATGTGGTAGTTGATGTTCAATGTTTGGATGATGTTGCGGAGGGGTTGCAGGTATATGTTGAAAAGGAGAGCAGAAAGAGTAGCTTCCTGGGGGACACACTGAGTTTGAGTGTTGGAGTTGATGATAGTGATCCATTTATTATCAGTTGAGTTCTGTTGTAGAGGTAGTCTTGGAACCATCTTAATACAGTGCCCTGTATTCCAATTGACTGAAGGCGCTGTAGGAGGATATTTTGGTTGATGTTGTTTAAGGCAGCGGAAATGTCAAGGAATACAAGGATAAATCTTTGGTGGATGTTCGGTGTTCCCTTTATGAGGTTGTTGAGAAGCAAGCATGCTGAGGTCAGAAACCATACTGCTGAGGGTCAACTGGAGCATGTGTGTCAAGGTGTTCCTGTAGCTGGGTTTGGACTGTTTTCTCTATTATTTTGGATAAGAACAATAGGCTTGCAATGAGTCTGTAAGAAGAGGGATCTGACAGGTCAAGGAGAGGCTTTTATAGGAGAAGGCAAATTGAGAAGGTTTTTAGGCAGGCTGGTAAGTAGCCATGTAGCAGAGAGCATTGGGTGAGTTTGGCCACGAACTGTGCGAGATCAGGTATGGTGGCTTTAATTCAGCTGACTGGACAGGGGTCGAGGGGGAAGGTGGTGGTATTAAGCAATGAAATGATGTTTTGAATGTTTTCAGCTGAGATAGTTTCAAAGGTGGTCCATGAGTGCGTTGGCTTGGTACATGTTGGGGTGAATCAGGTTGAGCTGTCGATTGGGGGTGGCAAGTAGAGAAGTAGCCTGCCAGCTGTTGAGGAGTGATGGGGCAGTTAGTTGCATTGTTGGTGGGTGTTGAAGTGAGTTCTTTTACAAAGGTGAATAGTTCCCTTGGGTGGTTGAGTGATCTTTGTATTAGTTTTGTGTGGTAGCTTTGTTGTGAGAGGTTGGTAGCTCAGTTGTACTCTCTTAGGAAGGTCATGTACTGAGTTTGATCTCTGGGTAGTCGTGATTTTCTCCATCTGTGTTCTTGTTTTCTTAGTTAGCATTTGAGCTTACGGAGAAGTTGATTAAAGTGTTTGGGATGGTCTTGGTGGGAGATTTTGTTAGTTCTTTTACTAGGACAAAGAGTTCTCTTGGTTGAATGAGGAAAGAGTTGATCAGCTTGGAGTAATAATGTTTTTTGGCACTGTCAGTTGCTATCATTTAGCAGGTTCATGTAGTCGTTATGGTTGCTGGGGTGTCTGGAGTTTTGCCATTTCAAGTTTTCGTAAGCAGGTTTTGATTATTCGGAGCTCAGGTGTGTACCGTGGGGTTTTGGGTAGTTTGTTGCTTTTCTGAGCTATGAGGTTTGGTGCTGCAGAGGCTTTATTGATGATGTTGTCCCAGTTTGTTATGTAGGATTCCAGGTCATTTATGTTTTCGTCCAGTAAGGGGAGTATATTGTTGAAGAATTTCTCTTTGTTAAACTGCTTGAATTTTCTTTTTTTACTTGCAGTGGTGGGGGGGTGGATAGGTTGGTTGGAAGATGGTAGAAAGAAACTTATGAGAATGTGATTAGACCAGGGAATTGGTTGGATTTGTACGGAGCAGGGGGCGGGGGCTTGTTTGGAGAGTGTGGTTGTTAATGAACGTGTCAAGTATGTTGCCTTTTGACATGAGTGGAAGTTTGAACAATTTGAGCAAAGTCCATGGTTTTCATGGCATCTAGAAAGGAAGATGTGGTAGAGCGAAGGTAGATTGAAGTCACATACGAGAAGAATGTTAGCAATCTCAAGTGTGTTTTCCAGTATACTTGTTAGATCCGTGACAGCTGAGGATGGGAATCTGTAGATAAGACATATAGTGAGAATTTTATTTGTAAAGGTGAGGGTGTCTATTCTGTTTGTGTTTTTGGTGGCCTGGGTGTGAAAACTGATTTGATGTTTGGTAAGAATTAGAACCCCTCTTCCTCGTTGGTGAGATTGTGGGCGGTGAAAGAGGTGGTACCCCTGGGGTGTGAGTGGATTCATTAGTACCGAGTCTGATTCATGTAGCTAGGTTTCAGTTATGCAGAGAATGTCAAGGGCTATGGCTTATGATGAAGACTTTGACAGTTTGGATCTTGTTCTTGGTTGAGCGAGTGTTTATTAATGCGTATTTGAGTGTGTATGTGCAATTGATACGGTGATGGATTGTGTCCATTGTTGGGGAGAAGATAGGTATGTGTATTAGTTGGTGAGCATTTCTTAGCTGGGTTTGAGCATATCTACCTGATTGCCAGTGAAGGGGAGGAGTGATGATCGCTGACACGATCCATCAGCTGTGCCTATTCAAGTTCCCTGCACTTTTAAATAGCGTCGGCAGGCGGACTCGCCCCTGAGGGCCTTTCTAGAGAACCCTTTGGAGTGACCCTTAGGCAGGGACCTAAATACACAATCCAGGAGAATTTGCCTCACAGCATTAGAATTATAAGGATGCTGCTGGTTTGTGCCGCATAGTTTGTGCTGGTTACTTGTGTCACTCTACCCTGCTGCTAGTAATGTACTTGTTGTTGTCATGTCTGACTGAGTTTTGTGTTTCCTGTAGATCTTATGCCTGCCTCTTTTCCTGTCAAGACGCAGTTTTGCTCCTTCTATACAGTCTCTCACTTGGTTTGCAGCTTGTCGTGCTGTGAGGGCTTGCGTGCATCAATGATGCTGAGAGCTAAACTATCGGTAGTTTAACTACTGGCAGGGTCTCCCAAGATGGACAGGTCTCAACTGAGGTGCCAGACCAAGACAAACCACCGATCTGGGCAGCAGCAGAATGGGACAGTGTTGACGGCGGAGGATCACATTTTTGTGACAACGGCAACAACACCAAACTTAAACTGCGCGGAAGAAAGGCCCGGCAATCTACTTCTGTATCTTGCCATGAAAACCCAGTGGATAGTTACAACAAAACAAATTGTGCTATGGTGCTGGAAGATGAGACCCCCAGGTCAGAAGGCACTCAACTAGCTACTGGGGAAGAGTTGAAGACTTTTCAGAGTAAAGCCAGCATTTATGATGTGGTTGGATCAAAGCCCTCGGGAAGTCTGACTGCTGATGTAGCTGCGCATGAAATGAGAGTCAGAAGCTGTAAAGATGTCTTACACATTGGAACATGGAACGTACGAAGCATGAACCAAGGGAAGTTGGAGGTGGTCAAGAATGAAATGGAACGTGTACAACTTGATCTGTTGGGTGTCAGCGAACTGAAATGGACTGGCATGGGGCACTTTGCATCAGATGATCACATGGTCTACTATGCTGGAAATGAAAGACAAAGAAGAAATGGTGTTGCATTTACAATAAAGAAGAAACTTGCAAGAACTGTAATGAAATACAATGCAGTCAGCGAACGCTTAATCTCTATTCGTCTACGAGGATTGCCTATCAACACAACTATAATTCAAGTATATGCCCCAACAACAGCTGCAGAAGAGAATGAAATTGAAGAGTTCCATGAACAAGTACAAGCTGAAATTGACAGAACATGCAAACAGGATATCCTGATAGTCATGGGTGACTGGAACGCAAAGGTTGGCAACAAAGAAGAAGGCAAAGTAGTTGGAAAATATGGACTTGGCAACAGAAATGAAGCTGGAGAAAGACTGATAGAATTCTGCAAGACCAATGATCTATTCATCTCAAACACCTTCTTCCAGCAACACAAGCGGCGACTGTACACATGGACTTCAATTCATCTCAAACACCTTCTTCCAGCAACACAAGCGGCGACTGTACACATGGACTTCACCGAATGGATTATATAAAAATCAAATTGACTACATATGTGGAAGTCAACGATGGAAAAGCTCTGTAAAATCAACAAAGACAAAACCTGGAGCTGACTGTGGTACAGATCATCAACTACTAGTATGCAAACTCAAGCTAAAGTTGAAAAAGAGCAAACCACTCATGAATGCAGCAAAATATGACCTTGAGAATATACCACTGGAATTTAAAGACTGCCTGCAAAATCGATTTGCTGCTTTAGATACAAATGACAGAGCTCAGGAAGAGTTATGGAATGACATCAAGAAGGATGTGTTGGAAGAAAGCGAGAAGTCTCTACAAAAGGTGAAAAAGCAAAAACGGCCAAAATGGATGACGGAAGAAACTCTGAAAATTGCCCAGAAACGCAGAGAAGCTAAAGCCAGAGGAGAAAGAAAGACAATCACAGAACTCAACAGAGATTTCCAACATGCAGCAAGACAGGACAAGGAAAAGTACTACAATGACACTTGCAAGGAAATAGAAGCAGAAACTATTAGAGGAAGAACAAGATCGGCATTCCTAAAGCTACGAGAGTTAAAGAAAAAGTTCCAGCCTCGAATTGGAATGTTACAAGATGCTCAAGGTTCTATGTTGAATGATGCTGAGAAGATCAAGAAAAGGTGGAACGAATATACAGAGTTTTTATATGATAAAGATCAAGTGGACCAACAGCCGTTTCAACCTGTACCTTATGATGGGGAACCATTGGTGATGAAAGAAGAAGTTGAAGCAGCATTGAAAGCCTTATCAAAGAACAAAGCACCAGGCATTGATAGCATTCCCATAGACGTATTGCAGCAATCTGATGCAGCTGTTACCGTACTCACAAGGCTCTGCCAAGAAATATGGAAGACAACATCATGGCCATCTGACTGGAAAAGATCTGTATTTATACCAATACTAAAGAAAGGTGATCCAACTGACTGTGCAAATTATCGCACAATCGCTCTGATCACACATGCCAGCAAGATTCTACTGAAGATTATTTAGCAAAAACTACAACCATACCTGGAACAAGAACTACCTGAAGTGCAAGCAGGGTTCAGGAAAGGGCGAGGAACAAGAAACTTTATCACAGAAGTGAGATGGATCCTTGAAAAGACTAAAGAATACCAAAAGGATATCTATTTGTGCTTTATCGACTATAGCAAGGCTTTTGACTGTGTAAACCATGAGAAACTCTGGGCCACATTAAGAAGCATGGGTATACCAGAACACCTGATCGTTCTCTTGCGCAATCTGTACATTGATCAAGAAGCAACAGTTCGAACGGAACAAGGAGAAACAGAATGGTTTAAAATAAGCAAAGGTGTAAGACAAGGCTGCATACTTTCCCCCTACCTGTTTAATTTATATGCAGAACAAATCATCAGAGAAGCAGGATTGTATGAAGACAACAGAGGTGTGAAGACTGGTGGAAGACTCATCAACAACCTTCGCTATGCTGATGATACCACATTGCTGGCTGAAAGTGAAGATGATCTGAAACATTTGCTTCTCACAATCAAAGAACATAGTCTCAAAATGGGCCTGCACCTTAATGTAAAGAAGACAAAGATCATGACAACTGGCATAATCAACAGGTTCATCGTTGAAGGAGAAGAAATTGAAATTGTGAACAACTTTAACCTACTTGGATCAACTATCAATAAAGAAGCAACAAGCAGTCAAGAAATCAGACGACGCATTGTTCTTGGCAGAATGGCTATGAAAGACCTCGATAAGATTCTCAATAGCAGAGATGTCTCTCTCCATACAAAGATTCGACTTGTTCAAGCCATGGTATTTTCAATATCATATGGATGTGAAAGCTGGACAGTGAAAAAGATAGACAGGAAGAAAATTGATGCCTTTGAATTATGGTGCTGGCGGCGAATACTGTGTATACCATGGACTGCCCAAAGAACAAACCAGTCGGTACTAGAGGAGAACAAACCTAAGCTTTCTTTAGAAGCTCAGATGACAAGACTTCGACTTTCATACTTTGGACACATCATGCGAAGAGAGAGATCATTAGAGAAAGACATTATGCTTGGCAAGATAGAAGGTCAACGCAAAAGAGGAAGGCCAGCAATGAGATGGATCGATACAATAACAGCAGCTACGGGTACCAGTCTGTCAACAATGAGCCGCCTGACTGAAGACCGAACACAATTTAGGATAGCTATCCAGAGGGTCGCCATGAGTCGACTCCGACTCGATGGCACTTAACAACAACAACAAATACAGTGTGTTCTGGCTTCTTTTCACCTCACATCATTGCTCAATCTGACTCTATATACTCCTTTTTGGATTCTTATATGGCGCCGATTCTGGTCTATTGGTCCCACTGACCTGAAACCACTTCCATAGCTTTCAGGTATGTTGACAATTCTCGTTCTTTCCGGCACCTTATTACCTGTGAATTGCATATGGTTCTTTCAGGCCTCCAAGCAGGCCGTAATACTCTCTGCATCCTGGAGAGTCAAGTGCCACTGCTCCTTATCACTCTCTTGAATTGCTGGTCACTTAAAACAAAATCCCCACTTATAACAGATACAATTCTGTCCCACTCAATGGATATTCTTTGCTTCACGGAAATGTGGCTTCAGGAGGGAGAGCAGGCATATCTGTTCAACAGTCTCCCACCTGGCTACCTGGCGGCTTCCACCTCTCGATCCTCCCGTGGCCATAATTTACAAATCCACCTTGACATTGTCTGAACCGCCTATACCTTTACCTTTGACAACTGAGCCTTCATTAGTGAAATTCAGCTCCACCATAGAAGTTTCCTTCCTACTCCTGTATTGTTCACCCTCCCTATTGCAAGCTGATTGGGAGGCCATTCAACACCTAATATCTGATTTGTTTGTGTCTTCCCCAGATCTAATTATATTAGGAGATTTTAATATCCATTATGATGATCCACTGTGATCACGAGATAAAGACTTTCATACGTTTCTTTCTGATCATGATATCCTATAACATGTCCATCTGTCAACCCACTCTGCGGAGCATATGGTTGATCTTATGCTCACTCTTTCAAATGCATGCTCATCAATTACTAATCTTAATACAATCCCTGTGCTCTAGTCTGATCACACCTTATTGCTCTTTGATTTGATTTACCTGAAACTGTCCCTATCCGCTGCTTCGACCATCTCTTCTGTGACTTTTTCCTATAGACGCATCACCCTGGCTACTATTGCAGCTTTCCCGGCTGCCAAGACATCATTTCCTGCAAATTCCTCTGATCTGCCTATAGCTAAGCAAGCTTATATGTGGCACACCACACTCTCCACAGAATTAAATATGCTAGCTAGCTGCATACTAAGACTTGTGCTCCCAGAATATCACACAAATGATGATATGCAGGTCTCCAATTGCTCAAAGACAAACCCGAGCTACAGAAAGATCGTGGAGGAAGGCTAAATTAACTCAAAACCCTACAGAGGTTTAAGGCCTGCCAGCTTTTCTATCATTGTAAAACATTTGAGGCAAAGAAAGAATACTTTTCCATGCTCATCACCAATTCTCCATCTACAATAAAAGCTGTATTTTCAGTTGTCTCTCAACTTTCTATGCAATGCTGACTCCAATGGCATCTGTCCTGGTCTGGACCAACCCCAGAAACACTAGCTGACTACTTCTTGACCAAAGTTCAGTCACTCAAGGCTACGCTATCCTCACCTCCACCTTTCTTCTATATCACTGCACTACTGGTCACATTTTACCCCTGTGTCCCTCCCCCAATTAGAGAGGGTATTGCAGTCCATTCATAAAACTACTTCCTTCTTAGACCCAATTCCATCAACATGACTAAATGAGCCCAGTTTGGGACTTCTCCCGATCTTGCTTTCACTGGTCAACCAAAGTCTATCTTCAGGAGTGGTACCTGAGGCCTGGAAAAAAACTATATTCCATCCTTTAAGGATCAGCATGGGGATCGGTCTAATCCTCAAAATTACCACCCTATCTCAAACTTAGCAGTCACGTTGAAGACAGTCGAAAAATTTGTCTTCCGTCAGCTTGCATATCATATGGACCAAATTCATTTTCTCCATCCTTGTCAATCAGGGTTTTGCTCATACCACAATACAGAAACAGTCCTGGCAGCAGTCCTTAATGATATTTATAGGTCACTTGATTAAGAGCAGTTACTCACCTGTAACAGGTGTTCTCCAGGAGCAGCAGGAATCAGTCCTCACATATGGGTGACGTCGGCGCCGACGGAGCCCTCGTGCGGAGCATTTCCCCAGCTTTCAAAGAAAGCCTTTGGGAATTGCAGCGCGCATGCGCGGTCCCCTTCCCGCCCAAGGGTGCCATCTTGCTCAGTCTGATGACATAGCTAAAAGACAGCAAAAAATTAGCAAAATAAATCATATGACTGCAACTCCAAGGGGAGGAGGGAGGGTTGTGAGGACTGATTCCTGCTGCTCCTGGAGAACACCTGTTACAAGTGAGTAACTATTCTTTCTCCAGGACCAAGCAGGAAGTCAGTCCTCACATATGGGAATCCCCAGCTTAAGGCTACCGGAGACCTCAAGCCGAAAAAATGAGCTCCCTCTAGCTCGGCAGCATGTAAGGAAGGAATCTTCTCTGAGAACGCCCCCGACCGGTAGCCCAACACCAGGGCCGGAGGGTAGGAGTTGCCTAAACCCCAAAGAGATTATGGAGAACTGCCTGTCCGAAAGCACTGTCCCTGCGGGACTCCCTCTCAAGGCAGTAATGGGCCGCAAAAGTCTGGCTTGAAGACCAAGTAGCGGCCCGGCAGATGTCTGCCAACAGAACAGAGCGGAGATGAGCCACTGATGCAGCCTTCGCCCTGACACGATGAGCCGTGACTCGACCCTCCAATGAGAGGCCAGCTGCCCCATAAGCCCAGGCGATACAGTCAGCGACCCATATGGACAAAGTACGCTTGGAGACAGGTAACCCCAACTTATTGGGGTCAAAAGAAACGAAGAGCTGAACAGCCCTTCGATGCTCCCGCGTACGGTCAAGGTAGAAGGACAACGCCCTCCTACAGTCCAGGGTATGCAAAACCATCTCAGCCCGGTTGGCATGCGGCCTGGGAAAGAAGGTCGGAAGAACCATCTCCTGATTGAGGTGAAAAGGGGAGACAACCTTAGGAAGAAACTTTGGGTGAGTCCGTAAGACTACCCTATTCCTGTAGAACCTAGTGTAAGGAGGATCAGACACTAGTGCCCGAAGTTCACTCACTCGCCTAGCAGAGGTAAGAGCTACCAGAAACAAGGTTTTCCAGGAGAGAAAACGGAGAGGGCAGGTAGCCATAGGTTCAAATGGCGGACAAGTAAGCCGCTGTAAGACCACATTCAGATCCCACACAGGGGCTGGTGGACGCAAAGGAGGCTTAAGGAGGAGGCCTCTGAGAAAACGAGCCACCAAAGGGTGGTTGGAAAGAGGCCTCCGGTCCACCGGCGAGTGGTGCGCTGAGAGAGCACAGAGGTGAACCCTGACAGAGTTGGACTTAAGGCCTAGATTGGAGAGGTAAAGCAAATATTGCAATACTACTGCTACCAAGCACGAGAAGGGATTCTCGCTGTGCTGAGCACACCATGCGGAGAATCTACGCCACTTAAGAGCGTAGGATTGCCTGGTGGATTGCTGTCTATAGGCTAAGACTACATCTTCCACCTCACGAGGCAGAAGTAGGGGAGCCAGGACTACCCTTTCAGTAGCCAGGCCATCAGATGAAGGGACTGGAGGTTGGGGTGCAAGAGAGTCCCCTGATCCTGAGACAGGAGATCGTGCTGAAACCCCAGAGGAAGAGGGGTGTCCACCGCCAGTTGCAGCAGAAGCGGGAACCACGGTTGCCTCGGCCACCTGGGGATATCAGGATCATTGAGGCCCCGTCCTGGAGGACTTTGAACAGTGTTCTGGACACTAGCGGCGTGCGAGGAAACGCATACAGCAGGCCTGTGGACCACGAGATCAGAAACGCATCCGCTGCTACTCTGAGAGGGTGCGGTTGTCTGGAGCAGAATCTCGGGAGTTGCCGGTTCAGAGGACTGGAGAAAAGATCCAGGGTGGGGAGGCCCCATCTGAGAAAGATCTGCTGAACCACCAACGGGTTCAATCTCCATTCGTGTGGTTGCAGGATCCTGCTCAGTCTGTCCACCAGGTAATTTTATTGACCTGGGAGGTAGACAGCCTTGAGGAGGATTCCGTGATTGATGGCCCAAGAGCACAGCCGTTGTGCCTCCTGACAGAGAAGGAAGGAGCCTGTGCCCCCTTGTTTGTTCACGTAGAACATGGCAACTTGATTGTCCGTCTGGACTAGTACAGACTCGTGAGAGGCGAGATGGGAGAAGGCTCTCAGAGCTAGGCGTATCGCCCGTAGCTCCAGGAAGTTGATCTGTTGAGCAGCCTCCCAAGGGGTCCAGAGACCCTGAGTACATGTCCCTTGGCAATGTGCTCCCCAACCTAGAAGAGAAGCATCTGTCGTCAGCACTTGAGAATGCGGAGGGGATTGAAAAACCACTCCGAGTACCAGATTCGGAAGATGAAGCCACCATTGCAGAGAGGAGACTAGCAGGTCGGATATTCTTACTGAGTCCGCTAGGCTCCCTGTGGCCTGATGCCACTGAGTGCGAAGGCTCCACTGAGCAGGCCGCATGTGCAGGCGGGCATTGGGGGTGACATGAACCGTGGAAGCCATATGGCCGAGTAGTCTTAGGAATTGCCTGGCAGAGACCAGGGAATTGCTGTGAAACTGCCTGGCCAGATCCATCAGCCTGTGGGCTCTGTCCAGTGGCAGAAAAGCCTTCGCCTGAAGAGTGTCCAGCCTTGCTCCTATGAATTCTAAGTTCTGGGACGGGAGCAAAGTGGACTTTGCAATGTTTATGACAAACCCCAAGTGCTGAAGCAAAGCCACAGTGCGAAGGGTGGCTTGATTGGCCTCCTGGGAAGACTGGCCCCTTATGAGCCAGTCGTCCAGGTACGGAAACACAAAAAGACCTTGAAGCCTTAGGTAGGCCGCCACCATTGCCAGGCACTTGGTGAACACCCTGGGAGCGGAGGTCAGGCCAAAAGGTAGTACTCTGTACTGATAGTGGTTTCCTCCCACAACAAATCTGAGAAATTGTCTGTGGTCTGGATGAATAAGGATGTGAGTATAAGCATCCTTTAGATCTAAGGAGCATAGCCAATCTCCCTGCTGGAGGTAGGGCAGCAGGATTCCAAGGGTAAGCATCTTGAACTTTTCCCTCTCCAGGAACTTGTTGAGGTTACGCAAGTCTAGGATGGGTCTGAGGCCTCCTGTTCTTTTTGGTACCAGAAAGTACCTGGAATAAAAGCCGTGACCTCTCAGGTGGTGGGGCACCGGTTCCACAGCCTGTTCCTTTAGTAGACTTACCAACTCCTAAAGGAGTAGGTCCCTGTGCAGAGGGAGTCTGGGAGGCTCCCCTGTAAAATAGGAGGGAGGTACCTGGTGAAAATGGAGAAGATAGCCCTTTTGGACTATATGAAGCACCCAGGCATCTGATGTGACGGCTGACCACCTCTGGGCAAAGTGGGCCAGCCGGCCTCCTGTGCTGAGAGAAGCCAGCTGAGGAGAAGAGGCTATGCATTCTGAGTCAAAAACCCCCACCCTGCTGAGCAGGGGCCGGTGTTGGTGGCTTGGGGGCCTTCTGCCTACGGGGCCCATGACCCTGCCCCTTGGCCTGCTGACCCTGTTGGGGAGCTGCAGAGGCCTGAAAATGAGGGTATTGTTTAAAGGCAGATGACTTCCTCGGGTAAAAGATCTTTTTTCCCGAGCCCTTCTTCTTCTGAGAAGGGGCAGAGGTTTTTCTGGACAGCCTAGTCCTGGTCAGAGTCTCGGTCTCGAGTTCTGCAGCCTTTTCAGCCATGGGCTTGCCAAAGAGGTTTTCACCTCGGCAGGGGACATCGACCAACTTGTCCTGTACCCATGGCTCGAGGTCGGATGACTGTAGCCAAGCCTGTCGGCGGGCACCGATGCCGGCCCCGGCTACTCGGGCCGAAGCCTCGAAGCCATCGTAGGCTGCTCGAGAGATAAACTTTGAGCACTCACGAATACCGGTGGACAAGGCCTGGAACCTCTGCAAAGGTTCCGCGGAGAGACCAGCAGAGAACCCGGCAATCTCCTTTGCCAGGTCTCGGAGATACATGCCCATGTAGAGCTGGTACGTCTGGACACGGCAAGCAAGCATAGAGCCCTGGAAGCACTTCTTACCGAGGGCATCCAGGTTCCGGGCCTCCCGGCCGGGAGGCACCGAGGAGTGCATCTTCTGACTTTTCAGTCGATGCATGGCCGATTCCACAACCATGGAGTGGTGCGGTAATTGTGCCTTTTGGAACCCGGGGCTCTTGCGGACTCGATAGATGGAATCGACCCGCTTGCTTAACACCGGCATTGAGGCATCGGAGGAACCAGTACAGTAAAGGCCTCCTTCGGGGGAGAGTCATACTGGAGGGCCTCGAGCTCCTCGACTCGAGGCTCCTCCTCGGGGTCCGCGGGGAAGGCCAAGGCCTTGGCCATAACCCGCACGAAGTCTGAGAACCGGGTATCCTCTGGTGGGGATCGTCTCCGAGGTTCGGACTTCGGCGAGTCCGATGGGACACACCGAGTCCGATAGGCGTTGGGTGACTCTTCATCCTCCGTCTCCCAGCCCGACTCCTCGGAGGAGGCGTCGAGCGGCTCCAGTCGGGCGGGCGGGCACCGATGCCCTCTGCCCCGACGCCGAGGGTACCGGCGTCGACGACCTCGATCCCGAACGTGAGCCCGCATGGACTCGAGGATCGGCTCGGCCTCCGGGGTTGACTTGGATGTCGATGTCCCGGTGGTCGGGGCAGATGCACCGGTGAGACCGGCGATCAATGCCCGCTGCTGTTCCATGAAGGCAGCGAGGCTGCTCTCCAAGGCCGTCAACCTGAGTCTGAGCTCAGGAGACCCAGCAGCCCCCGACTCGGGCCCCGACGGCGTCGGGCCCGACGTCGGCTCCCTCGGAGGAGAGTCCACGAAGACTACAGCACTCACGTGTCCAGGAGACTCCATCTCAAGACGAGGTTGCTTGGCAGGCCTCTCCGACTCCGAAGACCCGGGACGGCTATCGGGGCTATGCGACCTGGCTCTCGAGGAACCAGGTGCATTCACCGACGCCGCCCTCGCGGGTTTCTTCTTCCTGCGCTGTTCCCATGAAGGAGACCCCCGCTGAGAGGAACCTTGACGCTGCTCGGGGCCGGAGTCCCGAGACGTCGAGGCCTCTGATGAGGTCCGGGCCCGTCCGGACGCGGAGTCAGAGAAGATCCTATCCCGTTGGTGCTGCCGACTCCTCAACGCCTTCGAAGACATTTTGCCACACGGACCACAAATCATTGGGTCATGATTGGGTCCGAGGCAGCGGAGGCAGCAGTCGTGTGTGCCGGTAAGAGACATAGGTTTGTTACACCGATCACACTTTTTAAACCCGCTGGCAGCCATGGGGGGAAAAAGGGCCCCTGCGAGGTCAAAAGACAGGGCTGCCAGTGAAAAAAGAAAAAATGGCGCGAACGCTAGTCATGAAGGACAAAAAACGAAAAAGGAGAGAGTGGGCTCGATACCGGCGTATCGGGCCCAGGTGGGAAAAGGATCCGGCGTCGAACTGAAGAACAAAAAATAGGGAAATCAACTTTTTCCTCGGCGAAAAACGAACTACGTCCGTCGGGCTCCGCGGAAAAAAGAAGACTGAGCAAGATGGCACCCTTGGGCGGGAAGGAGACCGCGCATGCGCGCTGCAATTCCCAAAGGCTTTCTTTGAAAGCTGGGGAAATGCTCCGCACGAGGGCTCCGTCGGCGCCGACGTCACCCATATGTGAGGACCGACTTCCTGCTTGGTCCTGGAGAATGGGAATTATACTCTTGCAGTTTTGCTGAACTTATCTGCAGCCTGGTGGATCACAACCTACTTTTGGCCCGCCTATATGAGGCAGGGATCCAAGGTACAGTGCTTGACTGATTTTGTTCTTTCCTAACTCATAGATCTTTCCAGGTTCATATTCAAAGAGGTCTCTACACCCCAAGAACGTTTGTGCGGCGTCCCCCGGGGTTCTATTTTGTCACCTTTATTATTTAACATTTTCCTCAGTCCACTAATTAATCAAATAAAGGGATTAGGCGTTTCCTGCTACGTTTATACAGACAACTTCTTACTGTTATACTCTACTGATGATTCGGTAATAGATTTGGCCCCTCTAAACAACAGTTTATTAACAATATCATCCTGGTTATTTTAACACTATCTTAAACTGAACCCTACAAAGTTGACAGCCATCTGGTTTACTGGTTCGAATTTTCAACCTACACTTGCCCCTGCGGTAGACTGTCAGCCTTTAGTATTACATACCTCCCTTCAATATCTTGGGGGTTTGTTTACTAAGCAGCGGTAGCGGCTGTCTTGAGGTATTCGAGCCACGGCCCCATTGAAGTCAATGGGGGCCGCGGCTCCGATACCACTGATCAGTAAACATACCCCTTGGAGTTGTATTAGATTCGGCCCTTACTTTCTCCCCCCAACTGGCCCAGGAAACTAAATCGACTTTCTTGGCCATACAGCGTTTTCGTAGCATTCGTTCATTTTTGGATCACCCAGCCCAGATAACTGTGCTTTTATACACTGTGATACAGAGACTTGACTATTGCAATATTGTTTATTTAGGCCTTCCATGGCTCCATCTTCGTCTCCTCCAGACCATCAAACATACAGCTCTTCGCATACTAGCTCATGCATGCAAATTCGATCATATTACAACACTGTTCATCAAATATCATTGGCTACCTACAAATTCTTGGATCATTTTCAAGCTTCTTACCCTGACACACAAAATTATTCATGATACAGTTCTGGATTACTTGTCTACTATTGTCTCCCTATATGCCCCAGCAAGATTTCTTTGCTCACTCCATGATTTTCGTTTACATCCACCATCCTCGCGGGAAATAAAGTATGAATCTACAAGAAAATTAACTTTTTCAGTTGCGGCTCCGGCACATTGGAATGACTTGCCGGGCCACCTCTGCATAGAATTCAATTTCAAATGCTTCAAAAAAATCTCTGAAAACCTTCCTTTTTAGGACTGCTCTTAACATACCTGAGTAGCTATTCTGGTACGACGACACCCTTTGGGCATGGTAAGGACAGAACTATAGTCTAAGGGAATTGTGTGTATTTATCTTTATGTCTTATTCAGCTTGCCTATCTTTTCTATGCTGTTCCTTTATCTCCTATACTGTCCTGTCTACACTATGGAGTTCCTTTAATTTATTTTCTTTTTTAATTATTGTACACCACATAGACTGCTATGCAATGTTGCAGTATATCAAATAAGGAGAAATTAGACCTTACCTGCTAATTGTCTTTCCGTGAGTTCTCTCTGGGCCCGTCCAGGCACATTAGGGTAGTCAACCTCCTCCAGCAGCTGAGGACATAAGAACAAAAGATATGCCATACTGGTTCAGACCAAGGTCCATCAAGCCCAGTATCCTGTTTCCAATAGTGGCCAATCTAGGTCATACGTACTGTAAACGGGGGTGCTTGTTGTGAAAGTTCCACAATCTTGCCAAGGACATGAATTTACTTGACTTGCAAAGGATTGTGGGCCTTGTAGTTCATTCACACAAAAACTAGCCGTTTAACAAGAATAAAGAATTGTAGTTGCTCGAGTGTAAAGCAGAAAACAGATTTTATTTATGGAGTGTTATTCCCTCGCACAGATATGCTTGGTAACATCAACAGGATAATTTCTCCAGGAGTTTTATTCAGGAAACAAAACAAATAAGGCAACTGAAATACTTATGCAACAACTTAGTTAAGACCTTGATGGAACAGAAAAGGTCTTTCTTCTAGCCCCTGCTAATAAACTTTCTTAGCAGTGCTGGAATGAAAAATAAACCCAAAAGGAAAATTCTCTTAATCAAAAAAAAAAAAACAACTTTCTTCCTTTCACGCAGAGAAGTTTTTTTTCCAAAGTCCCACGTGCACTTGTGCCTTGCTCTAATCACAGGTGCTTAACCAGCTGCAAACAATTGCTGTCCCACTCTCCACGCGGCTCCACTTTCCCCAAAGCTTTCTCTCAAAGAAACTTTTCTGGGAAGCTAAAAATTAGTACAGTTCCTTTTGGTGTTTGATCCTTATCTGAGGATTACTTTAGAACAGCAGCTTAGAAAGAGAACAAACAATACATTCAACTTCCTCATTTGATATTTCCCCTTGCTCTTGAAATATCATAGGATCACTTTCAAACACTGGCTCAGAGGATTTCTCTAACTGATCTCTACCAGGATAGAAACTGTTTCCCTGCTGTCTTCCTTGTGCAAAGCTAGGGAACAGATCAGAGTTCATACCTGAGATCACGTTGTAATTAGGTTTCCTCTCTGGGTATTTTGGCCAGTAGGCAGCAAAGCTTCTGTGCCCAGCTCTCCAGTCAGAATCTCTGGACTTTAGGTCTCTTTTCCCATACCTCTTTAAATAGGTATTAGAGTTCCATCTTTCTGTAGATGCAGCCGTCTCCTTTACAGGTGCTGTCTGGGGATTCCTGGCTGTATATCTCCAAGCCTCTGGCTTCCTCCAGTTCAATGAAGAATGCTTGCCCCAGGAATCTCTCACAGCATACGTACTGCCTTGGGCTCCTTTTTTAGACCTTCTGGACGTCTTGCTGTTCTTCCTGCTGTTCACGATCAGTCTCTCCTTCTCCAGCTCTTGCTGTCTCCGTTCCTTCCGTTACCACCATTGCTCTCCTTGCTGTCTGTCTGATGAATTCCTTCTAGCTTTAAAGTGCCTAGATGGCCGCTCCACCCTAGCACACTGCAGGTGTTCTGAAATAAGCCCTGCCCTAGGAGATGTGTGATTAGGGATTACATCATTGCTTCTCTGATTAGGCACACATTTCCCTACTGCACCTCTCCTAGAGGCTTTCTGTAAACCAGTGCATTCTGGGTCTGTTAGTCTTTTAGGTAAACACTCTGTTTTAGTGCTTTTACCAGCCAGCACAGGTTGCTTATTCAGAGCCAATTCACCTCTTGTATTATTTCTTCCTGAACTATGATAACCTTCCTTATCACAGTAACTAGCAGTTTCTCCAAAAGACACAGGTTCTACAATGCTTGTACTGGATCAAGCATTGATATCCTGGGTCCCTTCTTAATAATGGTTTATGGACCTTTCCTCCAGGAACTCATCCAAACCTTTTTTAAACCCAGCTACACTAACAGCCTTTACTACATCCTCCGGTAACAAATTCCAGAGTTTGATAACACGTTGAGTGAAAAATATTTTCTTTTAATAGTCTTAAATAGCTTCATTGCATGCCCCCTAGTCTTTCTATATTCTGATAACGTAAAAAATTGATCTACGTTTACCCGTTCCACTCCGTTCATTAATTTATAGACTTCTATCATATCTCCCCTCAGCCGTCTCTTTTCCAGGTTAAAGAACCCTAACCTTTTTAGCATTTCTTCGTAGGAGTATCCTTCCATCCCCTTTACCATTTTGGTGGCTCTTCTCTAAACCTTTTCTAATAACGCTATATCCTTTTTAAGATACGGCGACCAGAATTGCAAAAATTATTCAAGGTGTGGTCTCACCATGGAACGATATAGAGGCATTATAATATCTTGTTTTATTTTCCATTCCTTTCCTTATGATACCTAGCATTCTATTTGCTCTCTTGGCCGCCGCTGCACACTGGGCTGAGGGTTTTAACATGTTATCCACAATGACGCCTAAATCTTTTTCCTGGGTGGTGGTTCCTAATGTGGAACCTTGCATTGTGTAACCATAGTTTGGGTTGTTCTTCCCTAGGTCCATAACTTTGCACTTGTCCACATTAAATTTCACCTGCCATTTTGATGCCCAGTCTTCCAATTTATCAAGATCATTCTTGCAATTTTCCACAATCCTCTTGGGTTTTAACAACTTTAAAAAGTTTTGTGTCATCTGCAAATCTGATAACCTCACTCGTTATTCCCTTTTCCAGATCATTTATGAATATGTCAAAAAGCAGTGGACCCAGCACAGATCCCTGGAGTACACCACTATTCACCTTTCTCCATTGGGAAAATTGGCCATTTAGCCCTACCCTCTGCTTTCTATCTTTTAATCAGTTCCTGATCCACAATAGTACACTGCCTCCTATCCCATAACTCTTTAGTTTTGCCAAAAGCCTCTGATGAGGGACCTTGTCAAAGGCTTTCTGAAAGTCCAGATACACTATATCAACCGACTCAACTTTGTCCACCTTTTATTCACACCTTCAAAAAAACATAACAGATTAGTAAGACAAGATCTTCATTGTCTAAAGCCATGTTGGCTGTTTCCCATTAGGCCTTGACTATCTACATGCAGAGTAATTTTGTTCTTTATGATGGTTTCTACCATTTTTCCCGGTACTGACATCAGGCTCACCGGTCTGTAGTTTCCCGGATCACCCCTGGAACCCTTTTTTAAAATTGGCGTTACATTGGCGATCCTCCAATCTTCAGGTATTACAGATGATTTTAATGAAAATTCACAGATTACTAATAGCAGGTCTGCAATCTCATATTTCAGTTCTTTCAACGCCCTTGGATGTATACCATCCGGCCCAGGTGATTTGCTACTCTTCAGTTTATCTAATAGTTGTAATATATCTTCCCGATGTATCGATATTTCCTTGAATTCTTCCACACCTTTAAATACCACTTCAGTCATGGGTAACATCCCTACATCTTCCTCAGTAAAGCAAAGAATTCATTCAGTCTTTCCACTATCGCCTTGTCGCCTCTTAGTGCCCCTTTAACCCCTCTATCATCTAATGGACCAACTGACTCTCTCACAGGTTTTTTGCTACAAATGTACTTGAAAATTCTCAAATTCTCCCTTTGCCTGCCTTATCAATGCCTTGCATTTGACTTGCCAGTGCTTGTGCTGTTTCCAGGTTTCGTCGTTTGGCTCTTTTTTCCATTTCCTGAAAGATGCTTTTTTTGGCAACAGCAGCCTCTCTGACCTCACCTTTAAACCATGCTGGCAGTTTTTTGGATTTCCTTCCACTTTTCTTAAAGCGTGGATTACATCTGGTCTGGGCTTTCAAGATAGTATTTTTCAACAACACCCAAGCTTGATGTAAGTCTTTAACCTTTGCAACTGCTCCTTTTAGTTTTTTCTTAACTATTTTCCTCATTTTATCATAGTCTCCCTTTCGAAAGTTAAAAGGTAGTACCTGTGGATTTCCTTACTATCCCTCCTCCACTAATTAAATCAAATGTGATCATGCTATGATCACTATTGCCAAGTGGTCCCAACACCCTTATCTCTTGCACTAGATCTGGTGTTCCACTAAGGACTAGGTCTAATATGGCTTCCCCTCTGGTCGGTTCATGAACCAGCTGCTCCAAGAAGCAGTCATTTATTTCATCTAGGAACTTTATCTCCCTAGCATGTCCTGCTGTGACACTGACCCAGTCGATACCGGGGTAATTGAAATCACCCATTATTATTACTGCGCTGTAACTTTTGTTAGCTTCCTTGATTTCTTTGAGCATTTCATCATCCATTTGTTCATTCTGGAGAGGCAGTCGATAGTACACCCCCACTGCCATCGCCTTCCCCTTTTTACATGGAATTTCAATCCATAGAGATTCTACTGCAAATTTTTTTTCCTGCAAAACTTTAATCCTTTCTGACTCAATGCTCTCTCTAACAGAGCGCAACCCCTCCACCAATTTGATCAGCTCTATCATTACGATATAGTGTGTACCCCGTCTTGTTGACAGCCTATCCAGCTCCCTCTGGTGTCAGAGACTCAGTCTTCTATTGTTAAAGTAGCATAACCTTAAACTATAACTATGAAAACCAAAACCAAATTACTCAGAGAGTTGCAAATGACCCTAGGTAACCATGAACATCTCCTATATCTTTAATAATCATCTTTTTTTTTCATGACTCAGATGGAGCCCTCCTAACCCCAGAGGAACCCCCAAAATGCACTTCGACTAGCCCCCTAAACCTTCTCCAGCTCCGGCCACTAGTGAGTTAACCAACCCTACCTCTGAATTAATGGCCGAGCTCCTAGGCTTGCCGATCACTCGCAGACGAACTGGGTGGGTCGTGGACTGGCCCGGAGAGAACTCAAGGAAAGACAATTAGCCGGTATGGTCTAATTTCTCCTTCCTATTCGTCTCTCCAGGCCAGTCCAGGCACATTAGGGCAGTGCCAAAGCAGTACCTAAACTCAGGAGGGTCCTGCGAGCCCTGCCATAATGGCCAAGGCCCCTACCTTTGCATCTCCGCTTGCCTGAACCTCTAACCTATAGTGTCTCGTGAACGTATGAAGCGAAGACCACGTTGCCGCTTGACAGATATCCACCAGCGGAACCAACGCAAACTCAGCCCAAGACGCTGCGTGGCCTCTAGTAGAATGCGCTCTGAGCCCTTCCGGAGGCGACTTCCCCTTTGCTTCATAGGCCATCCCTATAGCCTGCTTCATCCAAGGGCAATAGAAGCCTTGGTAGCCGTCTTCCCTTTACGAGCCTTGGTAGCCGTCTTCCCTTCCCGTCTTTACGAGATCCACTAAACAGCACGAACAACCTATCTGACCTCCAAAACGGCTCCAATTCTCTGAGATATCGACGCAGCACCAGCCGATCTTCATTGTGGTTTCTTAGAAGAGTTCTGCTGGGCGTTAAAATATCCCCTGCTGAACCCCCTAGCTCCTCGAAAGGACGGCCACCTGGCTACGAAATGCCCTCTTTGATAAGGCGCAAACCGAGGGCCTCGAACCTGCGAAAATCTCTACCTTGACCTCTATGCATAGTTCCAAGCCATGCAGCTTTTGATCGGTCCTCTGGAAGCCGAACTCCCTTGGAATCGCCCAAATCCTTTATGATTTTCTCCAATGCCTCCCCAAAGAGCAGTTTGCCCTTATAGGGAAGCTTACTGAGACGCGACTTTGAAGATGCATCCGCCGCCCAATTTCTTAGCCAATCACTGATGCCATGGACTTTGCTGATATGCTCACCAAATCATAGAAGGTGCCTGGTAAATAAGCTGCTGCTGACTCAAGCTTTGCTCCTTCTGAGGAAGATTCTTCCTCCTTATCCGAGCCTGGATCCCCTTGTAGCCAAAGAATCGAGGCCCTGGAAACATATGCCCCACAAATAAATCAAGAGCACTGGAATCAAAGGCCTGCTTTAGAAGCGCCTCTAACCTGCGATCCTGAAGATCTTTTAGAGCTGTACCCCCTTCCACCGGGATCGTCGTCTTCTTGGTGACCGCCAAAACCAGCGCATCCACCTTAGGCATCCGCAACAACTCCTTCTCCTCCTGTGGAACAGGGTACAGACGCCCGATGGCGCGACCCCCCTCTCAGGGTAGCTTCAGTGCATTCCCATTCCGATTCTATCATCTGTTTAATTACTCTGTGAATTGGGAAACAGCACTGTTCTGCTTTAAAACCCTGCAACAAGGGATCCTCTAGTGGCTCCTGCTGCACCGCCTGAAGAATTATATTCAACGCTGCGAGGGACTGAGCAATAAGAGCCCTGAGCTCCTCTTTGCGAAACACCATGAACACATTCGGGTCCTCGCCTGGTCCAAGCTCACCTTCCTCCAATTCCTCCGGCCAAGAGTCCAAACCTGTCTCAGAAAGAATCTCTCCTTCTTCTGCTACCGGAGGAACAGAGAACTGCGGCCCGAAGCTATCGAAGCCTATCTCTGAACCTTTGCCTTTCTGAGAGACCCCCTTCCCCAGGGTTTGTCTCCTTGGACTCCCCTTTCGGTGCCTCTAACAGGTTGGGAACAGATGGATTGCCTAATGGCTGTGTCATCTTCAAACAATATGCCTTATGCATCACTAGAATAAAATCAGCAGAAAATAAAGACTCCAAGTCTCCCTGCACTCCAGGCAACCGCTGCTAGCCTCGGACCTCAGCAGGAGGCACCTTGTTTGATTTTGACTTTTTCTTTCCTGATTTGATCTGCTGCGCGGGAGAAACGGCAGGCTCAGACAAAATGGCTGCCGTTCCCACTTTTTCTAACGAGCCCTGAGGTCTATAAACTATATCCCCCGATGTCAATTTGTGCTCCATTATGCCGTCTGCCACCTACTCCTCTCTAAAAACACCCGATCGGCAGAGACCGGCCCCTGACTAGCATGGCGATTCAACCCCGGCGAGCATGCTGCCAGTGCTGGTATTCTCTGATAAAAAAACGCTCCAATCAAGCCTCAGCGATGGCCTAACACCTGCGGCGGCGATCTAAGAACCCCCGCCTGCACACAAAACTCCTGCCACGCTGTTACCGCTCCTACCTGAAAGAAACGTGTCGGAGCTCCTGATCTCTGTCCTTCCGCTGCTGGTGGCACACGGAGATCGAGGCGATCGGAAGCAGGGAAGTGGATTCTGGGGCTCCCAGTTCCTTCCCCAAGCCTCTCGAATGACGGATCCTCCAAATTGAGGCAGGCTCTGCCCCTCGTGCTGCTTAAACCACTTTCTGGCAGCTGCAGATCGTCTCTTTAGGGTTTTTTTTGTTTTTTTCACTTTAAGGATACCTCCCTTGCATTACTGCCCTGCTAGGGCAACAGAGCAAAGCCTCCTTTTTTCTTTTTACTTCCAAGTCCCTAACTGCTCTATCTCCTATTTGTGTCTCCTGGAAGCCTGTGAGCCACACATCCTGTTCAGCTGCTGAGGACTGAAAGACTGAGTCTCTGACACCAGAGGGAGCTGGATAGGCTGTCAGCAAGACTTTCAGTATTCAGTCCTCAGCTGCTGGAGGAGGTTGACTACCCTAATGTGCCTGGACTGGCCCAGAGAGACAAATAGGAAAATATAGCCATAACCATATGAAGTGGGTGAGAAGTGGAAAGCATGGGGTGCGTATGTTATGTAGTAGCTGGTGAAAAGGTAGGCATTGAAGGTGACGGCAAGTACTAGGAGAGCCAAAACAGTATATAGGGTTGCATAAAGTGAGAGCATTGTTTTTTGCTGTGGAGTGCAGAGGTATGGAGATCTTCCAATTTGTTCTGTGAGACGCTATGATGAGGGCTGAATGGCTTATGCAGGGTTGAATATGGTGATGAGGCATTCCTAACAGAGGCTCTGCATTTCAAGCAAAGGTAAGGGTGTGTGGCTTTTAATGACTAGTTCTCTGCCTAAGAGCTCTTAAAAGGGTTTTTGGTACATTTTTAAAACAAAGTTACATTCCTTTTGGTGCTTTAGTTCAAATGGGGAAATATTTTCTTTAGTGGTGTAAGTATAAAAACTCTGCTTTTAGTATCCTTCTCAGGTCTTTGAAGCTACTGACACCTCATCAGGTGTTAGTTCCCTCCCTACCCCCACCCGCCCCCCCATGTGAGCAGTAAGAACATAAGAACATAAGAAATGCCATACTGGGTCAGACCGAGGTTCATCAAGCCCAGTATCCTGTTTCCAACAGTGGCCAATCTAGGTCATACGTACCTAGCAGTTTCCCCAAAAGACACAGGTTCTGCAGTGCTTGTACTAGGCCAAGCATTGATATCCTGGGTCCCTTTTTAATAGTGGTTTATGGACCTTTCCTCCAGGAACTTGTCCAAACCTTTTTTAAACCCAGCTATACTAACAGCCCTTACTACATCCTCCGGTAACAGATTCCAGAGTTTGATTACACGTTGAGTGAAGAAATATTTTCTCCTATTTGTCTTAAATAGTTTACCCTGTAGCTTCATTACATGTCCCCTAGTCCTTCTATATTCTGATAGCGTAAACAATTGATCCACGTTTATCCGTTCCACTCCATTCATTAATTTATACACCTCTATCATATCTCCCCTCAGCCGTCTCTTTTCTAGGTTAAAGAGCCCTAACCTTTTTAGCCTCTCTTCATAGGAGTAGCCTTCCATCCCTTTCACCAATTTGGTGGCTCTTCTCTGTACTTTTTCTAATAACTCTATGTCCTTTTTAAGATACGGTGACCAGAATTGCACACAATATTCAAGGTGCGGTCGTACCATGGAGCGATACAGAGGCATTATAATATCCTTTGTTTTATTCTCCATCCCTTTCCTTATGATACCTAGCATTCTGTTTGCTTTCTTGGCCGCCGCTGCACACTGGGCAGAGGGTTTTAACATGTTATCCACGATGACTCCTAAATCTTTTTCCTGGGTGGTGGTTTCTAATGTGGAGCCTTGCATCGTGTAACTATAGTGTGGGTTGTTCTTTCCTAGGTGCATAACTTTGCACTTGTCCACATTAAATTTCATCTGCCATTTGGATGCCCAGTCTTCCAATTTATCCAGATCCTCCTGCAATTTTCCACAATCCTCTTGGGTTTTAACAACTTTAAACAGTTTTGTGTCATCTGCAAATTTGATAACCTCACTAGTTATTCCCTTTTCCAGGTCATTTATGAATATGTCAAAAAGTAGCGGACCCAGTACAGATCCCTGGGGTACTCCGCTATTCACCTTTTTCCATTGGGAATATTGGCCATTTAGCCCTACCCTCTGCTTTCTATCTTTTAACCAGTTCCCGATCCACAATAGTACACTGCCTCCTATCCCATGACTTTTTAGCTTCGCCAAAATTCTCTGATGGGGGACCTTGTCAAAAGCTTTCTGAAAGTCCAGATACACTATATCAACCGACTCACCTTTGTCTACCTGTTTATGCACACCTTCAAAAAAACAGATCAGATTAGTAAGACAAGATCTTCCTTGTCTAAAGCCATGTTGGCTGTCTCCCATTAGGCCATGACTATCTACATGCTGTGTAATTTTGTTCTTTATGATGGTTTCTACCATTTTCCCTGGTACTGACGTCAGGCTCACTGGTCTGTAATTTCCCGGGTCACCCCTGGAACCCTTTTTAAAAATTGGTGTTACGTTGGCGACCCTCCAATCTTCAGGTATTACAGATGATTTTAATGAAAGTTCACAGATTACCAATAACAGGTCTGCAATCTCATATTTCAGTTCTTTCAACACTCTGGGATGTATACCATCCGGTCCAGGTGATTTGCTACTATTCAGTTTATCAAATAGTTGTAATATATCTTCCCGGTGTAGCGATATTTCTCTCAATTCCTCTGCAGTATCACCTTTAAATACCACTTCAGTCTTGGGTAACATCCCTACATCTTCCTCAGTAAAGACCGAAGCAAAGAATTCATTCAGTCTCTCCCTGCTATAGCCTTGTCTCCTCTTACTGCCCCTTTTACCCCTCTATCATCTAATGGTCCAATTGACTCTCTCACAGGCCTTTTGCTACGAATGTACTTGAAAAAGTCTTTATTTCGTGTTTTTGCTTCCGTAGCAAGTTTCTTCTCAAATTCCCGCTTTGCCTGCCTTATCAATGCTTTGCATTTAACTTGCCAGTGCTTGTGCTGTTTCCAGTTTTCATCATTTGGCTCTTTTTTCCATTTCCTGAAGGTTGCTCTTTTGGCAGCAACAGCCTCTCTGACCTCACCTTTAAACCATGCTGGCAGTTTTTTGGACTTTCTTCCACTTTTCTTAATGCGTGGAATACAGCTGGTCTGGGCTTCGATGATAGTATTTTTAAATAACACCCAAGCTTGCTGTAAGTCTTTAACCTTTGGAACCGCTCCTTTTAGTTTTTTCCAAACTATATTCCTCATTCTATCATAGTCTCCCTTTTGAAAGTTAAAAGGTAGTACTGTGGATTCCTTTACTATCTGTCCTCCACTGATTAAATCAAACATGATCATACTATGATCACTATTGCCAAGTGGTCCCAACACCCTTATTTCTTGCACCAGATCTGGCGTTCCACTAAGGACTAGGTCCAGTATGGCTTCCCCTCTGGTCGGTTCATGAATCAGCTGCTCCAAGAAGCAGTCATTTATTTCATCTAGAAATTTTATCTCTTTAGCTTGTCCTGCTGTGACACGGTCCCAGTCGATACCGGGGTAATTGAAATCACCCATTATTACTACTCTGTTGTGGCTTTTGTTAGCTTCCTTGATTTCTTTGAGCATTTCATCATCCATTTGTTCATTCTGGCCAGGTGGTCGATAGTATACTCCCACTGCCATCACCTTCCCCTTCATAAATGGAATTTCAATCCATAGAGATTCTACAGCAAATTTTGTTCCCTGCAAAACTTTAATCCTTTCTGACTCAATGCCCTCTCTAACATAGAGCGCAACCCCTCCACCAATTTGTCCAGCTCTATCATTACGATATAGTTTGTATCCAGGTATCACAGTGTCCCACTGGTTATCCTCCTTCCACCATGTCTCTGAGAGTGCAATCATATCTAACCTCTCATTTAGTGCTATATATTCTAATTCTCCCATCTTATTGTTTAGACTTCTAGCATTGGCATACAAGCATTTTAGAGACTGTATTTTATTAATATTAATCTGGCTATTGGTAGGCATGGGTAATTGGGAATCCTTATGCTCTGTCTGCTCCTTACTCAAGGGCATTTGGGCTACTATACTCCCTTTTGGAACCTCACTGCTTTTGGTAGTATCCTTCAAGGATACCTTTGTCCGAACCATGCGCTCCTGGGTGACTGTCGGCTTTCCCCTATTTTCTAGTTTAAAAGCTTCTCTATCTCTTTTTTAAAGGTTAATGCCAGCAGTCTGGTCCCATCCTGATTAAGGTGAAGCCCATCCCTTCGGAAGAGCTCCCCCTTTCCCCAGAATGTTCCCCAGTTCCTAACAAATCCAAAACCCTCATCCTTGCACCATTGTCTCATCCACGCATTGAGACTCCGGAGCTCTGCCTGTCTTTTGGGTCCTGCACGTGGAACAGGAAGCATTTCGGAGAACGCTATCCTGGAAGTTCTGGATTTCAACTTCCTACCTAAAAGCTTAAATTTAGCCTCCAGAACTTCCCTACCACATTTTCCTATGTCATTGGTACCAACATGTACCAAGACAGCAGACTCCCCCCCAGCACTATCTATGATCCTATCTAGGCGGTGCGTGAGATCTGCTACCTTCGCACCAGGCAGGCATGTTACCAGGCGATCCTCACGTCCACCAGCCACCCAGCTATCTACATTCCTAATGATTGAATCACCAACTATAACAGCTGTCCTGACCCTCCCCTCATGGGGACATGGCCCTGGAGAAACGTCCTCGGTGCGAGAGGGTTTTACATCACCTGGAGGACAGGTCCTAGTTACAGGATCACTTCCTGCCACACCAGGGTGATGCTCTCCTGTCACGTGACCTCTCTCCTCCATGGCAACAGGGATGCTGCCAGACGGGAGGTGGGACTTCAGGACTATATCCCTGTAGGTCTCGTCCATGTACTTCTCTGTCTTTCTTATGTCTTCCAGGTCTGCTACTCTAGCCTCTAGAGAACGGACTCGTTCCTTGAGAGCAAAGAGCTCCCTGCACTTAGTGCATATGTAGGACCTCTCACCAACTGGGAGAAAATCATACATGTGACACTCAATGCAAAAGACTGGAGAACCCCCATCTCGTTGCTGGACCTCTGTCTGCATCTTAGTTTAAAGCTTGTGTTTAGGTCTTTTAAATTCGGTATATAATAAGGATTGGTGTAGATGCTTATACTAATAAAAGTGTATCTAATACCCCTAATACACCCTGTGTACCTGAAGCTTAATTAATCTCAGGTCCTCTGTGTATGACTGATTTGGATGAGTCTTGCTTTATAGGGCACCTCCTCAAGTAGCTGCACACAGGGACTTGGAATAGCACAATTAGAACACACTTAAAAGAGGTTAATTGCTTTTCTCTGAAAGGATAGCTGGGAAACCGGCTGGTACTTTGGTAGGTCCCTCTCTTTTGGGGAAACGTCTAGTTACATATGACCTAGATTGGCCACTGTTGGAAACAGGATACTGGGCTTGATGGACCTTGGTCTGACCCAGTATGGCATATCTTATGTTCTTATGTTTTGCTTCAATAGGTACCTAAACTCCACCAACTGAACAATGGCTAGGAAAAATCATATCACTAAAGCTGTTGCCCCCGTTACAGCTTCTGCCTCTGTCCAGACAGAGGTCCCAATGTCAGTTGAAGGATCAGTTCCATGTGAGATCTCTTAGGGAGCATGACTTGTGGTTGAGTTGCGTTGTGTGGCTTGCCTCGTTGTTCTGGTCCCTGCCTAAGGGCATACCAAAGGGTCCTCTAGCGAGGCCTGCCAGGCACAGATGCACCTTAGCGTGCCTCTTTTGAACTGGGCAGTGTGACTTCCTGATAGGCCCCAGGGTGGGGAGCGGGGGGGAGCTTACCTGCCTGCTCCCTTCTGCTGTGGCTGATCGGGGGTTGCTGGAGGTGTCCTGAGCTTTAGCATGCTTCTTTTAAACAGGGCAGTGTGGTTTCCTGATAGGTCCCGATGGTGGGGAGAGCGGAGGAGCTTACCTGCCCGCTCCCTTCTGCTGCAGCTGATCGGGGCTGCTTATCCAAATCCTACCCAAACCACAAATTTCCCTTCAAGGCAATCTCACCAAGTGGAACTTAGAGGCCATATCTGCAGTCCATTGCTGCAGCCAAACCACTATTGGGCTGCCGCAGCTGCAATCCCAGACCTAGTCAACCAACGAAGTAGATCATGCATGGAGTCAGCCAGAAAGGATAATGCAGACCCTATCTAAGCAACAATCGGTCCCAGAATCATCTGAGCACTGTTGGATCCAACACAAAAGGGCCCTAGCAATGAGACCCCCATACACAGAGGCTCATAGTCCATGCACTGAAGCTGAAAAGATGATCCTTAAGAGTGCCTTCAATTTACGGTCTGGATGATTCCAGAGGGTAGCATCACTCTCCACCAGGATAGAGGAATGCTTCATGACTGCCGTCGCCAGGGCTTACCCTTTAGGAAAACAGAATCACTCATTCATTTTGGTCCTGGTCATGACTGTTGATGGACTGCTGTGGTCCTCCACAGCAGTCCATCCAGAGTTTCTCACTCCACCAGCAACATGTGCTGAACTACCTGAGAGAGGAGAAAGGCCTTGAAAGGATGACACACTCCTCCTACTCCACCCACAGGTCTGCTAAGCAAAGACCAAAGGAAATCTAAGCAAAAAGGGAAGATAACACTTTCCTGAGGAAGAGGTGAATGACCAAGGAGTCGTCCTCCTCATGTCACTGAGAATGGATATGGTCTCCACCTCCACCCATTTCAGGGGAGGGAGATCCAGTCTGCACGGATGGAACCTCGGGATTTCTGTTCTTTGTCCCAGGGAGAGGCAAACGCGCTCCTGTCACAGCTTGGGAATGGAAGCAGAATTACTGCATAAACCCCCAAAAATCCTGTAGAGAAAGCGTAGTTACTCACCTGTAACAGGTGTTCTCCAGGAGCAGCAGGAATCAGTCCTCACATATGGGTGACGTCGGCGCCGACGGAGCCCTCGCGGAGCAATTTTCCCCAGCTTTCAAAGAAAGCCTTTGGGAATTGCAGCGCGCATGCGCGGTCGCCTTCCTGCCCAAGGGTGCCATCTTAGCCAGTCAGATGACATAGCTAAAAAAGACAGCATAAAAATTTGCAAAAAAACTAAGCAGATGATTGCAACTCCAAGGGGAGGAGGGAGGGTTGTGAGGACTGATTCCTGCTGCTCCTGGAGAACACCTGTTACAGGTGAGTAACTACGCTTTCTCCAGGACCAAGCAGGAAGTCAGTCCTCACATATGGGACTCCCAAGCTTAAGGCTACCGGAGACCCTAAGCACAAAAATGAGCTCCCTCTAGCTCAGCAGCACAGAAGGAAGGAATCTTCGCTGAATTATTACCCACCGGTAGCCCACATCCGGGATGGAGGGTAGGAGTTGCTCAAACCTCAAAGAGATTACGGAGGACTGCCTGTCCGAAAGCACTGTCCCTGCGGGACTCCCTCTCGAGACAGTAATGGACCGCAAAAGTCTGGCTCGAAGACCAAGTAGCGGCCCGGCAGATGTCTGCCAGCGGAACAGAGCGGAGGTAAGCCACTGACGTAGCCTTTGCCCGAACGCAATGAGCCGTGACTCGACCTTCCAAGGAGAGTCCGGCTGCCCCATAAGCCCAAGTGATACAGTCCGCAACCCAGATGGACAGAGTACGCTTGGAGACCGGGAGCCCCAATTTATTGGGGTCAAAAGACACAAAAAGCTGAGCAGCTTTACGGTGCTCCCGCGTACGGTCAAGGTAGAAGTTCAACGCCCTTCTACAGTCCAGGGTATGGAGGACCGTTTCAGCTCGGCAGGAGTGTGGTCTGGGAAAGAAGGTCGGAAGTACCACCTCCTGATTGATGTGAAAAGGGGAGACCACTTTTGGAAGAAATTTTGGGTGAGTCCGTAGGACTACCCTATTTTTGTAGAACCGAGTGTAAGGGGATCAGACACGAGGGCCTGCAATTCACTTACGCGCCTAGCGGAAGTGAGGGCTATCAAGAACAATGTTTTCCAAGAAAGAAAACGGAGAGAACAGGTAGCCATAGGTTCAAAAGGTGGACAGGTGATCCGCTGTAAAACCACATTCAGATCCCAGTCAGGCGCTGGCGGGCGCAGAGGTGGTTTAAGCAGAAGGAGACCTCGGAGAAACCTCGCTACAAGAGGGTCACTGGAAAGAGGTCTGCCGTCCACCGGCACATGATGTGCCGAAAGAGCACTGAGGTGAACTTTGACGGAGTTGGACTTAAGTCCCAGATTAGAGAGGTATAGCAAGTACTGCAGGATCACCGACACCGGGCAGGAGAAGGGATCCTGAGACTGTTGGGTACACCAAACGGAAAAGCGACGCCATTTAAGGGCGTAGCATTTGCGGGTAGAAGGTCGCCGAGAAGCTAGGACGACCTCTTCCACCTCTGCCGGCAGGAGAAGGGGAGCAAGGACTACCCTCTCAGCAGCCAGGCCATTAGATTGAGAGATCTGAGGTTGGGGTGCAGCAGAGACCCCTGATCCTGAGTGAGGAGATCCGGTTGTAACCCCAGAGGGAATGGATCCTCCACTGCTAATTGCAGCAGGAGTGGAAACCACGGCTGTCTGGGCCAGCGAGGGGCCACCAGGATCATGAAGGCTTTGTCTCGGAGGACCTTGAAAAGAGTCCGAGAGACTAGCGGGATGGGAGGAAAAGCGTACAGAAGGCTCTCCGACCATGAGAGTAGAAAAGCGTCTGCCGCAACTCGAAGGGGATGTGGCTGACGAGAGCAGAAGCGAGGAAGTTGCCGGTTGAGAGGGCTGGCAAAGAGATCCATCGTGGGGAGGCCCCACTTTAGAAAGAGCTTCTGAACTACCAAGGGATCCAGGCGCCACTCGTGCGGCTGGAGGATCCTGCTGAGTTTGTCCGCCAGGCAATTTTCTTGGCCTGGGAGATAAACGGCCTTGAGAAGAACGCCGTGACTGACGGCCCAAGAGCAGAGCTTCTGTGCTTCCCGACAGAGAAGGAAGGAGCCCGTGCCCCCCTGCTTGTTCACGTAGAACATGGCAACTTGATTGTCCGTCTGGACAAGGACGGACTGGTGAGAGGTCAGGTGGGAGAAGGCCTTGAGAGCCAGGCGGATCGCTCTGAGCTCCAGGAAGTTGATCTGCTGAGCAGACTCCCACGTGGTCCAGAGGCCCTGAGTACGTGCCCCTTGGCAATGTGCTCCCCAGCCCAGGAGGGATGCATCTGTTGTCAGCACCTGGGCCGGCTGAGGTGACTGAAAAGGCATGCCGAGTACCAGGTTCGGCCGATGAAGCCACCACTGGAGAGACGAGGCCAGCGGCTCGGAGACGCGCACTAGGTCTGCTAGGCCGCCTGTGGCTTGTTGCCACTGCTTGCGAAGACACCCTTGAGCAGGCCGCATATTCAGGCGGGCATTGGGGGTCACATGGACGGTGGAAGCCATATGGCCGAGTAGTCTCAGGGAGCGCCTGGCGGAGACCAGGGGCTGGCTGCGAAAACGGTCGGCTAGGTCCATGAGCCGTTGAGCCCTGTCGAGCGGTAGGAACGCTCGTGCCTGAGGAGTGTGCAGCCTTGCGCCGATGAACTCGAGATCCTGTGAGGGGAGCAAAGTGGACTTTGCGAAGTTTATAACAAAGCCCAAGTACTGCAGAAGAGTCACCGTGCGGCGTGTGGCGTTGGTGACCTCCGGAGCGGACGCTGCTCTGATGAGCCAGTCGTCGAGGTACGGAAAGACATAGAGGCCGTGAAGCCGGAGATGGGCCGCCACCACCGCGAGACATTTTGTGAAGACTCGCGGTGCGGAGGACAGGCCAAAGGGCAGTACTCTGTACTGGTAATGATTTCCTGCCACCACAAACCTTAGGTATTGGCGGTGGCTTGGGTGGATGAGGATATGCGTGTAGGCATCCTTTAGATCCAAGGAGCATAGCCAATCTCCCTGCTGGAGGTAGGGCAGAAGGATTCCAAGGGTAAGCATTTTGAACTTTTCCCGCACGAGGAACCTGTTGAGGTTGCGCAAGTCCAGGATGGGTCGGAGGCCTCCCGTCCTTTTTGGTACTAGAAAATACCTGGAATAAAAGCCTTGACCTCTCAGGTGGTGGGGCACCGGTTCCACCGCCTGCTCCTGTAGAAGACCTGCTAACTCCTGAAGGAGTAATTCCCTGTGCAGAGGGAGTCGTGGAGGTTCTCCCGGAAAATAGGAGGGAGGGACCTGGTGGAAGTGGAGAAGATAGCCTTCTCTTACGACTTGAAGCACCCAGGCATCTGAAGTGATGCTGGACCACCTGTGGGCGAAGTGAACCAGCCGGCCTCTGGTGCTGGGAGGAGCCAGCGGAGGGGGAGAGGCTATGCTTAAGGAGTCAAAAGCCCCCACCCTGCTGAGCAGGGGCTGGTGGTGCAGGCTTGGGGGCTTGCTGCCTACGGGACCCGTTACCCCGTCCCTTGGCCTGCTGGCCCTGTTGGGGAGCTGCAGGGGCCTGATATTGGGGGTATTGTTTGTAGGCAGCCGCCTTTCTCGGGTAAAAGGACTTCTTTCCCGAGCCCTTCTTTTTCTGGGAAGGGGCGGAGGTCTTCCTAGAAAGCCTAGTCCTGGTGAGAGTCTCCGTCTCGATTTGTGCAGCCTTTTCAGCCATGGGCTTGCCAAAGAGGTTTTCGCCTCGGCAGGGGACATCGACCAACTTGTCCTGCACCCAGGGCTCAAGGTCAGACGACTGAAGCCAAGCCTGTCGGCGGGCACCGATGCCGGCTGCGGCCACTCGAGCCGATGCTTCAAAGCCATCATAGGCTGCTCGGGATATGAATTTTGAGCATTCCCGAATGCCAGAGGACAAGGCCAGGAACCTCCGCAAGGGTTCCTCGGACAAACCAGCGGAGAATCCGGCTAGCTCTTTAGCCAGGTCCCGGAGATACATGCCCATGTATAGCTGGTAGGTCTGGACACGACACGCAAGCATAGAGCCCTGGAAACACTTCTTACCAAGGCCATCCAGGTTACGGGCCTCCCTGCCAGGAGGCACCGAGGAGTGCATCTTCTGGCTCTTAAGACGATGCATGGCCGATTCCACTACCATGGAATGGTGTGGTAGCTGTGCTTTTTGGAAGCCAGGGCTCTTGCGGACTCGATAGATAGAATCGACCCGCTTGCTCAGGACCGGCGAGGAGGCCGGACTCTCCCACATGCGGAAGAGTAGTCGTTCCAGCATGGGAGGAACCGGTACAGTAAAGTGTTCCCTGGCGGGAGAGTCATACTGGAGGGCGTCGAGCTCTTCGGCTCGAGGCTCCTCCTCGGGATCCGCAGGGAAGGCCAAAGCCTTGGCCATATCCCTGACGAAGTCCGAGAACCGGGCATCCTCCGGGGGGGACTGCTTCCGAGGTTCGGACTCAGGTGAGTCCGAGGGGACACACCGAGTCCGAAAAGAATCAGGTGACTCTTCCTCTTCAGACTCCCAGACCGACTCCGACGAGGAATCGGTGGGGTCGGCCCTGGCAGGGCGCGGCGCCTGCTGCCCCGACGCCGAGGGAGTCGGCGTCGGCGACCTCGGTCCCGAACGGGAGGCCGAGGGTGACCTCGACCGAGGATCGACTCGAGTTCGCATGGACTCGAGGATCGGCTCGGTCTCCGGGGTCGACTTAGACGTCGACGTCCCGGCGGTCGGGGGCAGCGGCGCCAGCGAGGCCAGCGAGCAGTGCCCGCTGCTGGTCCATGAAGGCAGACAGTCTGCTCTCCAAGGCCGTCAACCTGAGTCCGACCTCAGGTGACCCAGCAGCCCCCGACTCGGGCCCCGACGGCGTCGGGCCCGACGTCGGCGGTCTCGGAGGCGAGTCCAGGAGGACCACAGGACTTACCCGAGCAGGCAGCTCCGACTCCATGCGAGGTTGCTTCGAGAGGTGCTCCTTCTCCAAGGACCCGGGACGGCTATCGGGGCTATGTGACCTGGCCCTCGCGGAGCCAGGAGCGTCCACCGAAGCCGCCCTCGCGGGTTTCACCTTCCGTCGATGGTCCCCGGAGGGAGAACCCCTGTCGGAGGAACTCCGGCGACGGTCCGAGCTGGAACCTCTGGACGCGGAGGCCTCCGACGAGTTCCGGGTACGGCTGGGGTCAGCGAAGATCCTATCCCGCTGATGCCGCCGACTTCTCAACGCTTTGGAGGACATTTTGCCGCAGGCCCCACAGATCATTTCTTCATGATCCGGGCCCAGGCAGCGGAGGCAATTGTCGTGTGTGTCAGTTAGTGACATATTTCGGTCACACTGACCACACCGCTTGAAACCACTGGCAGCCATCGGGGAAAAAAGGGCCCCTGCGAGGTCAAAGGACCGGGCTGCCAGGGAAAAATCGAAAACGAAACTGACTAAGTCAGAAAAACCGAAAAAGAAGAAGAGGACTCGTGACCGGCGTCGTGAGTCCGGGCGGGAAAAAGACCGGCGTCGAACCGAAGGAAAAAGAGAAAATTATGAGTAAAATCAACTTTTTCGCGGGGACACGACGGGTACGTCTGTAGGGCTCCGCGGAAAAAAGAAGACTGGCTAAGATGGCACCCTTGGGCGGGAAGGCGACCGCGCATGCGCGCTGCAATTCCCAAAGGCTTTCTTTGAAAGCTGGGGAAAATTGCTCCGCGAGGGCTCCATCGGCGCCGACGTCACCCATATGTGAGGACTGACTTCCTGCTTGGTCCTGGAGAAACAGGGGTCTCCTCGGGCCTTCCTCAATCACCTGCTCCTTCCAGCAGCAAAACTGTAGGGCATCTCAAACTGCCTCCAAGGCAGCAGGAGTTCATCAATGGAACCAAGGACCTCTAGCTGGACTATGAAATGGCAGCTATTCCTGCCAAATCAGCTGGACAGGCACTGCCTGAGGATGCACTCTGCAAGGCCTCAACACACCAGTGGAGCTGGGCAGTTCCCCTCATGACCCTTGGAGGAGGACTCCCTTGGATCTACCACACAGTTGGAGCATACCCATGCTGTAGGCAAACACAGAACGCAGACCAAGCATTACTGGCCACAGTCCAGCCTGCATGCTGCTGAGTCCCCCCCCCCCCCCGGCCGAGTTAAGCACTGCTCTCTCTACTCCCATATGAAGCCCCAGGTCCATGATAGACCATAAAGAATCTCTGGCCTGATCACTGGCTCCTCATCTCCCAGTGGAGGCAGTTGAGACAAAGACTTTAACTGAATTCAAGAAAGCATGGGACAAACACAGAAGATCTCTAAAGGGAAAAAAGGGACTGTAGAGTTTAGCAGTTGATATGGAAGGGCAGACTGGATAGGCCGCATGGTCTTTATCTGCCATCATGTTTCTATATTTCTATTTGCTGGGAGGGGGGGCATAACCACTTGTCTAGCTTGGTCTAGCAGGATGATCTGGAATTTAACTTGAACAAGTGCATATTTTGTTCAAAATTGACATTTAAATTTTCCCCTTCATTTTTTGCAAAGCAATGGACTGCCTGATATAGTACTCACCAGCTGGAAAAGCTTACACTAATAACCAATACACAAAACACCTCCTATACAACTGGAAACAAATGACAAGCAGATCTTTAATGTTGCTTTGCACTTTTTTAATATTAGGACCAATATATGCAAAATAATATTTTTACCATATTTTAAAGCAATAACAAATCATTCGAAGCTGAAATATCAAGAACTTTCTAACAAAACTGCTGCATATAAAATTAAGATTTTTTTAATACTGAAAAATAATATGGCTCCTTAGACATGGTAAACTTTATCCAAAGCAATCTCACCATGATACAATAAAAAAAACCCTTTCCTTTATGTAAGCAGTCATGTTTTGGCCATGTAACCAATTCAAATAAACCAACCAACGACCACATAATGCTAATGTTCTTGGAGTTCCAGAAACTGAACCTGCAACTCACAGGATATGAGCCAAACCATATAGAGAAACCCCTTTTTCACACAGAAAGTAATCTCTAATACTTCTTTTCCCTTGTAGCACAGCACTTTGTCGCCATCAACCTCGGTGAAAATGGAAATAAATGCATGGGTTAAACACTTGTATTGGACTACAAGACAGACTCAGAATTTAGAGAATTTATAAACTCTACAGGCTGCTTGCAGGCCTGTGGATACTTTGTACCGCTAGATCTGCAAGCAGACTTTCAAAGGGAAAGTCACCATTAAGTTTACCTTTGGAAATCCACTCAGTGCACACATTGTGGCTTCTTTTGAACCTGTGTACTTCATGCCTGTGTGGTGGGAGATGCAAGTACATGTCAGAAAATTGTGCATACAGATTTGAAAATCAAATCTCCACACATGTACTTTTACTGCCCCCACCCTAACTCCACCTTTTTTTCACAATTGTAACTACTGTTACACACATTCTGGTGGGGTGGAATTTTCAAAACACATTTTTTCTCAGCTAAACACACCTTAAGCAACAAAAATATATGTGAATATTCCCATTCCCATGGTGTTTATATGCTTGTATTGTAATAGCAGGATTAAACAAAAGAGGTCAATAAATTATTATTAATTCAGCTTCCTCATACCTTTCAAAAGCCTATTTGTACAATATGCTATACATTCTTTTGTCACAAATATTTAACCTTTTCTTCATTACAGTATTCCCAGGCACAAGTCCCATGAGTTAACATTTTTATTATTTGCTACGCAGTAAATATGTTATCTGTCCATATAAAGAAAAGGCAATTTGCTTAAAATTCCTTTCCTTCTGAAGGTTCCTTAGATTAATAAAAACAAAATGAAGCTCATTTTAAATATTACTGCAGAGATGAATTTCTAGATCAATGTTACACTTCATTATTTACTTAAATGCTCAGAAAACAAACTTGCCATTATTTTGATTTTCACTAACTATAGTCCTGGCAAGAGCTGTCACTTTTCTTAAGCCGGGAAGATGTGGTAGACTTTGTAGGCGAGGGGGAAGCAGCTCCTGAGGATTCACTGCCCATTTCTGCTGTATTGTGTGAAGATGCCAGAAGAGGTACTGGAACCACCTTCTTTCTTCCCAAGAATGCCCCATCAAATCCACATTTCTTCTTATTCTCTGCTTTGGTTTCGTTTTCTTCCTCTAGCTCCTTTTTTCTCAGCTCTGAAGAACTTTCTGTTTTTGAAGTTTCTGCTCCTCCATCTGACCCCCTCACTTCTGCTATGGACACATTGCTCTCTGATGTACCGGCCTCATTTCCAGTCCTCTTTGTTTCTGCTTGAAACAAAGATAGATTACCATTTTCAGGGACAACCCTGTTCATCATATTTTTCCCCAGGCTAAAATTCTGGAAGTCCCTGTAGGTATGAAAGCTCTCAGTACGTCTTGCTCTCGCTAACGGACTTTCTCGATAAGGTCTCACTGAACCGTATGTAGTGGTTTCATGGATCGTTTCATGCTGCTGTAGCTGCAAACTGGAAAAAACACATATTAAATATTTTCAATCAGATTAAAAGATGTTAAGTTCAGCTTCCCCAGAAATCACAAACACAAAAATGTTAGGCCAATAGCTCTTTTTCTATGACTAATGCACAATGTATTTGGAATCTCAGACTATCCTGGGCACTGAATGATTCAATGAGTTGCTACAAAGATACCTGAATGTTTTTCCCCTGGGCTGAAATTCACTAAAGGAAACTAACAAAGTATTTTATTTATTAATTTATATGCGTTACGCACCCTCTTACTATAGTTCAAGGCAAATTACAGTGTAAGCAAATACTTCAAAAACATAAATACTTCAATAAACATAGATCACATGACAAAAAAAATCTAACAAAATAAAAACACATTAATCTACTCCAAATATTTGCTGGAATAAATGTATTTTAAGATGTTTACAAACAAGCAAACAAATCAGATGGAGAAGCAAAGCCAGGGTAAGGCATTTTATAACGAAGATGCATAAATTTAGAAAGCCCTTGCTTGAACAATGTGAAGCCTAGCATTCAAAACTGCTGGAACACTATACATTTGCTGTAAACTATCTTGCACCAAACAAACAAATCGATAGGGATACAGTAAAGCACAGTTACTTACCTGTAACAGGTGATCTCTGGAAACAGCAGGAATAAGTCTTCACATATGGGTACGTCGGTACCGACGGAGTCTGCGCGGGAACACTTCCCAGCGTCCAATCAGAACGCTTTTGGAAGCATCCCAACACGCCTGCATGCTGCCTTCCCGCCTTTCCCAACTGCCTCTCCTCAGTTAAGTTTTAAAGCTGAGGCAAAGAGAGAGAGAGAGCAAGGAAAGGAAAGATAGAGATAGAGAAATGCAACTCCTAGGGGAGGTGGGTGGGTTGTGAAGACTTATTCCTGCTGTTCCCAGAGATCACCTGTTACAGGTAAGTAACTGTGCTATCTCCAGGAACAAGCAGGAATGAGTCTTCACATATGGGGACTCCCAAGCTGAGATGCCCAGAGGGAGTCCTAGCATGTTGCGAATCTAGAAAGAGCCATGCTACTCCTCAGAACCTCAGGCATCCTGGGGATGGAGGGTAGGAGATGAATACAGAAAAGGTGCTGTGGAACAGCTGGACTAGAACAGAACTTCTATAGAGGAAGACCCTGTATAGAGGGCATTTAGTAGTAAAATATTGTAATATGGGCCTCCCTTGTTGGCATTGCAAAGGTCTACTGAGGTTCATATGAATCTGCTAGAAGAGCCAGTGAAAAACCTCAAGGAGTACCTCACTGGGAAGTAGAGGTAATAAAGTAGAAAAAACAAGTGGAGGTCAGAACCCTTCAGGGTGAGAATAGCCCCAGGGGAACTGGGGTAGTATAAGAGGTAAGGCTTCAGCAGAGACGCAGAAGGTACTATTGGACAAAGCTTAAGCTGTTTTGGTCCAAGAGTAGTACAATCCTAGGACCAAAAGAAAAATGAGTCTGACCCTCATGGACTGGCAATGGAATTAGTCCATGTAGGAGAGAAAGGGTATGGAGACCCCTGTATCTGATAAGGAAGTAAGGACAGACTTAGGAAGTGCTAAGCTTTAGATTAACTGAAGTTCCGCAATGTCTTTCCTAAATGGGGTCAATTAGGAAAGAAAAAGGTACATGGAGAGCTTCAGAGGTACCTAACCCTGAAAGGTTAAGGTAAGGAAAAAGTTTGTTAATTACCACAGGAAGTGGTTATATGTGTAGAACCCCAAGTATGCTGGCACAGCATTGATAGGGGTAGTGCCCATCTGTCAGGATCATATAGGAATGTATGGATATCTGAACCTAAACAGACAGATGTATGTGGATAATATCTACCTAAAAGATATATCTCACTATATATATATATATCTATATATATACATTCCGAAATATATACACATATAGGGTATATATGCATATCTATATATAGAGATATGCATGGGCAGAAGATACACAGATATATCTATCTATCTATTTATATATATATATATATGAATATGTAGGCAAATAGACATATGTCTCCAGGTACGTGGATGGAGAGATGCCTAAAGAACTAGATCCCCCTAGGAATATGGGGAGAGAGAAAGATTCATCTAATAGCAAGAAGGTTGATACCTGCTTGAATAGATGCATAGAGAATCTTCTTTCCCTGGTTATGACTGACAGAGTCAGAGGAATGGTTTCCCTGACAAGGAGGAGTCTAGATTCCCTTAAGAATTTGAGCTCCTGAATAACCAGGATGGCTTACGTGAAAAATGCAGAGGATAACTTCAGTCTGCAGGCAGCAAGTCCAGATCTCTCCAGAACTGCAGTATGGTGATTGGATGGAGGGCGCCAGTGGAATAAGATACCATAGTGATCTGCCTAAAAGGGCAAGATGGGTATCAGGCGTCCTTGAGCTGCCACTGAAAGAAAAGTATCTCTGGCGAGAGTCCAAAGGAGATATGGGCCAAGGCATGGAATTGGCCATTCTTTAGGTTTTCACGTGATGAAAGGCCTGTGTCTTATGTCTCAAAAGAGATTTTAGATGAGATGGTGAGGGTAGGGAACACCTACCAGCCATGAGAACATGACTGGGTGAACCCCTCCTAACCATCTAGGGTCATCTGCTAAGCAGAATACTAATGCTCTCTAGCAAGGGCCCATATTGCAAAGCTACTCTGTAGAGTTGCAGAGAGCATACTGCAGGTTGGTTAGAAGAAAAAACTGACTGTTTTAAGTCAGTGGGCAACTTGACTATTCCGCCAAGGACAAGGGCAGAGAATAGAAGTTAACCACCGCTTTGACCCGGAGAAAGGCGGGATATAAATACAGTTAAATAAATAAATAAATAAACCAATCAGTCTGTGATAATAGGGTTTCCAAACAAGGCTAATAACCTGTTTGGGGTTTAGCACTGAGGCTAGAAGGATTGCTAGTGGAGGGGAAACCCTGGTTATGTGGTGAACAGAACCAGTGGCTTAACCACTAGGAATTGCTGTATCTGCAGCAACTACTAGGGCAGCGGAAGAAAATTTATTTTCTCCTTCTTTTTTAGATTGGGAAAAGAAACAACAGACATGGTAGGACATCCTATTGTCTGATGAGCTGCCCTAAGGTAATAAAGGGGGAGACAACTCTGGAAGGGAGAAATCCCCCTGTGGAATAGGTAGAGGACCATAGGGGCTTACCAGTATAAAAGAGCCACTCTTACAAACCAAATGTTGTAGTAAGAGGGAGGTAAGACAGAGTTGAAAGAGACTGACTATGCAGAAAGTCTCTGAAAAGTAAGATGATACATGCCAGTACAGGGAAAAACTGTCTTATTGATAGTTGTCACTTCTCTTTTCCCCAAAGAGGAAGAGAAACCTGTTAAGTATGGGCATGATCATCATAAAGACTCTTAGAGTAAAAGAAAAGATGTCTCATGAAGAGATATCTAGAAAAGGTTAGGATAAAATTAGCGCAGATACTTCAAGTGAAAAGAAGCAGACTGCCACTTTAACCACCAACCAAAAGGAGAAAATATGATCTATTTGAAACCCTGCGACTGCTGGGTTTGCTGCACTGTTGAGGTTTCTTCAGACCAGGGCGATGTTTCCCCTGTTTGGGAACATCTGTATGCTGGGCAGAAGATGGATAAAGCACAGTTACTTACCTGTAACAGGTGATCTCTGGGAACAGCAGGAATAAGTCTTCACATATGGGTACGTCGGTACCGACGGAGTCTGCGCGGGAACGCTTCCCAGCGTCCAATCAAAAAGCTTTTGGAAGCATCCCACCACGCCTGAGTGCTGCCTTCCCGCCTTTCCCAACTGCCTCTCCTCAGTTAAGTTTCAAGCTGAGACAAAGCGAGAGAGAGAGAAGGGAAAGAGAGAGATAGAGAGATACAACTCCTAGGGGAGGTGGATGGGTTGTGAAGACTTATTCCTGCTGTTCCCAGAGATCACCTGTTACAGGTAAGTAACTGTGCTATCTCCAGGAACAAGCAGGAATGCGTCTTCACATATGGGAACTCCCAAGCTAAGATGCCGGGAGTTCCAGCATGTCATAGATTGGAACATGCTATCCCCCACAACACCAGGCATCCTGAGGATGGAGGGTAGGAGTTGAAAAAGAAAGGCGCTGTGGAACAGCTAACCTAGCATAGGACTGCAGACAAGGAGTCCATGTGTGGATGATAATTATCATCAATGATATTGAAAGAAATATTGCAATATGGACCTCCCCTAACAGGATTACACAGCAGGAAGGAGGTTCATGGGATCTACTGGGGAACCCAGTAGAGGAACCTCAAGGAGGACCTCACTGTGAAGTGGAGGTAATAAACCTGTAGGAAAAAACAGTGGAGGTCAGATTCCTGAAAGGTAAGAGGGAACCCCAGTAATAACTGTGGTAGTACAAAAACGGTGGGCCTTCAGCGGAAGGCTTTATGACAAAAGCCAAACTCTTTTGGCAACAGAGTGGCTCCCCCTTAGGGGCAAAAAGAGAAGGCTGACCGATTTGGACAAACAGGCACAGTCCTTGTGGGAGAAAAAGGTATGGAAACCCCTTGTACCCCAAAAGAAAGGACAAATGCCTGAGGCGTTAGAGCCTGTGATTAACTGAAGATCCGCAATGTCTCTCCTAACTGGAGTCAGCTGGAGAGATACTGGAACATGGAGAGCTTCAGAGGTACCTAAACCTTAAGGTTATGGTAGAAGTTGTTAACTACCACAGAGAGTGGTTGTGCGTGTAGAACCCCAAACATGCTGGATAGCATAGGTATGGGTAAAGCCCATCTGTCAGAATCATATAGCTATATGAGCCTAGACAGTCAGGTAGATAAATATGCAGATACATATCTACCGATAATAAAATATCTCTCTCTCTATATATATATATATGTTCATATAGACATATAGATAGACATATAGAATATATCTATAGTGAGATATGAAAAGGCATAAAATACACACAAATGATAGACATAGACATCTGTAAGAGGGATAGGCCTCTATATGGGTGTCTGCAATGAAGCAGACAGAGATATGCCTACAGAAGGGTATTCACATAGGAAATGTGGAGAGGAAAGATTCATCTAATAACAAGAAGGTGGAACCTACTTGAGAAGATATATAGAGAATCTATTCCGACTGGTTATGAGCTACAGGGATGCTAGCTAGCAAAATAACCAGGACGGTTACGTGAAGCAGAGGATGATATCAGTCTGCAGCCATCAAGTCCCGAGTATTCCAGAACTCTAGCATGGTAAGTGAACAGAAGACGCATAAAAATGAGATACCATGCTGACCTGCTTAAGGGCAAAAAGGGATCATGCGTTCTTACCATGAGGACGAGCTGCAAGGAGAAAAGCATATTCCCGATTGGAAATACTATGGACCAAAGCAGGGAATTGGCAACTCCTTAAGCTTTTACGTAAGAGAAGGCCTATGTCCTTTATATTAAAAAGGAGATAGTGAAAAAAGGGAGAACCTTTCTAGTCATGGGAGACATGACTGAAAAAGCCTTTTCCAAATATCTAGGATAGCTGTTGTAGAAAAAAAAACCATGCTCTCTAGCAAGGGCCCATAGTGGAGAGCTTCTCTGTAGAATTGCAGAGAGCATGATGCAGGAGAATGAGGAGATAGAACTGGCTGCTGGAGAGCCAGTACCTATGTCAACTATGCTACCAAACCCAGGGGAATGGAGATGGCAGAAAAAGGAGACAATCCAACAAGTCTGTAGTGAAATAATTTCCAAGACAGATGACAGCACTGACTTGGAGCCACTACTAAGACCAGACAGAATGTTAGTGGAGGACAAATCTGGTTGGTGGTGGACAAGAACCAGTGGTCCAAACATTAAGGCTCCTGCATAGGCAGCTGCTTGCCAGACAGCAGAAAGAATCTCACTGTTTAAAAACAGAAAGGACAGAACAGGAGTAGCAAACTCTGGACATGTCAGATGAACTGCCTCAAAGCAAGATTGAAAAAGAGGAGTCAACTCAGAGAGGAAAACTCCGCACTGGAAAGTAACAAAACTAGAGAGGCTGAAGAAAAAGCCCTCCAGTGAAGCAATACCGCTCTTACAGAGGAAAAGCTTAGTAAGAGGGTAAAGAGAATGGAGTTGAAGAAGACTTACAAGGTAGTAAGTCTATAGAAAGGAAAAAAGACATGCAGGCACAGGAAACTATCGTTTGATAGTGGTTAGATCTCTTTCCCTAGCAGGAAGAAGAGGAGAACCCTGTGACCTATAGGCATGAACATCCTGACAGCTCATGGAACATAGAAAAAATGGATGTCTTTTGGGAAGAGATCCATGTCTGGGGTTTAGAATGAAGCAGTGACTTGCCTCTATTGAGAAGAAGCAACTGCAGATTCTAAACCCCAAGAGTCACAAGCATCTGATGAAGATTGATCAGAAACCCTGCGGTTGCTGGGTTTGCTGAGCCTGGTGAGAGGTTGAATTCTGCAGACTAGGACGATGCTTCCCTTGTTTGGGAACATCTGTATGATGGGCAGATGATGCATAAAAACTTCTCCTATGGGAAGGAAGTTTTGCAGGACATTTCCTACCTACTGGGACAGAAGAAGGTGCAGAACAGCCCCTAGGAACAGGTAAGTCAGTGGACAACTGAGTAACCTGACGTAAAGACTCCTTGTTGAAAAGACTGTCTCCAGTGCAAGGAGTATGCCCCAGTGTTTGCTGTGCCCATTTGTCCAAGTCTGAAGCTTGGAGCCAGGCTCTACGTTGTGCCCCTATAGTTATAGCAGAGGTCCTGCTAACAGACTCAAAAGAGTCTAGGGAAGCACGAGTAAGAAACCAAGAGATATTCTGAAGATGCTTAAGCAGTGAAGAATAGCCTGCACTCTTGGATTCTGGAAGGGAAGGAGTCAAAAGATGTAATTGCTTTGTGACCTCCTCAAGAGATAGACTCATATAAAATATATATGAGAGAATTCTAGCAGAAAGCATAGATGTCTGGAAGGTTTGACGTCCAAAGGCATCTAGTGTTTTAGACTCACGACCTGGCAGATAAGAAGAGTGCTTTTTCTTACTCTTTACCCGCCTCATTGCTGATTCCACTACTATGGAATGATGAGGAAGTTGAGTCTTTTGAAACCCTGGAGAGGGGGGCACCTGATATAAGAGATCAGTTGCTCTGGCAGGTGGGGGCACCTTTAAAGGTGCTTCCCACCTTCCTAGAAGGAGATCCTGCAAGGAATGATGCAAAGGAAGCATTATGTTCTCCTTTGCTTTGGTAGAAACAGAGCCTTGTGCAGGATCATGTCCAGGGATAGGAACGGCAAGAGATCTTGCTATATCCAGGAGGAAACTCTGAAAAGAGGGATCTCCAACGGGAATCTCCTTTGGACAGGTTAGATCTGAAGAACTAGCCTGAGCACCGAAAGAGCTATCCAAATATATAGGAATAGAAGATGCTGCACGGTGCAGTGTGGAATCCTTAAGGGATGGTCGCCGGTAATGGCTGTCAGGAGCAGCGACCGTCAGTACCACATCGTCCATGCCAGGTATCGACTCCAAGCTTGGTATAGAAGGGAGTGATCCTGTTGAAAGAAGCATGGCAGGAGTTGGCCACGATGCTACTGTGGATACCGGTACCGATGCCAATACCGGTACCGATGTCGGAGCCAAGCCCGACACAGACATCGGAGCAGCAATCGGTGACAGTTCAATCGGTACCGAGGTAACCGAAAACCTTCAGCCGCTATCCTCGGTACCGAGCCTCCGGTATCGATCGGTGTGGGTACCAAAGCATGTTGGTACCCAGTCTTCCAGACTAGAGATCGATTCCAAACTCGGCATCGAGGGCAAAGAGCCTGATGAGCGAAGCATGGAAGGCACCGACCGCAAGGGTAATGTGGACATCGGTACCGACTTCGGTACCTTGTCTGATACCGGTGGATGAAGGCCAACCAGTGGCAACTCAAATGGCCTCGGAGGAACCGAGAGTTGCGGATCCGAATCATCGGAACCGAGCCTTCGGTACCGCCAGGAGCCGGTACCAAGGCGAGTCGGTACCCAGTCCTCCAGACTGGAGATCGATTCCAGACTCGGCATCGAAGGAAGCGAGGCTATCGATGCACGTCTGGAGGGTACCGATTTCGGTGGTAGTATCAGTGCTGGTACCGATAATGGAAAGTCAGTCTGGAGAGTATCCACCGGTCCCGAAGGCACCAAGGACGCCAAATGACCATCCCTGGTGAGGAGTGTTTCATCCAACACCAGTGCCGATGCCGGGGTATCGGTACCGCTCAAATCGGATGCCACCACCGGACACGGCTCAGGTATGTTCTGTGAGGGGTGAACCCCAGGAACAACCTGAAACCCCTCATACGCTTTGGTGACCGAAGACTCCCGCCGGGGTTTTGAAGCCAGAGGGCCCTCGAGGGCAAGGCCGGAGCCGTCTACATGCTGTGCATGAGACCTACCACTCGAGGGCTGGCTAGTCTTAACAGACTGTTTGTGGGTTACCTGATCCTGTGTAGAAGAAGAAAGAGACGGTGCTCTGAAGTTGGAGGGAAACCGTGTCTCGAGGGAACCTCGATGTTGAAAACCTCTTCTCACCAAACTGTTGCCTAAAGGCTCCGGAGGAAAAAGGTCAGGACCCAGGCAGGTTGGACACCGAGTTCGAGGGTCTAAAAATAAAGTTGTACCGCCACAGTTTGAACATTTCTTGGAGAAAGTGGCTGGCGGTTCCATGAAGGAAAAAGAAGAGGCCTAAAAGGCCTGAGAAATCGTGAGACACTATGAAGAAAAAATATCCCTTGAAAAAGGACGATTTTACAAGAAAAGAAAAGAAAACACCGGCGGTACCAGTGGCGTCGGGGAAGACAGCCGCGACCACAAGAAAACTAAAGAAATAAAACAAGAATTTTCTGCGGTGACAGGACGACGTCCTGCCGGCTCCGCGGAAAATGAAAACTGAGGAGAGGCAGTTGGGAAAGGCGGGAAGGCAGCACGCAGGCGTGGTGGGATGCTTCCAAAAGCTTTTTGATTGGACGCTGGGAAGCATTCCCGCGCAGACTCCGTCGGTACCGACGTACCCATATGTGAAGACTCATTCCTGCTTGTTCCTGGAGATAACTTTTTCCCCCTAGGGCAGGGGTGTCAAACTCAAATACACAGTGGGCCAAAATGTAAAACTTGAACAAAGTCGCAGGCCAGCATTGAACAAATGAACCTTTTAATATGGACCCAAACAAGATTTGCTTTAACATTGAATATGAAGCAACACTTATTACTATACAATTTATAACTTAATAGTTCAGATATGCAAAAACCAATTTCAAATAAAAAAAACATCAATGACATTCATTTATTAAATAAGATTTAAATAATCATAAATAATAATTTTTAAAATAAAATAACAATAATAAAATTAATCAACCATTCAAGCCCATGTCTTGGAGTAGCAAGAAAAAGTGCATAAAGAAAACGTTAATTATTGCTCAGTTTGCTGCACACTGATCTAATCTGATGTGCCCAAGCCAGATACCTGGCATCTCTTCTTGGATGATAGTTCATCAATGTCTGGGCTCAGGCTTTGAGCTGAGGAAATCCTCAGTATCGAGCGAAGGTGTTCATCAGTCAGACGTCTCCTGTGAGATGTTTTGGTCATCTTCATCGAGGAGAAAATTTGCTCACATAGATAAGTGCTGCCGAACATGGAGAGCATCTGAGCAGCTTGGGTGCGGAGCTGAGGCATTGTGTCAGGGATGAACTGTGGAAACTGGGCGGCGCCCACAGCATCATACTTTGACTTCAGCGTGTCATTACACTGGAGTTCAATTAGCTCCATTTGGAGGTTGGTTGGTGCGTTTTCCACATTAACTGCAAAGGGATTACTGAGCAGTTCAAACCTACATTTCTGGACATCAAAGTCGGCAAATCGCCGGCTAAACTCAGCGCCGAGTACACTGAGTTTTTCAGCAAACTGTGCGCATGGGAACAAGTTGGTAAAGAACTGCGTTTTCATGGTTTGGCAGCAGGGAAAATGGCCAAGGTTTCCTTGCAGCATCTGATTCTCCCACAGGCACAGTTTAGTTTTAAAAGCCCTCACTGCAGCGTACATGTCTGTGATGATGCGCCCCCGCCCCTGAAGCTGCAGGTTCAGCGCATCGAGATAGCTCGAGATGTCACACAGAAAGGCCAGCTCACACAGAAACTTTTTCTCCCGAAGCTCTGCTGTGTCCTTCCCTTTGCTTTCCAGAAACTGACATATTTCCTCATGCAGCTCAAAACATCTATTCAGTACTTTTCCTCGGCTTAACCATCTCACCTCTGTGTGATACGGCACGTCTGCGTATTCCGAACCACACTCCTCCAGAAAAGACTTAAACTGGCGGTGATTCAGACCTTTGGCTCTTATAAAGTTAACTACTTGTGTTACTGTGGTCATAACATGTTCCATCTTTAGGGCTTTGCCACACAATGATTCCTGATGTATGATGCAGTGATAAACAGTTAGTTCACCTGCACAGTTCTCTTCCTGCATCTTCTCCCGGACCCTGCCCACCAGTCCACTTGTTTTACCGCACATCGCTGGCGCACCATCTGTCGTTAATCCCACGAGTTTATCCCACGGCAGCTTTATTTCAGTTACGCATTTGGAAACCTCCTCAAAAATTTCCTTTCCTGTGGTTGTGCCATGCATTGATTTGAATCCCAATAGCTCCTCCGTAACACACATATTTGAGTCCACTCCACGGATGAAGACTGACAGCTGAGCAGTATCAGATGCGTCGCTGCTCTCATCCACAGCAAGGGAGAATGCAACGAAATCTTTTCCCTTTTCCAAAAGCTGGTCATACAGATTGGTGGCAAGATCACATGTGCGATCAGCTACTGTGTTTCTGCTCAGGCTCATGTTTGAAAAGGCTTGCTTTTTCTCTGGGCACACGATGTCACAAACTTTCAACATGCACTTTTTCACAAACTCTCCCTCATTAAAGGGCCGGGCTGATTTTGCGATCTCTGCTGCCACAATATAACTAGCCTTTACAGCAGCCTCACTTTGTGATGTGGCTTTTTTGAACATATTCTGTTGTGAAACCAAACTTCTTTTCATCTCCTCCACTTTCTGGCTCCTTTGAGTCATGTCCAGGTCCTTGTACTTGTCATGGTGTTTTGTTTCATAGTGTTGTCGAATGTTATACTCCTTAGTTATAGCCACGTTGACTCCACAAATCAGACAAACAGGTCTGTCTTTTACATATGTAAACAAATATTCTGTCTCCCACCTGTCCAGAAAGTTCCTGTTGTCTGCCTTTCTTTTTGCCATTTTTGGGAAGGGGTTCCACAGTGACAGTTGTAGCTTGAGATCGCTATGACTTCTGTCACACAGGAGAGGGCGTTTCTGGGACCTGTCCTGATTGACGCGCCAAAACAACAGCAAGCATTATGGGATTTGTAGTATTAGCGATGAATGAATGCGCTGTATAATACCGGCGGGCTAGCTCTAGTAGTCATTTGGTATAGCCTCGCGGGCCAAATATAATTACACTACGGGCCAAATTTGGCCCGCGGGCCAGAGTTTGACACCTATGCCCTAGGGGAAGAAAGTTTGGTAGGACATTTCCTACCAACTGGGAAAGAGGAAGGCGTAGAACAGCCTCTGGAAACAGGGAAGTCAGTGGTTAACTGAGCAACTTGGAGTAGAGACTCCTTGTTAAAGAGATTTTCTCCAGTGCAAGGAGTATTTCCCAGTCTTTCTTGTGCCCATTTGTCCAAGTCTGAAGCCAGGCTTTACGTCGTGCCCCTATAGCTATAGCAGACATTCTGCTAACAGACTCAAAGGAGTCTAGGGAGGCACGAGTAAGGAATCTAGAGATATTTTGAGCATGACTAACCAGTGAGGAATAGTCTGCACTTTTGGGCTCTTGAAGGAAAGGAATCAAAAATAGTAATTTGTTTGTGACCTCCTCAAGAGATAAACCCATATAGAAGATATATGAGAGAATTCTTGCTGAAAGCATGGATGCCTGGAAGGTCTGGCGTCCAAAGGCATCTAAAGACTCATGACCTGGCGGATAAGAAGAATGCTTTTTAGCACTCTTCACCCGCCTCATTGCTGATTCTACAACAATGGAATGATGAGGAAGTTGAGTCTTCTGAAAACCTGGAGAGGGGGGCACCTGATAAAGAAGATCAGTTGCCCTGGAAGGTGGGGGTACCGTTAAAGGAGCTTCCCACATTCGTAGAAGGAGATCCTGCAAGGAATGATGCAAAGGAAGCATGATGTTCTCCTTTGCTCTTCCAGAAATATATAGGGATTCTGTATCCCCTTGTGTAGGATCCTGTCCAGGTATAGAAATGGCAAGTGATTTTGCCATATCCAGGAGAAAAGCTGGAAAAGAATAATCCTCAGAGGGAAAATCTTTTGGACAGGCTAGATCTGCTGAAGAACTAGCATTGGCACCGAGGGATCTATCCAAATTTATAGGAATATAAGATCCTGAATGGTGGTCCTTAGAGGATGGTCGCCAGTACCACAGGAGGTCGGGACCCGCAAGAGTCGGTAGCACATCGTCAATGCTAGGGATCGATTCCAAACTCGGTATCGAGGGAAGCGAGCCTGATGAGAGAAGCATGGAAGGCACCGACAACAATGGTAATGTGGATACCGGTACCGACTCCGGTACCGTATCCAATACCGGTGGATGAAGGCCAGCCGGTGACAACTCTAATGGTATCGAAGAAACCGAGAGTGCTGGACCTGGATCATCGGAACCGTGCCTTCGGTACCGTCTGGTGTCAGTACCAAGGCGAGTGGGTACCCAGTCCTCCAGACTGGAGATCGATTCCAGACTCGGCATCGAAGGAAGTGAGTCTATCGATGCACATCTGGAGGGTACCGACATCGGTACTAGTATCGGTACCGGGATCGATACCGATACTGGAAGGTCGGTCTGCAGCGTATCCAACGGCCCCGAAGGTACCGAGGACGCCAGACTACGATCCTTGGTGAGGAATGTTTCATCCAACACCATTGCAGATGCCGGGGTATCGGTACCGCTCGAAGCGGATACCACCACCGAGCATGGCTCAGGTATGTTCTATGAGGGGTGAACCTCAGGAACAACCTGAAACCCCACATAGGTTTTGGAGGCCAAAGACTCCCACCAGAGTTTTAAAGCCATTGTGTTCTCGAGGGCAAGGCCGGAGGCATCTCTATGCTGTGCATGAGATTTACCACTTGAGGACTGGCTAGTCTTAATAGACTGTTTTTGGGTTACCTGATCCCGTGTAGAAGAAGAGATGATCGGTGCCCTGAAGTTGGATGGGGACCGCGTATCGAGGGGAACTCGATGCTGAAGACTTCTTCCCACAATACTATTGCAGGAGGGACACTCCGGAGGAAAATGGTCAGGACCCAAACAGGTTAGACACCAATTGTGAGTGTCTAAAATTAATTTTGTACCGCCACAGTTTGTACATTTCTTGGGAATAGTGGGTGGCGGTTCCATAAGAAAAGTGAGTAGGCCTAGCAGGTCTAAGAAAACCGTGAGGCACTAACAAGGAAAAATATTCCTTAAAAAGGAAAAATTTTACAAGGAAAAAGAAAAGAAACACCGGCGGTACCGGTGGCGTCGGGGAAGGCAGCTGCGACCACAAGAAAACCAAAAAATAAAAGAAGAATTTTCTGCGGTGACAGGAAGAGGTCCTGCCGGCTCCGCGGAAAAATGAAAACTGAGGACAGTTGGGAAAGGCGGGAAGGCAGCATGCAGACGTGTTGGGATGCTTCCAAAAGCGTTCTGATTGGACGCTGGGAAGCGTTCCCGCGCAGATTCCGTCGGTAGCGACGTACCCATATGTGAAGACTCATTCCTGCTTGTTCCTGGAGATAACTCCCAAACAACCAGCAGACACCTGATGATCTATTTTATAAATAGTCAACAAGACCCTAAACAAAATCTTTGGATTCATCAAGAGCCAGTGCAGTTGCCTAAGTAAAGGGCTAAAGTAAGTGCCTTCAATGCTGACTCCTGGCGTCCCAGCAGCCCCTGGGTTTTCTTGGCAATGTATGACCAGAAGTAGATTGCCAGACTTTTTCTTCTGAGGCAATGGAGGGTAAAGTGAGTTGCCCAAGGTCACAAGGAGTGCCAGTGGGAATAGAACTCTGATCTCTTGGTTGTTTCTCTAATCTCTAGGCTACTCCTCTACTCTAATCAAAGGGTTAATGTGCTTGAATTTAGATTTACCAACTAACACTCAAAATTAGCAACTATATCCAAATATATTAATTAGACTAATAAATATGTGGCTCAAAACCTGGTGCAAACAAAAATGTTTTGGAAAAAGGTTGCTAAAGCAATTCAAGGAACAACAAAAGGTTATTCTATAATGATGTCCCATATCTTCCTTTACCAGGAAAAAAGATACTAAGCAAGAAACTCAGATAATATATAACCGGGTACTAAAACCAGATAATGGGGATAGTAGTTGAAAGCAGATGGGCTCAAAATGTCAGCCCCACAAACAACATGAAGATAGTGGGGAAAATAAAATAAATCATCTTAATTCACTCATCAGCAACAGGGTCGAAGAGAAAGCATAGTTACTCACCTGTAACAGGTGATCTCCGGGAACAGCAGAAATTTAGTCTTCACATATGCTGAGATAAAGAGAGAGGGAAAGAGAGAAAGACAGAGAGACAGAGAGATACAACTCCTAGGGGAGGTGGGTGGGTTGTGAAGACTAAATTCCTGCTGTTCCCGGAGATCACCTGTTACAGGTGAGTAACTATGCTATCTCCAGGAACAAGCAGGAATGTAGTCTTCACATATGGGGACTCCCTAGCAGAAGATGCCAGGGAGAAGGCCCCAGAAGTTGTGTGCCCTTGTGAAAGGGCTCCACTTCCCCCCATGGATCTCTGGCATCCTACCAGGGATGGCGGGTAGGAGTTGATTAAGTATGGAACAGGTGATGAAGAACAGCCTGACCAAACAAGGCATCTCGGCGGGAGTCCTTGTCTAAGCAGTAATGGACTGTGAAGGTATGAACCGAAGCCCAAGTAGCTGCTCGACAGATGTCGTTGATAGACAAAGAGTGAAGATGAGCCATAGAGGCTGCCATGGCTCTCAAATTGTGAGCTGTGACATGGCCTTCAAGAAGGTGGTTCTTACTCTCATAGGCAAAAGATATACACTGTGCAATCCAGCTGGACAGTGTTCTTTTGGAGACTGGAAGTCCCAAATGACTAGGATCAAAAGCAACAAAGAGTTGAGAGGACTTTCTATATTGCTGTGTCCTTTGCAAGTAAAAGGCCAAAGCCCTTTTACAGTCCAAAGTATGAAGATTCCTTTCTGCATTTGAGGCGTGAGGCCTTGGGAAGAATACAGGAAGGTAAACCGCTTGGTTTAAATGAAAAGGTGACATCACCTTTGGCATAAAGTGTGGATGAGTCCTAAAGACTACCTTATCATGATGGAACCTTGTATAAGGAGGATCAGCCAGCAACGCTTGCAATTCACTGATGCGACGTGCTGATGTGATTGCAATAAGAAAGATGACCTTCCAGGAAAGGAATTTCAAAGAGGTAGTTGCTAATGGTTCAAAAGGCGGTTTCATGAGCTGCCCAAGAACCAGATTTAAGTCCCAAGCCACCGATGATGGCTTAATGGTAGGCTTAGTTAAAAGAAGGCCTCTCATAAATCTCGCTATGAGAGGATGAGAGGAAATAGATTGTCTATTTAGAGGCTTGAAAGAAGCTGCAATAGCACTCAAATGAACTCTCACTGAATTGGTCTTAAGCCCTGCATTTGATAAATGAAGGAGATACTCCAATAATGATTCCAGAGGTATCGCAAGAGGGTTAAGACCCTTCTGTGAGCACCATATGGTAAACCTTTTCCACTTAAATGCATAAGAGCGTCTTGTGGAAGGCTTCCTGGAAGCATAAAGGATATCCTTTACCTGTTGGGAAAGGTTAAGACCGTGAAGTTCTAGGCTTTCAGCAACCAGGCCCTGAGATGCAGAGACTGGGGATTGGAATGCCACAGCATCCCGTCCTCTTGTGAAAGGAGGTTTGGAGCAGATCCTAACTCCAGAGGCGGAGCTTGAGAGAGATGTAGGAGCAGACGGTACCACATTTTCCGTGGCCAACGTGGAGCTATGAGAATCATATGACCTCTGTCTCTCTGAAGCTTGAACAGAGTTTTGGGAATTAGGGGAATGGGTGGAAAGGCATACAGGAAGTCCTGACCCCAATGGAGGAGGAAAGCATCCCTGGTCTGACAACCCTGAGCCGGAATTCTGGAACAGAACGGGGAAGTTTGGCATTCAGTGGACTTGCAAAGAGGTCTATGTCCGGGGTTCCCCAAATTTGAAAACCTTTGGCCACCTGGTCTGCATGGAGAGACCATTCGTGTGGAAGCAGAACTCGACTGAGTCTGTCTGCCCAACAGTTTTGAATGCCTGGAAGATATACCACAAGGAGATGAATCTGATGCTCTCTGGCGAGGGCCCACAGTCGCAAAGCTTTGTTACAGAGTGACAGAGAGCCTGTTCCGCCCTGCTTGTTCACATAGAACATGGCTACCTGATTATCCGTTTTAACTAGGACTGTCTTGTAGCTGAGCTGGGTGTGGAATACTCGAAGAGCAAGAAAGATTGCTCTGAGTTCCAGGAGATTGATGTGTAAATAGGCCTCCTGTGGAGCCCAGGTACCCTGAGTAGAGAGGCCTTGTAGGTGAGCTCCCCAACCCACCTGTGAGGCATCTGTTGTTAGAGTGGCTTGGGGTGGGGGTTGCTGAAAAGGTGTCCCCACCAAAAGGTTTTGGGGTGACTGCCACCATTGGAGGGACAAAATAAGGAGATCTGAGTTTGCTATTTTGTCTGACAGGCAACCTGACGCCTGAGTCCACTGAGTGGATAAAGTCCACTGGGCTGCCCTCATATGGAGGCGAGCATAAGGAACCACATGCACAGTGGATGCCATGTGGCCTAGCAACTAACATTTCCCGAGCAGTGAGATGAGGTTTTAGCACTGCTTGGGAAGCTAACTGCACAATGCAAAGGCAGCGGGGCTGTGGAAGGTAGGCCCTTGTCTGTCTGGTATCCAGCAGAGCTCCTATAAACTCTAGGGATTGAGTGGGAGCAAGGTTGGATTTTGGGACGTTTATGACAAGTCCCAAATACTGAAGGATGCGCATTGTGTGAGAGAGAGCAACCCTGGCCTCTGGCTCTGAAGGGGCTTGAATGAGCCAGTCATCTAAATAAGGGAAGACGAATATTCCCAGGGTGCGGAGAAATGCTGCCACCACAGCCATGCATTTTGTGAACACCCTTGGTGCAGAGACCAGGCCAAAGGGAAGAACCCTCTATTGGTAGTGCTTCCCTTGAAACAGAAAGCGAAGGAACGTTTGGTGAGTTGGGTGGATGAGAACATGAGTGCACGCATCCTTGAGATCTAGAGAACAAAGTCAATCCTGACTCTGAAGGTATGGCAGCAGAGTTCCTAGAGAAATCATTTTGAACTTCAGTTTGAACAGGAATTTGTTCAATTCTCCGAGGTCTAAAATGGGTCTGTGTCCTCCTGTTTTCTTTGGAATAAGGAAATAGGGGGAGTAAAACCCTGTACCCTGTTGGGGAATGGGTAGCTCTTCTATTGCCCCCTGAGCAAGGAGCACAGCGACCTCTTGACCTAACTGGTCGTTGAGTGAGGTCTGAAAATTGAATTGTCTTACCATTGTAGGAGGGGGCATGCTGAGGAAACGAAGCTTGTACCCCTCTCTTACAATAGATAGAGTCCAATTTTCTGCTGTTATCTGACCCGATCTGGGGCAAAATTACATAACCTTCCTGGGATGGTGGAGGGTTCTGGGCCGTTCAGGGCCAGGAAGGCAAAGTTCTCTAGATGGAAGGCAAAGCCGCTGTGGAGGCTGAGTTTGCTGAGCCGGTTGAGACTTAGCTGCTTTTGTCTTTCTTTGCCTAGGTTGTTGCTGCTGTCCCTTTGCTGACCTAAACGATGCCCCTGCTGGGTATAGGAGGAATAGAACTTCTTCTTCTTACTGAAGAATGGTTTCTTAGAGGATTTGTTCCTCGCAGGATCAGCTGTAGATTTAGACAACCTATCCAAAGTGATATTGTCCGCATCTATCTCATTAGCTTTTTCCTGCCAATTCTTGCCAAAGAGATTCTCTCCTGTGCAAGGAATATTCCCTAGTTTATGCTGTACCCAAATTTCCAAGTCAAATGCCTGGAGCCAGGCAATCCTACGTGCACCTATGGCAATGGCCGAGGTTCTGCTTATGAACTCAAATCAGTTAAAGGCTGCACGATTCACAAACTTGGAAACATCCTGAGCATGTTTGACAAGGGCGAGGTAATCTTGCCTCTTATCATCAGGAAGGAGAGGGCTCATAAGCTCTAAATCTCCTGTGACCTCCTTAAGGAACATTCCCATATACAAGATATAGGAACTTATCCTAGCAGAAAGCATGGAAGCCTGGAAGGTTCGACGTCCAAAGGCGTTAAGAGTCCTACACTCACGTCCTGGAGGATTAGATGCATGCCTTTTTGCACTCTTTATCCTTCTCATAGCTGATTCTACCACCATAGAATGGTGTGGTAATTGAGTCTTCTGAAACCCAGGACAAGGAGGAACTCGATACATAGTGTCGAGTCTTCGAGAGTAAGGAGATGTGGTTAGAGGTGTTTACCACATCCTTAACATGAGATCATACAAGATCTCATGAATAGGTAAGGTAGCTGCCTCCTTGGGAGCGTTAGGGTATTGTAGAATTTCTAATTCCTTTGCCCTAGGCTCTTTTTTAGGAGCCACTGTGATGGAAAGGCCTCGGGCCACATCTCGGATAAAATCCTGAAAGGACATATCCTCTGGTGGAGACATCCTACGCTGAGGAGAAGAAGAATCCTCAGGAAGAAATACTCTGGTATCGGCAGAGCTTTCAGAGTCTTCAGACTCATCCGAGGATTCAAAGTATCTCCGATCCGGGTGATCATGCAAGGCATGGTACAGGTACCGATCGAAGTCGGCATCGGAGTGGTCCAGTACCAACCTGTCGATGCCGGATAGACAAGCATGACTCGGTCCCGGTAGAATACCTGCCGATGTCGATGCAGTTGGTGCCGGCACTGGAGTCGGTGCCGGCACCGGTTGAATTGTCTGAAGCGGTTTCAGGGGCATCGAGGCCGTGAGAAGAGCTACCAGACTGCGTTTAATAGCCAAGAATCTCTGGTCTATCGATGCTGCCGATGCTTGGGTATCAGTACCGGATGAAGCACCCCAGAGCATGGCACCAGTAGTTCTGCCGAAGTTGAAGCCTCGAGAACATTCTGGAGCCCCTTTATTGCTTTGGAAGCCGAAGCCTCCCGCCGGGGCAATTTTGCCGGTGAGAGTCCCTCAAGGGTAACTCCAGAGGCATCTCAATGTCTAGAAGGAGATCTACCCTTTGAGGACCGGCTAGATTTATGTTTAGTTACCTGAGATCCATGGGAGGAAGACGAAGCCCTGGAAGACGTCGATGCCACGGAGGCTGCATCGGAGGGAAAAAGGGTGCTAGGTTTAGCAGCTCGGTTTTACCGGCCCCTTTTCGACATCATCCCACATGCAACACACTCTGAAATAGAGTGGTCAGGACCGAAACATTTGAGGCACCACTCATGGGTGTTGGTGACAGAGATGGTACCGCCACACTTAGAACACTTTTTAAAACCCGAAGCGGGTTTTTCCATTTTGAAGGAAAAAGTTGGGCCTAGTGCCCAAAATGGCGAGTGGCACCTGAAGAGAAAAATACTGGAAAGACTCCAGAAAGTAAGTTTTTTTTTTTTTTTAGAAAAAGGGAAAGAAGAACCGGCGGTACCGGTGTAGCGTTGAGGGAAGGCAGATGCGACCACAAAAAAGAAGAATAGAAGGGAATTTTTTCTGCGGTGACAGGATGTGCGACCTGTCGGCTCCACAGAAAATGAAGAACTGGAGAGGGACAGTTGGGAAAGGCGGGAAAAACAGCACGCAGGCGCTGTGGGATGCTCCCAAAAGCTTTCCTATTGGACGCTGGGGAGCGTTCCTGCGCAGGCTCTGTCGGTACCGATGATACCCATATGTGAAGACTACATTCCTGCTTGTTCCTGGAGATATTATTATTATTATTAAATTCTACTTTTATACCACAGTTCCAAAACTGCCCCATTCAGTGTACAATATAAATAAGCCAACTAAAATAGTTGGAAAGCTGTAAGCATAAATGCTTGTAGTCTGATAAATAAAATTCCAGATCTGCCAGCTCTAATGATAGTAGATTTACATCTCAGGGAATTCTGCGCAAAAAAGAATTAAAATTCTGCTCACAGCATTTTAAAATTCTGCAAAATTCTGTATGCTTTATTAGTAAATTTTTGCACAGAATTCCCGTATCATAAGGCTTAACTTCTCTAAACCTGAAATTTCCCCTGCTTTTTTCCTTTTTAGCTGCCTTGCTCCAATCACAGTTCTGTCCATCACCCATCAATGACCCTCCTGTTTTCTCTCCCTCTAAAATCTAGCCCCCAGTCACCCCTCAAATTCACCAGTAGACCATTTCCAGCCCTCAGCCACCCCCCAATTCACCAGCAGTTCATCTCCAGCCCCAGCAACCCCACTGGCTCACCAGCAACCCTTTTCTTGTCCCCCTGATCCACCAGCAGCCCTTTTCCTACCCTCCTGACTTACCAGCAGCCCTTCTCCTGCTCCCAGTCACCTCTCCCGTCTCACCAGTAGTTCTTCTCCAGCCCCAGCCACTCCCTCTCTGACTCACCAGCAGCCCATCTCGAGCCCCCAGCCACCCCCCTTTTGACTTCATCAGCAGCCCTTCTCCTACTCCCAGCCATCCCCCTCTGACTCATCAGCAGCCCATCTAAAGCCCCCAGCCACCCCCCCTTTTGAATCATCAGCAGCCCTTCTCCTACTCCCAGCCACCCCCTTTTGACTCATCAGCAGCCCTTCTTCTACTCCCAGCCACCCCCCTTTTGACTCATCAGCAGCCCACCTCGAGCCCCCAGCCACCCCCTTTTGACTCAGCAGCAGCCCTTCTCCTACTCCGTGTCATCCCTCTCTGACTCATTAGCAGCCCTTTTCCTACCCCCAGCCACCCCCCTCTGACTCACCAGCAGCCCTTTCCCTGCCCCAACCACTCCTCAGACTTAACAGCAGCTCTTCTCCTGCCCCCAGCCACCCAATCTGACTTGCTTAATCGCAGCAACACAGCCATGGGAGCATTTCTTTTTGCTCCCATGGCTGTGCTAGATTCTAATGCTGGCACCATGTTTTTTCAAAGGTACACACAAGAAGTTCCTGTCAGAAACAAGAAATGCGTCTGTGTACCTTTGAAAATGCGTTGGCATGAGAATCTAGCATGGCATCGGGAGCAAACAGAAATGCTCCGCAGCTGTGTTGCTGCTAACAGTGAGGCAGAATCAGGCATTCTTAAAGCGTGTGTGCCTGATCTTGCCTCGCTGTCTGACTCGCCAGTGCTTGCACAGAATTCTGCAGCGCACATGTAGAATTCTGCCCAAATTCTGCATTGCATAGTTGTGTAGCAGTCCCCCAGGAGTAAGTTCAGTGGGTCCTGTAAATAGGATATGACAATACTGGGCTGTAATCTGTTTAGGAAGGATAGAGATGGCCTAAAATAAAGAGTAGAGTAGCTCTTCATGTCAAAAATAATATAAAAGTGACTGAAGTGCAGAGAGTATGTGAAAAGGAGAAAGCACTGTTAACCATTTTGGAAGGAAATGGTGACAGCCATCCACCCGTGTGATCTACAGACTTCAACTCAGAGGGAAAAACTGACATATATTTGTCAAAGATATCAAAAAGATGGGACGGAAGGAAGAGGTGATATGTTGCTGGGTGACTAATTTGCCAGATGTGGAATCAATAAGTAGAAAAATCATGGAAGTCTTGAAAGGAGTTCCGTTCCAACAAATGGTGATGGAAAAGGTTACACTGGACCTAGTACTCACAAATGGAGAACGTGTGTCACTTCATGAAGACACTGGGGGTGGAGGCAAGGTTGAAGGGCAGTAACCGGTACCGATAGTGCTGCCCGCTGAGCATGAAACGGAGATACTGCTGGTGAAGGGGGAGAATGAGGGTATGCACATACACATCTTTGAGATCCAAGGAGCATAACCAATCTTCCCACTGAAGGTAGGGCAACAGCATTCCCAGGAACACCATCTTGAACTTTTCCCCTTATCAGTAACCAGAGGTCCAAAATGGGATGAAAGCCTCCTGTCTTCTTTGGAACCAGGAAGTATCGGGAGTAGAATCTGCGTCCCATCTGAGACAGAGGAACCAACTCCAAAGCCCCATCGGTCAAGTGGTGGTGGTGAGGATCGAGTGGGTACTCCTCCGGGAAGAATGTGGGAGGAAGCTGACTGAAGTGTAACAGGAACCCACCCCGGATTATCTTGAGGGCTGTGTCGAGGGTTACGATGCCAGTGTCCATGGGTTTTCACTTGGGACTCGGCATCATCCTTCAATATCGAAGGCGCTGGAGTCCGAACCATCTGGAGGGATCCTCTTCAAAGAAGAGCCGCCGATCTGATGATCTGTGACCTCTCGGCTCGGAGTGGGCCTGGCCCCTGCATAAAGCCGAAGCCTCGGCAGAAGCCTTTGAGAGTGTCAATGCAGAGTCTGAAGTCAATGACTGAGGAACCGAACAGTGATTCCTGCTGTTTTTCTCGATTCTGGAGCCCCTTGTGCGTCATCTGAAGACAGAGTGCAGGAGTAGGGCTCATAGTAAGGCCCAAGGTACTGAAGGCATCAGTTGTGGGGGTCCATCACCAAGATAGTCCAGCCACACTGGGTGCACTTTTTAAAGCCACTTGCCGGCTTTGACATATTGGGGAAGATGATGACTTCCGCCATGTCAAAGGACTCCAATGTCCCAGCTGACCAAGGGGCATGAGAGAAAAAACCTGCATGCCTCAAAAAGAAAAAGAAAAGAAGAACCCGAGTAAAAACACAGTTCCAAGGCACCGACGCTCCCAGCAAAGGGCAAGAAGGCTGTGATCGAGCACATGACCGAAAAAGAGAATGAAAGACAAAAATACCATACCGCAAGACATTTTCTGGGAAGCAGATAGCGTCCGAAGGGCTTTGTGGAAAAAAGACGACTGAGGTAAGACGGTTCTCCTTTGGGTGGGAAGACCAGCACGCATGCATGGCTCAACTTCCAAAGGTTCCTATGGAAGCTGGGAAGCGTTCCCGCATGGGCACCATTTGTGATGTCACACATATGTGAGGACTGACTTCCTGCTTGGTCTCAGAGAAGATACTGTTCTTAAAAGAATGTTTATGAAGAACTTCAGTTTTTCAAAGTGGTTATTATCATGGAGCTAGATGACATACATTCGAGAATACTAAGACAGCTCACAAAATTTCTGATAGGTCCGCTGAAAGATGTGTTTAATAGATTTTTGGAGACAGGAGAGCTTCCTAGAGATTGAAGAAAAGCAGTTGTAGCCCCTCTTCACAAAAGTGGTAACAGATATGGGAAACTACAGATTGGTAAACCTTACATTGGTGGCATGAAATACATATTTTCTTGCTTGCTTGTTTATTTATTTGGATTTAACTCATGCCTTTCAAGGCGACTTGCATTCAGCTACAGCAGATACTTCCCTGGTGCTAAATGGCTTACAATATAAGTTGGAACTTGAGGCAATGGAGGATTAAATGATTTGCTCAAGGTCACATAGTGCATCAATGGGACTTGAACCCTGGCTTCCCTAGTTCTCATCCCATTGATGAAGGAATGGAGAGTGAACTATCTACAATCCAGTGAGAGCAGGATTTGAAAAAGTATGGTTTTATCATAGGCAGATTGTGCCAAACAAATTTGATTGTTTTTTTTTTCCCATTACGTGATGACAAAGGTAGACTGAGGAGACATGTGCAGATTTGGTTTATTTGGATTTCAACCAAGAATGTGAAACTGTCCTACATAAGAGAACCATGAATAGTAGTCCAGGAGGGATCATAAGGTTGTGAACTGGAATAAAAACTGGTTGAGTGACAGACAAGAGAGGGTAGAAGCAAGTGGTATTAATTGGAGAAGTGAAATGAGAATGGAAGAGTACCTTACATATTGATCCTGGGACTGGTACTATTTAACATCTTCATGTGCAATATCACAAAAGAATTAGAAGGAAAAGTTTGCCTTTTTTTTTGCAGTAGACATGAAAAATGCAACAAAGTGGACAAACCTGAGAGAGGAGACAATATAAGCGATCTAAAAAAAACCCTAAAAAATTTGTCAAATACGTTACAGTTAAGCTTCAATGCAATCAAGTACCAACACAAAATTATTCAATCTTAAAATACAAGAGGATTGTGAAAAACTGCAAGAGGACATTGAGAAATTGGGAGACTGGCCATTCAAATGCAGATGAAATTTAAAGTGGAAGCATGCAAAGTTATGCATTTAGGGAAGAACAACCCAAATAATGGTTACACTATGCAAGGTTCCACATTAGGAACCACCACCCAGGAAAAGGGATCTAGGCGTCTTCAAGCGTAGTTACTCACCTGTAACAGGTGCTCTCCAGGACAGCAGGAATCAGTCCTCACCTATGGGTGACGTTGGCACCGACGGAGCCTGCGCAGAGCATTTTCCCAGCTTTCAAAGAAAGCCTTTGGGACATGCTACCACACATGCATGGTCCCCTTCCCATCCAAGGGTGCCATCTTGCTTAGTCAGGTGTCATAGCTAGGATGGCAGTAAAAACTAAGACAAGGTAGGGAGGCAACTCCCAGGGGAGGAGGAACGGTTGTGAGGATTGATTCCTGCTGTCCCTGGAGAACACCTGTTACAGGTAACTAGGCTTTCTCCAGGAACAAGCAGGAAGTCAGTCCTCACATATAGGATTCCCTAGCTCCAGGCTGCTGAGGACCAAACCATGACAGCACCAATGGAGACGAATCGGTTAGCCATGAGTTGCAGAAGGTGAGTCCCCAGCAACACTAACACTTCAGTAGCCTGAACACAAAAGGGTCGGAGGGCAGGAGTTGCCTACACCCCGAGAATATTATGGAGTAGTGCCTGGCCAAAAGCACTGTCCCTGCGGGACTTGCTCTCCAGGCAGTAGTGAGCTGCGAATGCATGAACTGAAGACCATGTGGTGGCCTTGCAAATCTCCGTCACCGGTACTGAGCGGAGGTTGGCTACCGATGCAGCAATCACCCTCACACAATGCGCTGTGATCCGGTGCTCAAGGGAGAGGCCAGCTCACTCAGAGTTCGCTTGGTCACGGGGAGCCCCAGTCTGCTGGGGTCATAAGACACGAAAAGCTGAGGAGCTTTTTGATAGGCTTGAGTCTGCTGTAAATAGAAGGACAGGGCCCGTTTCCAATCTAATGTATGAAGCACTAGTTCCTCCTTGCCAGCGTGAGGTCGCGGGAAGAAGGTGGGGAGTACCACCTCTTGGTTGAGGTGGAAAGGAGACACAACCTTTGGGAGGAATTTGGTGTGTGTGCGAAGCACTACCCTGTTCTTGTAGAACCTTGTATATGGTGGATCTACTAACAGAGCATGGAGCTTGCTCACCCTTCGAGCGGACGTGAGTGCCAGCAGAAAAAAAACACTTTCCATGACAGGTACCAGAGGTGGCAAATGGCCAGGGGCTCGAACGATGGTTTGGTGAGCTGAGAGAGCACCACGTTGAAGTCCCACTCCATCGCAGGAGGGTGGAGAGGGGGCTTGGATAACAGGTGGCCCTGGAGGAACTTGGAGACCAGGGGATGGCTTGAGAGGGGTTTTCTCTCAAGAGGGTGGTGGTGAGTGGCTATGGCGCTCAGATGTACCCTCATTGAGTTAGATTTCAGCCTGGTGTGTGACAGGTGAAGAAGATACTGCAGCACTAGTTGCATCTGGCAGGAAAAGAGATTCTCCTCCTTTTTCGCACACCAGGCAGAGAACTTTCTCCACTTAAAGGCATAAGTCCGTCTAGTAAAGGGTTTTTGGGAGGCCAGTAGGATCTCCTTGACTTCCTCTGGAAGACCGAAAGGGGCCAACGCTACCCTTTCAGCAGCCACGCTGTTAGCATTAGCGACCCCAGATTGGGGTGCAGGAGGTCTGGGGCTCGGTCCAGATAGACTGGGAGTGCCACCAACATAGAAAGCAGCAGAGGGAACCAAGGTTGCCTGGGCCACCCGGAGGCAATTAGTATAACTGATGCCCTTTTGCTCTGAACTTTGAAGAGGGGTCTGGCGACCAGGAGGTTCGGTGGGAACATGTATCAGGAAGGCATCTGCTGTCACTCTCTCCGGGTGCAGCTGATGGGAGCAAAAACAGGATAGCTGTGTGTTGTCTGGAGAGGCGAATAGGTCCATCATGGGCCTGCCCCAGAGGTGGAAGAGATGCTTCATCACTCTGCGGTTTAAGCGCCACTCATGTGGGTGAAGGACTTTGCTCAGCTGTCCGCTAGGCAGTTGTCCTGGCCCAGGAGGAACACCACTTGCAGAAGCATGTTGTTGCATGCTGCAAAGGAGAGGAGAGCCACTGCCTCCTGGTAGAGGGAGTACGAACCCATGCTCCCCCTGCTTGTTGATATAAAACATGGTGACCTGGTTGTCCGTCTGGATCAGTACAGGCCGGTGTCGCTGACAGTGGTGGAACACTTGTAGGCCCTGAGCTCCAGGAGATTGGTCTGTAGAAGTGACCAGGGGGAACAGAAAAATGGGTCTTCTGGCTCTTAAGTTTTTGCATGGTTGATTAGACATCATGGAGTTATGTGGGAGTTGAGGGTTTGTGGAACTCCGGCCCTTTCCTTACGCGGTACATGGCGTTGAGGTGCCAGATGACCACCGGTAATGATGCCAGGGTCTCCCACATCCTCAACTGGAGCCTCTCGAAGATAGGCTGGACCGGCATCGTGAGAGTTTCTTTGGGGGGGAGACTCATACTGGAGAATCTCCAGCTCTTCAGTGCGCAGGTCCTCCTCCGCAGAGAGCTCTGGCCATATTCCTAACAAGTTGGGGAAATGGGTCTGAGAGGATGTCTTGGTGCTATCTGGTTTCCGGGGATGCCTCTTCATTGGTCTCCCACTCAGAGATGAGGGGTGACAATGAATCAGAGGCCTGAGACTCCTTGCCTCAAGGCCAGCATTGAGGAGCCTGGGGACTTGGGGTCCAAGTAGCAGAAACTGGCCGGGACCTCGACTGGCGCCAAGGGCTTACCAAAGACCAGTGGTGCTCAGAACTCAGTTCGACGACCGGGACTCCCCTGCAGTTGGGTCCTGGAGAAAGAGTAGTTACTCACCTGTAACAGGTGTTCTCCAGGAGCAGCAGGAATCAGTCCTCACATATGGGTGATGTCGGCGTCGACGGAGCCCCCATATGGAGCATTTCCCCAGCTTTCAAAGAAAGCCTTTGGGAATGCAAGCACGCATGCGTGGTCCCCTTCCCGTCCAAAGGTGCCATCTTGCTCAGTCTAATGACATAGCTAAAAGACAGCACAAAAATGAAAATGAACTATATACAACTGCAACTCCAAGGGGAGGAGGGAGGGTTGTGAGGACTGATTTCTGCTGCTCCTGGAGAACACCTGTTACAGGTGAGTAACTACTCTTTCTCCAGGACCAAGCAGGAAGTCAATCCTCACATATGGGTGACTCCCTAGCTCTGAGCTACCAGGAACCCAGACTGAAAAATAGAGCTCCCTCTAGAGCCTCAGCAACAGTGAGAGAATCTTCTCTGAGACCACACCTGAACGGTAGCCCAACAATAGGGCCGGAGGGTAGGAGTGGCCTAAACCTCAAAGAGATTACGGAGTACCGCTTTCCCGAAAGCACTGTCCCTACGGGACTCCCTCTCGAGGCAGTAGTGGTCCGCAAAAGTCTGGCTTGAAGACCAAGTAGTGGCCAGGCAGATGTCTGCCAACAGAACAGAACGGAAGTGAGCTACTGATGCGGCCTTCGCCCTGACTCGGTGGGCCGTGACTCGACCCTCCAGGGAGAGGCCGGCTGCCCTGTACGCCCAGGCGATACAGTCTGCCACCCAAATGGACAACATACGCTTAGTGACAGGCAACCCCAATTTATTAGGGTCAAAGGAAATGAAGAGCTGAGAAGCCCTTCTATGCCCCTGCGTACGTTCGAGGTAAAAGGACAGCGCCCTTCTACAATCCAGGGTATGCAAGACAGTTTCGGCCCTACTGGCGTGCGGCCTGGGAAAGAACGTCGGAAGTACCACCTCCTGGTTGAGGTGGAAGGAGGACACTACCTTTGGAAGGAACTTAGGATGAGTCTGCAAGACTACCCTGTTCCTATAGAACCTGGTATATGGCCAATCCAAGACCAGGGCCTGAAGCTCGCTCACCCGCCTAGCCGAGGTGAGTGCCACAAGGACTACCACCTTCCAGGAGAGGAAACGTAAATGGCAGGTTGCCATCAGCTCAAAAGGTGGGCGAGTCAGTTGCTGCAAGACCACATTGAGATTCCACTCAGTGGCCGGTGGACAAATAGGAGGCTTAAGCAGAAGCAGGCCTCTGAGAAAGCGAGACACCAGAGGGTGGCTTGAGAGAGATTGTCCATCCAACGGCAAGTGGTGAGCTGAGAGGGCACTGAGGTGAACCCGGACAGAGTTAGACTGAAGTCCTAGGTTGGAAAGGTGAAGCAGGTATTGTAGCACCACCTGGACCGAGCAGGAGAAGGGGTCCTCTTGCTGTTGAGAACACCAAGTAGAGAACCTACGCCACTTCAGAGCATAGGTCTTCCTAGTGGAATGCTTCTTGGAGGCCAACACCACCTCTTCAACCTCCCTTGATAGGAGCAAGGATTAGCCTTTCAGCAGCCAGGCCATCAAATTGAGGGATATGAGGTTGGGATGCAAGAGGGACCCCTGATCCTGAGTCAGAAGGTCGGGTTGCAGCCCCAGAGGAAGTGGAGTATCAACTGCCAACTGCAGAAGAAGAGGGAACCACGGCTGCCTGGGCCACCTGGGGGCTATCAGGATCACCGTGGCTCGGTCCTGCTGGATTTTGAATAGAGTCCGGGCCACCAGAGGTGTGGGAGGAAAGGCATACAGCAGGCTCTCTGATCAGGGGATCAGGAATGCATCTGGCACTGTTCTCAAGGGATGCGGTTGCCTGGAACAGAACCTGGGTAGTTGCCTGTTCAGCGGACTGGCAAAAAGATCCATGGTCGGAAGTCCCCATTTCAGAAAGATCTGTTGAACTACCAGAGGATCCAACTGCCACTCGTGAGGCTGCAGGAGTCTGCTTAGCCTGTACGCCAGGTAGTTTTCCTGGCCAGGGAGGTAGACCGCCCTGAGGGTCATGCCCTGATTGACAGCCCAGGAGCAGAGAGCTTGTGCTTCCAGGCACAGAAGTCTGGTTCTTGTGCCTCCCTGCTTGTTGACGTTGAACATAGCCACCTTGTTGTCCATCTGAATTAGGACAGACTGGTGAGACAGGATCTGAGAGAAAGTCCGTAAGGCTAGTCAAATGGCTCTCAATTCCAACAGGCTGATCTGCTGGGCGGCCTCCCACGGAGACCACAGGCCTTGGGTGCAGGCCCCCTGGCATTGTGCCCCCCAGCCCTGCAGGGAAGCATCGGTTGTCAGTACTTGAGTGTGTGGGGAGGCCTGAAAAGGAACACCCCTGACCAGATTTGGGAGATGCGTCCACCAGCATAAGGAGTCCACCAAAAGTTTGGACACCTTTATTCTGTCTGACAATTTCCATGTGGCCTGTAGCCACTGCGCCCTGAGGTACCACTGAGCCGGCCTCATGTGCAGCCAGGCATGTGGGGTGACATGCACCGTGGAAGCCATGTGACCTAAGAGCTGGAGGAAGTGTCTGGTCGAGACCAGAGAGTTCGCCCGAAACTGGCCGGCCAACTTTATCAGCCTGTGAGCTCTGTCCACAGGCAAATAGGCCTTTGCATGGATGGTATCCAATCTTGCTCCTATGAACTCCACGTCCTGTGAGGGGACTAAAGTGGACTTGGGGAAGTTTATCATGAACCCCAGGTGCTGAAGCAGGGATATGGTTCTGAAGGTGGCATGCCTGGCCTCTTGTGGAGACTGGCCCCTCATAAGCCAGTTGTCCAGGTAAGGGAACACAAAGATCCCCTGGTTCCTGAGGTAGGCCGCAACCACCGCCAGGCATTTTGTAAAAACCCTGGGGGCAGAGGTGAGGCCAAAAGGAAGCACTCTGTACTGGAAGTGTCTTCCTCCCACCACAAATCTGAGGAATTGTCTGTGACTTGCGTGGATGAGGATGTGAGTATAAGCATCCTTCAGGTCTAAGGAGCATAGCCAATCTCCCTGCTGGAGGTAGGGCAGTAAGATTCCAAGAGTAAGCATCTTGAACTTTTCCCTCTCCAGAAACTTGTTCAGATTTCTCAGGTCGAGGATGGGTCTGAGGCCTCCTGTTCCTTTTGGTACCAGGAAGCACCTCGCGTAGAAGCCTTGCCCTTCCAGGTGGTGAGGCACCGGTTCCACCGCCTGGTCCTTTAGTAGACCTTCCAACTCCTGAAGGAGTACGTTTCTGTGCAGAGGGGGTCTTGGAGGCTCCCCTGGAAAATAGGAGGGGGGTATCTGGGTGAAGTGGAGCAGATAGCCCCTTTTGACGATGCTTAACACCCAAGTATTCCCTGTGATGGCTGGCCACCTGTCTGCGTACAGGGTCAGCCGACCTCCTGTGCTCTGGAGAGGAGGAGAGGATATGCTGGCATAGTCAAAAACCCCCTCCCTGATGAGCAGGAGCCGAAGTAGGAGGCTTGGGAGCCTTCTGCCTACGGGGCCCATGACCCTGCCCCTTGGCCTGCTGGCCCTGTAGAGGCCTGGTAGTGAGGGTAGGTTTTGTAGGCAGCGGTCTTCCTCGGGTAAAATGTCTTTTACCCCGAGCCCTTCTTCTTCTGAGAAGGGGCAGAGGTTTTCCTGGACAGCCTTGTCCGGGTAAGAGTCTTGGTCTTGAGTTCTGCAGCCTTTTCGGCCATGGGCTTGCCAAAGAGGTTTTCACCTCGGCAAGGAACATCGACTAACTTGTCCTGTACCCATGGCTCGAGGTCTGAGGATTGTAGCCAGGCCTGGCGGCGTGCACCAATGCCGGCCCCTGCTACCCGGGTCGAAGCCTCAAATCCACCGTAGGCTGCTCGAGATATAAACTTCGAGCACTCTCGAATACCAGAAGACAAGGCCTTGAACCTCTGCAAAGGTTCCTCGGACAGACCAGCAGAGAACCCGGCAATCTCCTTTGCCAGGTCTCGAAGGTACATGCCCATGTACAGCTGGTAGGTCTGGACACGGCAAGCAAGCATAGAGCCCTGGAAGCACTTTCTACAGAGGGCATCCAGGTTCCGGGCTTCCCTGCCAGGAGGCACCGAGGAGTGCATCTTCTGACTCTTCAGGCGATGCATGGCCGATTCCACAACCATGGAGTGGTGCGGTAGCTGTGCCTTTTGAAACCCGGGGCTCTTGCGGACTCGATAGATGGAATCGAACCGCTTGCTTAGAACCGGCATTGAGGCCAGCGCCTCCCAGATGCGGAAGAGCAACCGCTCCAGCATCGGAGGAACCGGGACAGTAAAGGCCTCCTTGGGAGGAGAGTCATACTGCAGAGCCTCGAGCTCCTCGGCTCGAGGCTCCTCCTCGGGGTCCGCAGGGAATGCCAGTGCTTTGGCCATGTCCCTTACGAAATCCGAGAACCTGGTATCTTCCGGCGGGACCTTGTCCGAGGCTTGGATCCCGGTGAGTCCGAAGGGACGCACAGAGTCTGGAAGGTGTCAGGGGACTCCTCCTCCGTTTCCCACGCCGATTCCTCCGAGTGGGCGGGCACCGATGCCATCCGCCCCGACGCCGAGGGAACCGGCGTCGACGACCTCGGTCGAGGATTGACTCGAGTTCGCATGGTCTCGAGGATCGGCTCGGCCTCCAGGGTCGACTTGGACGTCGATGTCCCAGTGGTCGGGGCAGATGCGCCGGTGAGACCGGCGATCAGCACCTGCTGCTGCTCCATGAAGGCAGACAATCTGCTCTCCAAGGCTGTCAACCTGAGTCCAAGCTCAGGAGACCCAGCAGCCTCCAACTCGGGCCCGGACGGCATCGGGAAGACGTCAACTCCCCCGGAGGAGAGTCCACGAGGACTACAGTACTCACGTGACTCGGGGCCTCCAACTCTACACGAGGATGCTTTGCAGGCCTCTCCGACTCCGAAAACCCGGGACGGCGATCGGGGCTATGCGACCTGGCCCTCGAGGAGCCAAGAGTGTCCTCCGATGCCGCCCTCGCGGGTTTCTTCTTCCTTCGATGCTCCCTCGAGGGGGACTCCCTTTCAGAGGAGCCCCGACGGTGCTCGAGGTCAGACTCCCGAGACGTCGAGGCCTCTGACGAAGTCCGGACCCGTCCAGAGGCAGATTTGGAGAAGATCCTCTCACGCTGGTGCTGACGGCTCCGTAATGCCTTGGAAGACATTTTGCCACAGGGGCTACAGACCGTAGAATCATGGTCTGGCCCTAGACACCGGAGGCAGCAGTCGTGTGTGTTGGTGAGAGACATCAGTTTCTTGCACCAATCACACTTCTTAAAGCCACTGGCAGCCATCGGGGGAAAAAGGGCCCCTGCAAGATCAAAAAATTGGGCTGCCAGGGAAAAGAAAAAAGGCGCGAACGCAGTCTCTAAGGACAAAAACTGAAAAGAGAGATCCGGGCTCATCACCGGTGTACCGAGTCCAGGCGGGAAAGGAACCGACGTCGAACCGAAGAAAAACTCGACCCAACGCAGAAAAATCAACTTTTTTCATGGGTGACAAGGACAGGCGTCCATAGGACTCCGCGGAAAAAAAGAAGACTGAGCAAGATGGCATCTTTGGGCGGGAAGGGGACCGCACATGCGTGCCTGCATTCCCAAAGACTTTCTTTGAAAGCTGGGGAAATGCTCTGCATGGGGGCTCCGTCGACGCTGACGTCACCCATATGTGAGGACTGACTTCCTGCTTGGTCCTGGAGAAGGCTCCACAGCTTTCGGCGCGGGCACCAAGGATCTAGGACCTGGCACCAGCACTCTTGCGAGTGCGTCCTTGACGAGGACTATGGTTTCAAGGAACCTCGTACAGTCTCCGCCGGCTGGGAATCCTTTTTGAGCACCTTGGTAAGGCTCTTCTCAGAGCTGCTCCAGTTCGTCCGAGGGCTTTATCGGGTTTCTCCGGTGGAACCTCGATGGACTTTGAGGATTTATTCTTCTTTTTCTCGGGGTATGAGGTCTTCTCGGAGGAGCCGCTAAGTGGAACTCTGAGGACACTCGGGCCTCACGGGAAGTGCTGGGCTTGGAGCTCGGCGTTGGGAAGTCGGATCTTGGGAACAGTTTCTCCTGCAACTCTGACCTTTTTGGGGAAAAAACTGAGAACAGTGCTGGGACCGGCACCGACTCGAGACAGGAAGAGGAACTGGTATGCAAACTGGGAAAAGCTAACTTTTAAGGATATTAGCAAGGATTTTTTTCTTGGGAAACAGGACAGATGTCCATTGGGATCCGCGGAAAAAAAGGAGACTGAGCAAGATGGCACCCTTGGGTGGGAAGGGAACCACACATGCGTGGTAGCATGTCCCAAAGGCTTTCTTTGAAAGCTGGGGAAATGCTCCATGCAGACTCTGTCGGCGCTGATGTCACCCATATGTGAGGACTGACTTACTGCTTGTTCCTGGAGAATGGATAATAAATTAAAACCCTCTGCCCAATGTCCAGAGGTGGCCAAAAAAGCTAATGGAATCCTCAGAATTATAAAGAAAGGAATGGAGAATAAAATAAAGGATATTATAATGCCTCTATATCGCCCCATGATGTGACCATACCTTGAATATTCTGTGTAATTCCGGTTGCCATATCTTAAAAAAGATATAGCAGAATTAGAAAAGAGCTACCAAAATGATAAAGCTAACAGATTACCCCTAGAAGGAAAGGCTGTAAAGGTTAGGGCTCTTCAACTTGGAAAAAAATGATGACTGAGGGGAGATATAGCACAGTTACTTACCAGTAACAGGTGATCTCTGGGAACAGCAGGAATAAGTCTTCACATATGGGTACGTCGGTCCCGACGGAGCCTGCACGGGAATGCTCCCCAGCATCCAATCAGAAAGCTTTTGGGAGCATCCCTCGCGCCTGCGCACTGACTTCCCGCCCTTTCCACTGTCTCTCCTCAGTTGAGTTTCCTAGCTGAGACAAAGGGAGAGAACGAGGAAAGGAAGATAGATAGATCCAACTCCTAGGGGAGGTGGGTGGGTTGTGAAGAATTATTCCTGCTGTTCCCAGAGATCACCTGTTACAGGTAAGTAACTGTGCTATCTCCAGGAACAAGCAGGAATGAGTCTTCACATATGGGGACTCCCTAGCTAGAGATGCCAGGGGGAGATCCCATAAAATGCATGTTCCTGGATCAGGAGTGCATTTCCCACACAGGAATCCCCAGCATCCCATGAGGGAATGGAGGGTAGGAGTTGAGAATAGAAGAGCTGTAAGGAAAACAGCAAACCCAAGGACTACAGGAGAGGAGTCCATGGCATGTATGATAAGTACCATTAAAATTATTTAATGAACAGTTATAATATGGAGCTTACCTACTGGATTGTAGGAAGTAGAAAGCGTGATGAAGTCTACTGGATATGCAGTAGCGGAATCCTCAAGGTGACCTCACAGCAGTGAGGATGAAGGTCCAGACCTGGAATAGCAGGTGATCCAGGTGTCAACTGGGGTAGGATGAGAACGGCAGGTCTTCAATGGAAAGTTTTATGGGAAAAAGCTGAAAACTCTTTTAGGTACAGAGTCATTAACATTGAGGACTAAAAGAAGAAGACTGACCGATTTGGACAACTAGCCCAGTCTTGGAGGGAAGAAGGGGTATGGAAAAAAGCCCATATTCCCAAGGAGAACAATGTGTACTCAAAGCAATGAAGATGTACACTGTCTTTCCTAGCTGATGAGAGATAGGAAAGATATTGAAGCTTGAATCTTCAAGGATAGGGAGACCTAGAGCAAAGCGGAAGCTGTTATCACCACAGTAGTGGTTGTGTGCATAACAGTCCCCACATACTAAGGAACAGTATGGAAAAAGGAGCTCACTGTCTGTAACCTCTAAGAAAGGTACAAATTGCTATAGCATAGACAGTGAGGAGATAGTATGTAATACATATCGATTTATAGAAAGTCTCCCAACAGATATATATATATCTCCCTATATATATATATATATATATATATATGTACCTATATATATATGTATATCTAGATATGCAGAAATATGTATCAACATATATATATAGGTGGATATATATATATATATATATACATACATATAGGGGCATAAATTATGCACACACAGCTTACAGACATATGTATGTAGAGGCATATATAGAGATATTTACATACATGACAATAAGTCTGAAGATACACTAAACCCCCTAAGAACATTCACATGGGGAATGTGAAGGGGAAAGATTCATCCAATAACAAGAGGATGAAACCCACTTGACAGATATATAGAGAATCTATTTTCGTGGGCTAAGAGGATGCAGGAATGCAATCCAGGAAAATAACCAGGATGGTTGCGTGAAAAACAGAGGATAAGATCAGTCTGTAAAGAGCAAGTCGGGAGTCCTTTAGAACTCTGACATGGTAGATGGGTAGAAACGCATAGAGAAGATACCAGGGGGATCCACTGGAGGGACATAGGGGTATCATGCGTTACTAATAGCCCTGGATATTCACGCAGAAAAAGCTTATATTCTGAATTATAACAGGAGACAAGAGGGTGTGAAGAACCCTCAGAGTCATGGGAATGATTTATAAGCTTTTTTCTACTATATAGGATAGCCCTCAGAGACAAAGATCAATGCTCTGTAGCAAGGGCCCATAGTAGAAAGCTTCTCTGAAGGTTGCAGAGAGCATTGTGCAGGAGAATTATGAAATAAAACTGACTGAAGTCAGGCATGTTGCCACATCCTAGGAGAAGGAGATGGCTGGAAAGAAGATAATGTGAGAAGCCTAAAGTGAGTAGGAAAGTCCAAGATAGATGAGGATTAGCTTGGAATCACTACTGAGGCTGGTTCAAATACTGGAACTCCTGCATGCACACAAGCTGAAAGACAGCAAAGAGGATCTTTCTGTGCAAAACACAGAGAAACAGACAAAGGGATAGGAGATATTCCTGTCCGTGTCTGATGAGTTATCTTGAGAATGTATTCAAGAAAACTAAAAAGATCTACACTGGAATGAAAGGCTAGAGAAGCTTTTCAGTATGGTACCACTCAGACAGGGAAATCCTGGATGAGAGGGTAGAGAAAACAGGTAATTGGAGGGTGACTTAATCATATGGCGAGTCAGCTGAGGGAAAAAATGTTCATGTTGGGCCAGACACTATCATGAGATAGTTGTAACCTCCCTTCTTAATAGTTAGAGGAGGAGAATTCTGTAACCCATGAACAAGAATATCCTGACCGCTTAAAGAAAAAACAGGGAACAAACTTCTGTTAAGAAGAAGTTAACTGTAGATTGTAACCCTCAGAACCTATGGTTGCTGGGTATGTCGAGACTGGCTAGAGTTTGGAAACTTCAGACTAGGACGAGGTGTCCCTTGCTTGGGCACCTCTGGATGATGGGCAGGAGAAGAGTGAAACCTTCTTTTCTTAGGGAAAGAAGGCTTGGTAGGACATTTCCTACCTCCTGGGGAAGAAGGCGGCTTAGAATGGTCTCCAGAACCAGGGAAGTCAGTGGAGCAATGAGCAACCTGACGTAAAGCCCCCTTATTGAAGAGATTTTCTCCAGTACAAGGAGAATTAGTGTATGTTGTGCCCATCTGCTCAAGTCTGAAGCTTGGAGCCAGGCTCTATAACGTGCTCCAATTTATTTATTTATTTATTTATGTATATATTTCTATACCGCCCCTTCCAGCGATCAAGGGCGGTTTACAAGGAACATTTTAACAACTGTACACAGATGTATACATTTACATTGAACAATTAGATTTAACTATTTACAATGAACGGTTGAGTATAACTATTTACATTAAACAAAATGGCAATAGCAGAAGTTCTGCTAACAGACTCAAAAGAGTCTAGGGAAGCACGAGAAAGAAACCAAGAGATATTCCGGCTATGACTAAGAAGCAAGGAATAGTCAGCAGCCTTAGGCTCTGACAAAAAAGGAGTCAAAAGAGATAATTTCTTTGTGACCTCCTGGAGTGTTAGACTCATATAAAACATATAAGAAATAATTCTTGATGCCAGCATAGATGTTTGGAAGGTTTGACGTCCAAAGGCATCAAGTGCTCTAGAAGCACGACCTGGCGGATAAGAAGAATGCTTCTTCTTGCTTTTTACCTTCCTCATTGCTGATTCCACTACAATGGAATGATGGGGAAGTTGATTCTTTTGAAACCCTGGAGAGGGGGGCACCTGATACAGAACATTAGTTGCTGTAGAAGGTGAGGGAACCCTTAAAGGTGATTCCCATATTCTCAGAAGATCATCCTGCAAAGAATGATGTAAAGGAAGCATTATATTTCCCTTTTCTGCAGGAGAGCCGTGGTTAAGATTACAGCCAGGGATAGGAATAGCAAGAAAGGTTGCCATGTCAAGGAGAAACTTCTGAAAAGAAGGATCTCCAATGGGAACCATCCCTGGGAAGGCTAAGGTTGAAGATGCAGCCTGAGCACCAGAGGATGAACTGGTCTGGTGCAGAAAAAGAACCTTACTAGATGGATAATGATACTGGCAGTCATGATTTGAGGCAGTTAGTACTGCATCGTCTATGCCAGGTATCGATTCCAAACTAGGCATAGAAAGGATCGATGGCACCGATGTAACTGCAGGAATCGACATCGATACCGGTAATGGCATCGAGGCCGTCATCGGAGGCTGCTCAAGCAGTACCGAGGTAACCAGAGAGTCTTGGTGAGTATCCTCGGTACTGCGTATCCGGAAACGAAAAGGGTCGGTTCCAAGGCGCGTCGGTATCCAGTCATCTAGACTAGATATCGATTCCAGACTTGGCATTGAAGGGAGCGAGTCTATCGATGCATGTCTAGAGTGCACCGACGTCGGTGGTGGTACCGGCGATGCTGATACAGGGAAGTCACTCTGGGTCGAATCGATCGGTCCCAAAGGTACCGAGGACGCCAGATGACGATCCATGGTGAAGAGTGGAACACTCGACACCGGTGCCAATGCTGGGGTATCGGTACCGCACGAAGCGGATACCACCCCCGAGCATGGATTAGATACAGGAAAGTCAATCTGGAACGTATTGACCGGTCCCGAAGGTACCGAGGATGCCAGATGACGATCCCTGGTGAAGAGTGAAACACTCGACACCGGTGCTGATGCCGGGGTATTGGTACCGCTCGAAGCGGATACCACCACCAAGCATGGCTTAGAAACAGGAAAGTCAATCTGGAACGTATCGATCGGTCCCGAAGGTACCGAGGACGCCAGATGACGATCCCTGGTGAAGAGTGGAACACTCGACACCGGTGCCGATGCCGGGGTATCGGTACCGCTCGAAGCGGATACCACCCCCGAGCACGGCTCAGGTATGTTCTGTGAGGGGTGAGCCCCAGGAACAACCTGAAACCCCTGAAATGCTTTGGAGCCCGAAGACTCCCGCCGGGGTTTTAATGCCAATGGGGTCTTGAGGGCAAGGCCGGAGCTGTCATCATGCATGGCATGAGACCTACCACTCAAGGATTGGCAAGTCTCAACAGACTGTTTGTGGGTTACCTGATCCTTTAGAGAAGAAAAACCCGGTGCCCTCACTGCAGGAGGGAAAACGGTATCGAGGGAAACTCGAAAGAGGGAAGGTCTTCTCTCAGTATTGTAGCCTGATAGTTCAGGGGAAAAAGGGTCAGGACCCAAACAGGTTAGACACCAGTGATTGGAGTCTAAAAAGAAAACTGTGTTTCCACAGTGAAGGCACTTCTTAGGAGAAGAAGGCTCCATGATGGAGAGGCCTTGTAGGCCCAAAAAAGTTAAGACAGAAACAGAGGGAAAAATCTCTCTGAGTTTAAGAAAAAAGAAAAGAAAAAACCACCGGCGGTACCGGTGTCGGCGGGAAAAAGAGCCGCGACCACAAGAAAACAAGAAAAGAAGTATTTAAAGAAAAATGTTTCTGCGGTGACAGGAGGACGTCCTGCTGGCTCCGCGGAAAAATGAAAACTGAGGAGAGACAGTGGAAAGGGCGGGAAGTCAGTGCGCAGGCGCGAGGGATGCTCCCAAAAGCTTTCTGATTGGATGCTGGGGAGCATTCCCGTGCAGGCTCTGTCGGTACCGACGTACCCATATGTGAAGACTCATTCCTGCTTGTTCCTGGAGATGATAGAGGTCTATAAAATAATGAATGGAGTGAAATGGGTAAATGTAGATCGGTTTCTTACTCCTTCAAAAAGTAGAAAGACTAGTGGACATGCAATGAAGCTACAATGTAGCACATTTAAGACTAATTGGAGAAAATGATTTTTTCACTCTATGCGTAATCAAACTCTGGAATCTGTTACCTGAGAATGCAGTAAAAGCTATTAGTATAGTTGGGTTTAAAAGAGGCTTGAACAAGTTCCTGGAGAAAAGGTCCATAAACCATTATTAACTTCTTAATTGGGAAAGCAGAGTTAACCAGTCTTCCCATTGCCATTTAGCAAATGGGGAAGATGAGTTAACTTGCCTTCTCAATCGCCCGGGGAAACTGAATGCTGGAAAGTGAAGACTTACCTCTGCACCAATCGCAGATTAAGCACTGCTCCCCCAATCACCTCTGGCATCAGCGATCGCTCACTGAAGTTCCGACCAGACGCACAGTAGCCCTGGACCTGGACATTGGAATAGGCCTCTTTATCAGACACCACGGGTCCGAAGCAGCTCTGGTTTTGGTGAGAGGGTTTGCCGCTGTTTTCCATGACCCACGGTGACTGACAGAGAGGCCTATTCCAATGTCCATGACCGGGGCCACTGTGCATCCCGTCGTAATCAGACGCATAGTGGTAGATACAATTCTGATCCCGCGAGGCATGTCTAGTCCCCGCGGGATCAGAATCGCGTAAAGCCTGTATGTGCAGGCTGGGACCCGATTCCGATAGGCCTGCATGTACAGACTGCTGCCCGGCTAACTCAGTCAGGCTCCTGAATGGAGCCGCGACGCCATGGCGTCTGGTTGCCATGGCACCACGGCTCTATTCAGGAGCTGCAATCCCCGAATGCTGCCGACTTTGTTCTTTCCCCACAGCCCGACCTCTGATCTGGCCTCCAAAGGTCAGGGTCAGGCTAAGGGGAATCTCCTGCACTCCCTCCTACCTTCGCCGCTCCCCAGTCCTGCCATTCCCCGATGTCTAGGGGGACTTATTCCACTTCTGGGGTGGAATAAGTCCTCTGTCTAGTCTGCCGGCCCCTGACGTACAGGGCCGACATCAGAATCAGCCCTGTACATCCGGGACTGCTGACTGCCCACCCTAACTCTGCCTCCGCACTGCCCCTTTCCCGCCCCCATCTAGCCTCCCCATACAAACTCCTTGTTCATATGGAATGACTTGGTAGGGACAGGAAAGACTATCCAGAGAGGCTCAGGGGGATTGGTGATCAATCACTGATCCCCCTGCGCCTCTCTGGACAGTCTGTCAGTCACTGCGAGTCACGGAAAACAGCAGCAAACCCTCCCGTCAAAAACGGAACAGCTCAGCCATGACAGCTGAGCTGCTCCAGTTCTTGCGGGAAGGTTTGCTGCTGTTTTCCTGGACCTGCAGTGATTGTCAGACTTCAGTGAGCGATTGCCGATGCCAGAGGTGACTGGGGAAGCAGCGCTTGGTCAGCGATCACTGCCGGGGGCACCAACTCTGCAGTCGGCGAGTTCCCCAGGCAGCGGTTGGCTGGGCGCTATGGGTTTTCCCCCAGTTAAGGGGTTAAAGAGAAGCAGCATAGAATCTGTGTACCTTTTTGGGAACCTGACAAGTACTTGTGACTTGGATGGTCTGCTGTTGGAAACAGGATACTGGGCTTGATGGATCCTTGGTCTGACCCAGTATGGCATCTCTTATGCTCTTATGAGTAATGGATTTTATTTATTTATTTTATTTAACATGCTCTTATATACTGCCGCTTCCAGAGATCAAGGGTGGTTTACACTGAACTCAAAAAGCAAACTTTACAATGAACTTGCAAACTTATGTACAAAGAACTAGATACAATGTTATGGCAACTATATACAGTATTGCAGTGCCTCCCTAAATGCAATAGGGAGGAATGGACCAAGAAAGAAACCTGAGGGTTATAGTATCTGATGATCTCAAGATAGTGAGAAACTTTAATAAGGTGGCAGCCAAGGCTGGAAACATGCTAGGTTGCAAGGAGAGTCATAATTAGCAAATGAAAGGAGGTGATAATGCCCTTGTTGATGAAGTCTCATTTGGAATACTGTGTTCATTTTGGAGGTCCTATCTCAGTAAGGATATAGTGGCGGTCCAGAGAAAAAACAAAAATGGTGTGGCATCTGCCCTGATAAATGTATGGCTTGAGACAAGACCTACATTACTCTTAGAGGAGAGGAGAGATGGGGAGATATGATAAAGACTTTTCAGTTCTTGAAAGGTATTCATGCAAAAGAAAGGAAAGGAAGCTGTAGAACTAGAGGATAAGGTATAAAACTGCAAGGAAGTAGATTTGGGAGGAAGTAAGGAAATGTTTTTTCATGGAAAGGATGATGGATGCCTTGAATGTGCAGAAGTGGGAGAAACAAATAAGGTGAAGAATTTCATAATACATCCCACACTCCTGGACAGGCTGTCAGAGATTGGAATAAGTGACACCCCACTGTCCTAGTTTTGCTCCTAATTATCTGACAGAACAACAGAAGTGAAGATTAAGACCAGCAAATCAAGACCTTTCTCGTTACACCAAGGACTACCTCAAGGCTCAGCAGTATCTGCTTTACTTTTCAACATTTACATACAACCTGTGTGCAAAATCATATAGAATCACTGAATACATTACCACCTATACGCAGATGACCTAATGATATACTTATCAACTGACACCACGAATCGGACTTCTCTCCCATCTCCTCATGCATGATAGAAATAACAGAATGGCTGGCACAGGACAACTTAATAATCAACTACAACAAATCCGAAGCCCTTGTAATCACAACAAACACCACGTTCAACCCTCCAAATAATCTGCTAATCGGAAATCATCCAATTCCTATCAAGAATGAGGTGAGACATCTGGGTGTACTTCTAGACCAGAGACTCAATCTCCAACCTCACGTCAACAAAACCACCTCTAAAGTCTACTACAAGATGAAGATACTGCAGAACTTACGACCCATACTAGGAACCAAACCACTTTCGATCTGTCTGCCAGGCAATAATCACTCCGCTGCTGGATTACAGCAACATGATACTCCAGGGTCTACCCAAAAGTACAACACACACGCTGCAGCTGGCACAAAACACAGCTGCTAGGCTAATTACAGGAACAAAGAAGCATGATCATATCACCCGCGCTTTAGAAGAACTCCACTGGCTTCCCATCCACTCTAGAATAAAATATAAAGCCATAATGATGACCTTCAAGATAATAAATAACCGCTCAGCCGAATGTTTAAATGAAATAATCAAGATACACGATTGAGGAGGAAGATCCACCAGAACAACCTCTCAATTGCCGCCATACCGTCCACATCTTCACAAAGACTACTTCACAGGGTATTCAAATTTTATTCACTGTCACTATGGAACTTGCTCCCACACCACCTAAGAGCTAGTTCAGATATCGCTGACTTCAGAAAACATCTAAAGACCTACCTTTTCACTGAGCACTATGACAGCATATGAAGTACACAACAATAGTTCTTAAATCTCTGCAAACTGTCCCCTCCTTACGAGATGACGACTAAGCTAAGAACCAATCTACTGTAAATAGTTGAAACGTTATAGACAGTTAAATGTATACAGTTCTTTATACTGTTCCATTTCAATGTAAACCGCTGTGATAAAACTGAAAAGATGTATATAAAAAAAGTTAAATAAATAAATAAAAGTATGGGATAAACAGAGGATCCTTTAAAAACAAGGAGGAGGAAAGCAAGCATTGGTTTCTTCATTTGAAACAGCAGTGAAATGACTGTATGCATGCCTAAGTAGGTATGGGGGTAGTTGGCATAGAGCAGCAGTTCCAACCCACATGAAGGTTTCAGAGGTAGCCTGTTACACAGCGTGGCAATCATAGCCTTAACCACCTTACTGAATAGACTAAATAGTATTATTTGGTTTTTCTATGCCATCGTGTTACTAAGGGGCCTATTTACTAAACTGTGGTAAGGTTTTACACTTACCATGGGTTAACAGCCAAATGTAGTGCACAAAACGCCTACATTAACTACTGGGGAAATTCCCAACTTCTCCATGGACAAGCAGGATTGCGTCAGCCACACCTGGTGACGTCCTCCGGGGGGCGCCATAGTACGGAAGTGTTCTCTAGAGCTCAGAAAGATGAGACTTTCTGAGCCCACCCAGGTAGCCCACCTCACCGCTCCGCCCCCTAGCCACCATTCTTCCTTCCGCCTTGCCAGCAAGACGGACCCTGCTCTCCTCTGATCTAATTCCAATATAATTTTTTTATTTTTACTACCTGCAACCCAGCTGGACATCCGGAGAAAAAATGACCAAGCCTGGTTTTAAAAAATGCTGCCAATGCAAGAGAAAAATGAGTGTTACGGACACCCACGATATCTGCCTGCGTTGCCTAGGACCGGAGCACAAGCCTGAGGACTGTGTACACTGCGGGAGGATGTCCCCTCGAGCCATGAAAATACAGGACTACAATCTCCAGGATTTTCTGTCGCAAAAAGCAAGTACTTCTATAATTCTCCCCCTCATACCTGCTCCGGCTCCTGCTGCATCCCCACGGCAGGCCCCGGCCCTGGACGTGCCCGCTGCAGCCTCCGTCCTCTGCCGCGGTGTTGACTCCTTGCCTGAAGTAAATTCGCCGCCTCGCCTGCTCCCGACGGTAGAAGCAACGCCTGCCAGCTCCCAGTCTGCTACAGAGGCCCCAGGAAGCCATGTGGGCTCTGAAGATGGCGGCCGCCCTCGGTCCTCCCAGCCAGGGCCTCGGTCCTCTGGCCCCGCCCTCTCCAGATGCAGGCCCTCCAGTGTGCAGCCTTCATGAACGCCTGTTGGGCTGGAGGCTTGCTGGCGCCGATCCCCAAGCCCCGCCCACAAGCCTCTCTCTCGGACAGCGTCGTCAAGGAGCCATGACGACGCCTCCTCGTTGCTCGGCGCCGGATCTCCCCCACGCCGACAGAGCGCCTGCAGCGATGCCGGCTCCGGATGGAGATCTCGACGTAAGGGCAGCAAGAGGGACGACTCCAGCAGCAGCGGCAGCTCCTCGAGTCATCGGAGGCACAGACAGCACGGCAGACACAGGAGCAAGAGGCAACGCGATTCCAGCAGCAGCTGCAGCAGCAGTTCTCCCTGCTACCGGCATCGACGCTCCAAGCGCCAAGGAAGCAGCCACCACTCACGGCACCACGGCAGCCATAGGTCTCGGCGCCAGGAGCACAGGAGAAGCCCTTCTACCTCCTCCAGTCCACATCACAGCTACCGCAGTAAATCTGCATTTAGCTCCGCAGCCATTGTGAATCTGCTGTCTCAACTATTGCGACAGTCTTCATCAACTGTGCCCTCTTCGCCTGTGCCCCACCAGGAACCTCCCTCTGCAGACAATCACATCCGGGAGGCTGATCCACCCATCACTGATAACCGGGCATCCACCTCAGGTAACAGCCCCTCGGGTAATCCATCTCATGACAACACTGCGGAGGTGCACGATCCCGGGGTGGCGATTGTGGGGTCTGTGGCACACAAGCATGAACAGACTCTCCCGGATGAAAGGCGCTCCCCGGAGCCGGAGGAACCTCCCACTCCAGAGGATCTCTCCTACCCCAGATTCTTGGCCAAGCTTGCCTCTGCCTTGACCCTGCAAGGCCTGGACGACAAGCAGGAGCCGGTACCGGAGGTTCTGAAGTATCTTGCAACCCCGAAGCCCGCCTTCGCGCTGCCTATACATCAGGCGCTCAGGGACAATCACTTAAGGCTGTGGCAGACTTCAGCGTCCGGCCGCCCCTTTCCCAGGAGGCTCGAGACTAAATACCAAGTGCAACCAGTCCCAGGATTCTCATCTCCGCAACTGCCACACCAATCCATTGTGGTATCTTCAGCCCTTAAGCGCATTAAATCATCGCGCACACATGCCAACAGCCCGCCGGGTCGGGACCATAAGCTCCTGGATGATATTGGGAAGAAGGTTTTCCAAGGAGCCATCCTTAATGCGAAAATAGCGGCGCACCAGTTCCAGCAAGTACTCTTCCAGGACACATGCATGGCAAAATTCAAAACCGCTGTAGCATCCCTCCCGAAGGAATCCCAGACTCTGGCGTCCAGCGCGCTTGCCAACATGTCCGAGTGCAGCAAGTACCTGGCCAGCGCTACCTTTGACTCTTTCGACACAGCACTGAGAACCGCTGGCACGGCCATTTCAGCGAGACGATGGGCATGGCTGAGGGCCTCTGGCCTGCGCGAGGACACCCATGACAGGATCGCGGATGCACCCTGCTCCGGCGAGTCACTTTTCGGCAACAAAGTAAAGGATACTGTCAATGATATGAAGGAGCACTGTACCACGCTACAGACCCTGGCGGAGGACGGCTTTGAGCGCCACAGCGGCACCCAGAGAAACAAATTCCAGAGGAAACCTTACTACTCCTCCAACAAGAGGTACCCTTCAAATCACAAATGGCAGAACAACAGATACAAGAACAGCTCTTACCAGGGATCCGCTCACCAGCGAAACTCGCAGAGGGACCGCAAACAAAAGAAGACCAGCGCGCCCACCAACAAAGGTGGGCCCTCCTTTTGACGGCAGATCACAGGCAACCCACCGGATCGGGGGGCGCCTGACTTATTTTTTGCCAGCGAATATCCTCCGACTCCTGGGTTTTGCAGGTCATTCGAGAAGGCTACCGCATACGTTTTGTGGCTCCTCCCCACCAGAACACTCGTCCAGTCAGCGACACACCCCAACAGCTGCGCATCGCCATGGCCGCGGAACTACTACATCTGTTGCACTCTCGGGCCATAGAGGAAGTTCCCCCGCCTGAGAAGGACTCGGGGTTTTACTCCAGGTACTTTCTCATTGCCAAACGGACTGGCGGCTTCCGGCCCATACTAGATCTCTGCCGGCTCAACCTGTTCATCAGCAAAGAGAAATTCAGGATGTACTCCCTGAACGCCATCCTTCCCCTCATTCAGACCGGCGACTGGATGGCGTCACTGGATCTGCAGGATGCGTACACTCACATCCGCATTCACAAATCGCACAGGAAGTACCTCCGTTTCCAAGTGCTAGGCCAGCACTACCAGTACAGAGTACTACCTTTCGGACTGTCCCCTGCTCCGCGGGTCTTCACGAAGTGTGTAGCCGTGGCGGCAGCCCACCTCCGCAGACAGAACATAGCGGTTTTCCCATACCTGGACGACTGGCTCCTCACGGCCCCTTCAGCCCCAGAGCTACAGGTGGCCCTTCAGACAACCGTGGCACTGCTATCCTCCCTGGGGTTTGTCATCAACTTCAACAAATCACACCTCTCTCCGGCCCAGAGACTGGAGTTCATAGGGGCCGTGATCGACACCAAGGTGTCAAAGGCCTACCTCCCGGAACGCAGACTGTCCGCCATCACAATGCTGGCATGCAAGGCGTCCGAGGTGGCTACTTCCTCAGCGAGATCCATCCTGCGCCTCCTGGGACACATGTCGGCCGCCACTTCAGTCCTTCCCATGGCGAGGTTGCGGATGCGCCCGCTTCAATGGCACTTACGCACTCACTGGAACCAGCATTGTCAACCTCTTTCCACCATAATCAAGATGACTCCTCAGATCCAGTCCCAGCTTCGCTGGTGGACGATACCAGTCAACCTGTCGGTGGGCAAGGACATCCACCCCCGCGATCACCAGGTTGTTCTCACCACGGATGCATCAAACACTGGCTGGGGCGCTCATATGCGATCCCTAAGTACTCAGGGGGAGTGGTCCCAGCACGAGAGGCTTCTACACATCAACCTCCTCGAACTAAGGGCCATGAGATACGCTCTGAAAGCGTTTCTCCCACAATTATGCGGGAAATCGATCCTCATCCAGATGGACAATCAGGTGGCCATGTTCTATATCAACAAACAAGGGGGCACCGGCTCACGTTCCCTCTGCAAGGAGGCTACATTGATATGGACCCTGGCCTTGAGAAATGAATGCTACCTTCGGGCGTCCTATCTCCCAGGGGACCAGAATATCCTGGCAGACAAGCTGAGCAGACAACTCCAGTCCCACGAATGGACCCTGCACCCGGAGGTCTCAGACAATCTTTTTCGGCACTGGGGGTCGCCGAACATCGACCTTTTCGCCACAGAACGGAATGCCAAATGCCCCCTGTTCTGCTCCAGGCACCCATCAGCCAGGAGGCTGGCGGCGGATGCATTCGACGTGTTCTGGGGGGAGTGGTCTCTGGTGTATGCCTTTCCGCCAACGCCCCTAATCCCAGCGACACTGCAGCGGATTGCGCAGGACAAAGCCAACGCCATCCTGGTAGTCCCCCACTGGCCACGCCACATGTGGTTTGCCCTACTACTGCGCCTAGCGCATGGAGCCCCGGAGCGACTACCTCTCAGACCGGACCTGCTGACGCAGGACGAGGGCAGCATACGGCACCCCAACCTCGGAGCCCTGTCTCTCACTGCCTGGAGGTTGAGCGGCTAAGCCTTTCCAAACTCCAGCTACCCTCCGAAGTGCAGGACGTGGTGCTAGCGGCCAGGAGACCCTCCACCAGGAAGTCCTATGGCCTCAAATGGAGAAGATTCAGCACCTGGTGCGCAAACCAAGGCCTTGAGCCCACCACGTGCCCACTTCCCAATGTCCTGCAGTACCTCAAGTCCCTGTCTAACCCTGGCCTGCAAACGCAGTCCATCCGAGTACACCTCTTGGCGATAGCGGCCTTCCATTCACCACCAACAGGGGTCACGTCCATCGGGGCACTGCCCCTTACATCACGCTTCATGAAGGGCTTGTCGAATCTGAAACCTCCGATCAGACGACCTGTACCGTCTTGGGATCTCAACACGGTCCTGCAACGCCTGACACAGGAACCCTTTGAACCCCTCCAGTCAACCGACATGAAATTCGCCTCCTGGAAGACACTATTTCTTGTGGCCATCACATCTGCAAGGAGGATTAGCGAACTACATGCTCTAGTATCATATCCCCCCTACACGCAGCTGCACCAGAACTGTGCTTCCCTGCGGACCAATCCTAAGTTCGTGCCGAAAGTGTCTTCGGCCTTCCATGTTAACCAGTCCATAGAGCTTCCATCTTTTTTCCCGGAACCTCACTCTTCGGACGAGGAACGACGCCTGCATACTCTCAACTGTCTCAGGGCCCTCCGGATCTACCTGCAAAGGACGCAAACTATCCGGCAGGGCGAGCAACTCTTCATTTCCTTCGACCCGAACAGACCCGGAAGACCCGTCAACAAGAGGACACTGTCCCATTGGGTCTCCGCCTGTGTCTCCTATTGCCTTGATTCTTCAAGCGCCAGTGAGCACCCAAGAGTGGGCCCCCACCACCTCAGGACTCTGGCCACGTCAATTGCCAACCTCCGCGCAGTGCCACTGGCCGATGTCTGCAGAGCGGCCACCTGGTCCTCCCCACACACGTTCCAGAGACACTATTGCCTTGACATCTCCTCCCAGGAGGATTGTGCCCTAGGCGCGGCCGTCCTCTCCAAGGCCACGAGACACGATTGAGCACTGCTTCTGCCCAGCACGGGTAGCGACTAGCAGGAGCTAACTCCGACCACTTGGTCGTGTCACCTGTATGCAGTTGATCTAGCGCGCTGCTACATGGGGCAATTGACATTACTGTTGCACTGCTACACTGCCTCTAACTTGCTGTTTGCACTGTTGCACTGTTGTTGTTGTTGCACTGTTGACACTGTTATGCTGCTCGCACCTCGGTGCACCCACCTGTTACTGTAGCACGGTTGCACTTTCATCTGATCTTGAATAAACATACAGTTGTTGATCTTGTTGGACTAAGTGTCTAATTAACATATCCAGGTTCATACGCTAACTTGGGCCTCCTCCCCCCAGCATAGCAAGCTAGGGAGACACCAGGTGTGGCTGACGCAATCCTGCTTGTCCATGGAGAAAACGGGGTTACTTACCTGTAACTGGAGTTCTCCGTGGACAGCAGGATAAGTCAGCCACACAATCCCACCCGCCTCCTCTGGAGGAGGCCTTCCTGAAGGGACCGCTCCCTAGCCGGTGGACTAGCTTGGAACATACTGGTAGCTAGGGGGCGGAGCGGTGAGGTGGGCTACCTGGGTGGGCTCAGAAAGTCTCATCTTTCTGAGCTCTAGAGAGCACTTCCGTACTATGGCGCTGCCCGGAGGACGTCACCAGGTGTGGCTGACTTATCCTGCTGTCCACGGAGAACTCCAGTTACAGGTAAGTAACCCCGTTATTTTGCCAGTCAGTTAAAACAGTGAAAATCTCTTTACTACTTCTTTATTGAACGGCAGATAAAGCAATACAGTTAAGCTATACCTCTTGAAGTGGTGTTAAATGCTCTACATAAACTTTTAACATGTGCTAACTACCTCTGTTTTAACTTTAAGACACATTTCTTGCTGCTTCCCTGTTAGCTGTTTAACACAGGAATTACTATGCGCTGTCAAGGTGCCACAGTTAGTGTGCAGTAATTCCCACATTCAATAGCTAAAACAGTCTACTAAACAGGTCTCTAAATGTTTTATGATGTAAGATTGGTGGAATTTACAGTTATTTTTAGGGGGCTCTCTGTTCCTCTATAGTACCCCTATTAGCTTTCACCTCTGCTATTACATAGGGGGCATTTTATAAAGCATTGCTACATGTAAAGCAAATGCTAGTGCCATTTTATTGACTACACATCATGGAACTGCCAAGATAAATACTGTATTCATTTTGTATTTTTTTGGCACTGTGTTGGCTTATTTTTATGAAAATCCTTTTCCATGGAATCTATATCTGAGCATCAGATTTCTGATGACCCTTATATTTCAATTTAACTCGTTTAGCACCATTCAGTCCAAAGTGTTTTACAGGATGCGTGAGGATGCATAATCTTAATAAAATAGGCATAAAAAAGCACCTATATGGACTTTTCACATAGGAGCACTGTTATAAAATTAGGCCAGAGTAGTATACCTGGAGTTGGAATCCCGCAGGCGGTTTTGCTGGATTACAGATGTGGCTGGACTGATATTAGGAGTAGCACAAAGAGAGGTGCTCAAATCACATTGATCCAACAACTTAAGTAACTCCTCCTCTGTTGGGCCCCCTACATCTAGAAAGAGGAATATACATATTACAGACCATCTTGAATCGCTAGAATTTCATCTGAAGTAGAAGTGCAGAATTGGAACTTACCCTTTTCTTCGCTCTTGTTCACCATATCCATTGCAGTGGTGAGATCCCACATTTGAATGCTACCATTTGAATGCCCTGTGAAGAGGTAACGCCGTGGTCTGGAGCCCATCCTACTAGATCCTTCACACTCTCGCACAGTGAATGATGTAATAGTAGTGCAGTCCACAGCCTGGATCTCACAAATTCTATAAAATAAAGAAAGCCAAATATGGAAAACTGTTGCACATGCTGACTCAATAAGACATGCTAAACACAGAAACATAGAAAATAATTGCCTATCCAATCTTCCTATTCATACCAATTAAGCTACTTTACAATTCCTTCATCTTCCTTAGAGATCCTCTGTGCTTGTCTTATGCTTTCATGAATTCAGATACAGTCCCTTATCCCCACCATCTCTGATGGGAGGCCATTCTACAAATCCATCACCTTTTCTATAAAGAAACATTCCCTTAGATTAAACTTGAGTCTATCGTCTTTTACCTTCATCTTAAGCCCCCTTATTCCAGAGCTTTTTTTCAATTTCATTAAAGTTTTAGGACCCGGTATTCAAAGGAATTTACACGGTTTGCAGACCTGCAAACTGTGTAAATGCCACTAAGTGGGATATTCAGCGGTTAGAGCATCAGGGTGTTCTGTGGGCGGCACCTGGGAATAACCGGTCAGCAGCGATATTCAGCAGCTGCCTGCTTATCCCTCGGTGGTGAAAGTCAGGTGCAATGAAGGCTGTTCTAATGTTGCCATGGAAGTAAATCAGGCAGCGGTTGAATATTGCTGCTACCCGGATAGCTTCCTGCTTCGGCGGCTGACCAGATATGGACCCGGCATTGAATAACTAGGCTAAGTGTTCAGTGGTGACGGCTGAATATCGGGCCCTTAAATATTAACTTTGTGCTTGACTATTTTTGGTAGTATAATTTTTATTCTTCCCTTCTCTCTCTGTCTGTATTCAGCTTTTTAAATACACCTCTCTGTTCATTTGATATTTGTTTCTTCTTTCATTAACTTGTGGATATAAATATTTACATAAGAATCAGTGCAAATGTTTTCCTCAGAAAAGAGTATTTTGCTTTTTCTTGCATGCATATTTATTTCTACAGATCACTATTACTCACTGACCTCTGCCCAAGCAATTACTCTCCCATCCGAAACTAATAGTAGCCTAATGGTTAAGAACACTGTCTTGGGAAGCCAGAGACCAGGGTTTGATTCCCACTAGCACTCCTTGTGGCCTTGGGCAAGTCGCTTAACCCTCCATTGCCTCAAGAAAAATCCAGGTTATCAATGTCCCTGTTAAATGTACATTATCAGGTTTAAGTTTCAATGTAAACCGCTTTGATTGAAATGATAAAGCAGTATATAAAACCTGTTAAATAAATAAAATAAACAATCTTGCTGGCAAGACAGGGGATACAACTTATAAGGTCTCTATCCATTCACTTTTATATACAAACCAGTTGAAACTCAAAAAAGATCTGCAGGTAAATTTGTATCTCTGCTGCAATATTCCTCTCTCTTTGGTCAGATCATTTTCTATCAACACTGTTCACCATTTACCTCCCCTTCCCCTCCCCCTTTCCCCCACACTACTGATGCAGTAAGTGCATCCAGTTTCCCAGTTTCTTCATGCCCATGCCACCTTTGCAATCTCATGGCTTGCAATCATTCTCAAATGCAACTAGTCCTGTTCCTAGAGTCCCCTGACCCAACACATAGAAACAATATATATCTTCATGAACAAGCAGAAATGTAGTCTTCACATATGGGTAACTTCGGTATCAATGGAGCCCGTTCGGTAACGCTCCCCAACGTCCAATAAGAAAGCTTTTGGGAGCATCCCACTGCACCTGCGTAGCTGCCTTCCCGCCTTTCCAGCTCTCCCTCCTCAGTTCTTCCTTTTCCGCAGAGCAGACAAGAAGCAATTCCTGTCACTGCAGAAAATTTGTTTTTTTCTTATTTTTTGTAGTTGTGTCTGCCTTACCGTCAGTGCTGGTACCAACTCCGCCGGTGCTTTCTTTCTTTCTTTTCTTTAAAAAATAAAATAAAATCTCTTCAGTGAGGGAAGAAAACTTTCTTCCTTCAGGCACATTGATGCCATCTTAGGCTTAGGCCTCTCCATTTTGTCACAGACAAAATGGAAAAACAATCCAGTGGTTTTAAAAAGTGTTCCAAATGTGGCAGTACAATTTCAGCCACGGACACCTATGACTGGTGCCTAAAGTGTTTAAGACAAGATCATCAACCATCAGAATGTCCTCTCTGTAGGAAGATGACAAAGAGAGGCCTACAGAATTGAGCTGCAAAACTGGGCACCCTCTTTGCCTCCGATGCAGTATCTTTAGCATTGAAGTCATCGAGAGCTTCATCTTACTCCCAAGGATCTCAGCTATCGAAACCTAGGTCTTCATCGAAGACTGGCCGGCCCTCCAAGGGTAGATCTCCTTCTAAGCATCGAGATGCCTCGGGTGTTGCTCTGGAGGGGGACACACCAGCCAAACAACCCGGGCGAGAGGACCTTGCCTCCAAAGCCTTACTGGGGTCCCAGGATGCTCCCGAAGCCTCCACCTCCGGAGAGCTCCTGGTGCCATGCTCAGGGATCGTGGCCTGTAATTCCAGTACCGATACCCAAGCATCAACAACCTCCATGGATCAACGTATCCTGGTCATCGAGCGGAGTTTAGCAGCCTTACTAGTGGCCTCCGTACCAGTAAAGCCTTTACAGTCGATTCCTCAGACATTGGTACCAGCTACGGTATCGAAAAAGCCTGCATCAACTTTTTTGCCACTTATCATGCCGGCCCTCGAGCCTGTTTCCGGTGCCGGCACTGCAAGCTTCAGCTACTGGATGCAAATGGTATTGAGTACATGCAGAGCGCGAACACCCTGCTCGTTGATACTTTGAGTTGTCAGACGACGAATCGGCCGGTACCCGGGAAATGAGAACTCTCCCGGAAGACCCATCTCCGTCTCCACTACGTCGCATGTCCCCTCCGGAAGACATGTCTTTCCAAGACTTTATTCGCAATGTTGCTCGGGGTCTGTCCATAACAGTGACTTCAGAGAAAGAACCTAGGGCTGAGGAACTTGAAATCCTTCAATACCCTGCAGCCCCAAAAGAAGCTGCTACTCTCCCTATTCATCGCATACTTCATGACCTTAAGCTTCGTATGTGGGAGACACCCCTAACCATCTCTCCAAATACTCAACGACTCGATACAATGTTCTGAGTACCGGAGTGTCCCAGCTTTCAAAAGACGCAATTATCACACCATTCCATCGTGGTGGAATCAGCAATGCGTTGAATAAAAAGTACTAAGACACATTCCTCGAAACCACCAGGTAGAGAATCGAGAACCCTCGACGCTTTTGGTCGACATTGTTTTCAGGCCTCCATGTTATCAGTCAGAATCAGTTCCTACATACTCTATATGGGTATGTTCCTTAGGGAGGTGGCTAGAGATTTGGAGTTGATGGCTCCTGTTCTCCCAGATGATAAGAGAGCTGATTATCTCATCCTTGTAAAGCATGCCCAAAATGTTTCAAAGTGTGTTAACAGGGCAACTTTTGACTGTTTTGAATGTATCAACAGAACTTCAGCTATATGCATTGTGCACGCAGGATTGCTTGGCTCCAAGCATCTGATCTTGAACAATGGGTTCAAGATAAGCTGGGTAATATCCCTTGCACTGGTGAAAATATTTTTGGAAAGGATTGGCAGGACAAGGTTTCTCAGCTAGAATCTGAGAACACGACTCTTAATAGACTATCTAGATCTACTGCCAATCCAGCTAGAAAAAAAAAGACAGCGAAGGCGGCATTTTTCAAAAAGAAAAAGAAATACTACCCCCTTCTTACAACCCTGCAGTGCAGTGCCCAATCCATGCTCCCCAGAAGGGGCAGCAGCCACCGAAACAACATAGGAAGACTCAGACTCCTACGTCACAGCCACCTCAGCAGACCCAATCTCCTCAGGGTCCTTGACTCTTTTCTGGAGAACACAGCCATTCTGCCTCTGGAGATTCCAGATCCTGTCTGCATTTCCGGCAGACTTTGTCACTTTGCCCACAGGTGGCATTTTGTAAGATCAGAGCAGTGGACTCTCTCCATAATACGGGAGGGGTACAAACTTCATCTACGAAGTCTACTCCCCCAGACTCCTCCAAGAGAGTTCTGTTCTCAACCCCCTCTCATCGATCTGTTGTTGCAAGAGATCACCTCCCTTCTCTCACAGGGTGCAATAGAAGAGGTACCACTCTCCCAGCAGGGACTGGGCTTTTATTCTCCATACTTCCTCATTCCAAAGAAAACAGGAGGATACAGGCCCATTCTGGACCTCAGAGAAATGAACAAGTATCTACTATGGGAGAAATTCAAAATGATCTCCCTAGGTTCTCTTCTGCCCTATCTCCAGAGTCAGGACTGGCTCTGTTCTCTAGATCTAAAGGAGGCATATACTAACATACTTATTCACGCACAACACAGAAGATTCCTGCGCTTTCTGTTCCAAGGAAGACATTATCAATACAGTGTCCTGCCCGTCGGCCTCACCTCTGCCCCAAGAGTCTTTACAAAGTGCATGGCAGTAGTAGCCGCTTTCCTAAGGACTCTAGGGATATTTGTCTTCCCTTATCCCTCTCATGCACCATGCAGGTGCCTGCAACACTTGGGATTTGTAATAAATCTTCCAAAGTCCCAAAACGTTCCCTCTCAAACTCTACATAGGGGCTATCCTAGACACTCAACAATCAAAGTCTTTTCTGCCTCAAGAACTTTCTCACTGCTCGAGAAATGCTGCAATGTCTGGGTCATATGGCATCAACAGTACATGTTGTTCCAAATGTGAGTCTACATATGCGCACAGCTCAATGGACCCTGGCTTCCCCATGGTCTCAGGCTTCGGGTCGTCTGGGAGACAAAATAATTGTCTCCACACATCTAATTGCCGCTGTCCAGTGGTGGCAAACCCCAGAAAACCTTCCCGTAGGGTCACCTTTTCAGATGCCTCCACATCAATGTACCCCAACGACGGATGCGTCCAAATTGGGCTGGGGAGCTCATCTGGACAGGCTCTCCACTCAGGGTCTCATCAGGACTCACAACTCCACATAAATCTGCTTGAACTCAGAGTCATCCACAATGCTCTCAAGGTATTCCAGGACCATCTTCGCTTCCGGATAGTTCTATTCCAGACAGACAACCAAGTAGCCATGTTCAACTTCAACAAGCAGGGCGGAACAGGTTTCTTGGACCCTTTGCACCAAAGCCCTGCATCTGTGGTCTACTGCAATATAGCAACACGTTCACCTACTTGTGGTGTATCTTCCAGGCAAGCAGAATGTCTTAGCGGACAAACTGAGTCGAGTCCTGCTACCCCACGAGTGGTCTCTCCATGCAGACAAGGTCGTTCACATTTTTGAGATCTGGGGAACCCCAGATATAGCAGTTACTTACCTGTAACAGGTGATCTCTGGGAACAGCAGGAATAAGCCTTCACATATGGGTACGTCGGTACAGACGGAGCCTGCACGGGAATGCTCCCCAGCATCCAATCAGAAAGCTTTTGGGAGCATCCCTCGCACCTGCGCGCTGACTTCCCGCCCTTTCCACTTCTTCTCCTCAGTTGAGTTTCATAACTGAGACAAAGGAGAGAAAGAGGAAAGGAAGATAGATAGATAGATACAACTCCTAGGGGAGGTGGGTGGGTTGTGAAGACTTATTCCTGCTGTTCCCAGAGATCACCTGTTACAGGTAAGTAACTGTGCTATCTCCAGGAACAAGCAGGAATGAGTCTTCACATATGGGGACTCCCTAGCTAGAGATGCCAGGGGGAGATCCCATAAAATGCATGTTCCTGGATCAGGAGTGCATTTCCCACACAGGAATCTCCGGCATCCCATGAGGGAACGGAGGGTAGGAGTTGAGAATAGAAGAGCTGTAAGGAAAAAAGCAAATCCAAGGACTACAGGGGAGGAGTCCATGGCATGTATGATAAGTACCATTCAAATTATTTAATGAACAGTTATAATATGGAGCTTACCTACTGGATTGTAGGAAGTAGAAAGCGTGATGGAGTCTACTGGATATGCAGTAGCGGAATCCTCAAGGTGACCTCACAGCAGTGAGGGTGAAGGTCCAGACCTGGAATTAGCAGGTGATCCAGGTGTCAACTGGGGTAGGATTAGAACGGCAGGTCTTCAATGGAAAGTTTATGAGAAAAAGCTGAAAACTCTTTTCGGCACAGAGTCATAACATTGAGGACTAAAAGACGACTGACCGATTTGGACAACTAGTCCAGTCTTGGAGGGAAGAAGGGGTATGGAAAAAAGCCCATATTCCCAAGCAGAACAATGTGTACTCAAAACAATGAAGATGTACACTATCTTTCCTAGCTGATGAGAGATAGGAAAGATATTGAAGCTTGAATCTTCAAGGATAGGGAGACCTAGAGCAAGGCGGAAGCTGTTATCACCACAGTACTGGTTGTTAGTATAACAGTCCCCACATACTAAGGAACAGTATGAAAAAGGGAGCCCACTGTCTGTAACCTCTGAGAAAGGTACAATTGCTACAGCATAGACAGTGAGGAGATAGTATGTAATACATATCGATCTATAAAGGTCTCCCAACAGATACATATATATATATATATATATATATATATATATAGGGAGATATATATATACCTATATATAAATGTATATCTAGATATGCAGAATATGTATCAACATATATATATGTGGATATATATATACATATGGGGGCATAAATTATGCACACACAGCTTACAGACATATGTATGTAGAGGCATATATGGAGATATTTACATACATGATAATAAGTCTGAAGATCCACTAAGCCCCATAAGAACATTCACATGGGGAATGTGAAGGGGAAAAGATTCATCCAATAACAAGAGGGTGAAACCCACTTGACAGATATATAGAGAATCTATTTTTGTGGGCTAAGAGGATGCAGGAATGCAATCCAGTAAAATAACCAGGATGGTTGCGTGAAAACAGAGGATAATATCAGTCTGTAAAGAGCAAGCCGAGAGTCCTTTAGAACTCTGACATGGTAGATGGGTAGAAACGCATAGAGGAGATACCAGGAGGACCCACTGGAGGGACATAGGGGTATCATGCGTTACTAATAGCCTTGGATATTCACGCAGAAAAAGCTTATATTCTGAATTATAACAGGAGACAAGAGGGTGTGGAGAACCCTCACAGTCATGAGAATGATTTATAAGCTTTTTCTACTATATAGAATAGCCCTCAGAGACAAAGATCAATGCTCTGTAGCAAGGGCCCATAGTAGAAAGCTTCTCTGAAGATTGCAGAGAGCATTGTGCAGGAGAATTATGAGATGAAACTGACTGAAGTCAGGTGTGTTGCCACATCCTAGGAAAGGAGATGGCTAGAAAGAAGATAAGATGAGAAGCCTAAGTGAGTAGGATTATCCAAGATAGATGAGGACTAGCTTGGAATCACTACTGAGGATAGACAAAAATTGTGGAAAAGTACCAGTAGTTTAATCACTGGAACTCCTGCATGCACAGCAGCTGAAAAGACAGCAGAGAAATAGACAAAGGGAGAGGAGATATTCCTGTCCCTGCCTGATGAGTTATCTTGAGAATGTATTCAAGGAAACAAAGTCTACACTGGAATGAAAGCTAGAGAAGCTTTTCAGTATGATACCACTCAGTCAGAGGAAACCCTGGATGAGAGGGGGAGGGTGACTTACCCATAAGGCGAGTCAGCTGAAGGAAAAAATGTTCATGTTGGGACAGAAACTATCATGAGATAGTTGTAACCTCCCTTCTTGGTAGTAAGAAGAGGAGAATTCTGTAACCCATGGACAAGGATATCCTGACAGCTTAGCATACTGAAAAAGGAAAACCCCAGTGTAGAGCTTTAAGAAAAAACAGTGAACAAACTTCTGTTAAGAAGAGGTTAACTGTAGATTGTAACCTTCAGAACCTATGGTTGCTGGGTATGTCGAGACAGGCTAGAATTTGGAAACTTCAGACTAGGACGAGGTGTCCCTTTGCTTGGGCACCTCTGGATGATGGGCAGGAGAAGAGTGAAACCTTCTTTTCTTAGGGAAAGAAAGCTTGGTAGGACATTTCCTACCTCCTGGGGAAGAAGGCGGCTTAGAATGGTCTGCAGAACCAGGGAAGTCAGTGGAGCAATGAGCAACCTGACGTAAAGCCTCCTTATTGAAAAGCTCACTTGCGATACAGAGAAGCCTTCTTTGCCCGTGGAAAAGGCGGGAAAGACGGCCATTTTAAGGAGAATTACCCAGTGTATGTTGTGCCCATCTGCTCAAGTCAGAAGCTTGGAGCCAGGCTCTACGACGTGCTCCAATGGCAATAGCAGAGGATCTGCTAACAGACTCAAAAGAGTCTAGAGAAGCACGAGAAAGAAACCAAGAGATATTCCGGCTATGATTAAGAAGCAAGGAATAGTCAGCAGCCTTAGGCTCTGACAAAAAAGGAGTCAAAAGAGATAATTTCTTTGTGACCTCCTGGAGTGTTAGACTCATATAAATATATAAGAAATAATTCTTGATGCCAGCATAGATGTTTGGAAGGTTTGACGTCCAAAGGCATCAAGTGCTCTAGAAGCACGACCTGGCGGATAAGAAGAATGCTTCTTCTTGCTTTTTACCTTCCTCATTGCTGATTCCACTACAATGAAATGATGTGGAAGTTGATTCTTTTGAAACCCTGGAGAGGGGGGCACCTGATACAGAACATTAGTTGCTGTAGAAGGTGAGGGAACCCTTAAAGGTGATTCCCATATTCTCAGAAGAAGATCCTGCAAAGAATGATGTAAAGGAAGCATTATATTTCCCTTTTCTGCAGGACAGCCTTGGTTAAGATTACAGCCAGGGATAGGAATAGCAAGAAAGGTTGCCATGTCAAGGAGAAACTTCTGAAAAGAAGGATCTCCAATGGGAACCATCCCTGGGAAGGCTAAGGTTGAAGATGCAGCCTGAGCACTAGAAGATGTAGTGGTCTGGTGCAGAAAAAGAACTTTACTAGATGGATAATGATACTGGCAGTCACGATTTGAGGCAGTTAGTACTGCATCGTCTATGCCAGGTATCGATTCCAAACTAGGCATGGAAAGGATCGATGGTACCGATGTAACTACAGGAATCGACATCGATACCGATACCGGTAATGGCATTGAGGCAGTCATCGGAGGCTGCTCAAGCGGTACCGAGGTAACCAGAGAGTCTTGGTGAGTATCCTCGGTACTGCGTGTCTGGAAACGACAAGGGTCGGTTCCAAGGCGCGTCGGTACCCAGTCATCTAGACTAGATATTGATTCCAGACTCGGCATCGAAGGGAGCGAGTCTATCGATGCATGTCTAGAGTGCACCGACATCGGTGGTGGTACCGGCGATGCTGATACAGGGAAGTCACTCTGGGTCGTATCGATCGGTCCCAAAGGTACCGAGGACGCCAGATGACGATACCTGGTGAAAAGTGGAATACTCGACACCAGTGCCGATGCCAGGGTATCGGTACCGCTCGAAGCGGATACCACCCCCGAGCATGGCTTAGATACAGGAAAGTCAATCTGGAACGTATCGAACGGTCCCCGGAGGAACCGAGGATGCCAGAAGACGATCCCTGGTGTCGAGTGGAACACTCGACACCGGTGCCGGGGTATTGGTACCGCTCGAAGCGGGTACCACCACCGAACATGGCTTAGGAAAGTCAATCTGGAACGTATCGATCGGTCCCGAAGGTACCGAGGACGCCAGATGACGATCCCTGGTGAAGAGTGGAACACTCGACACCGGTGCCGGTGCCGGGGTATCGGTACCGCTCGAAGCGGATACCACCCCCGAGCACGGCTCAGGTATGTTCTGTGAGGGGTGAGCCCCAGGAACAACCTGAAACCCCTGAAATGCTTTGGAGCCCGAAGACTCCCGCCGGGGTTTTAATGCCAATGGGGTCTTGAAGGCAAGGCCGGAGCCTTCATCATGCGTGGCATGAGACCTACCACTCAAGGACTGGCAAGTCTTAACAGACTGTTTGTGGGTTACCTGATCCTGTAGAGAAGAAAAACCCCGTGCCCTCACTGCAGGAGGGAAAACGGTATCGAGGGAAACTCGAAAGAGGGAAGGTCTTCTCTCAGCATTGCAGCCTGATAGTTCAGGGGAAAAAGGGTCAGGACCCAAACAGGTTAGACACCAGAGATTGGAGTCTAAAAAGAAAACTGTGTTTCCACAGTGAAGGCACTTCTTAGGAGAAGAAGGCTCCATGATGGAGAGGCCTTGTAGGGCCATAAAGTTAACACAGAAAACAGAGGGAAAAATCTCTCTGAGTTTAAGAAAAAAGAAAGAAAAAACCACCGGCGGTACCGGTGTCGGCGGGAAAAACAGCCGCGACCACAAGAAAACAAGAAATGAAGTATTTAAAGAAAAAAGTTTCTGCGGTGACAGGAGGACGTCCTGCCGGCTCCGCGGAAAAATGAAAATTGAAGAGAAGAAGTGGAAAGGGCGGGAAGTCAGCGCGCAGGCACGAGGGATGCTCCCAAAAGCTTTCTGATTGGATGCTGGGGAGCATTCCCTTGCAGGCTCCGTCGGTACCGACGTACCCATAGTTGAATACTCATTCCTGCTTGTTCCTGGAGATAGACCTGTTCACGAGTCCTCAGAATGCCAAGCTTCCAGGAAGCCTGCACAGACAACCAGCAGGTAGATGCCTTTCATCTTCACTGGGGTCAAGGCTTCCTATAAGCCTTCCTTCCCATTCCTCTAATTCCCAAAACTCTTTTCATACTCCAGAGAGACAGGGACTACATGATTCTTATAGCCCCGCGTTGGCCATGACAACCGTGGTATCCTCTCCTTCTTCATCTGTCTCAAGCTCAGCCAGTAGATCTGGGGTCTGCTCCAGATCTCCTCATGCAGTCCCTACATCTTACAGCATGGCTGTTGAAGGCATAGCCTTCCAGGACATCAACCTCTCTCAACAGGTAAGAGATACCCTCTTAGATTCTAGGAAGCCTTCCACTACACGCTCCTACACCTTCAAGTGATGTATATTCTCTCTCTGGCGTTCTGAAAGGGATCTTAACCCCTTCTCACCTCTGGTGGATGCATTACTTGAATATCTTCTCCACCTGTCTTCTTCTGGACTCAGAACCAATTTGGTAAGAGTGCACCTAAGTGCAATTGCAGCCTCTCATATAGTATACCCCTGGATGGTCGGCCCAACTCTTCTCAGTCGCTTGTAGCACGCTTCATGATGGGTCTTCTATTGACTAAACCTCCTATTAAGCCAACTCAAGTGGCAGGGGATCTTGTATTAGGACAGCTTCTCAAGCCGCCCTTCGAACCTCTAGCTACCACTTCTCTGAAATTTCTCAACTGGAAGGTCACTTTCCTTATTGCCCTCACTTCAGTAAGACACATTAGTGAGCTCCAGGCTTTGGTGGCTGACTCTCCTTATACATGATTCCACTATGATAAGGTAGTCCTTAGGACTCATCCCCACTTTATGCCACAGGTGGTCTCACCCGTCCATTTAAACGAGTCGGTTTACCTCCCTGTATTTCTCCCTAGACCTCATTCCTCTAGGGAAGAAGCAACTCTTCACACTCTAGATTGCAAATGTGCTTTGGCTTTTTATCTCCAGAGAACTCGAGAGCACAGTAAAGCTTCCAGATTTTTCATCGCCTTTGACTCAAGTCACCTGGGATTGCCAGTATCCAAATGAACTCTATCCAGATGGATAGCGGATTGCATCTCCTTTGCTTACGAAAGTGCAGGTCTCTCTCTCTCGAGGGTCATGTCACTGCACATAATGTTTGGGCCATGGCTGCCTCTATGGCAAATCTACACTCTGTTGCAATTGATGAGATATGCAAAGCAGCAACCAGGTCTTTTGTCAACACCTTGCTGCTCACTATTGCTTGAACAAGGACTCTCACCGGGATGCCTTGTTTGGCCAAGCTGTTCTCCAGCATCTCTTTCAGACTTAGATCAACTCCAACCCTCCGTCCCGGGTTTCGATATCAGACATCTTTGGAGGATATATGACCTACTTACTTATGTCTGTGATCCACAGCTCAGTCTGAGGTCATCTCTCCGGCATCTTCGAGCTAGGGAGTCCCATATGTGAAGACTACATTCCTGCTTATTCCTGGAGATAGCGTAGTTACTCACCTGTAACAGGTGATCCCTCGGAACAGCAGGAATTTAGTCTTCACTTCCCCTAGGAGTTGTACTTTTCCTCTTCTCTCCTTTTATCTCAGCTACAAACTCAACTGAGGAGGGAGAGCTGGAAAGGCGGGAAGGCAGCTACTTAGGCGCAGTGGGATGTTCCCAAAAGCTTTCTTATTGGACGCTGGGGAGCGTTCCCGCGCGGGCTCCGTCGGTACCGATGTTACCCATATGTGAAGACTACATTCCTGCTGTTACAGGTAACTATGCTTTCTCTCTTTTTTTATTTTAAATTTACTTTATTGAACCATATAAATAACAGTGACAAACGTCTTCAATACACCCCCACCCTTCATACAAATCCTCTTCCCCATACAATTGCCTTGAATCATATTACACAGGCTAATCATAAATATCCTTGAACATTCCCTCCTGCAATTGTACCCCCTTCATCTCCCCCAGCTTCCCCACCACTGCTCCCCACCCCCTATGCCCCAACATATACCCTCTCCAAATCCCCCTAGCCCCTCCTGAATGCATTCAGAAGCAATGTAATATAATGCTATCTCCTGCAGTACAATACAGCACAGTTACTTACCTGTAACAGGTGATCTCTGGGAACAGCAGGAATAAGTCTTCACATATGGGTACGTCGGTACCGACGGAGTCTGCGCGGGAACGCTTCCCAGCGTCCAATCAAGAGTTTTTGGAAGCATCCCAGCATGCCTGCGTGCTGCCTTCCCGCCTTTCCCAACTGCCTCTCCTCAGTTACGTTTTAAAGCTGAGACAAAGAGAGAGAGAGAGGAAAGGAAAGATAGATAGAGATACAACTCCTGGGGAGGTGGGAGGGTTGTGAAGACTTATTCCTGCTGTTCCCAGAGATCACCTGTTACAGGTAAGTAACTGTGCTATCTCCAGGAACAAGCAGGAATGAGTCTTCACATATGGGGACTCCCAAGCTGAGATGCCTGGAGTCCCAGCATGTCACAGGTTGGAACATGCTATCTCCCAGAACACCAGGCATCCTGAGGATGAAGGGTAGGAGTTGAAGAAAGAAGGATGCTAGCATAGGACTGCAGAGAAGGAGTCCATGTGAGGATGATGATGGTCATCAATAATATTGCAAAGGATACTGCAATATGGACCTCCCCTGACAGGATTTCACAGAAGTATGGAGGTTCATGGATCTACTGGAAAACCTAGTAGAGGAACCTTGAAGAGGACCTCACTGTAAGTGGAAGTAATAATCCTGCAGGAAAACCAGTGGAGGTCAGAATCCTGAAAGGTAACAGGTAACCCCAGTAGGAAAACTGGGGTAGTCCTAAAACGGTGGGCCTTCAGCGGAAGGCTTTATGACAAAAAACCTAGCTCTTTTGGAGGCAGAGTGAGTCACTCTTAGGAGCAAAAAGAGAAAGGCTAACTGATTTGGACAAACAGGCACAGTCCTTGTGGGGAGAAAGGGTGTGGGAACTCCTTGTATCCCAAAAAGAGAGGACAAAGGTCTGAGGCGTTAAAGCCTGTGATTAACTGAAGATCCACAATGTCTCTCCTAACTGGGGTAAGCTAGGAGAGATATTGGGCACGGAGAGCTTCAGAGGTACCTAAACCGTTAGGTTATGGTATAAAAATTGTTGACTACCACAGGAGTGGTTGAGTGTGTAGAACCCCAAACCTGCTAGATAGCATAGGTATGGGTAAAGCCCCTCTGTCAGAATCATATAGCTATATGAGGATAGACAGTGAGATAGATAAGTATGTGGATACATATCTATCTATAATAAAATATCTCAACAGATACATATATATATATGTATATATATAGATAGACATATAAGAATATATCTATAGTGAGATATGGAAGGGCATAAAATACACACAAAAAATAAATATGGATATGTAGGCCTACATATGGACGTCTGCAATTAAACAGACAGAGATATGCCTACAGCACAGTGATCACATAGGATATGTGGAGAGGAAAGATTCATCTAATAACAAGGAGGTGGAACCCACTTGAGAAGACGTATAGAGAATCTATTCCTCCTGGTCATGATCTGCAAGAATGCTAGGTAGTGAAAAATAACCAGGACTGTTACGTGAAAAACAAAGGATAATATCAATGTGCAGCCAGCAAGTCCAGAGTCTTCCAGGACTCTAGCATGGTAAGTAGACAGAAGACGCCTAGAGATGAGATACCATGTTGACCTGCTTAAGGGGAAAGGTATCATGTGTTCTTACCATGAGGACGCGCATATCCCCGATTGGGAATACTATGGACTAAAGCAGGGAACTGGCAACTCCTTGAGCTTTCACGTAAGAGAAGGCCTATGTCCTTTATATCAAAAAAGGAGATAGTAAAAGAAGTGAGAACCTTCTAGTCATGAGAGACACACAGGAACTATCATTTGATAGTGGTTAGACCTCTTTCCCTAGCAGGAAAAAGAGGAGAAACCTGTGACCTATAGGCATGAATATCCTGACAGCTCATAGAAATATAGAAAAAATGGATATCTTTTGGAAAGAGATCCATGTGTAGGGGTTAGAATGAAGCGGTGGATTGTCTTCATTGAGAAGAAGCAACTGTAGATGCTAACCCCCAGAGTCACAAGCATCTGATGATGATTGATCAGAAACCCTGCAGATGCTGGGTTTGCTGAGCCTGGTGAGAGGTTGGATTCTTCAGACCAGGACGATGCCTCCCCTGTTGGGGAACATCTGTATGATGGGCAAGTGATGAATAAAACCTTCTTCTCCTGTGGGAAGAAAGTTTGGTAGGAGATTTCCTACCTAGTGGGACAGAAGGAGGTGTAGAACAACCCTTAGGAACAGGTAAATCAGTGGATAACTGAGTAACCTGACGTAAAGACTCCTTGTTGAAAAGATTTTCTCCAGTGCAAGGAGTATGTCCCAAACGTTGTTGTGCCCATTTGTCCAAGTCTGAAGCTTGGAGCCAGGCTCTACGTCGTGCCCCTATAGCAATAGCAGAAGTTCTGCTAACAGACTCAAAAGAGTCTAGGGAAGCACGAGAAAGAAACCAAGAAATATTCTGGATATGCTTAAGCAGTGAAGAATAGTCTTTACTCCTAGAATCTGGAAGGAAAGGAGTCAAAAGATGTAACTGCTTTGTGACCCTCCTCAAGAGAAAGACTCATATAAAAAATATATGAGAGAATTCTTGCAGAAAGCATAGATGTCTGGAAGGTTTGACGTCCAAAGGCATCTAGTGTCTTAGACTCACGACCTGGCGGATAAGAAGAGTGCTTTTTCTTACTCTTTACCCGCCTCATTGCTGATTCCACTACTATGGAATGATGAGGAAGTTGAGTCTTTTGAAACCCTGGAGAGGGGGGGCACCTGATATAAGAAATCAGTTGCCCTGGGAGGTGGGGGTACCCTTAAAGGTGTTTCCCACATTCCTAGAAGGAGATCCTGCAAGGAATGATGCAAAGGAATCATTATGTTGTCCTTTGCTTTTGTAGAAACAGAGCCTTGTGCAGGATTATGTCCTGGAATAGGAATGGCAAGGGATCTTGCTATATCCAGGAGGAAACTCTGAAAAGAGGGATCCCAAACAGGAATCTCCCTTGGGCAGGGTAGATCCAAAGAACTAGTCTGAGCATCCACAGAGTTATCCAAATATATAGGAATAGAAGATCCTGCAGAGTACAGTGTGGAATGCTTAAAAGATGGTTGCTGGTACTGGCTGTCAGGAGCAGCCACCATCCTTACCACATTGTCCATGCCAGGTATCGACTTCAAGCTTGGTATAGAATGGAGTGATCCTGTTGAAAAAAGCATGGCAGGAGTTGGCCACGATGCTACTGTGGGTACCGGTACCGATGTCGGAGTCGAACCCGACAAAGACATCAGAGCAGTCATCGGTGACAGTTCAATCGGTACCGAGGTAACCGAAAACTTCCGGCCGCTATCCTCGGTACCGAAGCACCGGTATCGATCGGTGTTGGTACCAAAATCTATTGGTACCCAGTCTTTTAGACTAGAGATCGATTCCAAACTCGGCATCGAGGGCAAAGAGCCTGATAAGCGAAGCATGGAAGGCACTGACCATGAAGGTAATGAGGACAACGGTACCGTGTCTGATACCAGTGAAGGAAGGGCAACCAGTGGCAACTCAATTGGCGTCGGGGGAACCGAGAGTTGCGGATCCGAATCATCGGAACCGAGCCTTCGGTACCATCGAGAGCCGGTACCAAGGCAAGTCGGTACCCAGTCCTCCAGACTGGAGATCGATTCCAGACTCGGCATCGAAGGAAGCGAGGCTATCGATGCACATCAGGAGGGTACCGACGTCGGTTGGAATATCGGTGTTGGTACCGATAATGGAAAGTCAATCTGGAGGGTATCCAGCGGTCCCAAAGGTACCGAGGACGCCAGATGACGATCCCTGGTGAGGAGTGTTTCATCCAACACCAGTGCCGATGCCGGGGTATCGGTACCGCTCGAAGCGGATGCCACCACCGTACACGGCTTAGGTATGTTCTGTGGGGGGGGGGGGGGGAACCCCAGGAAAAACCTGAAACCCCTTATAGGCTTTGGAGATCGAAGACTCCCGCCGGGGTTTTGAAGCCAGAGGGCCCTCGAGGGCAAGGCCGGAGCCGTCTACATGCTGCGCATGAGACCTACCGCTCGAGGACTGGCTAGTCTTAACAGACTGTTTGTGGGTTACCTGATCCTGTGTGGAAGAAGAAGGGGACGGTGTCCTGAAGTTGGAGGGCAACCGTGTATCGCGGGAGCCTCGATGTTGAAAACCTCTTCTTACCAAACTGTTGTCAGGACCCAAGCAGGTTAGACACCGACTTCGAGGGTCTAAAAATAAAGTTGTACCTCCACAGTCTGAACATTTCTTGGAGAAAGTGTCTGGCGGTTCCATGAAGGAAAAAGAAGAGGCCTAAAAGGCCTAAGAGACTGTGGGACACTATGAAGAAAAAATATCCGTGGAAAAGGAAAATTTTACAAGAAAAGAAAAGAAAACACCGGCGGTACCGGTGGCGTCGGGAAGACAGCCGCGACCACAAGAAAACGAAAAAATAAAAACAAGAATTTTCTGCAGTGACAGGAAGACGTCCTGCCGGCTCCGCGGAAAAATGAAAACTGAGGAGAGGCAGTTGGGAAAGGCGGGAAGGCAGCACGCAGGCGTGCTGGGATGCTTCCAAAAGCTCTTGATTGGACGCTGGGAAGCGTTCCGGCGCAGACTCCGTTGGTACCGACGTACCCATATATGAAAACCCACATATAAAACAGACGGTAAAAACCATATTCTACAAACTCAAAACCATACAACACCTAAGACCCCTTCTTGACACCCATGACTTTAGATCAGTTGTTAACACACTCATCACGCCACACTTCGACTATTGTAATAGTCTCTTAATTGGCCTACCACAAAAAAGTACATACCTACTTCAAAGAGCCCAGAACATCTGTGCCAAAGTAGTCACAAAAGCCCGCCTAGTAGACCATGTAACCCCAATAATGCTGGAACTGCATTGGCTCCCTATAAACAGCAGAATCAGATATAAAATCCTCCTAATCACATTCAAGCTCCTGAACAACATCGCCCCATCATATCTATCCATGCTATTACATGCCCCATCAGAATCAAGAACTCGCAGACTAAACGCAACACACTCACTTGAAATACCAAATTCATTCAAAAAAACTAAAAAATCCACCAGCACCAGAGCCTTCTCATTCACTGCCCCCATGCTCTGGAATAATCTCCCAATAAACCTTCGGATCATAAAAGACCTCACCCAATTTAGAAAGGAACTCAAGACATACCTTTTCTCCGAACACTATGAAATCCCATACCCCCAAGTCCAACCACACACCATCCCCAAACACTCAAACACAAAGCCCTAAAACCACACTCAACTACCCACACACATACACCCACCACATACTTCCACCACATACACCCCAAAATGCTCCCAAGAGATGAAAAAAGGAAATAAATTCCTCCACACACAAACATATGAAAGGTAGAAAACTCTGACTACCTATAAAAAGGTAGAAAAACTCTGATCAACACTATGATACAGAAACTTATTAATGTATATAAAATGTAAATAGTTTTGACAATTAATGCACAGTTATTTGTATAAAGTTACAATGTTATAAATCTCTGTTAATAACTATTATCTGTATAAAGTTAAAAGAATCTCTGTTCCATGTAATGTATACATTAGTATACAAATTTGTTTACTTGTTCCATGTAAACCGCCCCTGATCTCTGGAAGGGGCGGTATAGAAGAAATAGATAAATAAATAAATAAATAAATAAAATAAAACTCATTCCTGCTTGTTCCTGGAGATACTACACTACACCGATCGTGGAACATTGCCACCCCCTTCTTTAACCCAGATAACTTATATAAAAAAATGGGGGTGATGAATTCACAGGCAAAGCATTACTACAGAACTGGAACTAAATAGGGAAATAAATAGGTAAATAATTAGACAGTTGGCTATGGGCATTAGCAAGCCAAGCTAAATATCTAAAGGTTTGCAGATATAAGAAGTTATACAGAAAAACTGTTACATAGAAAACCGGGAAAAAAAGTGGAGTAGCCGCACAGTGGTTAGAGCAACTATCTAGTACCCAGAAGACCTTGGGCAAGTCACTTTACCCTCTATTGCCTTGGAAGAAAAGGTCTGGCAATCTAATCTACTTCTAATGATACATTGCCAAGAAAACCCAGAGGCAGCTGGGTCACCAGGAGTCAGCACTGACTTGGCGGCACTAAAAAAACAAAAGAAAACAGAGTATGCCTACAAATACCATAGGGCTCCCACCCACCCACAAATTTACTCACACTGTGACTTTTATAGGCTCCTATCTCACATGTTCAATACACAATCAAAATGCTTAACAGCCCCCCTTGTTGGGAGCGCACTTTTTTCCAAACAAGGGCCACTACCACATAGTACCCCAAGAACAGACCAATTCCTCCCTCATCTCACTCAACAAAACCTAATCAGATCTCAATTGCACCTGAGGGCCTCACCAGAGGGCCCTTTGGCATGGCCCTTAGGCGTGGAACTAAGGCGGCCAAGCTATATCGAAAAACACTCCAATCAATACAGAATTACCACTAGATCCACAAAAAGCCAACAAGTCTTTGAATTGTACGCACACAAGGGACTCCAGTAACTATCTTGCCTTTATATCTATTGACTGTATAGCTCTTTCTTGCCAAATGCTCACAGTTGTTCCATATCCAGTAACCAAACAATACTTCAAATGCTGTACCCAATACCTGTACACTGTTAAAATCTATAACCTAGGTAACAAAGCTAATCATTATCAGTGCAAATCTGTGTTAATTAATTGTAACAGCAAGTAACCTGTCTGTAACTGCAGCTCCTAGTCCCACATTCCCATCTCCTATAAATGCTGTATGACTACATATGGTACAAACTTTAATCACCCCCATCAGTGTAGCCTTGCTTTCCCCACTAACTAAATACCCTCTCTCACTAACTACTGATAGCATTACTATCCAGCAAGAACACATAAATAAAGCAACTTCACTCACAACATAAGATGAAATCGACTAATCCAGCCACACCAAGATCTCCATACAATCTAGTCCATCCTCACTTCAAAAAAAAAAAAAAAAAAAAAAAAAAGGAAGGGCTTCTAGCTACCCTACTCCTCTTCCTACTAGCTACCATTTTAATAAAGCCATCAGATGCTACATGCACAGGGAATAGCCTAATCCCAATCCTCTACAGACCCAGACAACAACTAGTATTCCAATCATGGTATCCCAACTATCAGAAGAGACAACATTGCCTTATACAGATACAAACAAATGAGACTACACAGGCACTCTCACAACCTAAACTACAAACCACAACAATCAAATTCTCCCTAATAAATGCACGCTTTATCCACAACAAAATACACACATATCAGACTACATCCAAGACAACAAAGTAGAAATCATGTGTATAACTGAATCATGGATGACCGACGCAGACAACGTACTCCTAAACCAACTCACTCCTGCAACCATGGACTTCCGCCTCTGCGTCGAGTTCTGGGACAGTGATGGAGGAACCCTCATCCTCTCCAACAAGCAATTAAACCTTAAGATCACAGACAGCCTGTCAATTCCCACACTAAACTCTATAACCCTAGAAAATAAAAACATAATGATAATTCTAATATATAGAGCTTCAGCCTCTGACCCTGATGACCTCTCTCATATAACTGAGCTTGCTACAAGATACTCTAACAAGGCAAAACAACCAATGATACTAGGAGATTTCAACTTGAACTCCTTAGCCTCTGCACAAGCTACATCATTCCTCAACGCCTTAAACTCCATGGACTTCACACAAATCATCAATACCCAAATACATGATAGCGGAAACACCCCTAACTTAGTGTTCATCCCTTCCAACCTCCCTTCTCACATCAACTACAATGTATCCCCAGTACCCTGGTCCGACCATCATATGATCACCTTCAATTTACCTATCAACCTGACTCAGCCAAGACAAAACTTCTCAAATAACTCACGATGCCTCAAAAAATTCAATAAAGACACCCTTCTCAAACAAATCCTTCCAATTCTAGACAACAAATATACAGATCTCCCAGCATTTATATCTAACTGGAATGACACTATCTCAACAGCTGCCTTTGCCTCACCTAAGAATAACACATCTCATAGAGACAATAAAGCCCCTTCGTACTCCTCCGATATAAGATGAGCAAAACTCATATTATGAAGACTGGAACGTAAATGGAGAAGAACTAAAGATCAGACAGATAGACAAAAGTACAGAGCAAAGCAACAAGAATAAAACAAACTGATCGTGGACCATAAAAGACAACACCATACAAACATCATAATGAAGTCACTTAACCATCCTAGAGAACCTTTTGCAATAGTCAAAGACCTAACTAGAACACCCCATAACAACAACGCAGACTTATTAACCCCTGAGACATGCAAGCTCAAATGCCTGCATACTTTTCATCAAACCTGCCTCCCCCTTCAGCATCGCCATCGTCAAAACTGGATACCTCAAAAAGAACGGGACAGCGTTCTACTCAATCTCCGAAGAATACTGCATCAACTTACTAAAAGCTCTCAATACAACATCATCACCTCGCGACCATAACACACCCTTATGCCCCACTGCCTTCTCCATTAGCATTTCAAAAGGTGCAAATCTGATGGGCCAAATCCTGGTGCACCTCCCTCTGCTTAAGAAAGCCCCACAATTGCATATAAGAAAACCTAACTGCCTCCTCCAACCTATACTCATCCCGCAGATCCTCAAAGACCTGCACTTCCCCACTCTCTCCCAACACCTGCCCAATCCAATCTAATCCTTTGCCTGCCCACATTTGAAACCTACCATATTCATTCTGTGGCAGGAAAGCCTCTAGACCCGGGGTCTCAAACACGCAGCCCGCGGGCCGCATGCGGCCTGCGAGAGCATTTTGTGCGGCCCACGACGCCACGCTCACCTGATGACTGTATTTTGAAATGCCGCGCCGGCAAGCTCGTCTTCTAGACTGAGAGTCTACAAAGTCCTCTTCTCACGAGTCTGCCCTCAACCAATAGGAGACAGGAAGGAGGAGGAGGGGGAGGGGGGGCAGAAGCAGTCTGAGCAGCCAGTGCAACGCCACGAGGCACCACGCGCCCTCATCCATTCCCTGCCCTGCTGCAGTTAGTCGGCCTGTGCTTGTTCCAGTGTGCACAGCTCTCCGCGGACAGGTAAGGAGAAAGCAGTCTGCCCTGCCCCCGGAATTCCCCGATGTTAGCCAGCCCTGCCTCCCTCAGTCCCTCTCCGCTTCGGCTTTCAGAGCCGCGAAGGGAGAGCTTCTCCCTCGCGACTCTGTTAAGCTTGCCGGGGCAGATGGGAAATTTCACATAAGCCCCAGCGGGCTTAACAGAGTCGCGAGGGAGGAACTCTCCCTTCGCTGTTCTAAGCCGAAGCGGAGAGGGACTGAGGCAGGGAAGGAAGCAGGCAGGGAGGGAGGGCTGGCTCTGCCGGGCAGGGGGGGCCCCGTGGGACATTCGATTTTGCCATGGCGGCATCAATTTTTTTTTTTTTTTAAGTTTTAATTTTTCGTGGGCAGATGGGGGGGGGGAGGTTAGGGCTGGTAATGTGCTGTGGGATGATGGGGGGGGTTTGGAATGGAAATTTGCTGTGGGATTATGGGGGGGTTAGGACTGTTAATGTGCTGTGGGATGATGGGGGGGTAGGGCTGGTAATGTGCTGTGGGATGATGGGGGGGGTTTAGGGCTGGTAATGTGCTGTGGGATGATGGGGGGGTTAGGGCTTGTAATGTGCTGTGGGATGATGGGGGGTAGGGCTGGTAATGTGCTGTGGGATGATGGGGGGGGTTAGGACTGGTAATGTGCTGTGGGCTGATGGGGGGGTTAGGACTGGTAATGTGCTGTGGGCTGATGGGGGGTTAGGACTGGATATGGGCTGAGTGGAAGGGGGGCTTGAACTGCAAATGGCTGATGGGGAGGGGGGCTTGGAATGGACATGGGCTGTGAAAGGAGGGAGCTAGGGTTGGAAATGGGCTGAGTGGGGGGGAGCTAGGGTTTGAAATGGGCTGATGGGGGGCTAGGACTGGAAATGGACTGATGCAGGGACTAGAAAGGAGCGGATGCTGGGTGGGGCTGGAACTAGAAGGGAGCTGATGTTGGGGGAGGATTAGAATGGGATGGAGCTGGGAAAGTGAAATGGAGAGGGGAAAAATATTTTGTGCGGGAGGGAAGACAAATCTACAATTGGCCAGGTATTGGGAGAGTAAGTGGGGATTGAGGATGGAGGGGTAATATTTGAGTGGATAAAATAGGAATGAGGAAAGAGCAAAAGGAGAAAGATTAGTATGTTAAAGCAGATGTAGAGAGAGAATGAAAAAAAAAAACTAGAAGAGAGAAGAAAGGACAAATGGACAGCAGACGATGGAGAGTTAGCAGAAGACACGAAAAAACCATAAGAAAGTGGCTGGAACAATTGCAACTGAAAAGAAATTCACAAAAGGTAGAAAAATATCTCTTTATTTTGAATTTATTAACTGGAATATGTCAGCTCTGGGAAATGTGCATCGTTAACGTCTGCGCTTTGTTAGTACAAGAGGAAATTAATTTATAGTTTTATTTCTACAGTGTTGTTGTACATTCCAAGTTTGGCTTTTGGGGTTCCCAATTTAATTATTGTCTTCCTGTTTCTAAATTGTGATTCCTTGATTGATGGTGTATGTTCTGCATGTGTAACTGAGCTGAGGTATTCTGTTTATGTAATTCCTATTTGACATTGCTACTTGTTCTCTTTTCCCAGTAGGTCATGTATTGTTGTTCTCTGAAATGTATTGATTTAATATTTGCAGTGTTGCCTTTTGATAGGTAGGGTCTGGTACTTTGTGAGTCCTGGTAGTGCTGTTATGATATGGCGGGTTTGCTATGGGTTCTAAATGTCCCCCACAATCTACTTGATTTCTACTTAAGTTTAAGCAGCATATGTTGTGCATCAACACTCCCAAATATTTAACACAAAATATTTTGTCGGATAACTCACCGTGAGCAGAAACCTTTCTACTCTCGGAGTGAGCCCTCCATTTTAATCAAATTTTATAAAATCGACCCATCACAGGTCAAGTCAACCCACCACAGGTCAAACACCAGGTGCTACAGCACTAACAAGCTGCCGCTCCTATACCAGTGAAGCAAGAGCTAAGTTCTTACAAAGACGTCCCAAACCGCTATCAGTGTCGTCCTTTATAACAAAACTGATACTCATCTAAACAGGACCAGGCCCAGCCAACAATCTTCACCGTTGTGGGGCCACAAAAGAACTTGAGATGTTCACTGCATCTTCTGTCAAGTTCTCAAGTTCTTTTGTGGCCCCACGACGGTGAAGATTGTTGGCTGGGACTGGTCCTGTTTAGATGAGTATCAGTTTTGTTATAAAGGACGACACTGATAGCGGTTTGGGACGTCTTTGTAAGAACTTAGCTCTTGCTTCACTGGTATAGGAGAGGCAGCTTGTTAGTGCTGTAGCACCTGGTGTTTGACCTGTGGTGGATCAACTTGACCTGTGATGGGTCAATTTTATAAAATTTGATTAAAATGGAGGGCTCACTCCGAGAGTAGAAAGGTTTCTGCTCACGGTGAGTTATCCGACAAAAAATTTTGTGTTAAATATTTGGGAGTGTTGATGCACAACATATGCTGCTTAAACTCAAGTAGAAATCAAGTAGATTGTAGGAGATATAGTTGGGTTGATTTCATTGGGTGTATTGATATTTAACTTAATGGGTTCTAAATGGGCAGTGTTTGTAGTAGTTCCTAATGTGCCTGGCAGTTGGCACTGGATTATAGTAATATAGAAATCTTTTAGTCTTTCTTTATCCATACACTCATTAAGAGGCATGTTTACTAAAAGTTAGTGTATGGTAACATTATGCAAATATTTATGCAAATGAGGCCCCCTGTCTTATGCGGCCCCCGGGTTACTTTACAAGTCCTCATTTGGCCCTCAAAGCAATTTGAGTTTGAGACCCCTGCTCTAGACCCACCATAAAAGCCAACCTGGAGTATACCTTCTCCCCCATCAACCTCCTCCATGCTCCCAGGGTAGACTGCAACATAGAGTTCCCACTTACCTCCCCCCCTACGCCATTCATAGCTCATCCACACCAAGTTTTCCAACTTAATACCCCCCCTTTCTCCTATTGCTCCAGGTCCACCCATTGCTTCCCTTCTCCCTTCCCTCTCCAGTCCAGCAAGACTCTAACCTGAGCCGCCTCATAATATGCTTGAAAACACAGAACCCCCAATCCCCCTGCTCTCCATTTCTGAAACAAAACTCTCCGAGTTACCCGCGGGGCTTTGCCTCCCCAGATAAATTCCATCACCATAGCCTGTGGCCTATGCAGATATGCTTTCAGGACCTCACAGGACAGGGATAAAAATACATATAACACTCTCGGTAGGATGCTCATATTAACCGCAGCAATTCTGCCCAACCAAGAAACATACAACCCCTTCCCCTCCTAGAGTTCCTCCTTATCGCCGTCAGGAGGGGCTGATAATTATGTTCAAATAGCTTTTCTAACTCAAAGCCCAAATTAACCTCCAGATACTGAAAACTCCCTCCCACCCATTTGAGAGAGAAGGAAGCCTGTAATCTCTCCCTCAAGTCTCCCAGAAGGTGCTACCCCATTACTTCTATTTTCCCCAACATTAATCCAGTAACTAGGAACTGCACTGTATCTCTTAATTTTCTCCATAAGCACTGGGAGAGATGTCAAGGGGTCTCTAATCATAAGAATAATATCATCAATAAATCTATTTTAAGCATTTCTTCCTCAATTTTAATACTCTCCCTCACCTACTATGGATATTCTCGGCCAAAGGTTCAATCTCCTATTCAAAAAGCAATGGTGAGAGTGGGCAACCCTGCCTAGTGCCTTTCTCTAACTCAAAGGCCTCACAATACCTCCCATTTATCCTAATTATAGCGACTGGCTCAGTATAGAGTGCCCTAATCCACCTGATATATCTTTTGCCTATCCCCATCTATTCTAGAACTTTAAACCTAAATCCCCCACTCTACTCTGGTGAAGGCCTTCTCAGCATTTTGGCTAGAAATAAGGTCCCTTCCTCCCCCATCTCTGTCCTCCCCAGCAAATTTAAGACCTTCCAAATGTTGTCACTGCCCTGTCTCTCCACCACAAACCCTGTCTAATAATTTTTTACCAGCCGAGGCATGTACTATGGCTGTCACTCCTCCCATTTCCTTATGCCGCAAGATCCGCATACAAGGCCACCTGATAGTATTGCCATTCAAATATGTTTAAGGACCTCATCCCTGCAGCAATCTGCTTCTTTATTTCAAAATCATGGATACAAATCACAATGTCTCTGGGCAGATTGAACTTTGGTGAAACCAGAGCTCTGTGCGCTCTGCCCAACTTGATATCCAACGGCTCGTCTCCTTTTCTACTATGCTGAGAACTTCTCTGCAGGTGGCTACTGCTACATTTTCTACAGTCCAGAAACTCCGGATCTTCAGGAATCCCACAAATACGGAGATTGTTCCTTCTGAAATTTTTTCAAGATCATCCATTTTCAACAACCACAATGCTTGTATTGGGGCAAGCAGTGTATTTCCCAGGTCCTCTTTACTAATGGTTTATGGACCTTTCCTCCAGGAACTTATCCAACCAGCAACAGTAACAGCTTTTACTACATCCTCCAGTAACGAATTACAGAGTTTGATTATGCGTTGAGTGAAAAAAATGTTTTCTCTTATTAGTCTTGAACGGGTTACCCTTTAGCTTCATTGCATGTTCCCTAGTCTTTCTAATTTTTGATGGTATAAACAATCTATGTTTACCCGTTCCACTCCATTCATTAATTTATAGACTTCTATCATATCTCCCCTCAGTCCTAACTTTTCCAGGCTGAAAAGTCCTAACTTTGTAGCCTCTCCTCATAGGGGTATTCTTCCATCCCCCCTTTACTATTTTGGTGGCTCTTCTCTGTACCTGTTCTAATTCCGCTATATCCTTTTTAAGATATGGTGACCAGAATTTCACACAATATTCAAGGTGCGGTCGCACCATGGAACGTTACAGAGGCATTATAATATCCTGTGCTCAATGACTCTGTGGCCTAACTCCACCAGCTCCTCCTTCACTTCTCCCACTATACTGCTCAGATTCATTCTCATTGCGGTTAATTTAGCCTTTAACTGCAAACCAGTTCCAGAACGCTCCCTTCGTGGTCTGCGCCACTGTCACACCATAGTACTAGATCGGTCCTCCGATCCCACCTCCTCCTCCTCCACATCCAAGTTTTGCAGCCCTGTGGCTGCCATTTTAGCATCCCCATGGCATTCACTCTTATGCCCTGTATAAGCATATTCTTTTAGATCTGCTGTCTTTCATTTGAATATCATCGCTGCTGCACTGCTACCTTCCCTCATCTCTGCAACTTATTAAGGGGTTGCCAACCCACTAGGGAGCCTTAAAATTGCACTTTTATGGGGTTTGACACTGGAGCTCTCACCCTAGACCACCATTTAATGAGATGTCACTTCCTCCACACAATGTCTCTCTCTTGCTCCATAGCTTTCATTGCCATTTCTTCTACTGCCCAACACTGTCTTCATTCCTTTGAACCAATGCCTGTTGCTCTGGTGCATCAACATCTTCATCTTGCTAGTACAGCGGCCACAGCCAACTGTTCTCCTACTTGTGTAGCCAGGCATAGCCTGAACATCACGGACCAAAGTGCAGTCTTCTTTCTTGTGGATCCTATATTGATCCCAACTCCGATCTCAGCACTTGCTTCTGTTGCTACTGGGACTTTCACTATTGCTATTGCTGTTGCAGTGGTTAAACATAAAAGATCACTGGAACAGCACTATAGCACAGGCAATGATGCAGTAACCAGACCCCTTCAGGGGGCACCCTCGCAATTCATGTAAACATAAATATGGAGCCAGATACCACATGCGCATAAATGTTTGCTGCAATTCTTCCTCAGCTGCAATCATCTACAGAACTGAGAGAAAGCTTAACTCCCTAGTATGGTCTGTAGTTTAGAAAGTGAAGTTGCTTACCTGTAATGGAGCTCTCCGTAGACAGCAGGGTATACAGCCACACTCTATAGGTGTCGTCCCCGAAGGCGTCTGTGTGCTGGACTCTCCCCTAGCTCTTTGGTTTTTTGTCTGTACCAGAACAATCTGTTTCTCCAAATGGTGCCAGAACACCTGCAAGGCATTCAGAACCGCTCAAAACTTGAGAACATTTATTTGATGGAGACCCTCCCCCATCGACCAGATGCCTGGGTTTGCAGGCCATTGCAATGGGCCCCCCAGCCCAGTCTGGGGCGTCCATGGCAAGGACCTCCTGATGCATTGGGGCCTGAAAGGGCATCCCTGCTGTGAGATGCAGTGGCTGCTGCCACAAAATGAGGGATTCGGAGAGAGGAGCGATTACATGGATCCTATATTCCAGGCACCCCATCGCCTGAGTCCGCTGGGTGTAGAGTCTCCACTGGGCCTGATGCATGTGGAGGTGAGTGTCGATCGTGACTTGCACTATTGAGGCCATGTGTTCCAGGAGACGCAGCAGGAGATGGGCAGAGGCTGTCGAGTGACTCTGCACTTCTGCGGCAAGGGCTGCCAGGAGCTGAGTCCTTTCCAGAGGAAGGAAGGCCCTAGCTTGGATGGTGTCCAGGATAGCCCCTATGAACTCCTGATGCTGTGTCGGCTGTAGATGAGACTTGGGGTAGCTGATGACAAAGCTCAAGTGCTCCAGAATCAGAATGATGCGGTGCGATGTCTGATGGACCTCAAAGGCGGAGCTGCCTTTGATGAGCCGGTTGTCTAGATAAGGGAAGTAAAACATTCCCTGCAGCTGGAGATAGGTGATGACCATGCCAGGCATTTTGTGAACACTCCTGAAGCGGAAGCCAAGCCAGAGTAGGACCCTGAACTGGTAAGGAGGCAAAGTAGAGGTATTGCCAGTGGCGAGGATGGATCAGGACGTGGGTATAAGCATCTTTTAGATCCAAGGAGCATAGCCAATCTGGTTTCCGTCCTGGTCATAGCACAGAAACTATCCTCCTTTCTTTTCTTAATGAAATACACCAGTCACATGATCGAGGTGACATCTCAGTGGCGGTTTCCCTTGATCTCTCTTCTTCCTTTAACCTTGTTGACCACACAACTCTTCTTGCATGGCTCTATGACTGGTCTTCATGGCACGGTTCTACATTGGTTTCGCTCTTTTCTCTCTCAGCAGTCCTTTTCTGTCTCTGTAGGCACCTCCTCTTCTTCCTCCTTACCTCCGCCTCGGGGCATTTTCTCCAAATGGGTTAATTTTGCAGATACCATGACAGTCATGAACCTCACTTCTAAGTCAGGGTATATGGAGTATGATCTCAGTCTCTCAAATTTACTGCTAATGCTCAGTGTAGTACTTGCATCATGCCAAAGAGAGCTTCCTTCTGGAATTCCTAAGATGTAACAGGTATAGGAAGTTTGTCAAGATGTGCTTGGAAATTCTTCTTTATAAAGCTTGCGGCTCCCAGTACAATGGGAAAGATTTCTGTATCCTTCTGCCACATTTTCTTTGCCTCTGACTATATTTTGTGGTACTTCAGGATCTTCTGTCTTTCCATGCGATTCACAGAATAATCACTTGGTACAAATACTTCTATTATTGATGCCGTTCAGGTGTTCTCTTTTACCACTATGTCAGGTTTCCTCACATCCAGTTTCTTATCTATCAGAATGGAAATGTCCCAGGTGATCAGCGCCTCTTCATTCTCTGTTATTCTCTTAGGATCATGATCCCAGTGCTTTTCAGGGACGGTGATTCTGTAGTGTTTACAGAGTTTCCAGTGATGGAGGCATGCTACTTTGTTGAGCCTTTCTGTATAGAAATTTTCCGTCATCAGAACTTCGCAGCCTGCTATAAAGTGAGTCACTGTTTCCAGTTCTTTCTTACAGAATTGACATATGTCTGTTTTGCCAATTTTTTCAATGCTTGCTGTAAATCATCTCACCTGTAATCCGCTTTCCTGGGCTGCAACTATCAATCTTTCATCCTTCAGTTTCAGTTCACCTCTCCTTAACCATTCATGTGTCTGTTCCTGATCGACAAAAGGTTCTTGGAGAAACGTTCTGTATTTTTCACTGTATTTGTGCATTTGCTACTTATTTTTCCTCACTTGCTGGATCCAATTCTTTGAAGAGCTTTTTCTCTTGTTTTGCAAATTCTGTTACTTCCTTTTCTATGCATGCCTGTGGATTTTCATTCATTCCTTCTAATTATCGGAACACTTGTCCAAGTTTGATGATAGAAACAGATAGAAAAGGTACAGAGAAGAGCCACCAAAATGGTAAAGGGGATGGAAGGATACCCCCCCCCCCCATGAAGAGAGGCTAAAAAGGTTAGGGCTCTTCAACTCGAAAAAGAGATGGCTGAGGGGAGATATGATAGAGGTCTATAAATTAATTAATGGAGTGGAACGGGTAAACGTAGATTGATTGTTTACACCATCAAAATATAGAAAGACTAGGGAACATGCAATGAAGCTACAGGATAACTTATTTAAGATTAATAAGATAAAATATTTTTTCATTCAATGTGTAATCAAACTCTGGAATTTGCTACTGGAGAATGTAGTAAAAGCTGTTAGTGAAGCCGGGTTTAAAAAAGTTTGGCCAAGTCCCTGGAGGAAAGGTCCATAAACCATTATTAAATTGGACCCAGAATATACACTGCTTGACCCAATACAAGCACTGTGGAACTTGTGTCTTTTGGGGAAACTGCTAGGTTCTTCTGACCTAGATTGGCTACTGTTGGAAATAGGATACTGGGCTTGATGGATCTTGATCTGACCCAGTATGGCATATCTTATGTTCTTATGATTCTGGACGTTTACCTTCATATTTCAGCACTTTGTGTGTATTTGGATCCGAGGATGCTGTCAGGTAGGCTTGGAGGCCTATGATAGTAGCTCTGTAGGTGTAATCAATCTCTATAAGTCTTAGCCCTACTTCAGCTCTAGGCATACACTAATTCTTGTAAATTACTTCATGGACATGGAGGAGTTTTCTTGTTTGCACATCTACTTTTCAAAATCTTTAAGAGGCCAGTACAGAATCCCAAAGCTGTATGAGATTACAGGAATTGCCAGCTGATTGATGGCTTGTATCTTATTCTGTGATTATAAAGCACTTTTCATTAACAATTTTAATCTTCTGTAATATTCTTTATTGATCTTCTCTATCAATAGTTTTTGCTTGAGTGTCATTTCTTCCTCTATTCCAGGATACTTATATGCAGCCCTCAGCATGGGAGATGTTTTCAGTTTTGCTCAATTTTCCTCTGAAAAAGGTTGCCTTAACACACTTATCAAGGCCAAAAGTCATCCTGATGTCATCAGAAATGCTTTTCACCACACTAAGTTGCTCTGCTAATTGTTGGTCACTGGAACTGTAGACTTCAGATCATCAATAAATACTAGATGGGACGTAGCTTCTGGGTTGTTACTTTCTTTAGGATTCAGGCTAAATCCATATCCCAGAGTCGATGAGAGCACTCAATGGATTAAGCCCCACACAAAACAGAAATGGCGATAGGGAATTTCCCTGAAATATTCCTTGCTGTATCTTAATGTTAGGAATGATGTACTGACCATCTTCATATCTCAAAAAAAGTGTGGTTTGCCACATTGCCAATATGAACTTAATGTACTCTTATCAAACCAGGATTTATTTTATACATTTCAAGGCAATGTATTACCCAAGAGTGTGGGACACTATCAAAAGCTTTCTTATAATCAATCCATGCTATACTGAGATTTCTGCCTTTCTTAGCACTGGGCATAATGGCCTTATTCAACACTGACTGGTCTTTGGTTCCATATGCTCCTCTCTTTTGCTCTACTGCCATGATGGTATTGAGACAATGTGATTGTATATTCTGTCTGCATCTATCACAGTGAACAGCTGTAGACTGTAGGTAAACAGGTTATTGTTCTATAATTTTTAGGAATGTTACTTGAGTCTCTCTTCGGAAGGATAAATGTTCTTCCTGTAATAAGCCATTGTGGTGTTAAGTCTAGCTGCTCCAACAATTGATTTTTGCAGTTCACCAAGTCTTGGTGGAGTGATGTTAACTGTTTGAACCAAAGGTTGGTTACTCCATCTGGGCCAGGGCTCTTCCAGTTTAGGGTTAATTTTAACCTGCTTTCTAGCTCACTCTTTGTTATTACAGGACATTCCATAGGTTTAATATGCATTTTTTCTAAATGCTTCTGTATGCTGGGTAACCATTCTGCTTCTTGATTTTGTTGTATAGGGTCCTCATATAGTTTTCTCCAGAAGGTTTCCGTTTCAGCTTTGGTTGGAGATGCTTTTTACCATATTAATGCTCTTTTCTAATTCCCTGTAAAATTGTTTTGGGTTCTCTCTAAATAGTTTATTATGATATCTTTCTTGCCTGTTTTCTTCATATCTTCAAAGTTTTTGTGCTTCTATTGCTATTTTCAATTTATTGTTGGAATATATACATTTCAGGTCTTCTTCTGTTAATGCAGCATGCTTCAGTTTGATGTCTTGGATCGTCCTTAATATCTTTAATGATCTTAATCCTTTTAGATGCCGGTCTATCAAGGATACCTCTGCATGCAATAATTGTATTTTTCCTTCAATGCACATTTTCCATGGAGGAACTGTTATTGTTCTCTTTTTCTTCTGGCCCTGCACTTTAGTTGGTGGTATTCTTACAGCAATAATTTTAGCTGCACAATATTGTATTCAATTAATTTGGGTGATAAGTATAAATGGTCCCTTTATACTGGATATGGCCTTGTTCATCTTAATTATCATATTTCTAGCCTTAGGTGTTAAATTTAACTTGGGTAAAATTTCCCTTGCTTGGAACCCAGAATATTCATCTCTTTCCATATGGACTAGGACTTCTATCTTGAATTCCTCTATCTCTGGGTCTTTCTCCGCCCTTTCTTCCTCCTTTGCTTCCTCCTCTTCAGTTAATTTTTGATCCTTCCAGCTCACTCTCCTGCAGTTCCAAATCTCTCAACTCCATCTCCCCCTCAACCTCTCTTTCCATTTCTGTGTCTTCCTTTCTTCTGGTACTCTTCACCTAGGTCCCCCTCCTCCCCGTATTTCCTTGTCAATGAAATCCTTTAGTTGCTTCAAGATGTTATTATTCAAATACTGCTTTACTTTGATCTTTGAAATGAAAGATCTTAAATTTGCATCTGTTGCTTTTGGCAGTTTTTCTAGTGGCAATTTTCCTCTTTCTTCCAGTTTTTAGCGGATTCTCTTTGTATACCCTCTGGATTTAAATATAGGGTTTGTAGCATAAAAATAGCAGTACATTATCTCCTTTTTTATCTACAGAATTCCACTTAACTGCAGTTAATTCTCTTAACCTTTTCATGAATATCTGTGGTTTATTTCCTGCCACAGTAGGTCCATGACCAGGCTCACCATGGCGTTTATCTGTGGCAGGGATGTTATCTACAACTACAGCACTTGCACTATCGCAACCACCATCGTTAGCCCTAGTGCATAAGCTAGGGGTGGGTGCCATTTTTATCCTGGGTGACATGCGGCCAGCATGTATTTTTTTTTCTTTGTTCCTACCATACTTCAACTGTAGTGTCATCTGGCAGAGATTTGGTATAGATGTTATTCAACATGTTATTCATCATGTGAAGGTACTCAGCAAGACTTGAGAAGGAAACTTTATTCTCTCCCCCAAGAGGCGCACATTAAAAACTGTTGCACACCCCTTTGACCCCCCTTGCACCTGTGGGGTTCCTCAAGGTTCCATTCTAGCACCCCTGTTGTTCAACATATTCTTCATTCCATTATCTCTTTTAGTTCAACAACATGGCATTTCCGCATATTACTATGCTGACAATATCATATAACTTCATCTCACATGTCCAAAATAGCGTAGTTACTCACCTGTAACAGGTGTTCTCCAGGAGCAGCAGGAATCAGTCCTCACATATGGGTGACGTCGGCGCCGACGGAGCCCTCGCGGAGCAATTTTCCCCAGCTTTCAAAGAAAGCCTTTGGGAATTGCAGCGCGCATGCGCGGTCTCCTTCCCGCCCAAGGGTGCCATCTTAGCCAGTCTGATGACATAGCTAAAAGACAGCATAAAAATTTGCAAAAAAACTTAAGCAGATGATTGCAACTCCAAGGGGAGGAGGGAGGGTTGTGAGGACTGATTCCTGCTGCTCCTGGAGAACACCTGTTACAGGTGAGTAACTACGCTTTCTCCAGGACCAAGCAGGAAGTCAGTCCTCACATATGGGACTCCCAAGCTTAAGGCTACCGGAGACCCTAAGCACAAAAATGAGCTCCCTCTAGCTCAGCGGCACAGAAGGAAGGAATCTTCACTGAATTATTACCCACCAGTAGCCCCCATCCGGGATGGAGGGTAGGAGTTGCTCAAACCTCGAAGAGATTTCGGAGGACTGCCTGTCCGAAAGCACTGTCCCTGCGGGACTCCCTCTCGAGACAGTAATGGACCGCAAAAGTCTGGCTCGAAGACCAAGTAGCAGCCCGGCAGATGTCTGCCAGCGGAACAGAGCGGAGGTAAGCCACTGACGTAGCCTTCGCCCGAACACAATGAGCCGTGACTCGACTTTCTAACGAGAGTCCGGCTGCCCCATAAGCCCAAGCGATACAGTCAGCAACCCAGATGGACAGAGTACGCTTGGAGACCGGGAGCCCCAATTTATTGGGGTCAAAAGACACAAAAAGCTGAGCAGCTTTACGGTGCTCCCGCGTACGGTCAAGGTAGAAGTTCAATGCCCTTCTACAGTCCAGGGTATGTAGGACCATTTCAGCTCGGCTGGAGTGTGGCCTGGGAAAGAAGGTCGGAAGTACCACCTCCTGATTGATGTGAAAAGGGGAGACCACTTTTGGAAGAAATTTTGGGTGAGTCCGTAGGACTACCCTATTTTTGTAGAACCGAGTGTAAGGGGGATCAGACACGAGGGCCTGCAATTCACTTACGCGTCTAGCGGAAGTGAGGGCTATCAGGAATAAAGTTTTCCAAGAAAGGAAACGGAGAGAACAGGTAGCCATAGGTTCAAAAGGCGGACAGGTGATCCGCTGTAAACCACATTCAGATCCCAGTCAGGAGCTGGCGGGCGCAGAGGTGGTTTAAGTAGAAGGAGACCTCGGAGAAACCTCGCTACGAGAGGGTCGCTGGAAAGAGGTCTGCCGTCCACCGGCACATGATGTGCTGAAAGAGCACTGAGGTGAACTTTGACGGAGTTGGACTTAAGTCCCAGATTAGAGAGGTGGAGCAAGTACTGCAAGATCACCGACACCGAGCAGGAGAAGGGATCCTGAGACTGCTGGGCACACCAAACGGAAAAGCGACGCCATTTAAGGGGGTAGCATTTGCGGGTAGAAGGTCGCCGAGAAGCTAGGACGACCTCTTCCACCTCTGCCGGCAGCAGAAGGGGAGCAAGGACTACCCTTTCAGCAGCCAGGCCATTAGATTGAGAGATCTGAGGTTGGGGTGTAGCAGGGACCCCTGATCCTGTGTTAGGAGATCCGGTTGAAAACCCCAGAGGGAACGGATCCTCTACCGCTAATTGCAGCAGGAGTGGAAACCACGGCTGTCTGGGCCAGCGAGGAGCCACCAGGATCATGGAAGCTTTGTCTCGGAGAACCTTGAAAAGAGTCCGAGAGACTAGCGGGATGGGAGGAAAAGCATACAGAAGGCTCTCCGACCATGAGAGTAGAAAAGCATCTGCCGCTACTCGAAGGGGATGCGGTTGACGAGAGCAGAAGCGAGGAAGTTGCTGGTTGAGAGGACTGGCAAAGAGATCCATCGTGGGGAGTCCCCACTTCAGAAAAAGTTTCTGAACTATCAAGGGATCCAGACGCCACTCGTGCGGCTGGAGTATCCTGCTGAGTTTGTCCGCCAGGCAATTTTCTTGGCCTGGGAGATAAACTGCCTTGAGAAGAATGCCGTGACTGACGGCCCAAGAGCAGAGCTTCTGAGCTTCTCGGCAGAGAAAGAAGGAGCCCGTGCCCCCCTGTTTGTTCACGTAGAACATGGCAACTTGATTGTCCGTCTGGACAAGGACGGACTGGTGAGAAGTCAGGTGGGAGAAAGCCTTGAGCGCCAGACGGATTGCTCTGAGCTCCAGGAAGTTGATCTGCTGAGCAGACTCCCACGCGGTCCAGAGACCTTGAGTACATGCCCCTTGGCAATGTGCTCCCCAACCCAGGAGGAAAGCATCGGTCGTCAGCACTTGAGCCAGCTGAGGTGACTGAAAAGGCATTCCGAGCACCAGGTTCGGCCGATGAAGCCACCACTGTAGAGAAGAGGCCAGCGGCCCGGAGATGCGCACTAAGTCGGCTAGTCCGCCGGTGGCTTGTTGCCACTGCTTGCGAAGGCACCATTGAGCAGGCCGCATATACAGGCGGGCATTGGGGGGTCACATGGACGGTGGAAGCCATATGGCCGAGTAGTCTCAGGAAGCGCCTGGCTGAGACCAGGGACTGGCTGCGAAAACGGCCGGCTAGGTCCATGAGCCGTTGAGCCCTGTCGAGAGGCAGGAAGGCTCGTGCCTGAGGAGTGTGCAGTCTTGCGCCGATGAACTCGAGATCCTGTGAGGGGAGCAAAGTGGACTTTGCGAAGTTTATGACAAAGCCCAAGTACTGCAGAAGAGTCACCGTGCGGTGTGTGGCATCGGTGACTTCCGGAGAGGACGATGCTCTGATGAGCCAGTCATCGAGATACGGAAAGACATAGAGGCCGTGAAGCCGGAGATAGGCCGCCACCACCGCGAGACATTTTGTGAAGACTCGCAGTGCGGAGGATAGGCCAAAGGGCAGTACTCTGTACTGGTAATGATTTCCTGCCACCACAAACCTTAGGTATTGGCGGTGGCTTGGGTGGATGAGGATGTGCGTGTAGGCATCCTTTAGATCCAAGGAGCATAGCCAATCTCCCTGCTGGAGGTAGGGCAGAAGGATTCCAAGGGTAAGCATCTTGAACTTTTCCCGCACGAGGAACTTGTTGAGGTTGCGCAAGTCCAGGATGGGTCTGAGGCCTCCTGTCCTTTTTGGTATTAGGAAATACCTGGAATAAAAGCCTTGACCTCTCAGGTGGTGGGGCACCGGTTCCACAGCCTGTTCCTGAAGAAGACTTGCTAACTCCCGAAGGAGTAAGTCCCTGTGCAGAGGGAGTCGTGGAGGCTCTCCCGGAAAATAGGAGGGAGGGACCTGGTGGAAGTGGAGAAGATAGCCTTCTCCTACGACTTGAAGCACCCAGGCATCTGAAGTGATGTTGGACCACCTGTGGGCGAAGTGAACCAGCCGGCCTCCGGTGCTGGGAGGAGCCAGCTGAGGGGGAGAGGCTATGCTGATGAAGTCAAAAACCCCCACCCTGCTGAGCAGGGGCTGGTGGTGCAGGCTTGGGGGCTTGCTGCCTACGGGACCCGTTACCCCGTCCCTTGGCCTGCTGGGGAGCTGCGGAGGCCTGATATTGAGGGTAGTGTTTATAGGCAGCTGCCTTTCTCGGGTAAAAGGACTTCTTTCCCGAGCCCTTCTTTTTCTGGGAAGGGGCGGAGGTCTTCCTAGAAAGCCTAGTCCTGGTGAGAGTCTCCGTCTCGATTTGTGCAGCCTTCTCAGCCATGGACTTGCCAAAGAGGTTCTCACCTCGGCAGGGGACATCGACCAACTTGTCCTGCACCCAGGGTTCAAGGTCAGACGACTGAAGCCAAGCCTGTCGGCGGGCACCGATGCCGGCTGCGGCCACTCGAGCCGATGCTTCAAAGCCATCATAGGCTGCTCGGGACATGAATTTGGAGCATTCCCGAATACCAGTTGTCAAGGCCAGGAACCTCCGCAAAGGTTCCTCGGACAGTCCAGCGGAGAATCCGGCTATCTCTTTAGCCAGGTCTCGGAGATACATGCCCATGTAGAGCTGGTAGGTCTGGACACGACAAGCAAGCATAGAGCCCTGGAAACACTTCTTACCAAGGCCATCCAGGTTACGGGCCTCCCTGCCAGGAGGCACCGAGGAGTGCATCTTTTGGCTCTTAAGCCTATGCATGGCCGATTCCACTACCATGGAATGGTGCGGCAGCTGTGCTTTTTGGAAGCCAGGACTCTTGCGGACTCGATAGATGGAATCGACCCGCTTGCTTAATACCGGCGACGAGGCCGGACTCTCCCACATGCGGAAGAGTAGTCGTTCCAGCATGGGAGGAACCGGTACAGTAAAGTGTTCCCTGGCGGGAGAGTCATACTGAAGGGCGTCGAGCTCTTCGGCTCGAGGCTCCTCCTCGGGATCCGCAGGGAAGGCCAAAGCCTTGGCCATATCCCTGACGAAGTCCGAGAACCGGGCATCCTCCGGAGGGGACTGCTTCCGAGGTTCGGACTCAGGTGAGTCCGAGGGGACACACCGAGTCCGAAACGAATCAGGTGACTCTTCCTCTTCAGACTCCCAGGCCAACTCCGAGGAGGAATCGGTGGGGTCGGCTCGGGCAGGCGGAGGCGTCGGCCGCCCCGACACCGAGGGAGTCGGCTTCGACGACCTCGGTCCCGAACGGGAGGCCGAGGGTGACCTCGACCGAGGATCGACTCGAGTTCGCATGGACTCGAGGATCGGCTCGGTCTCCGGGGTCGACTTAGACGTCGACGTCCCGGCGGTCGGGGCAGTGGCGCCAGCGAGGCTAGCGATCAGTGCCCGCTGCTGGTCCATGAAGGCAGATAGTCTGCTCTCCAAGGCCGTCAACCTGAGTCCGACCTCAGGTGACCCAGCAGCCCCCGACTCGGGCCCCGACAGCGTCGGGCCCGACGTCGGACCTCTCGGAGGCGAGTCCAGGAGGACTACAGGACTTACCCGAGCAGGCAACTCCGACTCCAGACGAGGTCGCTTCGGGAGGTGCTCCTTCTCCAAAGACCCGGGACGGCTATCGGGGCTATGCGACCTGGCCCTCGCGGAGCCAGGAGCGTCCACCGACGCCGCCCTCGTGGGTTTTACCTTCCGTCGATGGTCCCCGGAGGGAGAACCCCTGTCGGAGGAGCTTCGGCGATGATCAGAGCTGGAACCTCTGGACGCCGAGGCCTCCGACGAGGTCCGGGTACGGCCGGGGTCAGCGAAGATTCTTTCCCGCTGGTGCCGCCGACTCCTTAACGCTTTGGAGGACATTTTGCCACAGGCCCCACAGATCAGTTCTTCGTGATCCGGGCCCAGGCAGCGGAGGCAATTATCGTGTGTGTCAGTGAGTGACATATTTCTGTCACACTGGACACACCGCTTGAAACCACTGGGAGCAATCGGGGGAAAAAGGGCCCCTGCAAGGTCAAAGGACCGGGCTGCCAGCGAAAAACCGAAAAACGAAACTGACCAAAAATCAGAAAAACCGAAAAATAAGAGAAGGACTCGCAACGGCGTCGCGAGTCCGGGCAGGAAAAAGACCGGCGTCGAACCGAAGGAAAAAAGAGAAATAAATCACTAAAATCAACTTTTTCAGCGGGGACACGACGGGTACGTCTGTAGGGCTCCGCGGAAAAAAGAAGACTGGCTAAGATGGCACCCTTGGGCGGGAAGGAGACCGCGCATGCGCACTGCAATTCCCAAAGGCTTTCTTTGAAAGCTGGGGAAAAATTGCTCTGCGAGGGCTCCGTCGGCGCCGACGTCACCCATATGTGAGGACTGACTTCCTGCTTGGTCCTGGAGAACCCCTAATACCATCCCTCTAAATGCTTGCTTGTCCAGTATCCCATCTCGGTTATCTAATAATTTTCTCCATCTCAATCCTAAGAAATCTACAACGCTCTGGTTCTCTTTTAATAATACATCCCCTACTCTGGCCCCATCTATCTCTGACTGCGCTATCCCGTTAGTAGACTCTCTCCGATATCTTGGCATTACACTTGACTTGAACTTATCCTTCCATGCTCACATCGCCTCAGTAGTTTGTCATCGTTTTTTCTCTCCATCAGATTCGTAGTTTCCGCCCTTTTCTTCCCACTCCCTCCCTCCCTAAGTTACTTATCACTGTTGTCATTTCCAAGATAACTACTATAAGATTGTTTATCTTGGCCTTTTCCAACAGCATCTCCACCATCTACAATTAATCCAGAACACTGTTCGCATACTCGCACATGTCCTTCAGTTTGAACATATTTTCCCAATATTAATCCATTGCTATTGGCTTCCTGTAAAATTCCGTGCTCAATATAGAGAAATTAGACTTATCTGCTAATTGTTGTTCCTTGAGGAACTCCAGTCCAGTCCCGCACCTCTGGGAAGTGTACCTCTTCCAGCAGCTTGGAGGCTGGGCCTGTCATTTTTTTGATGACACTAGTGTACATATGCAGCTGGCACCGCTCACCAGCTCCAGTACCTATTGACAAAGCAGATTCAGAGGAGCAACAAATAAGTAGTTAAACATGCAACAAATGCTTCTATGTCTAAATAAATGAGTACCCCCTCCATCCCCTGGGAAGGATACCCTGTCCCCCACTCCAGGATAAAGAGGCCTACCTGTTGAGCGCATGAGCAACTCCAACCAGCAGGATGCGAGCAACCGACAGCTCTTCTGGTCCGCCCCTCCCCCAAACACTGATTACACACCCCTCCCCGGCTCTTCCTGGCCACTTCCTCTACCAAGGGAACCAGCTTCAGGACCAGGGTGTGCACAGATCACCAAAAGAAGCACTCAGGGAGGGTTCCAGGACTGGACTGGAGTTCCTCAAGGAACAACAATTAGCAGGTAAGTCTAATTTCTCTTTCCTTATCATCCCTCCAGTCCAGTCCCGCACCTCTGGGATGAATCAGAGCAGTTAAACTAACGGGAGGGACCCGCACAACCGGCCTGAAGCACTGCCGATCCGAAACGAGCATCCCCCGCTGCCTGGACATCCAGGCAAAAATGTTAGAGAAGTATGCCACCCTACAGATCTCCACCGGCAGAACTAAAGTATACTCTGCCCATGAGGCTGCCTGAGCCCTCATGGAATGCGTCTGCAACCCCGCCAGCACTCTTCTACCCTTCAAGATATATGCCGACGTGATTGCCTCACTGATCCATCTGGAAATGGAGGCTTAGCTGCCGCCTCACTTTTGCGAGACCTACCAAACAAAAGCAACAGACTGTCCGATCTCTGAAAAGACAATGCCCTTTTCACATACCTTTGCAGGACTCTCTTACCATCCAAGTGGCACAGCTGTGGAGTGGCACGGCCCATACCCGCTCTCGCCCACATCTGCGCTCGCCAGAGCTGGTAAGGAAATGACCTAATCCACATGAACTGCTGACACCACCTTGGCAAAAATGAAGGTACTGGGCACCGGACCACTTCCTCCTTGGAGAAGGAAAGAAATGGCTCCTGGCATGACAGGGTCCGAAGCTCCGAAATCATGCGTGCCGAGCAATTCGCCACCAGGAATGCCATTTTCAGAGCTAAATCCTGCAGGAAAGCTCGACTCAATGGCTCAACAGGTTCCCCAGACAGCACCAGATTGAGATTCCAAGGCGGTACCACTGCACTCTTTGGCAGATGGAGGTGGGTCACCACCCCTAGAAAGCTCAGCACGTCTGGGTGTGTACTCAAAGGCACCCCGTGGACTTTCCCGCAATAACCGGAAAATCGCCGCAACTTGCATCCTCAAGGAACTGGCAGCTAGACCCTTATCAAAACCGGATTGCAAGAATGCCAAGATGTCCAGGACGGAGGCAGTGGAAGGGCGTGGCTGCCTCTCTCCACACCATGATTCAAAGATGCGTCCTAAGCAGATGCACGACAGGTTCGTAGACCACCTCTGGGCCTGTAGCAAGGTTGCTATCCCTGAGCCTGATTATCCTTTCTTCTTCAACTTCGCTCTTTCACGAGCCATGCTGTAAGCGAGAATTGATCCACCTGGGGCATGTGAAGCGGTTCCTGCATCAAGAGGTCCTTACGAACCGGAAGCCACTACAGTCAGTCCGCCAGTATCCGAATCAGGTCAGCATACCACGGGCACCTAGGCCAGTCTGGTGCCACCAGAATCACAAATCCCCGGTGCGCCTCTAGCCATTGCACTAACCGGCCTATGAGTGTCCACGGGGAAAAACAGAGAAGACTCTCTTCGAGCCACTGCTGAATTAGAGCATCCAGGCCCTTGGACTTCTACTGAAAAACCGGCAGGTCTTGACCGACTTGAACATTGCCATTAGGTCCATGACCAGTGTGCCCCATTGGCGGACCACCTGCTCGAACACCTCCTGATTGAGCTGCCACTCTCCATGGTCCATCCGCACTCGGCTGAGGTAGTCTGCCATCACGCTGTCAACTCCTGCTACGTGCGCCGCTGATAATGCCTGGAGATGAATCGCTGCCCATCCGAACAGACCTTCGGCCTCCTCCTCCAGGGCTGCACTGCCCATGCCTCCTTGCCAGTTGATGTAAGCCATCGTGGCCACATTGTCTGAGAGGACTTGGACCACCTTCCCCTGCAACCATGGCTCAAAACTTTCTAGCGCCAAGGTCACCGCTCGCATCTCGAGCCTGTTGATCGACCATAGAGCCTCCTGCAGACTCTCATCCCTGAACAAAGCGTCCTTTGCAATGGGCTTTCCAACCTGACAGGCTGGTCATCTGAGGAACCCACACCAGGGACTCCTTCCACATGCAGCTACCAACTGAAGACTCTCCTGGCGCTCCGTGGGCAGGAGAGTTCTTGGGACAGGGGTTGACTCTGATGGGACCATCGACGGAGCAGAGCCCTCTACAGCAATTGCATATGCGCCCTTGCCCATGGGACTAGCTCGAGAGTGGCTGCCATAGTCCCCAGAACCTGCAGATAATGCCACGCTGATGGTCTTGCCCTCTTCAGGACCTGCTGTATCAACTGTCGTAGCTGCTGCGCCCGGCGAACCGTCAGGAAATTCCTGCCCACACAGGTATCAAAGCACGCTTTCAAATACTCTAGTTCCTGGGCCGGCCGTAACTGGCTCTTGGCCAGGTTGACCTCAACCAAGACTTTGAAGGGGAGTGTTGGGGATGCGTGTGTGTGTGCATCATGGGGAATGTCGGGGGACGTGTGCATGTATGTCATGGTGAGTGTGGGGATGCATGTGTGTGCATCATGGGGAGTGTCGGGGGACGTGTGCATATATGTCATGGTGAGTGTGGGGATGCATGTGTGCGTGTCATGGGGAGTGTCGTGGGATGTGTGTTTCATGGGGAGTGTTGGGAATGCATGTGTGTGTGAGTCATAGGGAGTGTCAGGGGATGCATGTGTGTGTGTTGAGGAGTGTCAGGGGATGCGTGCATGCATTCATGTGTGTCATGGAGTTTTGGGGGATGTGTGTGTGTGTGTGCGTGTCATGGAGAATGTCGGAGGATTTGTGTCATGTGCAGTGTTGGGAGACATTTGCATGTATGTCATGGCGAGTGTTGGGGAATGCGTGTGTGCATGTCATGGGGAGTGTCGGGGGATGCATGTGTGCATGTCATGGGGAGTGTCGGGGGATGCATGTGTGCATGTCATGGGGCGTGTCGGGGGATGCATGTGTGCATGTCATGGGGCATGTCGGGGGATGCATGTGTGCATGTCATGGGGAGTGTCGGGGGATGCATGTGTGCATGTCATGGGGAGTGTCGGGGGATATGTGTTTCATGGGGAGTGTCGGGGGATATATGTTTCATGGGGAGTGTTGGGGGATGCGTGTGTGTGCGTGTCATGGGGCGTGTCGTGGGATGTGTGTTTCATGGGGAGTGTTGGGAATGCATGTGTGTGTGTGTGTCATGGGGAGTGTCAGGGGATGCATGAGTGTGTGTTGAGGAGTGTCAGGGGATGCGTGCATGCATTCATGTGTGTCATGGAGTTTTGGGGGATATGTGCATGTGTGCGCGCGCGCATGTCATGGAGAATGTCGGAGGATGTGTGTCATGTGGAGTGTTGAGTGTGCGTGTGCATCATGGCATCATGGGGAGTGTTGAGGGACACGTGATTGTATGTCATGGCGAGTGTTGGGGATACATGTGTGCATGTCATGGGGAGTGTCGGGGGATGTGTGTTTCATGGGGAGTGTCGGGGATGAGTGTGTGTGTGTGTCATGGGGAGTATTGGGGATGTTTGTGTGTCATGGAAATGGTGGGGTGTGTGCGCGCACCATGGAGAGGGTTGGACTTGCATGCACATGAACGTATGTATGCACTATGGGGAGTGCTGGGGAGCATGCACATGTGGGAACCATGAATGTTTTCAAGAAATGCATGAAGTGGATGCATGTGTCATGGGGAGTGTTGGGGCTGTGTGTGTGTCATGGGGAGGTCAGAAGGTACCATGCATGCATGTGTATGTGTGCCATGGAGAGGTGTTGTAGGGATGCATGCATGTGTGTGTGTGACATGGGGAATGGGAGTGATAGGAGGTGAGTGTGTATGCATGTGTGTGTGTTATGGGGAGTGTTTATGGGTGTGTGCACATAAATGTGCATGTCATGGGAAGTATCAGATGTTGCATGTCAGTATGTGTGTTGTGGGGAATGTCGGGTAGTGTGTTTCGTGTGTCATGGGGAATATATAATCAGAGAATGCATTCTATGTATCCGTATCAAGGGGAGTGTTAGGGTGAGTGTGGGTGTGAACGCATGTACACATGTATGTGAGAGAGTGCGTGTGCGCCATGGAGAGTACTGAGGATAGGGCTGGCCCTAGAGTTTGTTTAAGGTGTTAGTGTCCTAAGCAGACCATAAGTCTTACTCTCTCCTTTGCAGTCAAAATCTATTGTTTATTTTTGAACACCCTACCTGCTGCCACCCTCCAGAGGTTGCTGCCCTAGGCGACCACCTAGTTTGCCTGGTGGTTGGACCGGCCTTGGTTGGGGGGTGCATGTGCCATGGGGAGTGATGGGTGGTGCATGCGTGTGTGTGCTCACCATGGTAAGTGTTGTGGAGTGCATGCATGTATGTGAGCCAAAGGGAGTGTTGAGGTGTGTATGTGTGTGTGTGTATTGGTATGTCTTTTTGCATCTGTATCTTGGCACTCTGTACATGTACATGCATTAGAGACTGTGTGTGGTGGGGGTGTCAGTGTGTATGTGTGTGTGTTTGTGTATGTGTGTGAGGGGGTGGATGGGTGTGTGTGTGTGTGTGTGTGAGGGGGTGGATGGGTGTGTGTGTGTGTGTGTGTGTGTGTATGGGTAGGAGGGGATGAGTGTGTGTGTGTGTTTCAGAGTGTGTGTCAAGGAGTGGCTGTGTGTTTATCCATTTTCCTTTGTCCTGTTCCTACTCCTTGTCCCTAAGAATATAAGATATGCCATATTGGGTCAGACCAAGGTCCATTAAGCCCAGTGTCCTGTTTCAAATCCAGGTCACAAGTACCTGTCAGGTTCCCAAAAAGGTACATAGATTCCATATTGTTTATTCAGAGGTAAGGAGTAAATTTTCCTGGTCCTCTTTATGGACTTTTCCTCCAGGAACCTTTTCAAACATTTTTTAAACCCAACTACACTTACAGCTTTTATTAGCTCTTCCGGTAATAAATTCCAGTTTGATTACACGTTGAGTGAAAAAAATATTTTCTCCTATTAGTCTTAAATGGGCTACATTGTAGCTTCATTTTGTGTCCTCTAAGCCTTTCTTCTAGAGGACACACAATGAAGCTACACACATTTGCACTATTTCTCCCCTTTCTTGTCCTTTACTGTTCTCTCCTGCACCCTCCATTCACCTATTCACTCCCCTCCCCTGCTACCCAACTTTGCACTCTTTTAGATCTTTCCTCCGTTCCCTTCTCCCTTAATACACTTGCTGTCTCTTCTCCTTTTCTCCTGTAACTCTGCCACTTCACTTATGGTCCATCCTTCTTCTTCTATCCTATTCTAGCACAGCCCAAACACCAGGCAACCACCTAGGCTGCAAACCTCTGGAGGGCAGCAAAGAGTGGGGCATTCAAAGCTAAACAATAGATTTTGATTGCCAAGGGGAGTGTAAGACTTAAGGTTTGCCTAGGGTGCCAACACCTTGAACCAACTCTGGGGCCGGTCCTGCATGGCCCCTTTTATTTTATTTTTTATTTTTATTTTATTTGCAGGCTTGATATACCGCCCAAAACTGAAGTATCAGGGCGGTGTACAATAAAAAAAAAAAGCAGGCTGCTAGGAAATTAAAGGAGGAAAGGAACGCCATTCGTTTGACAAGAAAGTAGTGGAGAGATGCAGATAGAAAGATAGAACAGGACAGAACAGCAAGGCTAAAAGGCTAGGCAATGAGGGGGGATGGGGGGGTGAGGTATGGTATCGGGACTGTCGCAGCTGTCATGGGTGTGCCGGGAGATCGAAAGCCTGGGAGAAAAGATGGAGTTTGAGGAGAGCTTTGAAGCACGGGAATGAAGACTCAGTACGGAGCGAGTGAGGAAGGGAGTTCCAGAGAGCGGGACCTAGGAAAAAGAATGCGGAATGACGAGTGAGTTTGAGATGGGCCTGAGACGGGGAAGGAAGAAAAAGGCGGTTGCTATGGGAAGAACGGCGGAGACGGGGGACGGGCTGGTGATAGATAAGATCAGATAGATATTGGGGGACACCTGTGTGAAGGACTCTGTGAGTGGTGATGAGATACTTATAGATGAACCTGAATTTAATGGGGAGCCAGTGAAGAGCGAGAAGACAAGGAGTGATATGATCAAAAGGGGAGGAGAAAGTAATTAAACGGGCGGCAGTGTTTTGAATGAGCTGAAGACGACGAAGTTGGTAAGATGGAAGGCCAGCAAAGATCGAGTTACAATAATCCAAACAAGAGGTCACCAGGGAGAGAACTAGAGTGGTGAGGGAGTTTGCAGAGAGGTAGGGCCGGAGAGATCTGATACGATGGAGATGGAAGAGACAACTACGAACAAGGGAGGAGATATGAGGGTGGAAGGACAGGGAAGAGTCAAGGGTAACACCAAGGTAGCGAAGAGAGGGAACGACAGGGATGGGGAGGGAGGACATTGTGGGAGCTAGAGTGGGAGAGGGAGTGGTGAAGGAGAACCAAATAGCTGAAGACTTAGAAGGATTGACGCAAAGGAAATTATCAGAGAACCAGGAGGCAATAAGGTCAAGGCAGGTATTGAGAGCAGAGAGATCCAGGGAGACAGAGCTGGTGTGATGGATGAGAAGAATATCGTCGGCATAGAAGTAGGAGGAGATACCGGAGTGTTGAATGAGGAGGCCAAGTGGGGCAAGGAAGATATTAAAAAGTAGAGGGGCGAGGATAGAACCTTGTGGAACACCACAGTGCAGAGGGAAGGGGGCAGAGGCAGTAGGGCCTGAGTGAACGGCGAAGGTGCGGAGAGAGAGGAAAGACTGAAACCAGCGCAACACAGTGCCTTGGATACCAGAGTCAGACAGGCGGGAAAGAAGGGTATGGTGATCGATGACATCAAAGGCGGCGGAGAGATCCAGGGAGACGGCGATGGATAGGTCACCCCGGTCGTGAGAGTGGTGGAGTTCACTGAGAAGTGCAAGAAGTATAGTTTCAGTGCTGTGCCCAGACCTAAAGCCAGATTGACGGGGGTGAAGGGAGAGGGTGGTGTCAAGGTGTGCTGAGAGCTGGGTGAAAACTAATTTTTCCAGAACCTTGGAAAGGAAGGGGAGGTTAGAGACACGCCGCCAGTTGGCAGGAAGGCTAGGATCGAGGGTGAGTTTCTTCAGAAGAGGGCGGACTATGGCGTGTTTCCAGTGGGTGGGAAAATTGCCAGAGGAAAGACTGGTGTTGACTATGGTTAGGATATATGGCAGAAGGTGAAGAGAGGGATTGAGGAGCCAGGTGAAGAGAGGGATTGAGGAGCCAGGTGAAGGGGAGGGGGTCGAGCAGACAGGTTGTTTTGTGGGATGAGGAGATCACCTTAAGAAGCTTGGCAGAGGTGACAAGGTGAAAGGAATGCCATATGTGGGGGGAAACACCGGTGGGAGGAGTGAAAGGAATAACAGGGGGAGCAGAAGAGGAGGGAGGGGGGAGAGAGGAGGGGGACAATGGGGAAAGGAAGAGCGAAGAGACGGGATCTTGTTGACAAAAAAGGAGGCGAGACTCGTAGGACTGGGAGCGGCGGGGGAAGTGCTGATGATGGGGGATGGGGTGAGGGAGAAGACAATGAGTGTACCACCTGATACAGGCGACTAGAGGAGTTAGAAGAGGAGTCAATAAGATCTGAGAAGTAGGTCCTTTTGGCCTCAGTAATCATAGTGCGGTAGCGGTGATGCTCGGAACGGAAGGAGGCTAGAGAAGAGGCAGAGGGATGTTTGCGCTAGCGGCGCTTGGCGCGTCGGAGATAGGTACGCTGGAGGTAGAGACGTGGGTGATACCAGGGGTGATGGGACGTGGGACGGCAGAGAGTGGGACGGAGGGGAGCTAAAGTGTCAAGGGTACCAGTGAGAGTAGTGGACCAAGAGTCGACCTGCTGGTCAACAGGAAGGGAGAAAAACTCAGGGGAGAAAAGAGAGTCGGCCGGAGGAAAGGCTTGTAAAATGAGAGGCGTAAGGTGCCGTTTGAGAATCTTGGAGGAGGTGACAACAGGTGAAATGGCCGTGTTCAAGGAAGGAAGAGGGAAGGAGAAGAGCAAACAGCAGTGATCGGACCAAGGAAGAGAAATGGGCGAAATATCAGATGGAATATAAGGGGACGGGGAAAAGGTGAGGATGAGGTCAAGGGTATAGCCAGAAGAGTGAGTTGGGCAATCAACATGCTGGATGAGATCGAGGTCGGTGAAGAGCGACCTGAGGGCCTTATCACGAGGGCGGGTTTGGGAAAACAGATGGGCATTGAAATCACCGAGAATAACCAGATGAGAAGAAAGAAGGGATGTCTCCGAGAGGGTGAGTAAAAGAGACTCCCAGAGATCGGGACGCATTGACGGTGGGGCATAGAGAAGAAGGAAGAGTATAGGGGTAGAGGTCCCTGAACGTAGTAACAAGGCCTCGGGATAACGGGGCTGGGGGGAGACAAGTGAGAGAGGGAGAGAGGATCGGAAGATAACTGCTACGCCACCACCGGACCGGTGAAGGCGAGGAACATGTAGGGCAGAGTAGCCAGGGGGGAGGCAGCGATGAAGAATGCCGTCCTCACCCTCGCGGAGCCAGGTTTCGGTAATAAACAGAGCGTCAAGGGGGTGCTGTAGCAGGAGATCATGAACCAAAGGGGTTTTAGCATGGAGGGACCTGCAGTTCAGGAGGGTGAAAGAGAGAGTCAACAGTGAGGAAACAGACCGAGGTGAGTGTGTGGAGGAAGGATGGTCAGAGTGGCAGACAGAAAGATTGCTTACATTCCGGGTGCAGGCCTCTGGTGGGAGTGAGAAGGTACTCAAGGGACGATGCCCCCAAAAAACGGAGATGAAAGCCATAGAGTAGGTCCGAGCAGAGGGCAGGAGAGGAAGTAAGAATGCGGGGGCGGCTCTGGGGTTGTGTGATAGACAAGGCGTTGTGGGGAAAGATAGGAAAAGAGATAAAATGAGACACCAGCAGGCCCACCCGCAAGAAGGCTGGCCGGATGGAAAGGAAGAGGCGCCCCAAACGTCGCCCCAAGGAGCTCGCCCAAGGAGCAGGGCCTGCTCCTTGTGCGCGCTCCTTCGGTGCGCGCCCGCGGAACGGCGCCCCGATGTTCCCTAAATACAGCAGGGTACCTGGAGTTTGGCGCGGATGCGTTGCACGTGTCAGCGTCACTTCCGGGAGGCGGATCTGGAGTTTGCAGACCAATGAGGAGGCGGCAGCACTACAGGACCTGAGGAGAGGGTAGAGAGTCAGGAGGCAGCAGGACACACAGCAAAGCAAGTAACAGCAGTAGTAGCAAGCAGCAGAAGACAGCAGCAGGACAGGAACGGCACCCCGATGTTCCCTAAATACAGCAGGGTACCTGGAAGTTTGGCGCGGACGCGTCCGGGAGGTGGAACTGGAGTTTGCAGACCAATGAGGAGCAGGCAGCACTACAGGACCTGTCCCTTTCTTTCCTTCTGACCTCACCCTTTCCCTTAGACTGTACCTTCAACCACTCCTTTCTCCTGAGTTCGGCCTCTTCACTCACTGCTTCTTTCAGCACTGCCTCCTAATCCTCAGGTCACGGCCTGGGCTTTTCTGGCCAGCTGAACTAAGGTGCTTCTGCCAGCCTTTTGTGCCGCAGCACCAGTTGTTCATGCAGGCAGGACCAGCACTCCCGCAGGTTCTTCATCCTTCTGGTTAGGCTGTGTCTGTTGGGGGGGGTCGCATGTTTGTAAAAGGTCTATCCAGTTGGCTGGACCCTCGACAACAGGCACTACACGTAAGCAAAATGATCCTAAAAAATGAATGTGTCTTCTGGAAATTATCTGCATTTCTTTAAGGAAATGAAAGCATGTCTCTTTCCAATTGATAGGGGAGCAGAGGCTGACAGATAAGGGTGTACTGGATTCCTGGCTCCTTTTTTTTTTTTTTTTTTTTTTTAAGTGCTATCAAGTAAATGCTGCCTCTTGGCGACCCAGCAGCCCCTGGGTTTTCTTGGCAAGGTATGATTGGAAGTAGACTGCCAGGTCTTTTCTTCCAAGGCAATGGAGGGTAAAGTGACTTGCTCAAGGTCACAAGAAATGCCAATGGGAATCAAACCCTAATCTCCTGGGTACTAGGCTGTGCTCTAACTAGGCGGCTACTCTACTTGAATATGCATCCCCCTCTGACATACATTTTTGTAGTTTGATGAAATAGGATAAACTGCTGTATACCTCATTAAAATGTGAGCAAGCAAGCAGGACTACACTCAGGGTAAGAGAATAGAGGTATTAGATCTCACATAAAAGGGGCTAGCTGCTTCTTTTGACTACAGGACAGCTGAGGAAAAAGGTAGGAACTTTGATAGTTCTTTTTCTTATTACTTATAAGTTCACCAAATCTCCTGCAACTGAATTATGGCTGGGAAACACCATGGGCCCAGTACTCAACGGAATTAACAGTTAGCAGACATGCTAACCATGTTAATCCCTGGGTGCAGCCACTGCATGCCCTGATGCTAACTGGTTTGCACTGGGGCGCTGTAGGGGTGGAGTAGAGGTGGCACCCAGCGATAACCAGGCAGTGGCAATACTGAGCTGCTGCCCAGTTATCACAACACGGTGAAAGTAAGTTGCAGTAAAAGCTAGCCTTTGAAGCGAGCAATCTGGATATTCAATGCTGGAACCCGGATATGGACTCAGCATTGAATATCTGGGTCTAATGCTCAGTGGTGGCAGCTAGTCACTTTAGCAGCACTAGCTGTCGTCACTGAATATCAGGCCCCATGTCTCCAAAGCTATTGCCCCTGTTACAGCTTCAGCTTCCGTCCAGATAGACGGCCTGATCAAAGAAAGGGACTAGCTCCATGTGCAAGATATCTGCATATTCTCATGAAGCACATGGAGAAACTCAGAGAGAAAGTAGCAAGACTAAGAAACATCTGTGATAAGAATTTCACTGATGAAGTGTTTCTTGAAGCGATCACCAGCAGAGAGAAAGAAGAAACCATACAGAAAGAGAACGGCTGGACAAAGATCACCAGAGCCCACAAAATCAATATTCCAATTCTACCTTCCTTCGAACTGAAGAATCACTTTGCAGCCCTGGACATAAAAGAGGTGAGAACATTCCAGGAACAAGAGGAACCAGAGCTCAAAAATGCCAGTGTTGCTGGATCAATGACCACTAGGAAGTAAAGGAGAGTGGAGGTTGGCAACTCCCTAGTGAGGGGTACAGAGGTGGCAATTTGATGGGCAGACATGATTCCTGGAAAATATGCTGTCTGCCTGGTGCCTAAATCCAAAACATTACAGAGTTTGCTGAGATTCACCAAGTCTATTGACTATTATTTGATATGGCTCATCCATGGTGACACAAATGAAAGTATCACTCAGAACTTATTAAAAGTGACTTCTTGGCACTGGGAGAGATGGTGAAGCAGATGAGTGCACAGGGAATACTCTCAATCTTCTTTATCAAGTCTAGGGTAGAAGCTGAGACAGAGAAGCTTGCATGCTGAAGATGTATGCATGACTGCACAGATGGTGTCAAGAGATGATTTCCAAAGTGCCCTGAGCAGAAAGAGTATCCACCTAAGAAGGCGCAAAGTGTCTTCTGCAGCAGACTGGCTAACCTACGGAAGAAGTTTTAAAACTAGGATCACTGAGGAAGGATGACAAAGGGCCTCAATTAAGTAAAAGCTCTCAGGTAAATAAAACATTAAATATCATACAGAAATGAGAAAAAAGGGCAATGTCTGGAAAGCTATGTACACTAATGCCGTAGTATGGGAAATAAGGTTCTGATCTACAGACTCTAATAGAAGAGGTTGACTTAAGAGTTTTACGAGGCTATAATCTATTCAGAAAGGACAGAGTAGGGAGAAAGGGAGGAAGAGTGATTCTATATGTAAAAAATACTATAAAAGCAACAGAATTGCAGGACTTACAAGGTATAGTAACAGCACTGTGGGTTAAATTGGAAAGAGGAAATGGAATACCTATTTATACTGGTGTGATATACAGATCTCCTTCACATGCACAAGAACTGGACAGAGATTTAATTGCAGACATTCATAATATTGCTGTGAAAGGGGAAGCACTATTGACAGGTGATTTCAATATGCCAGATGTTGATCTGGGTATCACAGTTGCGTTGTCATCTAGAAGTAGGGAGATCCTAGATTCTCTACGGGGAGAACTGTTCCAGCCACAGTAATAGAACCCACGTGTGAGGGGGTAAATCTGGACTTGAAGCTTATGAATGGGGGAGAATATTTCAGATGTTATAGTAGGTGATCATCTGGCATCCAGTGATCATTGGATGGTGTTGTTTAGTACTGGGATATGGATGGAATGGTTCATTCAAACATGAGGGTCCCAGGCTTCAGGAAAACTAACTTTGTTAAGATGGTGGAATATTTTAAGGAGTTGTTAGCTGGATGGAACATCTTGGGGACCTAGAAAACAGAGGACAAAACTGAAAGGAGATATTTTAAAGGCAATGAACCTTTCACTCTGATACCTTTCTGTGTACAGTGGGGATTGGGGGTTGCTGCAGAAAATATCTGAAGAGTTGAATAGCAGTCATTAATTAGATCCATGTCTTTTCTAACTATCTCTGACATTTGTGCAGATCTATTCTGCACATTTCCCCTGCAAACATAAGAGTCTATGGTTGAGGCTTTTGACAATATCTCAAGAGCAATAAAAGTTGAATGTAACAGACTAATGCTTTCCATATGTCTCTCTCATATTCAATAGATCAACAAATTCCTCTTGTTTAGAAGAAATTCAGAACGTTTTTGTCTCTCCCATGGTGGCATTCTGCTGTGACGTTATGACGGGTAATTATGCAAGGGCTAAGCATAGCATTACGAAAGAACATCCTCCCAAAAAGGGCCAAGTTTAGGAGCCCTGGGACAATGAAGAATGAGCCTTGAACTTCTGTGCCCTTTTCAGGACAGATTCAACAACTACATTCTGGTGTGGCAACTGGACCTTCCTTAATCTGGAGTTGACGAGACATAATACTTGTCATTTGCTTTTCCAAAAGGAAACAAATAGAGCAGGGTCTCCCATATTCTCTTTTGCACATGCAGTAAGATTTGGTGGGTCGGGACTGACTATGGGCAGCGAGGAAACGGAAGAAGAAAGGAAATGTGTACTGGGCTTATCCTCTAGCTTTAAATTAAGAAGAATGTTGGCAGTTATTCTATTTACAAAGGTTAGGATTGCAAAGTTCTCTAAGGGGAATGCATGCTTTGCCTGTGGAGAAAATCCAAGAGACATCAGAAGAATATTCTTCTTCGGAAACCAAATTAGATTCTTTAGACTCCAACTCTGAAATGAAAACAAAAAAGTTTGAGAAGGTGCTGATGGCTTTTCCTGATGACTCTTTGGGCATCAAGGTCAAACAAATCTACACAGCAAAGCAGATCTCCCTTTCTGAAGATGTTCCAATTCAACGTGGCACAGAATGCATCTTCACTGATTCCCAGAAAGCGCAGTTAGGTGTTCTCTGGGGACAGCAGGAATCAGTCCTCACATATGGGAGATGTCGGCACCGACAGAGCCTTCAAAGGAGCATCTCCCCAGCTTTCAATGAAAGCCTTTGGGAGATGCCACCATGCATGCGCGATCCCCTTCCCACCCAAGGGTGCCATTTTGCTCAGTCAAATGACATAGCTGAAGATAGCAAAATTAAGAAGGTAAAGAAGCAGCTCCAAGGGGAGGAGGGAGGGTTGTGAGGACTGATTCCTGCTGTCCCTGGAGAACACCTGTTACAGATGAGTAACTACACTTTCTCCGGGAACAAGCAGGAAGTCAGTCCTCACATATGGGACTTCCCAGCTACAGGGAGACCCGTAGCAAAAATTGGGCCCCCTCAAGGGGAGCCGCGAGCAGCAGCAATTCAGTCTGGTGTACAGAATACAGTAGGACCCCTGTGTCCAATGAAACCACCACTCCGGTAGCTTGAACATAGAAGGGTCAGACGGTAGGAGTGGCCTAGACCATGAAGAGATTACGGAGCACCGCCTGGCCGAAGGCGCTATCCAGACAGGATTCTCTTTCCAGGCAGTAATGGGCTGTGAAGGTATGGACTGAAGACAAGGTGGCGGCCCGGCAGATGTCCTCCATCGGTACAGAGCGCAGATGTGCCACCGAAGCCGCCATGGCCTGGACACGGTGTGCTGTGATGCGACCGTGCAGCGGGATCTTCGCCTGCTCATAGGCGAGGGCAATACAGTCCGCCACCCATGTAGACAGCGTACACTTAGTCACCACGTCCCCCAGCCTGCTGGGGTCATAGGAGACGAAGAGCTGGGAGGTTTTGCGTTGTTCCTGAGTGCGTTGGATATAGAAGGACAAGGCCATCTTACAGTCCAAGGTGTGGAGGACCGTCTCCGCCCGACTGGCATGAGGTCTTGGAAAGAAGGTAGGGAGTACCACCTCCTGGCTGAGGTGGAACGAGGACACTACCTTTGGAAGGAATTTGGCGTGTGTACGGAGCACCACCCTGTTCTTATAGAACCTAGTGTAGGGCGCTTCAGCCACAAAAGCTTGGAGCTTGCTAACCCTGCGAGCGGAAGTGAGCGCAACCAGGAAAACCACCTTCCATGAAAGGTAGCGAAGTGGCAAATAGCCAAGGGCTCGAATGGTGGACGGGTGTGCTGCCCAACACCATAAAGAGGTCCCATTCGGTCACTGGAGGGCGAACAGGGGCTTAGATAAGAGCAGACCCCGTAGGAAGCGGCCCACCAGAGGATGAGCCACCAGGGCACTAAGGTGCACCCTAATGGCATTAGACCTGAGCCCGGAGCGAGAAAGGTACTGTAATACCATGGCCATCGGGCAGGAAAAGGGTCAGCCCCTCGCTCAGCACACCAAGCTGAGAACCTACACCATTTGAAGGCATATGCCTTCCTCGTAGAGGCCTTATGTGAGGCCAGCAGAACATTCTCGACTTCTGTGGGAAGGTGGAGATGGGCCAAGGCTACCCTCTCAAAAGCCAGGCCATGAGTGAGAGACCCCAGGTTGGGGTGTAGGAAAGAGCCCCTCTCCTGAGATAGAAGACCCGGTGCAGTCCCCAAGGGGATGGGTGCTCCCACCGCCAACTGCAGAAGCAGCGGGAACCAAGGCTGCCTAGGCAATTGGGGGGCTATCAAGATGAGCAAGGCCCTGTTGTGGAGAGTCTTGAACAAGGTCTTGGCAATCAGTGGCATCAGAGGGAAGGCTTAGATGAGGCCCCCCCGACTGTGGGACTAGAAACACGTTCGCCACTAGCCTGGAGGGGTGAGCCCACCAAGAGCAAAAGCGGGGCAAGTGGAAGTTGTCTGGGCTGGCAAACAGGTCCATCATGGGTTCCCCAAGAGTCGGAAAAGCCGGCTGGCTACTGTGGGGTCCAGCTGCCACTCGTGCGGTCGGAGAACCCTGCTGAGCCTGTCGGCTAGTAGGTTGTCCTGTCCTGGTAGGTACACTGCTTTGAGGAAGATCCCCTGCAGGACTGCGTAAGAGCAGAGGGCCAGCACCTCCTGATAGAGGGCACGTGACCCCATGTCCCCTTGCTTGTTCACACAGAACATGGCCACCTGGTTGTCCATCTGGACCAGGACTGGCCGATGGCGGAGGCGATGGCCGAAAACTCTTAGGTCGAGGTGAATGGCATGAAGCTCCAGATTGATTTGTTGGGTGCTCTCGTCTGCCAACCAGCTGTCCTGGGTGCGGAGACCCTCGCAATGGGCTCCCCAGCCGAGTAGGAAGGCATCCATGGTGAGGACAATCGATTGCCCTGGGCCTTGGAAAGGCATGCCCAGGTGCTGAGACGACTGCCACCAGACAAGGGAGTCCGCCAACTAGAGGGTCACCCAAACTCTGTCCTTGGCCTGGGACCACTGGTCCCAGAGACACCACTGCGCCGTTCTCATGTGGAGACGGGCATCTGGAGTAACGTGGACCGTAGATGCTATGTGCCCGAAGAGGCGCAGAAGTTGGCAGGCAGACACCGAGGGATGGTGCTGTATGTCCCTGGCCAGGGATTTGAGGCAGTCTGCCCGGTCGGTGGGCAAGAAAGCCTTTGACTGGCAGGTGTTGAGCTTGCTCTGATGAATTCCAAGTACTGTGTCAGAAGAAGGTCGGACTTGGGGTAGTTTATGAGGAAGCCCAGGTGCTGTAGAACCTGGATGGTGCACGTGGTGGCCTGCTGCACCTCAGACATCATGTCCCCTTTTACGAGCCAGTCGTCCAAGTAGGGAAACACAAAGACTCCCTGAAGCCTGAGAAAAGCGGTCATGACTGCCAGGCATTTGATGAATACTCTTGGGGCAGAGGTGAGCCCGAATGGGAGCACCCTGTACTGAAAGTGCCTGCCCCCTACTACGAACAGCAAGTATTGCCTGTGGTGTGGGTGGATTATGATGTGAGTATATGCATCCTTGAGGTCTAAGGAGCATAGCCAGTCTCCAGGCTGGAGGTAGGGCAGCAATGTTCCAAGGGAGAGCAACTTGAACTTCTCCCGCACCAGGAATTCATTGAGGTTGCGCAGCTTGAGGATGGGACTTAGGCCCCCTGTCCTCTTTGGGTTGAGGAAGTATCTGGAGTAGAACCCCTTGCCCTGGAGGTGGGGCACCAGTTCTACCGCATTGCCCTTGAGAAGACCTGCCAGTTCCTTAAGAAGGTGGTCCCGGGGGAGGGGAGACCTGGGGGGTTCTCCCGGAAAAGGTGGGGCACCAGTTCTACCGCATTGCCCTTGAGAAGACCTGCCAGTTCCTTAAGAAGGTGGTCCCGGGGGAGGGGAGACCTGGGGGGTTCTCCCGGAAAATAAGGAAGAGGCATCTGGGCCAAGCGGAGGAGGTAACCCTCCCTGACTACCCTCAGTGCCCAGGCACTGGTAGTGATGTTTACCCACCTCGGGGCATAGAGGGCCAGTTGTCCCCCTGTGGGCTGCTGACCTCCTTGGGGTAGAGTGGCTATGTTGGAATAGTCAAAAACTCCCCCCTGTCTGGGCAAGAGCCAGTGCCTGGGGCTTCGGAGCCTCCTGCTTACGCGGGCCATGTCCTTGTCCCTTGGCATGCTGCCCTTGTTGGGGAGCCGGGGAGGCCTGAAAACGTGGGTAGTTACGGTAAACAGCTCCCTTCCTCGGGTAATAGGGCTTTTTACCCAAGGCCTTCTGTTGGGGAGGGGCAGTGGTCTTCTTAGAGAGCCTGGTCCTCATCATGAACTTGGTCTCCAACTCGGCAGCCTTGTCGGTCATGGGCTTGCCAAAGAGGTTTTCTCCCTGGGAGAGGACATCGACCAATTTGTCCTGGACCCATTGCTAGAGGTCGGACGACTGTAGCCAAGCCCGGCGGTGCGCACTGATGCCTACTGCGGCTACCTGGACCGCTGACTCGAACCCGTCATAGGCCGCACGAGACATAAACTTGGAGCATTTACGGATGGCCTTGGACAGGCTCCCGAAGCGCTGCAAGGGTTCCTCGGAGAGACCAGCTGAGAAACCGGCGAGTACCTTCACCAGATCCCTCAGGTACATGCCCATGTACAGCTGGTAGACCTGGACATGGCAAATGAGCATAGAGCCCTGGCAGCACTTCTTGCCGAGGGCGTTCAAAGTGCGGGCCTCCCTCCCGAGGGACACTGAGGAGTGCGTCTTCTGGCTCTTCAGCCGATGCATGGTCGAATCCACCACCATGGAGTTGTGTGGCAGTTGCGACTTCTGGAAGCCAGGACTCCGGCGGACTCGATACATCAAGTCGAGCCGCTTGCTCACTGCCGGCGTCTCCCACATGCGGAACATGAGCTGTTCCAGGATGGTAGGAATGGGCACTGTGAGCGATTCCCGAGGGGAAGCCTTGTACTGGAGGATCTCGAGCTCGTCAGCCCGAGGGTCCTCCTCTGACTCGGTCAGGAATGCCAGGGCCTTAAGCATATCTTTTACAAAGTCTAAGAATCCCTTGCCCTCCAGCGGGGACCTTCTCCGAGGTTCCGAGACTGGGGGGTCCAAGGGGACGTCACAGTATCGACGGGTATCTGGGGGCTTGTCATCCTCCGTCTCCCACTCAGAGTAGTCCGAGGAAGACTCGAGGGTAGGCTGCTCTACATGCTTCAAATGGCCTGAGGATGTACGGTCTTGCCCCTGGAGGGGATGTCAGGGACGACCACGGCCCTGTCGAGTGGGACAGCGAGCGTGATCTCGGCCGAGGATTGACTCGAGGCCGCAGGACCTTGAGGATCGGCTTGGCCTCCGGGGACATCTTCGAAGTCAAACACCCGGTGGTCGGGGTGGAGGAACCGGACGTGTCGGACAACAGCACCTGCTGCTGGTACAAGAAGGTAGACAAGCTGTGCTCTAAAGCCGCCAGTCTAGTCCAGAAGGTTCCACAGCCTTCGGCACGGGCACCGAGGAACTCAGGCCCGACGCCAGCTCCCCAGAAGGGGAATCCTCGACGAGAATAGCCTTAGAGGATTGAGGCCAGTCAACCATCGGATCCTTCCGAAGGACCTTCGCCAGCCCCTTCTCTGAAGCCTCGGGAGGAGGCCTGGGGCTGTGGGACCGGGCCCAGGAGGAACCCTATCTGTCTGAGCCATCCAAGGACACCGCTTTCGAGGGTTTCTTCTTCCTCCTGTGTTCCCCCTTGAGGGGGACCCCCTCTCTGAGGACCCATGATGGTGCTCGGGTTCAGAGAACTCCTCCCGAGATGTCGGTGCCACAAACGAGGCCCTGGCCTTCGGAGGCATCGGGGAGTCGGGGAAAAATTTATCAAGCTGCTGCTTGCGGCGCTTCAGGGCCTTTGTAGATATCAGTTTGTATAAGCTGCAGGCCGCCGGGTCATGGTCCAGCCTGAGGCAATGGAGACAGCAGTCATGTGTGTCGGTTAAGGCCCTGAGCTTAGCACACCGATCACACTTTTTGAAACCACTGGTAGCCATGGGGGAAAAAAGAACCCCTGAGAGGTCAAAGACTCTCCAAGCTGCCAGCACGGAAAAAAGGCGCGAAGGCGCCCAAAAAGAACTAAAACACAAAAAGGAACTGAACTTGACGCTGAGGCACCAAGATCGGTAGGCAGGAAGAGTACCGGTGCGATACCAGAGATGGGTTGAGAACTTGAGAAGAAAAAAAATCAACTTTTTCCAGGGGAAAGACAGACGTCTGAAGGGCTCCGCAGAAAAAAGGAGACTGAGCAAAATGGCACCCCCTTGGGCGGGAAGGGGACCACGCATGCGTGGTGGCATCTCCCAAAGGCTTTCTTTGAAAGCTGGGGAGATGCTCCCGTGAGAGCTCCATTGGTGCTGATGTCACCCATATGTGAGGACTGACTTCCTGCTTGTTCACGGAGAATCAAGACGCTGATTTTGTTGAAGATTGCCTTCTGCCATCATATAGATCTCGAGGACAATCCAGTTGGCACCAAAAGTGCTGAACAGCTCGATGCTAGCACCCATTTCCTGCTGTAGATACTGAAGAAGGATCTGAAGAATCCTTTTGTCCAACTTTCTGTTTCTTGAAGTTTGTGAATGTCAACAACTCATAATGCTGAAAGGAAACTCTTAACCACTCTCTAATCATTCCCCACTTAGACTACTGCATCCAGATTTCTGCAGTCTCTCACTAAATTCTCTTTCTTCACTGTAATCTATTTATGTATTAACGCTTGTAGACTACCAAGTCTGAAATATGCTCTAAGCAGCGTACATTAATCATTCAATACAAAGATAAACAATTCTGCAACTCTGTTCATCTGTCCAAAATTCTTGAAGCAACCAATCATCTTTTCAGTCGCTGCTAGAAAATGGCTCAAACAAAATTGAAGTCCAAAATTTTGTGAAAAAAACAAAAATAAACAGTCAACAATGGAAAAGCTTTGAACTGCTAGAAAAGCTAACTAAGGCAATTTATTAGCTAGAGAAGAGCCAACTAAGGAGACTTGCCAAGACTTTTTCAGAGCTATATAAGAAATTCTCCACTTTGGTGCGGTGAGATAACAATATTCACACATTTAGGTAATTCACCATGATTGTTTATGGAGAAACTGAACTTCTTAGCTGCTTGTTTCAGTAAGATCCATGATACTGCACAATACTCCTTTCACCATTTATGCTTTCAAATTGCTGCTTTAACCAGAATGTAAAGATAACACCAAGAAATTCAATTATTCAGGACTACCTTTTCCCAGTCGAAGACAATCTTACAAAGAGCTTGTTAGTTATGGGAACAACTTTTTGGATAAACACTTGTTGATCATCTCTCTCTCCAAAAGGCCCTGCGAATGGAATAAAAACAGCTGAAAGATATTTTGATGATTTCATAAAATCAGCACAAATACAATGTATCAAAAACAAAACAGACAACTGTAATGATTTCAAGCAAAGTACAGAATTTTCAAACTACAGTATTATGTAGATTCATTGACCAACACTTGATAATTTCTAAAAAGTGCATGGCTCAGAATGAAAAACCTTGAGGAATATTAAGAAAACAGGGAAGTTGGGGCATCTCGACAGAGAGATTGCAATACAGGTAAAAGTAGTCCAGGTGCCCTTAAGTAAAGAACAAAGATGAAAGATGGAAAGTTATTTGTGTTAGCTGCTAAGAAGAATATAAATAAAACAAAATATATTCTTTCAAATGTTTCTATACAAATGGTAGAATCCTAAATAAGCCTAGTGAAAGAGTTTATATATTATTTCATTTAAAAGAAGAAAGGAAATACAATATTCAAAAAAGAAAAGCCATTAAGGAAAGCAGGAAAGAAAGATAATAGTGCTAGTTAATAGTTTCATTTGTTATTCTCCAAAAACTTCCATAAATAGATGGATTTCTAGTTTATTTTTAACAAAGCTTATGTTTTATTCAATTCTAAGGTCCAGTGATAGCATATTTCATTAAGATGGGCCAATGTAGGAAAAAGCTGTCTGTCCAGTTGTCTCCCAAAATATTTTTGATGGAGGAGGAAAACAAAGCTCATTAATGTATTGTGATCTTGCAGGGCGTAATGAGCAATGGGGGAATAAGATGGTCAGAAAGATATAAAAGCTGGCCTATTTAGAGTACCTTATATATTGTGAGGGAGTGGAGGAGTAGCCTAGTGGTTAGAACACTAGCTTGGTAATCAAGCAAGCAGGGTTTGATTCCCACTAGCACTCCTTGTGGCCTTGGGCATGTCACTTAATCCTCCATTGCCTCGGAAGAAAGGCCTGGCAATCTACTTCTGGTCACACTGCTAAGAAAACCCAGGAGCTTCTCGGTCACCAGGAGTCAGCACTGACTCGAAGGCACACACTACATTTTGCATATACAGTGAGAAAAGTTTTGTATTTGTGTGGCAACTGGAAGCCAGTGCAAAGCCTTCAAAGCTGTGGTTATGTGGTCATATTTCTTTAGTCCAGTTAAAAGCCAGATTACCACATTTTGTATCAATTGTAATCTATTGGTTTGGTTTTATGGCAAGCCATTGTAAAGTGTATTGCAATAATCTAATCTTGAAAGGATGAGCACAAAAGACATGAAGTTATACATATGGCTTTAGATTTAGATGGGTAATAGATGTAGATACCATGGTAATAGATGTAATACCCTGGTACAATTAACAGCACAATGATAGGGTTGATCAAATTGGTTGAGGGATTGCACTATATGTTAAAGAGGGCATTACGTCAAACAGAATAAAAGGCAGGAAAAAGAATGCACCATGAAATCTTTATGGATAGAAATTCTAAGTGTGAAGGGAAAGTGGTGGGAGTAGACTACTAGAATGAATGGACAGATGATGAAATGTTAACAGAGTAGAGAAACTAACAAATTTGACAACACAGTAAGAATGGGTAATTTTGATTATCCCAGTATTTGCTGGATAAATGTCACATCAGGACATTCTAAGGAGGTAAAGTTCCTAGATGAAATAGATGACTGCTTCATGGAGCAGCTGGTTGAGGAATCGACAAGAGTGAGAGCTATTTTAAAACTCCTTAGTGGAATATAAGATTTGGAGCAAGAGACCAATTTTGGGGCCACTTGGCTATAATGATAACAATCAAATCTGACTTAATAAATGAAGACACTAAGAAAATCTACTGCACTAGCATTTAACTTTCAACATGGGAAGTAATCATAACATTCATTATCATCACAGTACTTCCTAACCCATCCACCCCCACCCCCACCCCAACCAGAAGGTATCAGTCCTTTGCCAAAAAATTCAAAAGTGGCTTCCATTCAGTCTCAAACTGATTGCCCCGGTTCCTGTGAAGAGCCGTTAAATGTTCCATCAAGACCACTCTCCACAGTCTCTGTAACCAGTCCTGCATCCTCAGGGGGCCATGGCTATTTCCAGTTACAATCTTATCTCGCAGTGAGCCGCAATCACGCAGGCCTTTATTGGTCTACTCCACTTATGGCAAAGTCCCTCCAGCCAGATGCCCAGCAGGTAGAATGATGGGTACATCTCCATATCTAGTCCAAAAATGTTTCGAAGCTGCCTCCTTAGTTGTTCTCATTATACAGTTATTACAGGACAAGCCCACCAAATATGCATCATAGACCCCAGACCCTCTCCAGCAGTGATCTGATACATTCGGAAACATTTTATGCAGTCTCTCTGGAATATACTACCAGCGCATCAAAATTTTATTTGCACTTTCTTTAACAGTAACCACTATAGCAGACCTCCCAACCTCCATATACACACTTTCCCATTCCTTGCCCTCCAAGGACAGCCCCAAGACCCTCTCCCACTCTTTCATATAGGCAAATTTTTGAGCTCTCCCTGTACCAGTCTCTTATAAAAAAAAAGTCCTGTGAACCTGTCCAACCCTGGGGATTTATTAGCCCACAAACCCTTACATTAGAATCATAATCTCCTCTCCCCCTACCTCCCTGACCAATCGATCTCACTCCTTCCCCCCCCACCCCATCGCCACCCTCCACCGCCATATATGCCTCAATCCTATCTTGGGAAATCCTGCTCTCTTCCATATAGAGAGCTTTATAATACTCTTCAAACTGGCCCCGTATCTCCTCAGCTTTAAACAGAAGCGTATCCCTTAACTTTAACAATGGTAGCTTACTGTTCTTGCTCTTTCAATTTCTTAGCCAGTAATCTTCCGGCCTTATTGTTAAATTTGGAAAAATACTGGTTCACCCTCTGTAACTGATAGTTAGTAAGTTTCAATAGCATATCTGCAAGCTCTACTCTAGTTCTATACAAATGCGTACGCACTCTTCAGTCCCCGTTTGCTTATGGAGCAATTCTAGTTCCTCGACCCTCTGTGATAACTTCTCTACCTTCTCCTACCGAGCCCACTTCTTCCAAGTAGCCAATTGGATCAATCTCCCTCTCAAAACCACCTTAAGACTATTCCATTCCTACCTCCCCATTATCATTATGTAACATATAATCATCTATAGCCTCCTCAAGTCCTTTGATCACTTCACTGTCTCATAACAAGCTATCATCGAGTCTCCAAAATGTACATCCTTTTCCCTCTGAGATCCCTCCAAACACCCCCTACAGGGGACATGGTCCACCCAGGTAATAGTCTTGATACCTCCTGCAACCTTTGCAACCAAACCGAGTCTCCCAGTAGGAGATCAATTCTACTGTAACTGTCATCAATGGAGAATAGTAGGTATAGTCCTTCTCTAGTGGTGGGATGTCCACCAGAGATCCAAAGTGTAACACCATCTAGTCCCTAATCACTTTCACCTCTGCTTCCCGTTCTGCCCCAGCTCCCCCTCCCCTTAGACCGATCCATTTTAGCATCTAACAACAGATTAAAGTCTCCCCCATCAATAATGACCCTCGCACATGCTCCTTCAACCCTTTAACCAAACCCTCCCAAGATCCATTTTGATCCACATTCCAGTCATACATATTCAAAATGTAATAGTCTTCCCATGCAATTCCCACATACCAATAATGTCTGACCTTCTCTATCCCTTTCCACTCCCCCCAGTTGAAAGGGAACACCCCCCTGCATTAATACAGCCCCACGCCTGCATTTTACTTATTTTCTCCATGCCATTAATATAATACTGCGTGTAGGCTTAATGAAATAATAATCCTTTGTCTTTCCTGCAAGATCACCTGCCATCGGAAGCACTGCATTTCCCGATATAACGTCTGCTTGTGCGAAGTGTTAAGGTCCTGAACATCCAGAATGCTCACCCGCAGTCCAGAAGCCATTTTGAAACTTCATTCCTATGTGTTCCAGTGACCTTCCTCCCTTTCCCCAACAACCCCCGCTCCCCCATGGTTTAGAAATCTCTGAAGAACCCACTTCTGCCTCCTCCTTTCGCTAGGAAGGAGCCCCTTGTGAGTGCTAACCCGACAATCCCCCCACTCAAGCATTATGCCATCCCTCTGCATTCCTAGCTCATCCCCCACTACCCCTTCACTCATCCAATCTCTCATAAATTCACGCTCCTCTTCTCATATACACTTCTCCATATACATTCATAATAATTCTCACTCTATTGCCCCCCAGTCAACCACCCCTAAACCCACAATACCCAGTCACCTGCTCTGTTTACTACTTATTTAACAATTTTTCTATACCGCCTTATCTGATAATCAAGGTGGTTTACATTGAAACTTCAATTGTTACAGAGAACTAGTATGTAAAGAACAATAAAAACTTTAAAAAACTCAACAATAGTAACAATTTTAGGGAACAAAGGGAGGGGATGAACAGGTGGTGCTAAAAGCACAACTTATTTACACTGTGATATGTAAGCAGTTGTTCATGATTTGTGGTAATGATACCAGTGGTTAACTTGGGTGTTGGAAGTATTCATTGAAATGTTCAGTGGAGAGTCTTGAGCTGTTTCCAGAAGTCCTTTAAGTCTGTGGTTGACTTTAGCTTTTCTGGGAGAGAGTTCCAGATAGTGGGAGCAGCAAGAGAAAAAGCCCTCTTAGTGGGTTTTTTTTTGGCCTTTGTGAATAAGATGGGGGTTTGTATGGTGTTTATTGTGCTGCTTCTCTCAGGTCTGTTGCTGGATTTGGTGTAGATGAGGTTATGTAAAATACCTGCTGAGATGCTATTTTTGATTTTAAAGATGGTAAGGGCGGATTTCTATTTAACGCATGAGGTAAAAGGTAACCAGTGAAGTTCATACAGGAGGAGAGTGATATGGTCATGATGTGATGCTCCAATGATGGTTCGGGCAGCGGTGTGTTGGGCTAATTGGAGGGGCCAGATGGTTTGTTTGGGTAATCCTTGGGAGTACTGCAGTAGTCCAAGGTTGGCGTTATGATGGCTTGGCATACTGTCTGGAAATGTTCTTGGCTGAGGAGAGGTTTTAATCTTTGGATTGTTGCAAGTTTGTAGAAGGCGGTCTTGGATGTCTTATTGATGTCTGCTTGTAGCGTAAAGTGCTTGTCGAGGATGACCCCGAGGTACCAAACTTTGTTTTTTATTGTAATTGGCATATGGGCAATATTGATGGAGGGGGGGCTGTACGTGGTTTCCCGTGTGATGATGATTGCTTCAGGTTTTTAAAGGTTCATTTTGAGGTTGTTGTCCGTAAGCCAGATTCTTATTTCATGGAGGCAAGTTGAGATTGTGGTGAAGTCTGGGGTGTCCAACTGGATTGGTGTATAGGCCATAATATCGTCTGAATATATGGCGTATTGTATCTTGTGTTTGTTGAATATCTTGCATACTGGTTGTATGTAAATGTTAAAAAGAAGGGCAGATAGTGATGACCCTTGTGGCACTCCTTGAATTGTATGGAATGGCTCTGAGGTGAGATGACTGGATTTGACTCTCTATTGTCTGTCTTTGAGGTAGGACTGGAACCACTTGATGGTTGTGTTTTGGAGGCCAGTCTTCATCAGGCGCTTCAGCAGGATGTCATGGGAGACTGTGTCAAAGGCAGATGAGATGTCAATAAAGATTGTCAGGAATCCCTTTTTTAAGTTGTCTATTCCTTTGAGTAAGTTGTCAAATAAGTGGGTGAGTAGTGTCTCCACACTGTGATCTGGATGAAATCTATGTTGGTGTGGATCCAGTGGGGCGTGTAGGTCGATGTGATCCTGAAGCTGTTTTTGAATGATCTTCTCGATTATTTTGGCAAGGAATGGAAGACTGGTTATTGGGCGGTAGGATGATGGATCAGAGTTATTGGTTGAGGTGGTCTTTGGAATAGGACGGATGGTGGCTTGCTTGAGTGCCTTGGGCATGTAGCTCTGGATAAGTGAGGTGGTTATTATTTTTTGGATTATTTGATTAGGTCTTCCTTGGCAGATTTGATCCAAGTCACTGGGCAAGGATCAGATGGGGATGTGGTTGTGTTTAGGGCGGTTATGATTTGGGCTATTTGCTCCATTGTTGGGATGTTGAAATTCCTCCAGTAGTTTGTGGTGGTAGAGCTTGCGCTGATGGGTGGGGTGTCGATAGTAGAGGGGTCATTAGGTGGAGTAGTTTGGTGGGGTTTGTTTTTGGATATGAGGAAGTCGGCGAAGGTCTGAGGGTGTATGTTGCCTTCTTCCTTCAAAGTTGGGTCTTTCGTAAGAGTTCGCACAATGTTGAAGTGCTCCTTAGGTTTGTTGCCGGCTTTTAGGATGAGATTTGAGTGGTATTATTTATGTTTGTTAATTAGGGTATTGTATTCTTGTTGCATTGTTTGGTATTGCTTTACTGTGTTTTCAGATTTGTTGTGTCTCCGACGTCGTTCTTGTTGACGTAATTTCCTTTTGGATTCTCTTATTGTGGTGGATTACCATGGTGCTTGTCTTAGTCTGTTTTTGTTGTGATGTGTGTTTAATCGGGTTGGGATTTTTGCTGCTGTGTTGATAGTTGTGTTCCAGAATTGATAGCGTCATCTAGATCAGTATAGTCCTGGGGTAGGGAATGGAGGGTGTGTCTGAGGAATTGCTCTTTGTCGAATGCTTTGAAACGTCTGGTGTTCTTATATGTTCTCTGTGAATTCTGTTGATTGCTGAGATGGCATTCAAAGAGTATAGCATACAATTATTCAACTTTGTAATACATCCAGTAATCTCCTCAGCTTCCAATTTCCGTACAACTCTTAGTACAACAACCACAAGGCATCCCTAGAATACATCATGTCCCTTTGGAGTCCATCAAGGGGTCTTAAGTGGTAGCTCCTCTTGCTCCCTTCAAGGGGCAATGAAGCCGCTGTCCACGTTCTAGAACTCATTGCCAAAGTGACTGCTCCTGTGCACCATGAGCTGCCTCACCTGCTGCCTGTGGCCAACACAGAATGTTGAAAGCCCCCTCAATAACTGAGCCCATGCCTTCTCCTCCATGCAGACCATCTTAGTGCAGTCATCAATTTCAAATTGTAAGCCGAAGGGAAACAACCACTTATAGCGAATTCTCTTCTTGTTCAAATATCCAGTAACTTCCCTTAGTGCTCAGTGTCGCTGTAAGGTGGCTGGGGCTAAGTCTTGGTAAATTTCAAGCTCACAGTTCTCCAACTTCAATTGTCCCTTTTTAGTCGTGGCCCGCATTATTTGTTCCTTTTGTTCAAGATGAGATAAACAGGCCACTATTATCACGTGGCTTAGATCCTGGAGGGGTATCTAGCACTCGGCGAGCATGCTCCAAACCTCTATCTCTGATTATTCCTTCCCCTCCTTCATCTTGGGTGAGATACCGGCAAATATCTTGCACCACCTGGGCAGCCTACTTATATTTTCCCCCCTCCAGCACCCCATATATACGAATATTGCACCTCCTTGATCTATTTTCAAGATCTTCCAGCTGGTCATTAATCTGCTCAGGCTCCTTCTGCAGTTACGTCATGAGCTCCTTGTGTCACTCTCATGGTCTCTTCCTGCCTATCCACGGGCTTTTCCATGGATTTCATTCGCTGCCAAAGCTTGCGGATATCACTTTTAATCTCCACCAGTGCCTTGCTTAGCTCCTCCTTAACTGAGGCTACATCCCAACGCAGCTCGCGAAACCAGCACCAGATGTCATTGCAAGTGCATTGATTATTCGTATTCGAATTACAGAACATAAGAGCCGCCTTAAATGTGGTGTTCGTGAGGCCCCCATAATGGATCATTGCATGCAGAAATGTCATCAATATGATCAACTTCGGATTTACTGTATTGATGAAGTAACTAAGGGGGGTAATGGTGTAGCTAGAGATCGGCTACTTGTTAGACGCGAACAGTGGTGGATCTTTACTTTTGACACGGTGGCCCCTAAAGGTTTAAATGCCGCGGTGGAATGGGCTAATTGTATTTAAGGTTTCCTATGCTTTAGGGAGCAAAGATCCTCTCTAATGAGAGTTTTGTGGGATTCGTGGTACGTTGGGTCTGGCGTGATTGAGCGAGAGGTAGGGGGAGGCTTCTGATTGGAGACTGACATTCTGAGTCCCTTTAAAGATGGTGGAAGTCGTTTAGTGTGTGTGCGCGGCGTTTCATTTGAGTTGGAGGAATAAAGATATTGATCGATGGAATGCGGGCAGCAGCAATTGTTTTAGGTATTGAATGTCTTATTGTGGTTTGTCTAGTTTGTGTCTTTTGGGGGGTATTTATGAGGTTTTCGACAATAGGGTTGGGTGTTTAGATATAGCATGTCAGTTTAAACTATTTGTCTTTTCACAGTTTCCGAATGAGAAGAACGGTGGACGGTTGTTTTTGGTAGATCCCCTGATGAAAGTATAATAATGAAACGCGAGATTGGTAACTATGAGGGGCGTCGGGATCTGTAAAACTGTCTTATACCAGCGGGTGCACTTACTTTTTTCAGATAAGTGACTATATAATATTTTTAATGAATGGTTAACACATTCTGGTCACCTGCTTAGTTCTTTCCTATAGAGGTCATTGATGCAAATGGGCAACCTGCTTTAAAAATGGACGGAAGTCCCGATGGCAGAGCCGATGAGTCTGAGACCTCTGATATTTAAGTGAATGCTTGTACAAATTTTATAAGATTTAAAGTTCATCTAAATCACCTTATATGATACATGAGCGATTTTTGTTGTTTTTGTGGCATTGACCAATCGCTTGGTAACTGACCTTAGTTATTTTGTATAACTACATCCCATTTAACTGTGCCTGCTTGTGCTTACCTCCACGTCCAGTACATACTTACTTTAGGTTCTTATTTCTCTCCTATTCTATTGGTCTTGTGATGCCATAAGTAGACCTCCCATAGTATGCTTACGAAAAGGGTGGGCTTGGGGGGAGAGGTGGGAGTGGGGGTGGGGTATACAGGAGGGGGGAGCGGGAGAGGGGAGATACGTTGGGGGGTACTGACCTTCAGTGGGGCCTGAGAGTCTGGAAACTTGTAAATATTCCTGCCATCATTGTGTCTCAATTTTATGGGGCTCCTGGCAGAAACATTGATTTTGCACGCTCTTACTCTCTTGCAACGGAAACATTTCCTCTCCTTGCTCTGCTAGCTCTTGGGTTGGGCTTCATTAAGAAGAAGGAGATGGGGGGGGGGGTATCTTGGAGGGGGGGGTATCTTGGAGGAGAGGGTGAAGAGAATGGCTGGTTAGGGTACTGGGGGGTTTGGGGGGAGTCTTGTTGGTCCATTGTGGCATGCATTGATGTACTCCTTAAGGCATCTGCTCTATCAGTATCTAATTGCTTGTTAATTCATGTGATGATAGGTACTTGTTTCTTTGGTTGTTTACCCTAGACCTTTGCTTGTTATGCTGGGGAGTTGTAATACTTCTTTAAAATTAATACAAATTGCTATACAAAATAAAAGGTAGAAAAGAAACTGACCTTTATTCTACCTTTCCTAATGGGTAAATTGAACCTAACATGAGTTTCCAAGATGGTGTTTTTAAACAGCATTGAGGCAACATCCAAAAGTTTAACCGTAGCTGTTTTTTCTAATTTCCTCACTTTATCATAATCTCCCTTTTTAAAGTTAAATGCTGTTGCGTAGATTTCCTTATTGTCCATACCAGTGTCTATTATAGCTATATACAGATCATGAAAGTAGACCTTACCTGTTAATTTTTTTTCCTTGAGTCTTTATAGTCCAGTCCAGATGCAAGGGCTCTGTGCTAATTCTCACAGTCCAGTATTCTAATAACAAAGCAGACTCCAAAAACTGAATTTAGCCAGAACATGAGTAAACTATATATATGTAGTGAAGTTAGAGTAAGAGATATCTCTCTTCATTGAGAACCAAATGCAATATGAACATTTCTCAAATCATACCTAAAAATGGCCACATATTCCAAGAGATGAGAATAAGTCCCAGATCAACCGAGCATAGGAGATTAAATCTTTAGTGTCCAGGCTTGCCTTGGAAGAAAAAAAAAAAAACAAGAACGGGCGGGTTCTGGACTGGACTGGAGAGACTCAAGGTAAGAAAATTAGCAGGTACTATAGGGTCTAATTTCACTTTCTCATCATCCCTCCAGTCCAGTCGCATGGGATGTACCAGAGCAGTTCTAATATTGGGAGAGATCTGCGAGCCTGGCCTGTAGCACTCATGCCTCAAACTGCCCATCAGATCTTGCCTGAACATCTAAACAGTAGTAGTGAATGAATGTATGAAGCGTAGACCATGTCGTCGTCTTACATATGTCAAGAGGTGGAACAAGACCAAATTCTGCCCAGGAAGCTGCTTACACCCTGGTCGAGTGAGCCCGGAAGCCATCCAGAGTAGACCTCTGTTTGAGCAGATAGGCCAACACTATAGTTTCCTTTATCTACCTTGCAAAGAGAAACTTTAGAAGCTGCCTCTCCTCTTCAAAAGCCCCCAAAGAGCACAAAAAGATGATCTGATTTCCCGAAAGATTCAGTGCGCTTCAGATAGCAACAAAGAACCCTGTGGATGTCCAACAGATGCAACCAAGAGTCTTCAGTGGAAGCACCAGAGCTAGGAAAAACAAGCAGCGTTACTGAGTGATTGAGCTAGAATGGTGGCAGCACCTTAGGCAAAAAGGAAGGACGCAAAACCACCTTTTCTTTGGAGATTAAAAGGGAGGCTTCTTTATGGGAAAGCACTTGCAACTCTGAGAAATGCCAAGCTGAGCAAATGGCAACTAGGAAAACCACCTCCAACGTAAGATCGTTTATGGAGGATGAGGCTGACGGTGGATAGCCTATGGTGATTGCCACGGAGGGACAATCTTCTGGTTCAAATGAATGTATGGAAGCTCGAAAGGAGAAGCCATAAGAGCTGACAGGAGCAGATTCAAATCCCATGGAGGAACTGCAGAATGTCCAGGTGGGCGAAGCTGCTTAATCGCACTGAGATAGGGAGAGACATTAGGATGAGAAGCTAGAGAATAACCTCAAATCTTACCCTGATAACAGGTTAATGCTGCCACCTGCACTCATAAAGAATTGAGGGTGGGTCCTTAATCCAAATCAGCCTGCAAAAAGGCCAATATATTCGGAAGTGACACTGAGAGAGCGCAAAGACCCCTTTCTTAATACTAACTGTCGAAAATACACCAGATGCGTTTATATGACAAGGACGTTGAACACTTACAAGCACAGAGCAAAGTAGCTATGACCGGAGCTGAATATCCTTTCTTCCTCAACCTAATCCTCTCAATAGCCAAGCTATAAGTGAGAATCAAGCAACTTTCAGCATTAGAATCGGCCTTTGAACCAGAAGATCGTCCCTCCGTGGCAACCACCATGGGCTATCCACCGTCAGCCTGACTAGCATACTATGGTCTCCGAGGCCAATCTAGAGCAATTAGGATTACCCAGCCCCTGATGCAACTCTATTCTCTGAACTACTCGGCCTATCAAAGTTCAGGGAGGAAACACATAGAGAAGACCTTCGTTTGGCCACCGCTGTGTTAGGGCATCGAGACCTTCGAACATTTGCTCTTTCCTGCGACTGAAAAAGCACTGAACTTTGGCGTTGGCTGCTGATGCCATCAAATCCATTACTGGTAGATCCAGCACCTCACTATGCCTTGAAAAACTGAATCCTCCAGCATCCACTAGCCGGGATCCAGTTGATGATGAATGAGGAAGTCGGTCTTTATGTTTTCTTTTCCTGCGATGTGAGCCACTGACAGCATTAGCAGATTCATCTCTGCCCAGTGAAGCAGTGAAGATATCTCACTTGCTAGTAATGGACTGCCTATGCCCCCCTGGCAAATGATGCAAACAACCATGGTTCCGTTGTCGGAGAATACTCTCATCACTTTGAGCCAGATTTGAGGAGAAAAGCCTTGAGAACCCGAAAAACTGCTTGCACCTCCAACCTGTTGATGGACCAAGTGCTCTCCTCGCGAGACCACTGACCCTGCGCCACCTGAGAAAGACAATGAGCTCCCCATCATGAATTCTGGCATCAGTGGTCACCACTATCCACTCTGACGGTTCCAAGGAAATCCCTTTTGCTAGCTTCATTGGATTGAGTTACCACTGTAAGCTCCATCTGGCTGGTTGAAGACAAAGTAGCCTACTCAAGAGAATGCCATCGAGAGAGCAGGATCTCTGAAGAGGCCAGGGTACCAGGTTGCTGCTATGGAGCCCAGAATCTGAAGGTAATGCCAAGCTGACAGAGTGCATTCGAGAGACTTTCGGATCGGGAATTGCAGCTTCTTGCCCTTTCGGGAGGAACACTAGGCCCACATTCGCCGCGAAGCATACTCCCAAATAAAGCAAATCTTGGGTCAGCGTTATATTGCTCTTGTTGAAGTTGATGACCCAGGAGAACGGTGATCACATGACTGGTAGTGCTTTGACTTTCTCGCATAGATTTTGCTCTGATAACCAGATAACCTGATTCCATCTTGGCTGCCTCCAACACAGTGCCCTATGGACACAAATACGACTCGGGCAAACCTTGCACCCATCTTAAACTGGCCCTTGCCACATAAGCACTACAAATAGACGCCTGCAATGGCAGAGCACTGATCTGAACCAACTGTTTCAACAACGTCTCCAGTTTTCTATCCTGGGCATCCTTTAAGGCAGCACCGCCTTCCACAAGAATAGTTATTTTCTTTGTATCAGAAGTTACTAGCGCATGAATCTTAGGCAACTTAATCAACTTCTTTACTTCAGGAGGAATAGGTATAATGTAGCCATAGACCAAGCTCCTTGCAAACACGTCTCTGAATCAATCATTTCCTTGATAGCTTTATGCACTGGAAAAGATCTTTGGGGTTTACGAATACACTGAAAGAGAAGATCTTCTAGCTCCACATCTTTTTCTGGGCCGTTGTGAGGAATATTAAGTGCACCCAAGGATTGAGCAATTAAAGCTGATAGTTCCTCTCTTTGAAAAACTCAACAGTATTGGGATCTTCTTCTGGAGGGATTTCACCTTCCTCTAGAACATTCACAGTGGGATCAGCCCACAAATCAGAAGGGGCTTCCAAAGGATCCTCAGAGGCTCCTGAGACAACTGACCCCTGATTCTACCAGGCCTCTGACTCAACCCTATGCCATTTAACGGTAGACTGTAGCCCCTCTGTAGCCTGCAAAGAAGGTGCCAGGCTGGTGGTCTTATGTAAAAAATCTGGAGGAGAGCTCTGTGCCTGGCCCTGTTTTAAACAGTGGACCTGATGGAGAAGCAGTACAAATTCCGGAGTAAAGGGCAAGGCTAAACCTACCATGGCCTTGCCTGCCCCACTGAAGAAAAAATGTATGCCTCCAAGGCCTCCACGGCATTTCAAAATAGGCCCCGATAAAACCAGTGGTTCCCTTTAGTCTTGAGCTGAAATGGCCACATTTCCTGCTGAAAACGCAATGACCCATGGCTGAGAAGATGGCTGTGCTGCAGGTAACTCACCCTCAGAAGCTGACCACGTCAATGACAAAGAGTCTTTAATCATGCCCAATGCGCTCTCTAACATCCTGCTCTCATCTACATAGACCTTACACAGCATCCCAGAGCAGTTCGAAGCTCAATGAACCCCACAAGCCAAACAGGTCATGTGTACTCCTGGCATGGCAAAAAGAAAGCAAAACAGGTGATCTCTTGGAACAGAAGGAATTTAGTCTTCACATATGGGTATCGTCGGTACCGATGGAGCCTGCGCGGGAATGCTCCCCAGCATCCAATAGGAAAGCTTTTGGGAGCATCCCACATCGCCTGCGTGCTGCCTTCCCGCCTTTCCCAACTGTCCCTCTCCAGTTGAGTTTAAAGCTGAGATAAAAGAGAGAGGGAAAGAGAGATAGAGAGAGATACAACTCCTAGGGGAGGTGGGTGAGTTGTGAAGACTAAATTCCTGCTGTTCCCGGAGATCACCTGTTACAGGTGAGTAACTATGCTATCTCCAGGAACAAGCGGGAATGTAGTCATCACATATGGGGACTCCCTAGCTGCAGATGCCAGGGAGATAGCCCCAGAATGTTGTGTGACCTTGTCAAAGGGCTCCACTTCCCCCCATGGATCTCTGGCATCCTACCAGGGATGGTGGGTAGGAGTTGATTAAGTGTGGAACAGGAGTTGAAGAACAGTCTGACCAAACAAGGCATCCTGGCAGGAGTCCTTGTCTAAGCAGTAATGGGCTATGAAGATATGAACCGAAGCCCAAGTAGCTGCTCGACAGATGTCGTCGATAGACACAAAGTGAAGAAGAGCCATAGAGGCTGTCATGGCTCTCACATTGTGAGCTGTGACATGAACTTCAAGAGGAAGGTTCTTACTCTCATAGGCAAAAGATATACACTGTGCAATCCAGCTGGACAGTGTTCGTTTGGAGACTGGAAGTCCCAAATGACTAGGATCAAAAGCAACAAAGAGTTGAGAGGATTTTCTATGTTGCTGTGTCCTTTGCAAGTAAAAGGCCAAAGCCCTTTTACAGTCCAAAGTATGAAGATTCCTTTCTGCATTTGAGGCGTAAGGCCTTGGGAAGAATACAGGAAGGTAAACCGCTTGGTTTAAATGAAAAGGTGATACCACCTTTGGCATAAAGTGTGGATGAGTCCTAAAGACTACCTTATCATGATGGAATCTTGTATAAGGAGGATCAGCCACCAACACTTGCAGTTCACTGATACGACGTGCTGATGTGATTGCAATAAGAAAGATGACCTTCCAGGAAAGGAATTTCAAAGAGGTAGTAGCTAATGATTCAAAAGGTGGCTTCATGAGCTGCCGAAGAACCAAATTTAAATCTCATGCCACCGGTGGTGGCTTAATGGGAGGCTTAGTTAAAAGAAAGCCTCTCATAAATCTCGCTATGAGAGGATGAGAGAAAATAGGATGTCCATCTAGAGGCTTCAAGGAAGCTGCAATAGCACCCAAATGAATTCTCACTGAATTGGTCTTAAGCCCTGCATTTGATAAATGAAGTAGATACTCCAGTAATGATTCCAGAGGTATCGCAAGAGGCTTAAGACCATTCTGCGAGCACTATATGGTAAACCTTTTCCACTTAAATGCATAAGAGCATCTTGTGGAAGCCTTCCTGGAAGCATAAAGGATATCCTTTACCTGCTGGGAAAGGATAAGACAGTGAAGTTCTAGGCTTTCAGCAACCAGACCCTGAAATGCAGAGACTGGGGATTGGGATGCCACAGCATCCCATCCTCTTGAGAAAAGAGATTTGGAGCAGATCCTAACTCCAGAAGCGGAGCTTGAGAGAGATGTAGAAGCAGAGGGTACCACATTTTCCGTGGCCAACGTGGAGCTATGAGAACCATATGACCTCTGTCTCTCTGAAGCTTGAACAGGCTTTTGGGAATTAGAGGAATGGGTGGAAAGGCATACAGGAAGTCCTGATCCCAATGGAGGAAAAAAGCATCCCTGCCCTGACAACTCTGAGCCGGAATTCTGGAACAGAACCGGGGAAGTTTGGCATTCAGCGGACTTGCAAAGAGGTCTATGCCCGGGGTTCCCCAAATTTGAAAAGTTTTGGCCACCTGGTCTGCATGGAGAGACCATTCGTGTGGAAGCAGAACTCGACTGAGTCTGTCTGCCCAAGAGTTTTGAATGCTTGGAAGGTATACCGCAAGGAGATGAATCTGATGCTCTCTGGCAAGGGCCCATAGTCGCAAAGCTTCGTTGCATAGCAACAGAGAGCCTGTTCCACCCTGCTTGTTCACATAGAACATGGCTACTTGATTGTCCGTTTGAACTAGGACTGTCTTGTAGCTGAGCTGGGTGTGGAATACTCGAAGAGCAAGGAAGATTGCTCTGAGTTCCAGGAGATTGATGTGTAGATAGGTCTCCTGTGGAGTCCAGGTACCCTGGGTAGAGAGGCCTTTCAGGTGGGCTTCCCAACCCACTTGTGAAGCATCTGTTGTTAGAGTGGCTTGGGGTGGGGGTTGCTGAAAAGGAGACCCCCACCAAAAGGTTTTGGGGTGACTGCCACCATTGGAGGGACAAAATAATGCAATCTAAGTTTGCTATTTTGTCTGACAGGCAAGCTGACAACTGAGTCCACTGAGTGGATAACGTCCACTGGGCTGCCCTCATATGGAGGTGAGCATAAGGAACCACATGCACGGTGGATGCCATGTGGCCTAGCAATTGTAACATTTCCCGAGCAGTGAGGTGAGGTTTTAACACTGCTTGGGAAGCTAACTGCACAATGCGAAGGCAGCGGGGCTGTGGAAGGTAGGCCCTTATCTGTCTAGTATCTAAAAGAGCTCCTATAAACTCTAGGGACTGAGTGGGAGCAAGGTTGGATTTTGGGAAGTTTATGACAAGTCCCAAATACTGAAGGATGCTCATCGTACGAGAGAGAGCAACCCTGGCCTCTGGTTCTTAAGGGGCTCGAATGAGCCAGTCATCTAAGTAAGGGAAGACTAATATTCCTAGGGTGCGGAGAAATGCTGCCACCACAGCCATGCATTTTGTGAACACCCTTGGGTGCAGAGGCCAGGCCAAAAGGAAGAACCCTGTATTGGTAGTGCGTCCCTTGACACAGAAAGCGAAGGAACGTTTGGTGAGTTGGGTGGATGAGAACATGAGTGTACGCATCCTTGAGATCTAGAGAACAAAGCCAATCCTGACTCTGAAGGTATGGCAGCAGAGTTCCTAGAGAAATCATTTTGAACTTCTCTTTGAACAGGAATTTGTTCAATTCTCTGAGGTCTAAGATGGGTCTGTGTCCTCCTGTTTTCTTTGGAATAAGGAAATACGGGGAGTAAAACCCTGTACCCCGTTGGGGAATGGGTACCTCTTCTATTGCCCCTTGGGCAAGAAGCACAGTGACCTCTTGACCTAACTGGTCGTTGAGAGAGGTCTGAGAATTGGACTGTTTTACATTGTAGGAGGGGCATGCTGAGGAAATGAAGCTTGTACCCCTCTCTTACAATAGACAGAGTCCAATTTTCTGCTGTTATCTAACCCCATCTGGGGGCAAAATGACATAACCTTCCTGGGATGGTGGTGGGTTCTGGGCTGTTCAGAGCAAGGAAGGCAAAGTTCTCTAGACAGGAGTCAAAGCCTCAGTGGAGATGAGTCTGCTGAGCCGGTTGAGGCTTAGCTGCTTTTGGCTTCCTTTGTTGCCTAGGTTGTTGCTGCTGTCTCTTTTGGGGAGACTGACCTAAGCGATGCCCCTGTTGGGTATAGGAGGGATAAAACTTCTTCTTCTTACTGAAGAATGGTTTCTTAGAGGACTTTTTCCTCGCAGGATCAGCTGTAGATTTAGACTATCTATCCAAAGTGATATTGTCAGCATCTATCTCATTAGCTTTTTCCTGCCAATTCTTGCCAAAGAGATTCTCTCCTGTGCAAGGAATATTCCCTAGTTTATGCTGTACCCAAATTTCCAAGTCAGATGCCTGGAGCAGGCAATCCTACGTGCACCTATGGCAACAGCAGAGGTTCTGCTTATGCACTCAAAACAGTCAAAGGCTGCACAATTCACAAACTTGGAAACATCCTGAGCATGTTTGACAAGGGCGAGGTAATCTTGCCTCTTATCATCAGGAAGGAGAGGGCTCATAAGCTCTAAATCTCCTGTGACCTCCTTAAGGAACATTCCCATATATAAGATATAGGAACTGATCCTGGCAGAAAGCATGGAAGCCTGGAAGGTTCGACGTCCAAAGGTGTCAAGAGTCCTACACTCACGTCATGGAGGATTAGATGCATGCCTTTTTGCACTCTTTATCCTTCACATAGCTGATTCCACCACCATGGAATGGTGTGGTAACTGAGTCTTCTGAAAACCAGGGACAAGGAGGAACTCGATACATGGTGTCGAGTCTTCGAGAGTGAGGAGATGTGGTTAGAGGTGTTTCCCACATCCTTAACATGAAATCATGCAAGATCTCATGAATAGGTAAGGTAGCTGCCTCCTTGGGAGCTTTAGGGTATTGCAGGATTTCTAATTCCTTTGCCCTAGGCTCTTTTTCAGGAGCCACTGTGATGGAAAAACCTCGAGCCACATCTTGGATAAAATCCTGAAAGGACATATCCTCTGGTGGAGACATCCTACTCTGAGGAGAAGAAGAATCCTCAGGAAGAAGTACTCTGGTATCGGCAGAGCTTTCAGAGTCTTCAGACTCATCCGAGGATTCGAAGTATCTCCGATCCGGGTGATCGTGCAAGGCATGGTACCGGTACCGAGCGAAGTCGGCATTGGAGTGGTCCGGTACCGACCTGTCTATACCAGATGGATACGCATGACTCGGTCCCGGTAGAATACCTGCCGAGGTCGATGCTGTCGGTGCCGGTACCGATTGAATTGTTTGAAGTGGTTTCAGTGGCATCGAGGCCGTGAGAAGAGCCGCCAGACTGCGTTCAATAGCCAGGTATCTCGGGTCTATCAACGCTGCCAATGCTTGGGTATCAGTACCGGAAGAAGCGGCCAGTACCCCAGAGCATGGCACCAGTAGTTCTGCCGAGGTTGAAGCCTCGAGAACATCCTGGAGCCACGTTAATGCTTTGGAAGCCGAAGCCTCCCGCCGGGGCAATTTTGCCAGTGAAAGTCCCTCAAGGGCAACGCCAGAGGCATCTCGATGTTTAGAAGGAAATCTACCCTTTGAGGACCGGCTAGATAGTTACTTGAGATCCATGGGAGGAAGATGAAGCCCTGGAAGACGTCGATGCCACGGAGGCTGCATCGGAGGGAAAAAGGGTGCTAAGTTTAGTAGCTCGGTTTTGCCGGCCCCTTTTTGACATCATCCCACAGGCAACACACTCTGAAATAGAGTGGTCAGGACCTAAACATTTGAGGCACCACTCATGGTACCGCCACACTTAGAACAATTTTTAAAACCCAAAGCGGGTTTTTCCATTTTGAGGGAAAAAATTGGGCCTAGTGCCCAAAATGGTGCGTGGCACCTGAGAAGAAATTTACTGGAGAAAGACTTCCGAAACAAAGGGTTTTTTTTTTTTTTTTTTTTTTAGAGGACAGCAACCTTGGGCCGGAAGGACTGGGGTTTCTAGTCCCACAGGTGCTCCTTGTGGTCTTGGGCAAGCCACTTAGCCCTCCATAGCCCATGTTCCCTGTAAGATAGTTATCTCCAAGTTATAATGCCCTGTTCAATGTAATTTCAGTTTGTTCAATGTAAACCGTACTGATGCAGAATAGCGCGGTATATAAGAGAATGTAAAATTTTTTTTTTTTTTTTTTAAAGAAAAACCGGCAGTACCGGTATAGCGTCGAGGGAAGGCAGACGCGACCATCAAAAAGAAGAATAAGAAGGGAAATTTTCTGCGGTGACAGGATGTGCGACCTGTCGGTTCCGCGGAAAACAAAGAACTGGAGAGGGACAGTTGGGAAAGGCGGGAAGGCAGCACGCAGGCACTGTGGGATGCTCCCAAAAGCTTTTATATTGGACGCTGGGGAGCGTTCCCGCGCAGGCTCCGTCGGTATCGACGATACCCATATGTGAAGACTACATTCCTGCTTGTTCCTGGAGATACAAAGTTCTCTTATGTTCCCTTTTTTAATTTTTTTATTTTTTAAAGAGCTAGAAGTGCTGCACTGAGGTCACACTGGGCCCCTTCCCATAAGTCTGGGAAGAGGAACGGAGGACAGCCTGAAAAGAAATTAGATGGCAAGCCTTCTAATAGGGGGGAGGGACCTATAGCAACAGGTTATGCACCCCTCGGAGATGCCACCAGAACTGAATACCAAACTTGGGTCTCTGTGAAAAACATTTCCTTTTCAAACCTCTGCTGCTCCTCCACAAAAGGGATTGTCTATTATTTTTTTTTCTTTAATTTCTTTATCGTGTCAGTGGAGTCCAGACTGCATAGAAGTTCCTCATCATCTGCTGGAGACTGAGAAATACTGGACTGTGAGGATGGCACAGAGCCTTTATACTATGACATCATCAATGTTCCTGTGATTCTCAGTTCCATCTACTGGTCAGAGGGCACAAAACATGCATCTGGACTGGACTGGACTGGGGGGGGGGGGCGATAAGGAAGTACAAATATATTGCAAAATGATAGTATAGGGCAGGTATGTCCAACTTCGAACAGGTCGTGATCTACTTTTTTCCCGCCAAAAGTGCCGGTGATCTACCACCATGAAAATTAAGTTCAAATTAGTTTCAAATTAAATTTTAACCCAATAAAGTTGGAGGATTGTCCCCCCCCCCCCATTTTTAATGAACCTTATGTCATTTACCTGGATGTGATCAGCTGTTAAGCAAATTAAGCAAAAACAAAACAGAGAGACGAAGATCCAGTAAGAACTGTGAGGGGAAATGGAAAATACAGTCATCCCTCGCTACTTCGCGGTTCATTTATCGCGGCCTCAGTACATCGCGGATTGAGGAATTATGGCACGAAAGTTGCCCGCATGCCAGCAGAAGGCAGGGAGTGCCCACACAATTGAAAATCCACGTCTCTGATTAGCTGCTAGCATCCCGCCATTTGATATCCCTCCCGACTCGGGAATCTCGCAAGCTGATTGGCCTAGACGTTTCCCCCACCTTCGCTCTCATACCCTTGTGCAAAATAGTGCTTGCGACGCCTTTGAAAATGGCTCCTAGACGTCCTCCACCCTCTAAATCCTCTAGCGAACCCAAGATGAAGAGAAAAATGATGACAGTGAACGAGAAAGTTAATTTATTGGACATGCTTAAGGCAGGCCATAGCTATGCGTCTGTTGCACGCCATTACGGATTGAACGAATCGACGGTTCGCTACATAAAAAAAGATGAAGTGAATATCCGTAAAACTGCCTCGATATCGTTCTCCAAGGACACTAAGCGAGTTGTGACTTCTCGTAATAAGCGAATTGTGAAAATGGAGAATGCCATATCAGTGTGGATATCGGATTGTCGGGAAAAGAAGGTTAGTCTTGATACCAATATGATTCGGACTAAAGCCAAAGCCCTGTATGATAGCTTTGTTCCTGAAGGAGAGTTGAACGAAGACGACGAAGGTGATGACGACGACGAAAATGAACCTCAGCCTAGTACCAGTGCCTCGAGTGATCCTACCCCACGAGAAAAACGTGGTTTTGTTGCCAGCAAGGGCTGGTTCGAGAAATTCAAGAGATTTGGCCTTCGCAGCATTCCTTTGTATGGGGAGGCCTCCTCGGCAGACCAAGAGGCAGCTCTTCATTACGTCGAGGAAGAGTTTCCGAAGATAATTGATGAGGGTGGTTATCTCCCGGAGCAGGTCTTTAACATGGATGAGACTGGCCTCTTCTGGAAGAGGATGCCGTCCCGGACGTTCCTTTACAAGGACGAATTGAAGAGGCCAGGGTTCAAGGCCCACAAAGATAGAGTGACTATCCTCATGTGTGGGAATGCTGCAGGCTTCATGCTCAAGCCTGGCTTAATTTACAAGTCCCTGAATCCTCAGGCTTTGAAAAACAAAAACAAAGCCTTGCTGCCCGTCTACTGGATGCACAACAAAAAGGCATGGATAACAAAAGCCCTCACACTCGACTGGTTCGTAAACTGCTTTATCCCGCAGGTAAAGCTGTACCTCGCTGAAAAGGAGCTGCCCTTTAAGGTCGTCCTCTTCATGGACTGTGCAGGAGGACATGCAACCAGTCTCCATTATGACGGGGTCCAAGTGGAGTTTCCTGCCCCCCAACACCACTTCCCTTATACAACCCATGGATCAGGGGGTCATTCGGGCCTTCAAGGCCCTCTACACGAGGTCCACGATGGAGGGCCTCATCTCCTCCATCGACGAAGACAACGTGGCCTTCAGCCTGAAGAACTATTGGTGGGGATACAACATTGCAATGTGCCTGGTCAACATTCAGAATGCTCTTAATGAGATGAAAGAGCAGACACTGATTGCAAGTTGGAGGAAATTGTGGCCAAAAAACGTCACCCATGACTACGAGGGATTTACGCCTGACGAAGTTCACCACTCCGCCGTAGATAAGGCTGTGAGGCTGGCTCGGTTGGTAGCCACTGAAGGGTTCTCCGACATGACGATGGAAGAAGTGAATACACTGATCGAGTGCCACTCGAACCCCCTAACCGACGAGGAACTCGTCGAAATGACAAGATCGGCAAGTGAGGAAGAAGAGGAGGTAGCTGACGACGGTGACGACAACGAAGCTGAAGAACGTGGCCTTACCTTGGAAAACCTGCAAGAGCTCTGCAACATAGCACGGACTCTGCAACAAAGGGCCCAAGAAATCGACGACAACATGGTCCGAGCCGTAGAATTCAGTAACCATATTGACGGTGTAATGGCGTTGTACAAGGGCATCTTTGCTCAGAAGAAAAAACAACGGTCACAACTCCCCATCACGATGTTCCTTGTGCCAACGTCCAGCGCCCCGAGCACGTCCAGCGCCCCGAGCAACTGACGATGAGGCGTCATCTGAGGAGCAGTAAAGCTCTCATTAACCTGTGCAGTAAATCATCTTCATCTTCTTCACCTCCACCATACCACATACACAAAAAATGTACGTATGTTAAAAATGAGAGTATTTTTTGTGGTGTACTGTATTCTCTTAATATTGCTTATACAGTATTGTAATCTGGGTTTATTCTCCCATGATGTGGGCTTGTACTTTACTGATTTCTTGTATTGTTCTTTTGTGTAATCTTCTGTATTGAAGTTTGTCTTTTCATATTACTTTGTAATACTGATGCAAAAATTTATAAATAAAAAAAAATAAAATGAGAGAGTGACACTACTTCGCGGTTTTTCACTTATTGCGGCCGGTTCTGGTCCCTATTAACCGCGATAACTGAGGGATGACTGTACATTTATTTTAAGTTTTATTGCGTAATAACTTTCTTTAACTGTCTTAATAACTTTCTTTAACTTTTATTGAGTAATCTGTGTTAAATTTAGGTCAAGTATTGCACAATCTTTAATATTTCGCTCTTGCTCATTAGTGAGACGTCTTAGTCTGCATTTCATCCACCAGCTTTTTGAAGTTGGGCGAATATTGTATGAGGGCCAGTCTCAGGGAATCCTGGAGATGTTTATCTGTCATGTTAGAACGTTGTGTACTCTTTGTCATTTTCAGATGGGAAAACGCAGATTCACACAAATAAGTTGAACCGAAACAGGAGTGTACAGCTTCACTGCATCTTCTCAAGTTGGGAAATTTGTCTCTAGGTACTAGCTTCCAAAATGATTCTTGCTCAGCACGGGTCTTGAGAAAAATATCATTTTTAAGGGTTAATATTTCGTTTTCAAGAGATGGCTTGTTCAACGAGTAATTTTTACTAATAGCAGCTGCAGTTTCTTTAATGTTCACATCTACAGTCAAACCTCGGTTTTCGGTTGCCCCGGTTTTCGTCGGTTTCGGTTTTCGACGTGTTTTCAGACGGCGATCTTGTCTCGGTTTTCGTCCATCGCCTCGGTTTTCGTACTGCAATACAGTACACGCTTGCCTGCCCAGTCCCGGCAGCACTACCCCCCCCCCGACTCACCGATCGCGTGTTGAAATGGAGCAACATCCTCGAGCCAGAGATGCAAGGATTGCAGAGAGGAAGGCCCCGATCTCTCCACCGCCTGCCTGTTCTCTGGAGCGCCCCCTCAGGCTCGGAGGTAGCAGGGTAGCAGGAGATATTGAATGGGTAAGCAGGAGATGTTGAATGAATGTGGCAGGCAGTTCTTTCTCTTGTGGGGTACGCTGTTGAGACGGAGTCAGCGATCAGATTAGTGTCCTAGGTTATCTGTGTGTTTGCTGTGCTGAGCGGGAGAGTGGTGTTTCCGGTGGCTGTGGCTGGTGCCTTTTTTTTTGGTGGATCCTTCTTTTTTTTTTCTGTTTTCTTTAAACATTTCTGGATGTTTTTTTGCTGAAGATTTGCATCTTGACTGTGCTGTTAATCTTTCTCCCTTCTCAGCAGTTTAAACAATTTGTCTGCCAAAAATACCTCTGGAGCACCATCTTGTGGCCAGAAGTGGGATTGACTCTCTATAAAATGTATTTTTTGTCAATATTTTTGGGTGTCTGGAACGGATTAATTGAATTTACATTATTTCTTATGGGAAATCTTGCTTCGGTTTTAGTCCGTTTCGGTTTTAGTCAGACTTTTTTGAACGGATTAATCATGAAAACCGAGGTTTGACTGTACTTTGAATGGGTATGACAAGTACTCCACAACTGTTCCAATTTTTTGGAAGTCACAGAATCTATTTTCGAATTCCTGGATAACAGAACAGATTTCTGTCACATACTTCTCGCTCTGAAAAATAAATTTGGATATTGTCCGAGATGGTCCTGCGTATTAGGAAAATGATCAAAAGTGTTGTTTGCAAGATCAGTCGTCATTAGCTCAAATTTGCTCTTGTAGGATGAAACTGTACTCATCATCTCGCCAATGTGTTTGTTTTTACCTTGTAGTTCAAGGTTCATATCACTTAGTATGCCTGTAAAGTCGTCAAGAAATGCCAGATCACATTACCACTCCTCATCTTCCAACTCTGCTTGGTCATCTCCCCTCTCCTTCAAAAAACTTCTTATTTCATTCAGCAAATCACAAAATCTTTGCAGAAATTTGTGCCTACTTAGCCACCTTACATCTGTTTGCAAAATGATATCCGCTGCCCCTTCATCAAGAGTAAGATTGAAAAACCGTCTTGAGGTGATCTTCCACGAACTGAATTTACAATTTTGAACGTGATGTCCATGACAGTCTTTGTACTGAGTCTCTTGCTTGCCAAAACTTGCTGGTGAATGATGCAGTGGTAAGAAAGGAAATCTGTGAATTAGTCAAGCTGTCTACAGAGGGCTATGAATCCGTTAACCTCACCTCTCATTGCTCTTGCTCCATCAGTAGTGATGGAAACAAGTCTATGCAATGGAAGATTACACTTTGTCACAAAAGAATGGAAAGAACTGAATATTTCCTGACCGGTAGTTCTCCCTTTTAAAGAAATCATTGCAAGTAGTTCTTCTTTAACACTGAAGTCTTCAAAAACCATCTAGATAAAGACTAGTAACTGGGCTATGCCTCTTATGTCTGTAGATTCATCCAGCTGGAGTGAGAAAGCAACACAATTTGAAACATCCTCCAACAATTGTTCAGTTATATCTACACACATCTTTTCTATTCGACGCACGACGGTGTTTCTTGACAATTGTACATCTTGAATAGCAGCTATGAACTCTTTCTTATTTTTAAATCCTTCAAAAAGATTGTCAGCTGCTTCAAGAAAACAATATTTTACAAATTCCCCTTCAATGAAAGGTTTGCATTTATTTGCGATCAGGTTGCTGACCTTGAAGGATGCTATGGTTGCATTGACCAAATGTGACCTTGGCTTCGCCATCAACTGTTGCTGAGTAGCCAATTTCGATTTAAGTTCTTTGAGCTTCAGTTTACGAATTTCACTTTTGGGTGGAAAATCAGCAAACCTATTGCTATGTAGAGCCTTATGACGACGTTCCAGATTAGCCTTTTTGGGCAAGGATACTGGGGCGTTACAAATTAGACAACAACACTTGTCTTTCACCATGATGAAGAAGTACTCCATTTCCCATTCATCATGAAAGTGGTAGGTTTTGCTCTTCTTTGGAACACTCATCTTCGTTATACTGGGGTGGCTGGACGTAAGAAGGCCAAATCTGCTAAGTTAGTATAAACACTGGCTTAATCTGGTCCAAAACTGTCACTGTCCCAAAGTATTAAAGATCAACAGGGACTGAAGACCTCTGGATGATGTGCAATACAAGGACTGGAGATGCCAAAGCCACACATGCAGTTCTAAAAGTAAAAATAAGAATGCATCATACTGGCACCAATAATCAAATACCACCAAACAATCATAAAAAACACTCAAACACCTGTCCAGCAAACCAGATAAAATCAAATACCATCAAACAAGTTCGAATACCACCACAGACGATTTAATAAATTCTGCACACAGTGTAGAATCAACGCAAAGACAAGGCAAAATAAAATTGCAGAGGCAAGCAAAAGTCACAGTGGTTTGAACCAATTCGAAACAAGGCATAGGAAAAGCCCGCCAATATCACCAAATTCTTGACACTTTGTTGTGTCTGCCCGAAAACGTTTAATGAAAGCAAACTATAAAGCGAGCAACGACAAGCACACGACACAACTAATACGATAAGTGTATTCAGGTAAAGCCCGGGCGAATGGATATCGCCCGGTATATAACACATTTCTAAGGGGTGTTGGGGCTGGGGCAGGAGTGGGTGATTCTGAGAGGCAGAAGACCAGGTATGAGGCCGAGCCTGTGGTGTCTCGCCGCAAGTGGTGGCCCCCTGGGGTACCCACAAACTATTGGCACGAAAACAAGCACCCCCAATACACCCGCAGGCAAGATCCCACAGGCAGGGAAAAAAGACAGGCAAAGGATCAGCAGCGGCGGCAAGCCCTCGGCAGACGACCTGCTGGCACGAGCTCTCTCCTAGCGACGGGGCGAGTTGCTGGAGAGATGGAGCCAAGCAGGACTGGCGATCTACCTCTGACCCCTCCGCGATCTACAGGTAGATCGCGATCTACCTGTTGGACATGCCTGGTATAGGGTCATGTATTAAGACAAAGAAATCAGTGAAATATAATAAAGGCCAATAATATCTTATTATCATAAAAAACAATTTTACTCTCCAAAATATCCACATTAGTGTGACCAAAAACAAAAAGCTAGATACTCACCTATAGCAGGTGTTCTCCAGGGACAGCAGCAGTCAGTCCTCACATATGGGTTACGTTGGCACCGATGGAGCCCACACGGAGCATTTCCACAGATTTCAAAGAAAACCTTTGGGAATGCCACCACCCATGCATGGTCCTCTTCCTGCCCAAGGGTGTCATCTTACTCAGTCAGGTGCCATAGCTAGAGCCCTACCAAGAAGATGGCAAAAATGGACAGCAACTCCAAGGGGAGAAGGGAGGGTTGTGAGGACTGATCCCTGCTGTCTCTGGAGAACACCTGTTACAAGTGAGTAACTACGCTTTCTCCAGGAACAAGCAGGAAGTCAGTCCTCACATATGGGACTCCCTAGCTACAGGATACCGAGGAACTGTAGGAAAAATCATGGCAGAGACGTGCGCAATCGCCAGTGAAAAAGAAGGCAGCCTGAGGACCTCGAGTCCCTCAATGGCCACGCTCCTGGTAGCTGGAACAAGAAGGGTCGGAGGGCAGGAATTGCTTAAACCCCAAACAGGTTACAGAGTACAGCCTGGCCGAAGACACTGTACCAACGGGACTCCTTTCCAGACAGTAATGCACAGCAAAGGTCTGAGTGGAAGACCAGGTGAAGGCCCAGCAGATGTCTGCCAGCTGCACCGAACACAGGCTAGTGACTGACGTCACCTTCGCTCGGATATTGTCCTCGCAGCCTTCTTCTTCCACTTGCGTTTAGGTGACCGCTGATCAGAGTGCCACTAAGTCCAAGGAGGAGCGTCAGGGGACTCCAGGGGTTGTGGGACAGTGGAGTGGGAGGCTACCAGGGATACCGGGGCTGCCTTATGGAAGAGATCATCCTGATTCTGCTTACAGCTCTGGACGGCTTTGGAGGGCATCTTCTTGCAGAGGGAGCATTGCTCCAGATCATGGTCAGCTCCCAGGCACCTGAAACAACAGTCCTGGGTGTCCGTGAGCAACATGTTCTTAGAACACCTATCACATTTTTTGAAACCGGATGCTATCAGGGCCAAAAGGATTCTGGCGAGGTCAAAGATCCTCAATGCAGTCAGCGGTTAAAAAGAGCGCAAAAGTGTGGGGAGAAAAGGAAGAGCAAAAAAAAAGAATCCCGAGACCGAGAGCCTAAGCTCGGGATGGCGGAAAGAGGACCAGCGAAAACTGGAAAGGCAAAAACAGAGTAAGAATTTGAAATTTTTTTTCCGTGGATGAGACGCATGTCCGAAGGGCTCTGCAGAAAAAGGGAGACTGAGTAAGATGGCATCCTTGGGTGGGAAGGGGACCATGCAGGTGTGGTGACATTCCCAAAGGCTTTCTTTGAAGCTGGGGAAATGCTACGCATGGGCTCCATCAGTTGTCAGTTCCAATGTCACCCATATGTGAGGACTGACTTCCTGCTTGTTCCTGGAGAACAGTATTTTCCCACATAACTCTTACTCTAATGAAACCTGGGCTCTGTACTGTATACTTAGAAGAGTGCTAACCAAACAGGAATAGCTCATACTGATTTTATTTCAATACAGAATTAAAGTGAAAACACTGCAAACTCCCCAAGCACAATTACGAGCTTCATCAAAGTAGGTCAACAACCACAAATACCTTGGGAATTTCAGGAGATCATTCTGAAATGCAACCTGGCATACTGTAATTTCAGGAAAAACTATAATGGTCAAAAAAACTGGCAAATTCCAGGGTAAATTTATTGGCCTTTTAGATGCTGAGCAAGATATGTAAAATAGCAAAAATGATTAAATATCTTGTATTACTGCAGAATTATTGTTCTTCTGTGTACTAACATGAAGACAGATATAAATATTTGGGTCAATATTCAAACCTGGTGGTCACCATATTTTTTAAAAAATGCCAGTAGCAGTAGCATTTAAAAAATATATTCAGGGTCACTAAAGCATAGTTACTCACCTGTAACAGGTGATCTCCGGGAACAGCAGGAATTTAGTCTTCACATATGGATATCGTCGGTACTGACGGAGCCTACGCGGGAACGCTCCCCAGCGTCCAATTAGAAAGCTTTTGGGAGCATCCCACAGCGCCTGCGTGCTGCCTTCCCGCCTTTCCCAACTGCCTCTCTCCAGTTGAGTTTAAAGCTGAGACAAAGAGAGAGAGAGGGAAAGAGAAAGAGATAGATAGAGAGATACAACTCCTAAGGGAGGTGGGTGGGTTGTGAAGACTAAATTTCTGCTGCTCCCGGAGATCACCTGTTACAGGTGAGTAACTATGCTATCCCCAGGAACAAGCAGGAAAGTAGTCTTCACATATGGGGACTCGCTAGCTTTAGATGCCAGGGAGAGACCACAGAAGTTGTGTGTCCCTGTGAAAGGGCTCCACTTCCCCCCATGGATCTCTGGCATCCAACCAGGGATGGTGGGAAGGAGTTGATTAGGTATGGAACAGGTGTTGGAGAACAGCCTGACCAAACAAGGCATCCCGGCGGGAGTCCTTGTCCAAGCAGTAATGGGCTGTGAAGGTATGAACCGAGGCCCAAGTGGCTGCTCAACAGATTTTGTCGATAGACACAGAGTGCAGATAAGCCATTGAAGCTGCCATGGCTCTCACATTGTGAGCTGTGACATGGCCCTCCAGAGGAAGATTCTTACTCTGATAGGCAAAGGAAATACACTGAGCAATCCAGCTGGACAGTGTTCTCTTGGAGACTGGAAGTCCCAAATGAGAAGGATCAAAAGCAACAAAGACTTGAGGAGGACTTTCTATGTTGCTGTGTTCTTTGTAAGTAAAATGCTAAAGCTCTTTTACAGTCCAACGTATGAAGATTCCTTTCTGCATTTGATGCATGAGGCCTTGGAAAAAACACAGGCAGGTAGACCGCTTGGTTTAGATGAAAAGGCGAGACCACCTTTGGCATAAAGTGTGGATGAGTCCTAAAGACTACCTTGTCATGATGGAGCTTTGTATAAGGAGGATCAGCCACTAGTGCCTGCAACTCACTGATGCAACGTGCTGATGTGATTGCAATGAGGAAGATAACCTTCCAAGAAAGGAACTTCAATGAGGTAGTAGCTAAGGGTTCGAAAGGTGGCTTCATGAGCTGACCGAGAACCAGGTTTAAGTCCCATGCCACCGGTGGTGGCCTAATGGGAGGCTTGGTTAGAAGAAGACCTCTCATAAATCTTGCTATAAGAGGATGGGAGGAAATAGGTTGTCCATTTAGAGGCTTGAAAGAAGCTGCAATAGCACTCAAATGGACTTTTACCGAGTTAGTCTTAAGACCTGCATTGGATAAATGAAGGAGATACTCCAGTAATGATTCCAGAGGTATCGCAAGGGGGTTAAGACCCTTCTGCGAGCACCATATGGTAAACCTTTTCCACTTGAAAGCATAAGAGCGTCTTGTGGAAGGTTTTCTGGAAGCATAAAGGATATCCTTTACTTGCTGAGAAAGGTTAAGATAATGAAGATCTAGGCCTTCAGCAACCAAGCCCTGAGATGCAGAGACTGGGGATTGGGATGCCATAACATTCCGTCATCTTGAGACAGAAGATCTGGAGCAGACCCCAACTCTAGAGAAGGAGCTTGAGAGAGATGTAGAAGCAGAGGGTACCACATTTGCCGTGGCCAATGTGGAGCTATGAGAATCATATGGCCTCTGTCTCTCTGAAGCTTAAACAGGGTTTTGGGAATTAGGGGAATGGGTGGAAAGGCATAAAGGAAGTCTTGACCCCAATGAAGGAGGAAAGCATCCCTTGCCTGAGAGCCCTGAGCCAGAATTCTGGAACAGAACCGGGGAAGTATGGCATTCAACGGACTTGCAAAGTGGTCTATGTCCAGGGTTCCCCATATTTGAAAAATCTTGGCCACCTGGTCTGCATGTACAGACCATTCGTGTGGAAGCAGAACTCGACTAAGTCTGTCTGCCCAAGAGTTTTGTATGCCTGGAAGATACACTGCCAGGAGATGAATCTGATGCTCTCTGGCGAGGGCCCATAGTCGCAAAGCTTCGTTGCAAAGCGACAGAGAGCCTGTTCCTCCCTGCTTGTTCACATAGAACATGGCTACTTGATTGTCTGTATGAATGAGGACTGTCTTGTAGCTGAGCAGGGTGTGGAACACTCCAAGAGCAAGGAAGATTGCTCTGAGTTCTAAGAGATTGATATGTAGATGAGTCTCCTGTGGGGTCCAAGTGCCTTGGGTAGAGAGGTCTTGCAGATGAGCTCCCCAACCCATTGGTGAAGCATCTGTTGTGAGAGTTGCCTGGGGTAAAGGTTGTTGAAAAGGGGACCCCACCAACAGGTTTTGAGTCAACTGCCACCATTGGAGGGACAAAATAAGGCAAACTGTGTTTGCTATTTTGTCTGACAGGCACCCTGATGCCTGGGTCCATTGAGTGGACAATGTCCACTGGGCTGCTCTCAGGCGAGCATATGGAACCACATGCATGGTAGATGCCATGTGGCCTAGTAGTTGTAACATTTCTCGAGCCGTGAGATGAGGCTTTAGCACTGCTTGAGAAGCTAACTGCACCATGCGAAGGCAACGGGTCTGGGGGAGATAGGCCCTTGCTTTCCTGGTATCCAGCAAAGCTCCTATGAACTCTAGAGACTGAGTGGGAGTGAGGCTAGATTTTGGGATGTTTATGACCAGACCCAAATACTGAAGGATTCGCATTGTGCAAGATAGAGAAATCCTGGCCTCTGACTCTGATGGGGCTCGAATGAGCCAGTCGTCTAAGTAGGGGAAGACGAATATTCCTAGAGTGCGAAGAAATGCTGCTACCACAGCCATGCATTTCGTAAACACCCTTCTTGCTGAGGCCAGGCCAAAAGGAAGCACCCTGTATTGGTAGTGCTTTCCTTGAAAAAGGAAGCGAAGGAACTTTCTGTGAGTTGGTTGGATGAGAACATGAGTGTACGCATCCTTGAGATCTAGAGAACAAAGCCAATCCTGACTCTGAAGGTATGGCAGCAGAGTTCCTAGAGAAATCATTTTGAATTTCTCTTTGAACAGGAATTTTTCAATTCTCTGAGGTCGAAAACAGGTCTGTGTCCCCCTGTTTTCTTTGGGATAAGGAAATAAGGGGAGTAAAACCCTGTACCCTGCTGAGGAATGGGTGCCTCTTCTATTGCCCCTTGGGCAAGAAACATAGTGACCTCTTGTTCTAACAGGTTGATGAGAGAGGTCTGAGAATTGAACTGTCTTACCATTGTGGGAGGGGGCATGCACAGAAAGTGAAGCTTGTACCCCTCTTTTATAATGGAGAGAGTCCAATGTTCTGCTGTTATATGCCCCCAGGGGCAAAGTGACACAACCTTCCTGGAATGGTGGAAGGCTCTGGTCCATTGAGAGCCAGGAAGGCTAAGTTCTCTAGATGGAAGTCAAAGGCCTTGTGGAGGCTGAGACGGTTGAGGCTTAGCAGTCTTTACTTTCCTTTGCTTAGGTGGTTGCTGACTCTTTCGGGCAGGTTGACCTGCAGAACGTCCCTGCTGGGAATAAGAGGGATAAAACCTTGAAAGATTTCTTCCTTGCAGGATCAGCTGTGGCTTTGGATAATCTATCCAAAGTGGAGTTGTCAGCATCCAGTTCATTGGCTTTCTCTTGCCAATTCTTGCTGAATAGATTCTCCCCTGTACAAGGGATATTGCCCAGTTTGTCCTGCACCCAGAGCTCCAAATCGGATGCCTGGAGCCAGGCAATTCTACGTGCACCTATGGCAATGGCAGAAGTTCTGCTTATGCACTCGAAACAGTCAAAAGCTGCACGACTGACAAACTTAGAAACATCCTGGGCATGTCTAACCAGTGTGAGAAAATTCTGTCTCTTATCATCAGGAAGAAAAGGGCTCAAAACCACTAAATCTCCTGTGACTTCCTTAAGGAACATTCTCATATATAAAATATAGGAACTGATCCTGGCAGAAAGCATGGAAGCCTGGAAAGTACGACGTCCAAAGGCATCCAAAGTTCGACACTCACGTCCTGGAGGATTAGAGGCATGCCTTTTTGCACTTCTGATCCTTCTCATAGCTGATTCCACTACAATAGAGTGGTGAGGAAGCTGAGTTTTCTGGAAGCCAGGACACGGAGGTACTCGATACATGGTATCCAGCCTACGAGAGTGAGGAGAGGTGGTAAGAGGTGTTTCCCACATTCCCAACATGAGATCATGTAAGATCTCATGGATAGGCAAAGTAGCTGCCTCCTTAGGAGCCTTGGGATATTGTAGAATCTCCAACTCCTTTGCCCTGGGCTCTGTTTCAGGAGCCACAGTAATGGAAAGACCTCGAGCCACCTCCCTGATAAAGCCCTGAAAGGAGATATCTTCTGGAGGGGACATCCTGCGTTTAGGAGAGGAAGGCTCCTCCGGGAGAAGTACTCTAGTACCGACGGAGCTGTCAGAATCCTCAGACTCCTCCAAGGATTCAAAGTACCTTCTGTCCGGATACTCTTGTAGAGCATGATACCCGTACCGACCGAAGTCAGTACCGGTGTATCAGTACCGGAAGGCATAACATGACTGGGCGCCAGCAATGCAGACACCGATGTCGATGCCGATGTTGTCGGTACCAGTGCCGGAGTCGGTGCCGGTACTGGTTGAACTGTCTGACGCGGTTCCAAGGGTGTCGATGCCGCAAGGAGAGCCGCCAGACTGCGTTCAATAGCCAGGAACCTCTGGTCTATCGAAGCTGCGATGCCTGGGTATCAGTACCGGATAAAGCAGCCGGTATCCCAGAGCATGGCACCAGTAGTTCTGCCGAGGTCGAGGCCTCGAGAACATCCTGGAGCCCCGACAATGCTTTGGAAGCCGAAGCCTCCCACCGGGGCAATTTTGTCGGTACAGAACCCTCAAGGGTAACGCCAGAGGCATCTCGATGATTGGAAGGAGATCTACCCTTTGAGGACCGGCCAGACTTATGTTTAGTTACCTGAGATCCATGGGAGAAAGACGAAGCCATGCGTCTCATCCACGGAAAAGGAAGAGGCTGCATCGGAGGGAAAAAGGGTGCTGAGCTTAGCAGCTTGGTTTTGTCGACCCCTCTTGGACATCATGGCACAGGCCATACACTCCGAGATGAAGTGGTCAGGACCTAAACATTTAAGACACCACTCATGGGTGTCGGTGACGGAGATGGTACCGCCACACTTGGTGCACTTCTTAAAACCCGAAGCGGGTTTTTCCATAGTAAGGGAAATTTTGGGCCTAAGGCCCAAAATGGCGTGTGCACCTGAGGAGGAAAAGTTTGGAAAAAAATACTATTATTTATTTATTTTTTTTAAAAGAAAGAAAGAAAGAACCGGCGGTACCGGTATAGCGTTGAGGAAAGGCAGACGCGACCACAAATAAAGAAGGAGAATAGGGAAACATTTTCTGCGGTGACAGGAACGACGACCTGCTGGCTCCGCAGAAAACAAAGAACTGGAGAGAGGCAGTTGTGAAAGGCGGGAAGGCAGCACGCAGGCGCTGTGGGATGCTCCCAAAAGCTTTCTAATTGGACGCTGGGGAGCGTTCTCGCGCAGGCTCCGTCGGTACAGACGATACCCATATGTGAAGACTACATTCCTGCTTGTTCCTGGAGATAAAGATAGACAGAAGCACTGTCTAATGCCAGTCTAAAATGAACTGCATAACTGCATGTACTATATATAGAGGCTGGATATCACTAGATATCTCCGCTGCCTTTGACTCCGTTAATCACAATCAACTTCTTACTCGTCTCCAGGAGAAGGGCATCTGTGGCCTCGCCTGGGAATGGTGTAGGTCTTATCTATCGGATCGTTGGCAGCATGTCAGAGTTGGTTCCACCACATCCGCACCTTTCCACCAACACCAAGGTGTTCCGCAGGGCTCCTCTTTATCTGCGCTGCTGTTCAATGTCTACATGCAGCCGATATGTGACATCATACGCTCCTTCAATATCTCCACTCTAATCTATGCAGATGACGTCCTGCTGTTTACACCATTCAAAATCAAACAACCAGACTTCTCCAGCCTTATCAACTGTTTCAACGCCATCACCGACTGGTTATTATCTCAAAATCTCCGCATAAACTTCAAGAAGACGGAAGTTCTGTTCATATCAAGGAACAAAGATTTCTCCCCTCCATCCTCCCTAAGAGTAAGAGATGCGGAACTCCCTAGTAAACCTTCCATTCTCTACCTAGGGATTACTCTGGACCAGCATTTCGACTTTAAGGAGCACATATGAAACACCACCAGATCTGTCTACAATAAAATTAGAACGCTAAGGCACCTCAGGCCCATGTTATCTCATAATGACTTCAGGACCATTTTCCAGGCCCTCATTCTACCACACTTTGATTACGCAAATGTTGCCCTGTATGGACTCCCCAAGAACACCCTTAATCCGCTGCAACTCGCCATGAATGCGGCTGCGCGTGTTCTCAGTGGTTTAGCAAGATCAGACCATATCACTCCGATACTTAAGGAACTTCACTGGCTACCAATTCATTGCAGGTTAACATACAAAATCCTTCTCATCATCTTCAAGATCATCAATAATCTAGCCCCACAACACTCAGTGACCTTATCACCCTCACCCCGAAAAACAGAATCAGAAGGTCAGTAACCGACAACACCTTGATCATCCCCAAAGAGTCCATCAAGTGCACCCAGACGACCAAGAAAAGAACCTTCGCCTTCTACGCACCAAAATGCTGGAACGAACTTCCACCAGAAATTAGATCCATCAAAAACCTTATTCAGTTCCGTAAGGCAATCAAACACCACATTTTCCTACTTCACTTTGCTCAAGCATCCACCCCACCTCTGCTCACTCACTCACCAATGTCCACAAACCTTACCCTGTCACAAGTATTTTGAGCTTGCCTTAGCCCTCCTTGTATATACAAACCTAATCTAATTGTATTTTGTACATATGTTTATAGTTACCCTGTTGCTCCAAGTTTAAACTCCTGTTACAATGTAAGCACAGAACAGTCTTCTGACTGTGCACCCTTGTTATATGTGAACCGCACTGATAACAAATAGCGCGGTATATAAAAGTTGTTAAATAAATAAAATAAAATAAATATATGTAGTAAGGTTTTACCAGCCACACACTACACTGTCTCCATCTAGGCAGTATGCGGGTAATTTTATAAAGTGAACCTAATTTTAGGTGTGCTTTTATGTGTGTAAAGCATAGTTACTCACCTGTTGCAGGTGTTGTCTGGGAACAGTAGGAATCAGTCCTCACATACGGGTGATGTCACAGACGGAGCCTACGGGGGAACGCTTCCCATCTTCCAAAAGCAGCTTTTGGAAGGTACTCCCATGCATGCGTGCCGGTCTTCCCACCTGAAGGAGCAATCTTACCTTAGCATGATGACATAGCTTAAGCAAGACCAAAAAGAAACCTCTATGGGAGGAGGGAAGGTAGTAAAGACTGATTCCTGCTGCTCCCCGGAGAACATCTGCTACAGGTGATAACTACGCTTTATCCAGGACAAAGAAGGAAGTCAGTTCTCACATATGGGACTCCCTAGCTACAGGCTACCGAAAAAACCTGTAGACAGTCCAATGGGGCAACCAGAAAAACGAACAGAGAAAACAGCAGGAAACGCTGAGGTTCCAAGAATCTACATCAGCCTCAGGCAAAAACCAACAGTCGACTCTTCACTAGTCTGGACAGACAGAAGGGCCAGAGGGAAGGCGTTACATTAATTCCCAAAAAGGTGCCAGAGTACGGCTTGGCAGAAGATGCTGTCATGCCAGAATCTTCATCCAGGCAGCAGTGGGCTGCAAAGGTGTGGACGGATGACCACGTAGCAGCCCTACAACGGAGTGCACGAAAGCCATTGAGGCTGCCAAACGGCGAACATTAAGCACTGTAACGTGGCGCTCTAAGGTAAGCCCAGCCTGGGCATAAGCAAACAAGATGCAGTCAGCCACCCAATGGATAGGGTGCGCTTGGAGACGGTTACCCCCACCTTGTTGGGGTCATAGGAAACAAAGAACTAGTGGAGCGGCGATGGGGCTTGGTCCATGAAGGTAAAAAGCGAGCGCTCTCTTACAGTCCAAAGTATGGGGAGAGGCCTCTGCCCCAGAGGCATAAGGCCATGGGAAAAAGGTGGACAGTACCATGGGTTGGTTTAGGTGGAATACTGAAACCACCTTAGGGGGCAACTTAGGATGAGTGCGTAGCACCACTATATTTTTGTAGAACCTGGTATAAGGCAGGCAAGCTATAAGCACCTGCAGTTCACCTTCTGCTCGCTGAAGCAAGCGCCACCAAAAAGATGACTTTCCAGGTGAGGAACTTGAGAGGACAGGTGGCCAATGACTCAAAGGGTGCTGAGAGCCGCTGTTCCAGGACGACATTGAGATCCCATGCCACTGGCAGTGGTTGAATAGGGGGACGAGAAGGTAGAAGGCCCCGCATAAAGCGTCCTGTGAGTGGATGAGCATAGAGGGGCCGAACATCAACGTTGCAGTGATATGCTGAAAAAGCACTCAGGTGCACCCTGGCAGAGTTAGACTTCAATCCAGAGTTGGAGAGGTGCAGCAAGTCAGCATCATCTCCACCAAGCATGTAAAGGGGTTGAGGGCCTGTTTTGCACTCCAGACTGAAAATCTGCACCAATTGAAGGCATATGCCCTCGAGGTCGAATCCTTGCGAGACGCCAGGAGAATGTTCTCAACATCTATGGGCAGATGGAATTCTGCCAGAGCTACCCACTCAGCAGCCAAGCCATGTGCGATAGGGAGCGGAGGATGGTGTGTAGCAGGGTGCCCTCCTCCTGCGAGAGGATACCTGGGGCAAAGCCTAGAGGAAGGGGGTGGTGCCCGAGACAGCTGTAGTAACAAGGGGTACTATGGTTGCCGGGTACTATGGTTGCCGGGTCCACTGTAGGGCAATGAGTATTAAGGAGGCCCCATCCGCATGGATCTTGAAGAGGGTCTTGGCCACCAGGGGAGTCAGTGGGTAAGCATCGAGGAGGCCCTTGTTCCAATCCAGGAGGAAGGCAAACAGATGCCACCCGACTGGGACTGGTCATCCTGGAACAAAACAGCAGTAGCTGGGCATTATGAGGAGATATGAAGAGAGCCATAGTGGGGGCGCCCCACATCTGAAAGAACTTGCAGGCCACTTGGGTGTTAAGAGCTCACTCATGTGGTTTCAGGACTCTGCTAAGCTTGTCCGCTAAGGCACCGTCCTCTCCCGGGAGATGCACTGCCTGGAGAAGCATCTGGTGCATCACTGCAAACCACCAGAGCCAGACTGTCTCCCAACAGAGGAAGCATGAGCCTGTGCTCCCTTACTTGTTGATGTAGAGCATCGCTATTTATTTATTTATTTACATTCTCTTATATACCGCGCTATTCTGCATCAGTGCGGTTTACATTGAACAAACTGAAATTACATTGAACAGGGCATTATAACTTGGAGATAACTATTTTACAGGGAACATGGGCTATGGAGGGTTAAGTGGCTTGCCCAAGACCACAAGGGGCACCTGTGGGACTAGAAACAGCAGTCCTTCCGGCCCAAGGTTGCTGTCCTCTAGTGGGATTTGAACCCCCGACCTTCCGGCCTGAAGTACCTTGCCCCAACCACTAGGCCACTCCTCCACTCCACATCTGGTTGTCTGTTTGTCTGTTTGTCTATCTGGTTGTCTGTTTGTATGAGAACAATCTGATCAGCCAACTGTGACCAGAAAGCCTGCAACGCATTTGCAATAACTCTGATTTTGAGGACATTTATCTGGTGAAGGCTCTCTCCCTTCAACCACAGGCCTTGTGTGCAGAGGTCACCGAGATGGGGTCCTCAGCCAAGCTTGGAGGCATCCATCGTCAGAATTTTCTGGTGCGGAGGCGCTTGGAAGGGCAGCCTTGCTACAAGATGCACTGACTGCTGCCACCAAGTGAGGGAGCTGAGTAGTGGTGGAGTTATGCGCACTCTATTGGAGAGGCAGCCCGACACCCTTGAGTGGAGAGGGTCCACTGCGCTTGCCACATATCTAGGTGGGTGAATGGGGTTACATGGACTGTGGAGGCCATTTGGACCAGAAGGCGAAACATCTGGTCAGTGATCACCATCGAGCAGCACTAAATCTGGTGCTCCAGAGAGACGAGTTGGTGCACTTGTCTGTCGGGAGATATGCCCTGGTCACCAAAGTATCGAAGAGAGCCTCAATGAACTCGAGGTGCTGAGCGAGTTGTAGGTGGGCCTACGGGTAGTTGATGAAGCCCAGCTACCCCAGGACCTGGATGGTATGCTGTGCAGCCTGGAAAACTTCGTCCAGAGAGCCACTCCTTACCAACCAGTCATCCAGCTAAGGGAAGATCCCTTGCACGCAGAGAAAAGCACCTACGATCGCTAGGTACTTTATGAAAACTCTGGGAGTGAATGCTAGTCCGAAGGAAGCGCCTGCTGCTAATGATGAAGCAGAGGTATTGTCGGTGCAGGGGGTGAATGAAGATGTGGGTGTAAGCATTTTTAGATACAAGGAACACAGCCAATCTCTCTGCTGGAGGTAGGGCTGCAATGTTCCAAGGGATACCACTTTGAACTTCTCTCTTACAAGGAACTTATTTAGACTGCGAAGATCCAGAATGGGTCAGAAGCCACCTGTCTTTCTGAGGCAGGAAGTATCAGGAGTAGAACCCTCTTCCTCTCTGAGATGGTAGAACCAGTTCTAACATTCTGGCTTCCAAAAGGTTGGCTACTTCCAATTGGAGAAGTTTTTGATGGTGAGGTTCCAGAGGGCATTCCCCCGGAAAGAACAGAGGGAAGGGGGGTTTGCTTAGTGTAGGAGGTAACAATCCTTCACTATTTGTAATGCCCAGGTATCCGTGGTGATGCTGGGCCAAAGGTAAGCAAATAACTGGAGACGCTTCCCAATGTGCACTGGAGCTGGGTCTGAAAGGGGAGGAAAGGCCATGCTGTGGCTGAGGTGCTGGTTGGGGTTTCAGGGTCTTAGGCCTATGCTGCTGTCTTTGGTCTTGGGCCTTGGCTTGCTGCCCCTGTAAGGGGGGGGGGGTCTTGTAGAAGTGGTATGGGGGATATGCACTGTAGACTTTTTTTCTTCTTCGTGTAGAAGGATTTTTTCCCTGAAGCCTTCCGACAGGAAGGGTCAGCAGTCTTTCTGGAGAGCCTGATCATGGTGAGTTGTTCTGTCTCCAATTCAGCAGCCTTCTCTATCATGGGTTTTGTTGAGGAGGGGCAGCACAGGACATCAGCCAATTTGTCCTGCACACATTGCTCCAGGTCCAAGAACTGTAGCCATGCCAAGCAGAAGGCACCAATGTCCACCGCATCCACTCTGGCCATAAACGCAAAGCTGTTATAGGCTGCCTGAGTCACAAATTTGGCGCATTCCTTGGTTTTACTAACCAGGCTCCGAAAGTACTCGAGATGGCCACCAAGAACCTGGCAAGCTCCATTGCCAGGTCTCTCAAGTACATGCCCATTTACAGCTGGTATGCTTGTATAAAGACTATGAGCATCGAGCCCTAATAACACTTCCTGCCACATTCATCCATGGTGCAGGCCTCCCGACATGGGGGCACTGAAGAGTATGTCTTAGTGCTCTTGATATGGCGCATGGCCAGCTCCACCACCATGGAGTTGTGAGGCAGCTGTGTTTTCTCAAAGCCCAGGCTTTTGCAGACCTGACAGATGGAATCGAGCCGCTTGTCTGTAAAAGGGGTCTCCCACATCCTCTGAAGGAGCCACTCCAGAATGGGGCAGATATAGACCGTGATGGCCTCCTTTGCCAGGGTGGAATACTGGAGGATCTCAAGCTCTCCAGCTCGAGGCTCTTCCTCTGCCTCAAGGGTGAAAGATAAGGCCTTTCCCATGTCCCTCACAAACTCCAGAAAAGTGAGGTCCTCGGGGGGGGGGGGAGAGGGGGGACTGTCGATGCTCAGGAGGTGGTGAGGGATACAAGGATACATCCTAGTTCCTCGCCATCTCTGGAGACTCGTCCTCATTCTCCCAGTCAGAGTCCAAATCACTGAGGAACTCAAAGCATCAACGGGATCGAGGATTCAGTCGATGACTGGAAGCGATCCTTGGTTCTTGATGCTCGGAAATGGAGGAACCTGAGTTGACTGGCTGGTGTCGAGGCCTTGGAACCAAATGATTCCCACTGCTTCTCCTGATTTTTAAACCCCTTGAGTGTCATCTGCAAGCAGAGAGGGCAAGTTGAAAGCTCATGATCTGCCCCGAGACATCAAAGACAAGAACTGTGTCAGATGGTGATCGAGATGGTCCGAACACACAGAGTACTTCATAAAACCACTGAATGGGTTTGACATGGTTGGGAAGACGGCTCCCGTCAAGTCAAAGGACTCCAATGTACTCCCCAACCAGGAGGGCACAAGAGAAAACCTGTGCACTGAAAAAGAAAAGACCCCCCCCCCCCCCAAAATAACATGGCACTGAGGCACAGATGCTCCTTGGGATCGTCAAAAGCAGGAAGGGTGACTCGAATCAAGACAAGACGATACCGGAACGGCAAAAAAATGATGGTAAAAAAATCAGCTTATCTCTGGGATTCAGATGGATGTCCGAATGGCTCCACGGAAAAAGCGTAATTATTCACCTGTAACAGGTGTTCTCCAGTGACAGCAGGAATCAGTCCTCATATATGGGGTAATGTTGGTGCCGCGGAAGCATCCCCCCAGCTTTGAAAGAAAGCCTTTGGGAGATACCACCATGCACTATTTTCTCTTTCAGTAGCGCTTCCAATAATTTATTGACCACCGAAGTTAAACTAACAGGCCTGTAGTTTTCAACCACATCCTTACTTTCGCTTTTGTGTAAACGGACCGCACATGCCCCTCTCCAGTCCTTTGGCACCACTCCTGACTCCAATGAGGCATTGAAAAGGTCAGTCAGGGGGGAGGATTACCGGAAGTGCCGGAGCCTGAGAACAGCTACGGAGGAGGAGCCCTGCAGATCCGCCCCCCCTGGGCCGTCATAAAATCAACGGCCTGCAGAGGAGACACCTGGGAGCATTACCGGAGGTGCCGGAGCCTGAGAACAGCTGCAGAGGAGGAGCCCTGCAGATGCACCCTCCCTGGGCTGTCATAAAATCAACAGCCTGCAGAGGAGACGCCGGGGAGCATTACCAGAGGTGCTGGAGCCTGGGAAACAGCTGCGGAGGAGGAGCCTTGCAGATCCACTCCCCCGGGCTGTCGTAAAATCAACGGCCCACCGCGGAACGCAACCGCAGGGCATGACCAAAGGGGCATGGCACACCCCTTTGGAGCCCCTTCGGAGACTTGAGGAGGTCTGAGAGGTATTCTGTGCCTATATGGGTAAACGACGGAAGAAAGTGTTTACAGCTGTGGGCGCCAAGGCCCCTAAAACTGTGGGGCCTATCGATTGTCATCTTCAGGCTGTCCAAGTAGAACAGTTGGAGTGTGATGTATCTTTGAGGTCCATGAGTACTGTCACAGACCTGTCCTCTAATGCGCTGGGGTTAGCCCTACCCAGCCAGGGAATGTTGGTAGAGGGGCTTTCTCCTTCCGTGGAAGGAACCCTCGTTAGATGGGACAGAACTTCCTTCTTTGTTACCTGAAATGGATAAAGCACAGTTACTTACCTGTAACAGGTGATCTCTGGGAACAGCAGGAATAAGTCTTCACATATGGGTACGTCGGCACCAACGGAGTCCGCGCGGGAACACTTCCCAGAGTCCAATCAGAAAGCTTTTGGAAGCATCCCAACACGCATGCGTGCTGCCTTCCCGCCTTCCCAACTGCCTCTCCTCAGTTAAGTTTTAAAGCTGAGACAAAGAAAGCAAAGAAGGGAAAGATAGAGATAGAGAAATGCAACTCCTAAGGGAGATGGGTGGGTTGTGAAGACTTATTCCTGCTGTTCCCAGAGATCACCTGTTACAGGTAAGTAACTGTGCTATCTCCAGGAACAAGCAGGAATGAGCCTTCACATATGGGCCCCCCCACTATTGATCCCCCCCCCTGTTATATGTCCCACCGCTTTGACCCGGTGAAAAGCGGGATATAAATACAGTTAAATAAATAAATAAATAAATTCACATATGGGGACTCCCAAGCTCAGATGCCCGGAGGGAGTCCTAGCATGTTGCAAGTCTAGAACAAGCCATGCTATTCCTCAGGACCTCAGGCATCCTGGGGATGGAGGGAAGGAGTTGAATACAGAAAAGAGCTGTGAAACAGCTGGCTAGAACAGGGCTTCAAAAGGGGAAGACCCTGCATCAAGGGCATTTAGTAATAAAATATTGTAATCTGGGCCTCCCTTGTTGGCATTGCACAAGTGCACTGAGCTACATATGGATCTGATAGAAGAGCCAGTGAATGTGCTCAAGGGGTACCTCACTGAGAAGTAGAGGTAATAAAGTAGAACAAAAAACAAGTGGAGGTCAGAACTCTTTAGGGTGAGAAAAATAGCCCCAGGGGAAAACTGGGATAGTATGAGAGGAAGAGCTTCAGCTGAGACGCAGAAGGTACTATTAAGGAAAGCTTAAGCTGCTTTGGTCCAAAAACAGTACAAATTTAGGGCCAAGAGAAAAATTTAGTCTGACCCAACTGGACTGGGGTTGGAATCAGTCCATGTAGGGAAGAAAGGGTATGGAAACCCTTGTATCTGATAAAAAGGTAAGGACAGACTCAGGAGCGCTAAGCTTTAGAGCAACGGAAGCTCCGCAATGTCTTTCCTAAATGGGGTCAATTAGGAAAGAAAGGTACATGGAGAGCTTCAGGAGTACCTAACCTGAAAAGGTTAATTACCACAGGAGTGGTTCTAGGTGTAGTCTCCTAGGTATGCTGGTACAGCATTGATAGGGTTAGTGCCCATCTGTCAGTATCATAAAGGAATGTCAGGATATCTGATCCTAACAGACAGATAGATAAGTAGATGGATACAGATCTATCTAAAAATATATCTCATTATATGTATTAATATATATGTACATATATATATATATGTAGATTTAAATATATACACATATAGGGTATATATGCATATATCTATAAAGAGATATGTATGGGCAGAAGACACACAGATAGATATAAATCAGTATCTATCTATCTATCTCTATATATGTATATAAATATGCCTAGATGAATAGGCAGGCATATAGAGACATGTCTCCAGGTATATAGATGGAGAGATGTCCAGAGAACCCCATCCCCCCTTATAGGGAGAAAGATTTACCTAATAGCAAGAAGGTTGATACCTGCTTGAATAGATAAAATAGAAAAAATCCTCTTCTCCTGGTTATGACTGGCATAGTCAGAGGAAAGGTGTCCCTGACAAGAAGGCGGCTTAATTCTTTGCAGAATTTGAGCTCTTGAGTAACCAGGATGGCCTACGTGAAAATGGCAGAGGATAACGGCAGTCTGCAGACAGGAAGTCCAGATATCTCCAGAATTGTAGTATGGAGAATGGGTAGAGGAGGCCTCTGGAGGAAGATACCCTAGTGATCCGCCTATGAGGGCAAGATGGGTATTAAGTATCCTCTAGCTGCCAGTAAAGAATTTATCTCTGACGGGAGACCCCAGAAGATATGGGCCAAGCCAGGGAATTGGCCTTTCTTTAGGCATTCACGTATTGAAAGGCCTGAGGCTTATGCCTCAAAAGATTTTTAAGATAAGATGGAAAGGGTAGAGAATACCTGCCAGGCATGAAACATGACTGGGGAAACCCCTTTTAACCATCTGGGGTTATCTGCTAGGCAAGATACTAATGCTCTCTAGCAAGGGCCCATAGTGCAAAGCTACTCTAGTAGAGTTGCAGAGAGCATGCTGAAGGTTGGTCAGAAGAAAAACTGGCTGTGGAAAGCCAGCAGGTAACCAGCTATTCTGCCAAGGGCAAGGGGCGAAGAATAGAAGTTAACCAAACTGTGATAATAGGGTTTCCCAAACGAGGTTGATACCCTGTTTGGGACTTAGCACTGAGGCTAAGAGGATTGCTAGTGGAGGGGAAACCCTGGCTGTGTAGTGAACAAAACCAGTGGTTTAACCACTAGGAATTGCTGCATTTGCAGCAACTATCAGGGCAGCATGGAGAATTTCTTTTCCCTCCTCTTTTTTTTTTTTTGGAAAAAAGAAACAGACATGGTAGGACTTCCTATTGTCTGAGGAGCTGCCCTAAGGTAACAAGGGGGAAAACAACTCCAGAAGGGAGAATCCCCCGGTAGAACAGGTAGAGGACCATGAGGGATTACCCGTGTAAAAAAGTCACTCTTACAAACTAAATGTTGTAGTAAGAGGGAGGTAAGACAGAGATGCAAGAGACCAATTATGGAGGAAGTCTCCGACAGGTGAGATGATACATGCCAATACAGGGAAAACAACTGTCTATTGATAGTTGTTACCTCTCTTTCCTCCAAGAGGAAGAGGAAATCTGTTAAGTATGGGCATGATCATCATAAAGACTCTTAGAGAAAAAATGTCTCATAAAGAGATATCTGGGTAGGTTAGGATAAATTAGTGCAGATACTGCAAGTGAAAAGAAGCAGACTGCTACCCTAACCAGCAACCAAGAGGGACAATGATCTATTTGAAACCCTGCGACTGCTGGGTTTGCTGACCCTGTTGAGTTTGTAGATTCTTCAGACCAGGGCGATGTTTCCCCTGTTTGGGAACATCTGTATGATGGGCAGATGATGGACAAAACCTTCTCCCCCTAGAGGAAGAAAGTTTGGTAGGACATTTCCTACCTACTGGGAAAGAAGGCGGCGTAGAATAGCCTCTGGAAACAGGAAAGTCAGTGGATAACTGAGTAACCTGGAGTAAAGACTCCTTGTTGAAGAGATTTTCTCCAGTGCAAGGAGTATTTCCCAGTCTTTCTTGTGCCCATTTGTCCAAGTCTGAAGCTTGGAGCCAGGCTCTACGTCGTGCCCCTATAGCAGTGATGGCTAACCTTTTTGAGCCCGAGTGCCCAAACTGCCGCACAAAACCAAAGAATTTCCTCAAAGTGCCAGCACGTCATTTGCATAAGTGGTCTTATTTGCATAAATATTTGCATAATGTTACCATACACTAACTTTTAGTAAACATGTCTCTTAATGAGTGTATGGATAAAGAAAGACTAAAAGATTTCTACATTACTATAATCCAGTGCCAACCGCCAGGCACATTAGGAACTACTACAAACGCTGCCCATTTAGAACCCATAGCAAACCCGCCGTATCCTGACAGCATTACCAGGACTCACAAAGCACCATACCCTACCTATCAAAAGGCAACACTGCAAATATTAAACCAATACATTTCAGTGAATACTGGGGAAAGAGAACAAGTGGCAACGTCAAATAGGAATTTCCTCTTGTACCAAACAAAGCGCAGATGTTAATGATGCACATTTCCCAGAGCTGACATATTCCAGTTAATAAATTCAAAATAAAGAGATATCGTTCTACCTTTTGTGCATTTTTTTTCAGTTGCAATTGGTCCAGCCATTTTCTTCTGGTTTCTTCATGTTTTCTGCTAACTCTCCATCGTCTGCTGTCCATTTGTCCTTTCTTCTCTCTTCTAGTTTTTTTTCCATTCTCTCTCTCTCTACATCTGCTTTAACATACTAATCTTTCTCCTTTTGCTCTTTCCTCATTCCTATTTCATCCACACAAATTTTACCCCTCCATCCTCAATCCCCAATTACTCTCCCAATACCTGGCCAATTGTAGATTTTTCATCCCTCCTACACAAAATATTTTTCCCCTCTCCATTTTACTCTCCCAGCCCCATCCCATTCTAATCCTCCCCCAACATCAGCTCCCTTCTAGTTCCAGTCTCACCCAGCATCCATTCCCTTCTTCAAGCCCCCCACTTCCCCGCAGCCCATGTCCATTCCAAGCCCCGTCCCCAGCAGCTATTTGCAGTGCAAGCCCCCCACTTCCCCTCAGCCCATTTCCATTCCAAGCCCCATCCCCAACAGCTATTTGCAGTTCAAGCCCCCTTCCACTCAGCCCCTGTCCAGTCCAAGCAACCCCCCCAACCCATTACCAGTCCTAGCCCCCCATAGCCCACTCCCAGTCCTAATCCCACCAGCCCATTACCAGTCCTAACGCCCCATCAGCCCACTTCCAGTCCTAACCCCCATCACTCAATTTTTAGTTTAAGCCCCCCCAGCGCCTATCACCACTCCTAACCCCCCCCAGCGCCCATCACCACTCCTACCCCCCCCAGCCCAGCGCCCATCACCACTCCTACCCCCCCCAGCCAGCCCAGTGCCCATCACCACTCCTAACCCCCCCCAGCCAGCCCAGTGTCCATCACCACTCCTAACCCCCCAGCCCAGTGCCCATCACCACTCCTAACCCCCCACCCCAGCCCATCACTACTCCTAACACCCCCCAGCCCAGCCCAGCCCATCACTACTCCTAACCCCCCCCAGCCCAGCCCAGCCAATCACCACTCCTACCCCCCCCCAGCCCAGCCCAGCCCAGCCCATCACCACTCCTAAGCCCCCCAGCCCAGCCCAGCCCAGCCCATCACCACTCCTAACCCCCACCCCCCACCCCCAGCCCAGCCCAGCCCAGCCCAGGGAAAATTAAAAAAAAAAAGAAAACCTGTCTGCTGCCGCTGTCGGGGCCGCCGCGGCAGAATCGAGCGTGCCGCGGGGCCCCCCTGTACCCGGCACAGCCTCTCCTCCCTGTAGCAGCTCTCTCGTTGGAGCTGCAGTCAGACGCGCCGGCTTGCAGAGCGCGAGGGAAGAGTTTTTCCCTCGCTGCTCTGTTAAGCCCGCGGGGGCTGATGGGAAGTTCCCATCAGCCCCCGCGGGCTTAACAGAGTCGCGAAAGGGAAACTCTTCCCTTCGCGCTCTGCAAGCCGGCGCGTTGACTGCAGCTCCACAGTGAGAGCTGCTACGGGGAGAAGAGGCTGTGCCGGGTACAGGGGGGCCCCGCGGCACGCTCGATTCTGCCGCGGCGGCCCCGACAACGGCAGCAGACAGGGTTGTTGTTTTTTTTTCGATGGCGGACCTTCCCGCGTGCCAGCTGCAAGGCCTTCGCGTGCCACAGCTGGCACGCGTGCCATAGGTTCGCCATCGCTGCCCTATAGCTATAGCAGAAGTCCTGCTAACAGACTCAAAGGAGTCTAGGGAAGCACGAGTAAGAAACCTAGAGATATTATGAGCATGACTAACCAGTAAGGAATAGTCTGCTTGTTTGGGCTCTTGAAGAAAAGGAGTCAAAAGATGTAATTTTCTTGTGACCTCCTCAAGAGATAGACTCATATACAAAAAATATATGAGAGAATTCTTGCTGAAAGCATGGATGTCTGGAAGGTTTGACGTCCAAAAGCATCTAGTGTCTTAGACTCACGACCTGGCGGACAAGAAGAGTGCTTTTTATTACTCTTCACTTGCCTCAATGCTGATTCCACTACAATGGAATGATGAGGAAGTTGAGTCCTTTGAAACCCTGGAGAGGGGGTCGCAAGAGAGTCACCGCTCTCAAAAAACGCTTTATATCAGGATGTTCCCCGAGTGCCACCCCCCCAACTTTGCCCCTGTAACAGGACAACGCCGCCAGCTGCACCCGCAAGGAGGAAGCCGCTAAGCCCTTTTGAAACCCTTCCTGCAAGAAAGCCAACACCTGCGGGAGAGACACTTTTAGCGCCACCATCTACACCAAGACTCAAAAACTCTCCAGACGCGAATATAAGTCAACGAAGTCGACCTACGGCGAGCCTTCAGCAAGGTGGAAATCACCGTCACTGAATAGCCTCTCGCCGCCAGCCTCGCCCTTTCAAGAGCCAAGCCGTAAGCAAGAACCGAGCCACCTGAGGCATGAGCAAGGGACCCTGAGACAATAGATTGTCCCACAGGGCAAGTTGCCACGGATCCTCGACCAGGAGCCTGACGAGGTCTGCATACCACGGCCTCCTTGGCCAATCCGGAGCTATTAAGACCACTCGGCCGTTGTGCCTCTCTACCCGCCGCAACACCCGGCCGATGAGTACTCATGGAGGGAACACGTAAAGAAGCTGCTCTTCCGGCCAAGACTGAATGAGCGCATCTAAGCCTTCCGACATTCGCTCCTTTCATCTGCTGAAGAAACGATCTACTTGAGCTGACTGAAAGGTCGCCATCAGATCCATGACTGGCGTCCCCCAGTGCCGTACCAGCATCGCAAACACCTCCAGGTGAAGGACCCATTCGCCCAGGTCCATCTTTACTCGGCTCAAGAAGTCGGCCTGCACATTGTCTACCCCCCCGCTACATGCGCTGCCGACAGAGCTTCCAGATTTTCCTCGGTCCAGTCGAACAAACTCTGGACTTCTGTCTCGAGCTGTACACTGCTCATTCCTCCTTGACGGTTGATGTAAGCCACCGCTGTCCCGTTGTCTGAGAATACATGAATGGCTTTCCCGCGCAGATAAGGCTGAAACTCCTGAAGCGCTAGAGCTATCGCCCTCAACTCCAACCTGTTGATGGACCACCCCTTTTCCAGCTCGGTCCACTGGCCTTGAGCAAACCTTCCTTGAAAATGTGCCCCCCAGCTGAAAAGACTGGCGTCCATCGTCAGAGGCTGCCACTCCGGCGTCTCCAAGGGCATCCCTTTTTTGAGACATTCGGGACGCAACCACCACTGCAGAGCCTCGCACGTCTCTTGTGGGCAAGAGAGATATTTTGACAGGAGATCGTTCTGGTGCGACCACCGCCTCAGCAACGCTTCTCTGCAAAGGTCTCATGTGGGCTCTCGCCCAGGGAACCACCTCGAGAGTTGCCGCCATCGTTCCGAGCACCTGTAAATAATGCCATGCCGTGGGACGCCTCCTGCAGAGAAACTTGCGCACCAGCTTGCGCAGCGCTACCGCCCGCTCCGTCGGCAGGAGCACTCTCCCCGAACAGGTGTCGAAATGCGCTCCCAGATATTGCAGACTCTGCGACGGGGTCAACTTGCTCTTCACCCTGTTGACTACCCAACTGAGACTCTCCAGGAACGCTACCACCTTAGCCGTAGCCACCTCGCTTTCCTCCCTGGACTTTGCCCTGATCAACCAATAGTCCAGATAAGGGTGTACTAACACCCCCTCCTTTCGCAAGGCCGCCGCCACGACCACCATGACCTTGGTGAACACCCCGGGCGCCGTCGCTAGACCGAACGGTAACGCTTGAAACTGAAAATGACCCATCGGAAGAGCGAACCGGAGGAACTACTGATGCTGTGGCCTTATGGGAATATGGAGATATGCTTCCGCCAGATCCAAGGATGTAAGAAACTCTCCCTTCCGTACCACCACGATGACGAACCGCAGCGTTTCCATCAGAAAATGGGACACGTGGAGACAGCGATTCACCTTTTTGAGGTCTAAAATCAGCCAAAATGCACCTTCTTTCTTTGGAACTATGAAGTAAATGGAGTATCGACCGCAGCCTAATTGGTCTGGAGGTACCGGCACTATGGCCTTGAGAGACAACAAACGTTCCACAGTCTCTTCCACTGCCCTGCGCTTGACTGTTGCAAAGAGACTGTACAAAGGAATCCGCCACGGGGCGCCTGAACTCCAAAGCATAACCCTCTCGAATAACCTCCAGTACCCACTGTTCTGACGTAACTCGGACCCCAGGCGGGGTAAAACTCCCGCAAGCGACCCCCAACGGGAACGCCCTCCGCCCGGGCCCCCCTGACTTCATTGGGACTTGCGGAGACTGTTGGAGGAGGGGCCCGAGGAAGAGGACGCCGAAAATCCTCTACCTGCCCCTCGGAAGCCCCGAAACCCCTGGTTCCTATAGGGATAACGCACTCTCTGAGCCGGCCCAAATTTTGGCTAGCGAAAACGCTGAAACTCCCTCTGCTGACCCTTAGGCAGCCCAGGCGCCTTTCCTTGCTTCTGTTTGTCCTCCGGTAGCCTACCGCCTTTTGATTCCCCCAAATCCTTGACAATCTTATCCAAATCCTCTCCAAACAGGAGCTTTCCCCTAAATGGGAGCTTACTCAGGCGAGCCTTAGACGAACTGTCCGCCGCCCAATTACGCAGCCAAAGATAACGCCTCGCCGCTACCGTCGAAGACATACTCTTGGACAGCCCTCTAATAAGATCATAATGAATATCCGCTATGTAGGCTGCCCCTGATTCCAACCTGGCTGCCTCCTCCGCTGTCCCTTCTGCTTGATCCACTTGCATACGCTGCACCCAGCAGAGACACGCCCTCGCCACCCACGCCCCACAAATGGACGCCTGCAACGAGAGCTCATTCACCTCAAAGACCTGCTTTAACAAGGACTCCAGCTTACGGTCCTGACTATCCTTCAGGGCCGTACTCCCCTCAACTGGAATAGTGGTCTTCTTGGTGACTGCCGACACTGCTGCATCCACTCTGGGGGACTTAAACAACTCTCGATCCTGATCCAGGTGCGGGTACAAGCATGCCATTACTCTGGAACCTTTGAGAGCCGTCTCCGGCAGGTTCCACTCCTCCTGAATCATCTCCCGGATCACCCTGTGCACCGGGAATGCCCGTTGCGTCTTCCGGAAGGCCTGCAGCAACGGATCCTCCAGAGCTGTCTCCTTCTCCTGAACCCCGGAGGGCATGTTAAGAGCCTTGAGAGTCTCTGAAATGAGCGTGGGCAACTCCTCTCTCCGAAATACGTGGGCAACTCCTCTCTCGTGCTCGTCCTGTTCCGCAATCTCGCCTTCCTCCAGATCTTCATCCAAATCTAGGTCAGGCTCTTCCGACCTATCCGCCTCCAAGACAATAGAGTCTCTCTCAACCCTAGGCCTCTTTGCTACTGAGTCCGCCCCCCCCCCCCCCCCGGGCAGGAGGGTTCCAGGCCGCTTCGCTCCCCCCGGGGACTCCAGAACCCCTAATGGAGAACCCTCTGCGGCAGCGCCGAACACCCGAATTACCACTACAAACTCTGGGGAACCCCCCCCCCCCCGTTAACGAGGCCTGTGGACCCCGCATGTCTGGAGCCAAGGAAGTGCCCAGTGCTGGCTCAGGGGACAGAGGACGAGGAGACTCCGGCCCCCACTGGACAGCTGAGTCTCCTTTCTACGCCTCCGCCCCTCCGTCCGAGCCGCGGTCCAGCGCAGCAGACTCCTCTGCACAAGTCTTACATATCCCGGCTGCGGACACCTCGCTGCGCTTCACCCCACACAACAAACAAAGTGATTTTGAAGGGATTATGCGCCCTCCCGGGTGTAACACAAAAAAACCAATCTCCGGGGTTTTTCTTTTTAGTCCACGGACGAGGGACCTCCCCCCATGCACCCCGTGGAATATGGGGCTAAAACGAGCCTCCCGCTCAAAAATATAGCGCGAAGATCCGCCGCTAACAAAACTGGCGTTTTCCCGCACACCTGACATGCGGCGCGGCCTAAGCTCCCCGGCCGTGTCTCGGTGCGCCAGCTACTCCCCGCCCGTTTCCCACTCAAAAGCCTTACCTGCAGCGGGAGACAACAACCCAGAGGCACTCACCCTGAGTCGAGAGGAGCTGCGTAGGGTTATGCTGGCTGCCGGAACCACGTCGGGAGACTGAGGTGAGAAGCACTGCCGTCCCTTTCTCACAGCTGGGCTCACACCCGCGGTCCGATAGCTTTGGCAGGCAGACACTTCTGCACGAGCTACCGGACGCCCTCAGCTTCGGCTCTTCTGTCCCGCACAGCAGCTTCCCCCCAAGTGAGTTCTCTGCCACAATACTGCAACCCCTGCACCCTCCCAAACCCCATAGAAGGGAGGAGAGGGGAAGGATTCAATCTGAACGCTGCTCCTGACAGAAACCCCAGAAACAAGGGAAAAGCCAGCTGTTATCTCCTTTTTTTTTTCTTTTCTTTTATAAAAGAGAATAACTAAAACTAAAGAAAAGCAACTTAAACCCCACGAAATCTAACTACTCTTCCTTAATTGCTCCTCCAGTGAGCCCCAGTCCAGGCTCACCCAACCTCCAGCTGCTTGGAGACTGAGAGAAGTGAAGTGTGAAAGAGGGGTCGGAGCTTATGAACCCGTGACATCACAAAAAAATCAAGTTTCTCAGTCTCCGAGCTGCTGTGAGAGGTTGACAACTCCAGATTTCGGGACTAGACTGGAGGGACGATAAGAAAATATTTATTTTTCCTGTCTAAGCAAATAGGGCTAAAAGTATATTTCTCAGGTCCAGTTATTTCTTGTTTTTCTTTGGGTGTAAGGTTTTGCTTAATATGTATCTCCGTTGTGCTTCCCCTTGATGTGGACTTGATTGTAATTCCTGTTTTATGTTTGAATAAAGATATCTTTGAAATTAAAAAAAAAAGAAAAAAGAAAAGGTCAGTCAGTAGAGCTGCTAGAACATCCCCAAGTTCCCTCAGTATTCTAGAGTGTATCCCATCCAGTCCCACTGCTTTGTCTACTTTACGTTTAGCTAGTTTCTCAAGAACATAGCTTTCTGAAAATTGCTCAAGATGCCCCTCACTTCTGTTCCTGTTTGTGGGTGTTTTCTGAGTTCCTGCTCCTGATTCTTCATCTGTGAACACAGAACAGAAATATTTGTTAAGCAATTCCGCTTTCTCCTCCTCAGCTTCTACATATTCCTCCTCTTCACCCTTGAGTCTGACAATATCACTTTTGACCTTCCTCTTCTCACTAACAAATCTGAAAAATGTCTTATCCCCCCTTTTTACTGCACTGGCTATTTCATCCTCCTTTTGAATCTTTGCCTTCCTGACTACTTTGCTAGCTTCTCTAAGTTTTTCCAAATATAGATGTCTGTCTTCCTCTCTCTGTGATCTCTTGTATTTCATGAAGGCCTCCCTCTTTTTCTTCACTTTTTCAGCTACCTCTTTTGAAAGCCATAGCGGTCTCCTTTTCCTTTTACCTTTATTTACCATTTTAACAAAAAGGTTGGTTGCCCTTAAAATATCTCCTTTCAATTTTGCCCACTATTTTTCTACATCCCCCAGTTGTTCCCATCCCGCTAACGACTCCCTGAGGTATTGGCCCATCTTGGCAAAGTTAGTTTTCCTAAAGTCTAAGACCTTTGCTTTTGAATGGATTTTAACAGCCCTAGTCCTAATATTGAACCACACCCATCTGGTGATTACTGGATGCAAAATGATCTCCCACTATAACATCAGAAACACTTTCACCATTGGTAAGCACCAAGTCCAGTATGGCTTCTTCGCGTGTGGGTTCTGTTACCAGTTGCTTGAATAGTTCTCCCTGTAGAGTCTCCATGATCTCCTTACTTCTAGATGATATTGAAGCAGGAATGTGCCAATCAACATCTGGCATATTGAAATCCCCTATCAGTAGCACATCCTCTTTCCTAGCAATGTCTCAATTAACTCTCTGTCCACCTCTTCCTCCTTTGAGGGAAGTCTGTATATCACACCAATGTAAATAGATTTCTCTTTCCCTCTTTCTAATTTAACCCACAGAGCCTCTTCTCTCCATTTTTAGCTCTGTAGTTCCAAAGCTTTATTATTATTTTTTACATATAGTGCCACTCGTCCTCCCCTTCTTCCTACCCTGTCCTTTCTGAATATAGTATAGCCTGGTATAGTTACATCCCAGTCATGGGGGCTTGTTTACAAAGCCGCGATAGCGGTTTCCAATCGTTATCGGAGCTGTGGCCCCATTGAAATGAATGGGGCCGCGGCTCCGATAACGATCAGAAACCACTACCACGGCTTTGTAAACAAGCCCCATGGTTTTCTGTGAACCATGTTTCTGTAACTGCCACTAAATCCAAGTCAGCCTTTCCCATTAAAGCTTCAACAGCTGGGATCTTATTTCCCATGCTACGGGCATTTATACACACCGCTTTCCATATATTGTTCTTTTTACCCATTTCCATAAAGGTATTTAATGTTTCACTTACTTGGGGGCTTTCTTCACCCATCCCCAACGAATCTAGTTTAAAGTCCTATTGAGATTAGCCAGTCTGCTACTGAAGACATGTCGACCTTTCTTCAACAGATGGACACCATCTCTGCTCTGCAACCTCTGGAACAGTATCCCATGGTCCAGGAAACCAAAATGCTCTCGATGATACCATCCACATAGCCATGCATTCATCTCCAGGATGTGAGCTTCTCTGCCTTGGCCTTTACCCTCAAACAGGGAGAATTGAAGAGAACACCACCTGTGCCCCCATCTGCTTCACCATCTGTTCCAGAGCCATGAAGTCATTTTTGATATGCTCAAAGAGATACCTGGCAATATCATTTGTGCCAACATGGATTAGCAACATTGGTTAATAGTCAGTGGGCTTGATGAGTCCCGGCTAACTCTCCATAACATCTTGAATTTTGGCACCTGGCAGACAGCATACCTCTCTGGACATCAAGTCTGATCAGCAGATGAATGCCTCAGTACCCCTCAAAAGAAAGTCACCATCCACCACTACCCTCTGCTTCCTTGTGGTCACTGATTCTGCAACTCTGGGGTGCTCGAGTTCTGGTTCTTCCCTTTCCAGGGATGCTTTCACCTCCTCTACTTCCAGGGCTGCATAATGGTTCTTCAATTCAAGGGCTGGAGAATTTGGATTGGTAATTCTGCAGGCCCTGGTGACTTGTATCCAACCTTCGTCATTCTATAAGCTCCCATCTTCTCCTCTGCTGGAGAGCTTGGATGTTGCAAGAAGCATCTCATCAATGTACTTCTCACTCTCTTGAATGCTCCTCAGCCTAGCCACCTCTACTCTAAGTTCCTCCACCTGTTTCCTGAGAGCTTCTGCCTGCAGGCACCCTGTACATGGAACCGGTCCTTAAACTGGCATTGGGACCTCTGTCTGGACAGATGCAGAAGTTGTAACGGCAGCAACAACTTTGGCAACATGATTTTTCCCAGTCATTGTTCAGTCGGTGGAGCTTAGGTATCTATTAAAGCAAAAGAGAGAGACCTATCAAAGTATCAGCTGGTTTCCCAGCCGTCCTTTCAGAGAAAAAGCAGTTAAATCTCTAAGTGTGCTGAAGATGTGCTGTACCAAGTCCCTGTGTGTAGTTAATTGGGGAGGTACCCTATAAAGCAGCGATGGCGAACCTATGGCACGCGTGCCAGCTGTGGCACGCGAAGGCCTTGCAGCTGGCACGCGGGAAGGTCCGCAAAAAAAGAAAAAGCTGGCTCTGACTGCTGCCGCGGACGCGGCAAGGGCAGAATGCAGCGTCCCGCGGGGCCCCCTCCGCCCGCTAAGCCCCTCTGCAAGAGCTTTCAGATTCGCGAGGGAGAGCGTCTCCCTCGCGTCTCTGTTAAGCCCGCAGGGGCTAATGGGAAATTTCCCATCAGCCCCTTTAGACGCGAGGGACTGATGGGAAATTTCCCATTAGCCCCTGCGGGCTTAACAGAGACGCGAGGGAGATGCTCTCCCTCGCGAATCTGAAAGCCCTTGCAGAGGGGCTTAGCGGGCGGAGGGGGCCCCGCGGGACATTGCAATCTGCCGCGGCAGCAGCCAGAGCCTGCTTTTTTTTTTTAAAAATTTGCCAGGGGGGGTTAGGACTGCTAATGGGCCGAGGGGGGGGTTAGGACTGCTAATGGGCAGGGAGGGGGGGGGTTAGGACTGCTAATGGGCAGGGAGGAGGGGGGGGTTAGGACTGCTAATGGGCAGGGAGGGAGGGAGGGAGGGGGGGGGGGTTAGGACTGCTAATGGGCAGGGAGGGAGGGAGGGAGGGGGGGTTAGGACTGCTAATGGGCAGGGAGGGGGGGGGGGTTAGGACTGCTAATGGGCAGGGCAGGGCAGGGAGGGAGGGAGGGGGGGTTAGGACTGCTAATGGGCAGGGAGGGGGGGGGTTAGGACTGCTAATGGGCAGGGAGGGAGGGAGGGAGGGAGGGGGGGGTTAGGACTGCTAATGGGCAGGGAGGGAGGGAGGGAGGGAGGGGGGGTTAGGACTGCTAATGGGGAGGGAGGGAGGGAGGGAGGGAGGGGGGGGGTTAGGACTGCTAATGGGCAGGGAGGGAGGGAGGGAGGGGGGGTTAGGACTGCTAATGGGCAGGGAGGGAGGGAGGGAGGGGGGGTTAGGACTGCTAATGGGCAGGGAGGGAGGGAGGGAGGGAGGGGGGGTTAGGACTGCTAATGGGCAGGGAGGGAGGGAGGGAGGGAGGGAGGGGGGGTTAGGACTGCTAATGGGCAGGGAGGGAGGGAGGGAGGGGGGGTTAGGACTGCTAATGGGCAGGGAGGGAGGGAGGGAGGGAGGGGGGGGGTTAGGACTGCTAATGGGCAGGGAGGGAGGGAGGGAGGGAGGGGGGGTTAGGACTGCTAATGGGCAGGGAGGGAGGGAGGGAGGGAGGGGGGTTAGGACTGCTAATGGGCAGGGAGGGAGGGAGGGAGGGGGGGTTAGGACTGCTAATGGGCAGGGAGGGAGGGAGGGGGGGTTAGGACTGCTAATGGGCAGGGAGGGAGGGAGGGGGGTTAGGACTGCTAATGGGCAGGGAGGGAGGGAGGGGGGGTTAGGACTGCTAATGGGCAGGGAGGGGGGGGGGGGTTAGGACTGCTAATGGGCAGGGAGGGAGGGAGGGAGGGGGGGGTTAGGACTGCTAATGGGCAGGGAGGGAGGGGGGGGGGTTAGGACTGCTAATGGGCAGGGAGGGGGGGGTTAGGACTGCTAATGGGCAGGGAGGGAGGGAGGGAGGGGGGGTTAGGACTGCTAATGGGCAGGGAGGGAGGGAGGGAGGGGGGGTTAGGACTGCTAATGGGCAGGCAGGGAGGGAGGGAGGGGGGGAGGTTAGGACTGCTAATGGGCAGGGAGGGGGGGTTAGGACTGCTAATGGGCAGGGAGGGAGGGAGGAAGGGAGGGAGGGGGGGTTAGGACTGCTAATGGGCAGGGAGGGAGGGAGGAAGGGAGGGAGGGGGGTTAGGACTGCTAATGGGCGGGGAGGGAGGGAGGGGGGGGTTAGGACTGCTAATGGGCGGGGAGGGAGGGGGGGTTAGGACTGCAAATGGGCAGGGAGGGAGGGGGGGTTAGGACTGCTAATGGGCGGTCGGCGAGGGAGGGGGGGGTTAGGACTGCTAATGGGCAGTGAGGGAGTGCGGGGTTAGGACTGCAAAATGTCAGGGAGGGAGGGGGGGGGTTAGGACTGCTAATGGGCAGGGGGGGGCGGGCGGGCGGGGGGGGGTAGGACTGCTAATGGGCTGGGGGGGTTAGGACTGCTAATGGGCGGGCGGGCGGGCGGGCAGGGGGGGGTCGGACTGCTAATGGGCTGGGGGGGTAGGACTGCTAATGGGCTGTGGGCTGATGGGGGCTGTCTGGAAATGGGGTGATGGGGGTTAGGACTGGTAATGGGTTATAGGGGGGGCTTAAACTGAAAATGGGGTGATGGGGGTTTAGGACTGGAAGTGGGTTGATGGGGGGGGCTAGGACTGGTATTGGGTTGGGGGGTTGCTAGGACTGGAAATGGGCTGATGGGGGGCTAGGACTGGAAATGGGCTGATGCAGGGACTAGAAGGGAATGGATGCTGGGTGAGGCTGGAACTAGAAGGGAGCTGATGTTGGGGGAGGATTAGAATGGGATGGGGCTGGGAGAGTAAAATGGAGAGGGGAAAAATATTTTGTGTGGGAGGGATAAAAAATCTACAATTGGCCGGGTATTGGGAGAGTAAGTGGGGATTGAGGATGGAGGGGTAAAATTTGAGTGGATGAAATAGGAATGAGGAAAAAGCAAAAGGAGAAAGATTAGTATGTTAAAGCGGATGTAGAGAGAGAGAGAATGGAAAAAAAAAACTAGAAGAGAGAAGAAAGGACAAATGGACAGCAGATGATGGAGAGTTAGCAGAAAACATGAAGAAACCAGAAGAAAGTGGCTGGAGCAATTGCAACTGTGTAACTGAGCTGAGGTATTCTGTTTATGTAATTCCTTTTTGACATTGCCACTTGTTCTCTTTCCCCAGTAGGTCATGTATTGTTATTGTCTGAAATGTATTGGTTTAATATTTGCAGTGTTGCCTTTTGATAGGTATGGTGTGGTGCTTTGTGAGTCCTGGTAGTGCTGTTAGGATACGGCGGGTTTGCTATTGGTTCTAAATGGGCAGTGTTTGTAGTAGTTCCTAATGTGCCTGGCGGTTGGCACTGGATTATAGTAATGTAGAAATCTTTTAGTCTGTCTTTATCCATACACTCATTAAGAGACATGTTTACTAAAAGTTAGTGTATGTTAGCATTATGCAAATATTTATGCAAATTGACGTGCTGGCACTTTGAGGAAATTCTTTGGTTTTCTGCGGCAGTTTGGGCACTCGGGCTCAAAAAGGTTAGCCATCACTGCTATAAAGTAAGGCTGCTAACTAGGGGTGGGTGGGAACGGGGGGGGGGGGGGGGTGGAGGGAGGGAACTAACAGTAGCTTCAAAGGGCCGAGAAAGATAATAAAGCAGAGCTTTAAATTTACCCCACTAAAGAAAATATTTCCCCTTTTAAACTAAAGCACCAAAAAGAATGTAACTTTTGTTTTAAATATGTACTAAAACCCTTTTAAGAGCTCCCAGGCAGAGAGTTGTAATTTAAAAAAACACAAACTCTTACCTTTGCTTGAAATGTATAGCCCTGTCAGGAATGCCTCAAAAGTGCAAGGCTCTGAAGCCTTTTATGCAGGCCTCAGCTGCTCTTAGTCCCTTCACAGGATAATCAGGCCCACTAACTCCTGATGAGGTGTCAGTAGCTTCAAAGATACTAAAGCAGAGCTTTAAACCTACTCCACTAAAGAAAATATTTCCCCTTTTAAACTAAAGCACCAAAAAGAATGTAACTTTGTTTTAAAAATGTACTAAAACCCTTTTAAGAGCTCCTAGGCAGAGAGCTGTAATTTAAAAAGCCACAAACTCTTACCTTTGCTTGAAATGTATAGCCCCTTCTAGGAATGCCTCCTTTTGAATATTTACTCAATTCTTGCTGAAATAAATCACTGATTATCTTGCAGAAAGTTCAGAATGCCGGTAATGTTTTACCTACCTATATCATTTCCTGAAGAGTAGCTACCATGGCTCTCGGTCTCCTCCAAAGATAAAATTTTGAATGAGGCGAGAGGAGTGGACCCTGGTTGTGTGGATATCATTCCTCTGAAGCGAGTCACTGTCCATGTCCGGACATGATTGTTATCAGCACAAACTGAAATAAGAAACAATGCCTGCAAATTATTAATATGCATAAGCAAAGGTGGTTAAACTTTTACATTTCTCAGCTCCTAATAAACTACAATGATCAATTCGTCCTTTACAATGTTAATAGTATAAGCTCCCAGGAAGTGAATTGTGGGTTAAATTAGATACTCTATTTTATTATTTGTGCACCACATGGAGTAGATTGCTAGTCATGGGGCACAAAGCTAAAGTAACAGATAAAGTAATTACATTAATAAATCAGGCTATGCTGCATATTCAACAAAAACATTAAAGGGAGTTTGCAAGATTCAAAAGGATTATGTAGTTTACTTCAGAATTAACTGCATTTCCTTTTTTTTTAAAATAAATTTGAGGGTGACAATTCGATATCTGGCCAAAAGTTATCCATTTAGAAAAGAGAGAAATAGGAGGTATTCTAGGGCAGGGATTCTAGTAATGAGGTAGTGGTAATTTAGCTGCTATCTGGTTATGTTTACCTATTCAAGTAAAATTACATAAATAGCTATCCTAACAGATAACATAACCATTTAAGTTTAGGACATCATATTCGCCAGTCCTACTTAGACAGGGCTGCTAAATATCCAACATAAAAATAAATAGATAAGTCATCTGCTTATCTTCATATGACAGCTGGCTTGAATGTTGCTACCACAGAGTAGAACAGTAGAAACTCTTTAAACCATCTAATAAAGTCATGATAAAATCATGACATAACAGAGAAATTCATGCAACTCCACAAGCTTTAACACAGACTTTTATTGGAATTCGCATCTCAACACAAATAATCATGGCTTTTTGCAGCTTTCTAGGAGATTAAAATGGACTCAAAAGAAACCTGGTTAATATTTTACTATAATCACTGACATTCAAAGCCCAAGTGCCAACACATGCAGGCTGCTGAAAGTACAACGTACAAACTGTCAGAGAAGCTACCTGGGGTAGTATGCTTGCAAAGCACAGTGAAGATAAGGAGTTAGTCAGCCATAAATATCAGAGTGACATAAGAATCCTAAACTTTAAATGGGAGCATTCTGTTCCTTCCCTGGCCTGGTATTTATGGACATCACTGACATTTTTCTGACTACTGAAGCCATTCCTATCCATGAACATAATTCTTTATGACTTGAGTTTTGATCTAGGTTTTGATTTAACATCATCCCTCATACATCCAAGAATAGAAAGAATCCTTTTAGTCAAGAAAGCTGTTAATGTAATTACTCATTCCAGAACTGAGCTGTAAGCAGCTGCTACTTATATTCACCTTTCAAGAAAAAGTAAAGCTTTCTCTTTCCCCACACCCTCCCTCTTTAGTTGCTGTACCACATTTTTATAGATATTTTCACTATGCTTCAGAATTTTTGCAAGTTTGGGACAACTGGAGCATCAGTTTTGAGGTATTTTTGTACTACATTGCGATTTCGTGCTACAATTTTATTTATTTATTTATTTATTTAACAATTATTTCTATACCGCTCTTTCACAAGTATCAAGTGCGGTTTACAATGAACATTATGTTATATGGTATGGGTAGTATCATACCAAGTCATTTTACATAGAACAGAGAAGAGAAAATACACAAACAGAGAGGAAAGAGGAAAAAGAAAGAGACAGTAACACCTCTATAAGCATAAAAAGATTACCTGACACAAGATGTTTCTCAGACAGCATTATCTTTGTAACAGGACTTCGATGTACTGTGAAAGTCTGAAAAAGCTGGGGGCCAGATCCGACCGTTTCAGGATGCTGTACAATCACTCTCACTGCCCCAGAACTAGTACCATATGCAATCTCAATCCAGTTACCACTCACACCTACAAAAATAGCACACCCATGAAGAGATATTCACTCTAACTCTATGAGCACCTATTTTATTTGGATTTAGCTCACACCTTTTTCAGAAGCAGCTCAAAGCAAGTTATATTTAGGTGCAGTAAGCATTTATCTGTCCCCACAGTGTTTACAATCTGACTAATCTATTTACAAAGCTGCATTAATGCATATTAACCTATTAATTCAAGGTAAGCGCATAGTTAGCAGATAAGTCCCATTGTTCTCAGTGGGGCCCATGTAACTTAACTGGCATCAAACTACATTAACATGTGTTAACTAGTTAAAGAAAATGAGCAAATAGACTTTTATGTTTGTACTTGAAGCAATGGAGAGTTACATGACTTGCCCAAGGTCACAAGGAGCATCAAGAGGATTTGAACTCTCGTTTCTTTGGTTTTCAGCACAGTTGCTCTAGCCATTAGGCTACTCCTCTATGCCTAACACAAAAAAACCCCTGAGTTTTAACATGCTCTTCCAAAATTAGGTCTGTCTTGGCATAATTGGAGGAGATGCAATCTGCCATTCAGTTAGACTACTTGCACTTCACTATAGGTCTAGTAGGATCAAGAGAAACAAAACTGTGTAGATTTCAGACTTCTCTAGAAAAAAAGGCTAAGGTTTTTCTGTAAGCCAAACTATGATGCAAGGTCTGTTCACTTTAGAGGACATGTGACATTAGGAAATATTTTGCAGGATGGTGGACTGATTAAGGTCAACACTACGTTAGGCAGGAACTTGGAATGCACATGCAGAACCACCCTATAATGAAAAAAATCCTATGCATGGCAGGTAAGTTGCTAGGGTTTGGAGCTTACTGACGCTGTGCACCTCAGTGATCTTCCTCATACAAGACAGGAGGAGAGCACAGTCATCTGCTCTGCTTTGTCCTGAGTTTTGGTTTCATTTTCATTTCCAGTGGACTTGAGGCAATATTTGTGGCTGCCTCCTTGTCAGTTTAGCGGGCTGACATGCTGTCTTGCTCCCTGGGGAAGCCAACAGTGGTTAAACACTTGGTTGTCAGGGTTATGACACTTGGTGTCAGGGTTATGACAGCTGGCAGAAGCAATAGTTCAGAAGCTAAGTTACTGTTTATATGCTTTTTGATGATTTTTCTAACATAATATATATACAGCTATATATGCAAGACCCACAAGATTTCATATTTTCACATTATATTTGGATTGCACACTACTGTAGTTATTACTGCAGTTCACAAGAGGTTTTTCAGACCACTGATATTTGGAGGTCACCAGTTGAATGTCATTTCTGAATGGTTGACTTCCCCTCTGCTTTGAGTCTGTTTTGGCTCCGAAAGGATACAGCGTAGTTACTCACCTGTAATAGGTGATCTCAGGGAACAACAGGAATTTAGTCTTCACATAAAGGTGACGTCAATACCAACGGAGTCCACGTGGGAACGCTCACCAGTGTCCAATAGGAAAGCTTTTGGGAGCATTCCACTGCACATGCGTAGCTGCCTTCCCAGCTCTCCCTCCTCAGTTGAGTTTGTAACTGAAATAAAAGGAGAGAAAGAGAAGAGACCTACAACTCCTAGGGGAGGTGGGCGGGTTGTGAAGACTAAATTCCTGCTGTTCCCAGAGACCACCTGTTACGGGTGAGTAACTACGCTATCTCCAGGAACAAGCAGGAATGTAGTCTTCACATATGGGACTCCCTAGCTAGGAGATGCCAGAGAGATGACCTCAGGGTCAGATGTGGATCGCACAGGTATGCCTAGAGAGGTCATGTGTCCTCCAAAGGTGTCTGGTATCGAAACCCGGGATGGAGGGTAGGAGTTGCTCTAAGTCTGAAAGAGATGCTGGAAAACAGCTTGGCCATACAAGGCATCCCGGTGGGAGTCCTTGTCCAGGCAGTAGTGAGCAGCAAAAGTGTGGACCGAAGACCAAGTTTCTGCTTTGCATATCTCGTCAATAGCTACAGAACGTAGATTTGCCATAGAGGTAGCCATGGCTCGAACATTATGGGCAGTAACATGACTCTCAAGAGAAAGTCCTGCCTTTTCATAGGTGAAAGTGAAGCATTCAGCTATCCACTTGGAAAGAGTTTGTTTGGATACTGGCAAGCAAGGTGACTCGAGTCAAAGAAAATGAAAAGCTGGGAAGCTTTTCGGTGCTCTCAAGTTCTCTGGAGATAAAAAACTAAGGCATGTTTGCAGACCAGATTGTGAAGGGTTGCCTCTGCCCTAGAGGAATGAGGTCTAGGGAAAAAGACAGGAAGGTAGACTAACTGGTTTAAATGGAAGAGCGAGACCACCTTCGGAATAAAGTGAGGATGAGACCTAAGGACAACCTTATCATGGTGGAACTGTGTATAAAGAGGGTCAGCCACTAAAGCCTGAAGCTCACTAATGCGTCTAGCTGAAGTGAAGGCAATAAGGAAAATGAACTTCCATGTAAGAAACTTTAGTGAAGTAGAGGCTAGAGGTTCAAAGGACGGCTTGAGAATCTGTCCTAGAACAACATTAAGATCCCATGCCACTGGAGGGGGCTTAATGGGAGGTTTAGTTAATAGAAGACCCCTCATGAAGCGTGCTACTAGCGGCTGAGAAGAGATGGGATGACCATCTAAGGGCATGTGAGAGGCCACAATTGCACTTAGATGTATTCTTACCGAGTTGGTTTTGAGTCCAGAAAAAGAAAGGTGGAGGAGATACTCAAGTAATGCCGCCACTGGAGCTGAGAAGGGGTTGAGATCCCTCTGAGAACACCAGAGAGAAAATCTACACCACTTGAAGGCATAGGAGCATCTGGTGGATGGCTTCCTAGAAGCTAAGAGGATGTCCTTTACCTGTGGTTGATGTCCTGGAAGGCTATGCTCTCAGTAGCCATGCTGTGAGATGGAGGGACTGTGGATTGGGATGGAGCAGCGTCCCCTCCTCCTGAGAGAGGAGATCTGGAGCAGACCCCAAATCTATGGGCTGAGCCTGAAACAGATGTAGGAGGAGAGAGTACCACAGTTGACGTGGCCAGCATGGGGCTATGAGTATCATGCAGTCCTTGTCTCTCTGGAGTTTGAAAAGAGTCTTGTGAATTAGGGGAATGGGAGGGAAGGCATACAGGAAACCCTGACCCCAGTGGAGGTGAAAAGCATCCACTTGCTGGCTGTTCAGTGCAGGAGTCCTGGTGCAGAGAAGAGGGAGCTTGGCATTCTGAGGACTTGTGAACAGGTCTATCTCTGGAGTCCGCCAGATTTGAAAAATGTGAGAGACTTTGTCTGCATGGAGAGACCACTCGTGAGGGAAAAGGAATCGGCTTAGTTTGTCTGCTAAGACATTGTGCTTGCCCTGAAGATAAACCACATGCAGGTGAATGTATTGCTGTATGGCAAAGGACCACAGATGTAGAGCCTCGCTGCAGAGTGTCCAAGAACCTATTCCGCCCTGCTTGTTCAAGTAGAACATGGCTACTTGATTGTCCATCTGGACTAGAACTGTGCGGTCTCGAAGATGATCCTGCAACACTTTACGAGCATTGTGAATGGCTCTGAGTTCCAGCAGATTTATTTATTTTATTTATTTATTTAACAGTATTTCTAAACCGCCTTTTCTTAATAATCAAGGTGGTATCACAGCAAGCAATCAAGTAAAGTGTGTGTGTTGTACATGCAGTGAGGATAAAACTTAGTTGTGTGAGGGATGTGTTGGGTGCTTGATTTGTTTGAGCTATATACAGGGTGGGCTATTTACAGTGGCTATTTACAGATTTATGTGGAGTTGTGACTCCTAACGAGACCAGAGTCCCTGAGAGAGTGTCCAGAGAGCTCCCCAGTCCAATCTGGACGCATCTGTCAACAGGGTACATTGATGTGCTGGCATCTGAAAAGGTAAGCCTACCAGGAGGTTTTGTGGGGATTGCCACCACTGGAGAGATGAGATTAGGAGGATTTTGTCTCCTAGGCGACCTGATGCTTGAGACCACTGGGTTGCCAGTGTCCATTGCGCTGTGAGCATATGTAGACAAGCATATGGAACAACATGCACCATTGAAGCCATATGGCCCAGAAGCTGTAGCATTTATCGAGCAGTGAAAAAGTTTTTGAGGCATGCCTGAGATGCTAACTGATTGAGTCGAGCCAGCGGAGTTGGGGAAGAAATGCCCTTGATTGCTGAGTGTCTAGTAAAGACCCTATAAACTCTAAAGTTTGAGAGGGAACGAGTTGGGACTTTGGAAGATTTATTACAAATCCTAAGTGTTGTAGCACCTGCATGATACATGAGAGGGAAAGATAGGCTGGTCTCTAGAGAGGTGCTTGCTCAAATGAGCCGGTCATCTAAGTATGGGAAGACAAATATCCCTAGAATCCTTAGGAATGCGACCGCTACTGCCATGCATTTTGTGAAGACTCTTGGGGCATAGGCGAGGCCGAAAGGCAGGACTCTGTATTGATAATGTCTCCCTTGAAACATGAAGCGCAGGAACTTTCTGTGCTGTGAATGAATAAGTATGTAAGTGTATGCTTATTTTAGATCTAGAGAACAGAGCCAATCCTGACTCTGGAGATAGGGAAGAAGGGTTCCTAGGGAGATCATCTTGAATTTCTCCCACAGGAGATGCTTGTTTAGTTCCCTAAGGTCCAGAATGTGCCTGTACCCTCCTGTTTTCTTTGGAATGAGGAAGTATGGAGAATAAAAGCCCATTCCCTGTTGCGATGGTGGAACCTCTTCTATTGCACCCTGCAAGAGAAGGAAGGTGACCTCTTGGAGAAACAGAGCAGCGAGGGGAGGTTGAGAGCGGAACTCTCTTGGAGGCGTCCAGGGGGGTAGACTTTGTAGATGAAGCTTGAACCCCTCCTATACTATGGACAAAGTTTGCTGTTCTGATGTGATAAGATGCCACCTGTGGGCAAAGTGACAGAGTCTGCTGGGGATGTGGATGGGATCTGGAATCTCCAGAGGCAGAGCTGCTATGCTCTCTAGAAAGGAGTCAAAGACTCTGAGGAGGCTGGCTCTGCTGAGATGGCTGCGATGAAGCCCCAAAAAGGCATTTTATCTAGAAAGCCCAAAGTGCGTCAATTAACGCATTATCACGACGACTGCGTTGAGCATAAAATGCAGATGTGAATTAATTTGAAGTTACTTATTTGTTTACTACGTGCAGTATGTGACATCATTACATAACTGACATAGTTCTAGCAGTGGCGATGGTTTAAACCTTTGAAGATGCATTTGCGTCAATTGACACACTTTGGGGCTTCTAGTGTTAGGAGTCTGAGGGTTTTTTTTGCTGCTTTGGTGGTTGTTGCCCCTTATGAAGAGAATGATGCTGACACTGACCAGCAGGGGTATAAGAAGGATAGTACTTCTTATTGAAAAAAGCTTTGCTGCTTTTTTCCTAGCTGAGTTGGCAGTAGATCTAGGTAGCCTATTGAGGGTAGTGTTCTCATATTCTAACTGAGAGGCTTTTTCTTGCCAATCCTTGCTAAAAAGGTTTTCACCGGTGCAAGGGATATTACCCAACTTATCTTGAACCCATTGTTCAAGATCCAATGCTTGAAGCCAAGCAATCCTGCATGCACCGATGCAGATGGATGAAGTCCTGCTGATGCACTCAAAACATTCAAAAGTTGCTCTATTAACAAACCTTGAAACATTCTGAGCATGCTTTACAAGGATGAGATAATCTGCTCTCGTCATCGGGGAGAAGAGGAGCCATTAATCCTAAATCCTTAGCAACCTCTCTAAGGAACATACCCATATAGAGTATGTAGGAAATGATCCTGGCCGATAACATGGAGGCCTGAAAACAACTTCGACCAAAGGCGTTGAGGGTTCACGATTCCCTACCAGGAGGCTATGAGGAATGTGTCTTAGCATTCTTTGACGCATTGCCGATTCCACCACCATGGAATGGTGTGGCAATTGCGTCTTTTGGAAACCGGGACATTCCGGTACCCACTACATGGTACTGAGTCGCCGGGTATGAGGAGAGATGGTAACGGGTGTCTCCCACATACGAAGCATAAGGTCATGAAGTATTCAATGGATACGGAACACAGAAGCCTCCTTCGGGGCGGTAGGGTATTGAAGAAGTTTGAGTTCTTCGACCCTAGGCTCTTTCTCCAATGTCACTGTTATGGACAGACCCCTAGCAACATCGTAAATAAAGTCTTGAAAAGACATGTCCTCTGTAGGGGATGTGTGATGTTGCAGAGATGGAGATGGATCCTCCGGGATAGTTCTCAGGTCCTGGGTATCTACCGTTCATCATTTTTATTTTATTTATTTCTTTTTTTTATACTGTACTCTTTAGAATCAGTGCGGTTTAAATGTACACTAACAGGAACTTTTTATTCCCTTGTCCCCGAAGGGCTCACAATCTAAGTGTACCTGAGGCAATGGAGGGTTAAGTGGCTTGCCCAAGGCCACAAGGAGTGGCCATGGGACTAGAGACCCCAGTCCCTCTGGCCTGAGGTTGCTTGACCCCATGCGGGAATTGAACTCCTGGCCTTCTGGCCTGAGGTAACCTGTCCCAACCTCTCAGCCACTTCTCCCTCTTGAATTGGAATCCGAAGACTCAAAGTATCGATGGGCAGGGTGTTCCTGCTACATACGAACTCCGTACCGATCAAAACCGGTAGCTGAGGTTTGTGGTGCTGGAACCTCAATACCGGAAATGGATTCGAGGGCCGGTATGGGCGGTAGCATGCCAAGCAGCACAAAGGTTGATGCGGATTGTATCTGTAATGGAGCTGGTACCGATGCCTGCGGAACCGATTGTAAGGGTTTTACTGGTGCTGAGGCTCGATGGCCAGAATACATTGACCCATGGAGCTTGCTGATGCTTGGGTATCAGTACTGGAATTGCAGGCCACAATCCCTGAGCATGGCACCAGGAGCTCTCCGGAGGTGGAGGCTCTGAGAGCATCATGGGACCTCACTAAGGCTTTGGAGGGAAGATCCTCCCACCGGGGTTGTTTGGCCAGTGTGTCCCCTCTCCAGGGCAATGCCCGAGACATCTCAATACTTAGAAGGAAATCTACCCTTGGAGGGCTGGACAGCCTTTGATGAGTATTTAGGTTTCGATACCTGAGATCCTTGGAAGGAAGATGAAGCTCTTGATAACATCAATGCTAAAGATATTGCATCAGAGCCAAAGAGGGTTCCCAGCTTTGCATCATGATTCTGTATGCCTCTCTTTGTCATCTTCCTACAGAGAGGACATTCTGACGGCTGATGATCCGGCCCTAAGCATTTGAGACACTAGTCATGGGTGTCTGTGCCCGAAACGGTACCACATTTGGAACACATCTTAAAACCACTTGATGGTTTTTCATTTTGTCTGTAACAAAAAGGAAGGCCTAAGCCTAAGATGGCGTCAATGTGCCTGAAGGAGAGAATAATTCTTTCCCTCACAGAAATTTTTTTTGAAGAAAGAAAGAAAAGAAAGCACAGACGGGAGTCGGTACCAGCGTCGACGAGAAGGCAGACGCAACCACAAAAAAAATAAAAAAAGATAAATTTTCTGCAGTGACAGGAATTGCTTCTTTTCGGCTCTGCGGAAAACGAAGAACTGAGGAGGGAGAGCTGGAAAGGCGGGAAGGCAGCTACGCAGGCACAGTGGGATACTCCCAAAAGCTTTCCTATTGGATGCTGGGGAGTGTTCCTACGCGGGCTCCGTCAGTACCGACATCTTCCATATGTGAAGACTACATTCCTGCTTGTTCCTGGAGATTGAGGTCTTTTCCTCTTGCTTTAGAATATCTCTATGAATGCTTGAACACTTTAAGGTAGACTTTGTGTGGACATTAACCTAAGTACGGAGTTTTTGAACATTTAGATTGAACAGATAAAGACCAATATTGCCCATTTAATTTGCCCTGTAGGGTGGCTAGGGGCGTACCTGCTGTTCCATGCAGATTATACCCCACATGCCTTTTTTTAACTATAAAAGTCATTTACGTTTTGCTTCTGGTGGAAATACTCTGTACTTTCATTCCATCCTCTTGCAATACATTTTTTAAAGGATTTATCACAGCAAAAGAATTGTGTTTGTTGTATGTTGGAATTACTTTGGATTTGGCTTTTGCCTATCTGGTAGCAGCTCAAGTTAAATTACATTCAGGTACAGTAGGTATATTTCTCTGTCCCCTTGAGCACATGGAGCTTTAAGAAGCTTGCCCTAGATCACAAACAGCATCAGTGGAATTTGAATCCGGCTTTCCCAGTTCTCAGCCCACTGCTCTAACCATTGGGCTACTTCTCCATGCCAAAAATATGGCCCTTTAGATCAGGTCCTTCAGCTAACAGAATCCAAGACTCAAAAGGTGCTGTCATTAATGGCATCAGTATCACACTAAGATACAAAGATAGAGCATGAGGATTAATTGTACATGTCATCTGAAGCAAGCATCCAGTGAACCTGGTAATTCAAGCTTGGGTTTAACTTCAATTTCTACATGGTGGTGGGTAAACACCAACTGCACCAAGGTCAACTCTAACAGAACTAGCCTCTGAAATAAGTAGTTGATAAGCAGTCATTGTGCATTACCATAAGACAAGCCTCCTCCACTTAAAACCATAAAACCACCTAGTGAGCTCATCTATTTATTTATAAAAAATTACAGACAGCCAATCTGACCATAATCATTCATGATGTTTAACATCACCATAAATAAAATCATCCATAGAAATACCATAAAGCTCTTTCTCGTTCATTTTAAGAAGCACATACAATAGCTTAAGTTAGATGAATGACATATAAATATCTATGTAATAAATGTATACATGTAATAAATGAAGAAATAAATAAATCTAGGTTGTACTATGGCATGAACCCAAGAATATGGGTTTATAATGGGAAGACTCTGGGAATGGATACTGCAATAATAGCTATCTTCAAGAGTCTAGTCTAAAACCTGTCCTGGATTTTAGCTGGATAGAAGACTATAACTTTGGGGAGAAGAAGAAGAGAGAGCTGAATGAATCTCTCTCTCCGTCTGCTCTCCAAGAATCCTCTCTGAAAAACTCCATTTTGAAATGAATGAATAAAAATACAGTCTGTGTGTGTGTACCGTGAACCTTCAAATTACTGACAAGACGAAACTGCTGACAAAATGAATTGCAGACAGAATGCTTTACTTATGAGAATACATAAACAAGAGAAAGACACGAATTGGGGGAGGTTAAGGGAGATGGGACATAGAAATAAGGCCCTGCAAAGAACCATAAAACAAAAGAACAAAAAAGGAATGTGTTTCCAAGGTTGTAGTAAGGAATAAACATATAAGAGGAAAAGGGACAAATGGGTTAAAGAGAAAAAATGTGTGAAGTGAATGTATAAAATAGTACTTTGTAGAACGTGAAGTGGGCAGACAGTGCCTGGCATTCTGTATCGAGTGATGTCACTTTCTGCCTCACAGGATAACATCACGGTGTTATATTTGCTACAGACCTGTGTATTTTAGTTAAATAAATTAGATTGGTTTTTACTTATAAGCTGTCTTGTCTTACAAATTTAGAGTAGTTACTCACCTGTAACAGGTGTTCTCCAGGAGCAGCAGAAATCAGTCCTCACGTCTGGGTGATGTTGGCACCGACGGAGCCCTCGTGTGGAACATTTCCCCAGCTTTCAAAGAAAGCCTTTGGGAATGCAGCGCACATGCGCGGTCCAATTCCCGCCCAAGGGTGCCATCTTGCTCAGTCTAATGACATAGCTAAAAGACAGCAAAAAACAAAATGAAATATATGACTGCAACTCCAAGGGGAGGAGGGAGGGTCATGAGGACTGATTCCTGCTGCTCCTGGAGAACACCTGTTAAAGGTGAGTAACTACTCTTTCTCCAGAACCAAGCAGGAAGTCAGTCCTCACAAATGGGACTCCCCAGCTCTAGGCTACCGAGAACCCAAGGCTGAAAAATAAGCTCCCTCTAGAGCCTCGGCATGCGTGATAAGAATCTTCTCTGAGAACGCCCCCGAACGGTAGCCCAACACAAGGGCCGGAGGGTAGGAGTTGCCTAAACCTCAAAGAGATTACGGAGTACCGCCTGTCCGAAAGCACTGTCCCTGTGGGACTCCCTCTCGAGGCAGTAATGGGCCGCAAACGTCTGGCTTGAAGACCAAGTAGTGGCCCGGCAGATGTCTGCCAATGGAACAGAGCGGAGATGAGCTACTGACGCAGCCTTCGCCCTGACACGGTGGGCTGTGACTCGACCCTGCAAGGAGAGGCCGGCTGCCCTGTACGCCCAGGCGATAGTCTGCTACCCAAATGGACAGGGTATGCTTGGAGACAGGTAACCCCAGCTTATTAGGGTCAAAAGATACGAAGAGCTGAACAGCCCTTTGATGCCCCTGCATACGGTCAATGTAGAAAGACAACGCCCTCCTACAGTCCAGGGTATGCAAGACCATTTCAGCCGGGCTGACATGCGGCCTGGGAAAGAAGGTCGGAAGAACCACCTCCTGATTGTGGTGGAAGGAGGAGACAACCTTTGGAAGGAACTTAGGATGAGTCCGTAAGACCACCCTGTTCCTATAGAACCGTGTGTATGGCCTATCAGAAACCAGAGCCTGTAGTTCACTCACATGCCTTGCCGAGGTAAGAGCCACCAAGAACAACGCCTTCCAGGAAAGGAAGCGTAAATGATAGGTAGCCATCGGCTCAAACGGTTAAGTTGTTGTAAGACCACATTCAAATCCCACTCAGGGGCTGGTGGACGAATAGGAGGCTTGAGCAAAAGCAGGAGTCTGAGGAAGCGGGCCACTAAGGGGTGGACCGCCAGAGACTGGCCCTCCACCGACCAGTGGTGCACTGACAGAGCACTGAGGTGGACCCGAACAGAGTTGGATTTAAGGTCTAGGTCCGAGAGGTGAAGCAGATACTGCAGCACCACTGGTACCAGGCACGAAAATGGATCCTCTTGGCGCTGAGCACACCAGGTGGAGAACCTACGCCACTTGAGGGCATAAGATTTCCGGGTGGATTGTCTCCTAGAGGCCAAAACCACCTCCTCCACTTCCCTAGGTAGAAGTAAGGAGGCTAGAACTATCCTCTCAGCAGCCAGGCCATCAAATGGAGGGACTGGAGGTTGGGGTGCAGGAGAGATCCCTGATCCCGAGACAGGAGATTGGGTTGCACTCCCAGAGGGAGTGGAGTGTCCACCGCCAATTGCAGAAGGAGTGGAAACCACGGTTGCCTCGGCCAACAGGGGGCTACCAGGATCAGCGAGGCCCTGTCCCAAAGAACCCTGAATAGGGTTCGGGCCACTAGAGGCGTTGGAAGAAACGCATACAGCAGGCCCGTAGACCAAGTGATTAGGAAGGCATCTGCTGCTATTTGCAGAGGATGTGGTTGTCTGGAAAAGAACCTGGGCAGCTGACAGTTCAGTGGACTGGCAAAGAGATCGATGGTTGGAAGACCCCATTTTAGGAAGATCTGCTGGACCACTAGGGGATTCAAATGCCATTCGTGAGGCTGTAGAATCCTGCTCAACCTGTCTGCCAGGTAATTTTCTTGGCCAGGTAGATAAACAGCCTTGAGAAACATGCCGTGCTTGACTGCAAAGGCACACAGGGCCTGTGCTTCCTGACACAGAAGCCTGGATCCTGTGCTTGTTTGTTCACATACTACTACTTGGATGTCTGTCTGAATCAAGACAGACTGGTGAGAGAGGACATGAGAGAAAGTTTGTAGAGCTAATCGAATAGCTCACAACTCCAACAGATTGATCTGCTGTGTGGCCTCCCAAGGCGGCCAGAGGCCCTGAGTACATGCCCCCTGGAAATGTGCACCCCAACCTGGAAGAGAAGCATCGGTCGTCAGCACCTGTGTGAGTGGTGGTGCCTGGAAAGGCACCCCTTTGATCAGGTTTGGGAGATGCAGCCACCACTGCAGGGAGGCCACCAGTAGTCTGGACACTCTTACTCTGTCTCCTAAGTCTCCTGTGGCCTGTATCCACTGAGCTCTGAGGCACCATTGAGCAGGCCACATATGCAGACGAGCATTTGGAGTTACATGGACCGTGGATGCCATGTGGCCCAAAAGCCTCAGGAAATGTCTGGCAGAGACCAGAGATCCACTGCGAAACTGCTGGGCCAGAGCCATCATTCTGTGAGCCCTGTTCCCGGGCAAATAAGCCATTGCTTGTAAGGTATCCAACCTTGCCCCTATGAACTCTAGGTCCTGTGAGGGGAGCAAAGTGGACTTTGCGAAGTTTATGATGAAGCCCAGGTGCTGGAGAAGAGAGACAGTGCGAAGAGTGACTTGTCTGGCCTCCTGTGGAGACTGACCCCTGATGAGCCAGTCGTCCAGGTATGGAAAGACAAAGATGCCCTGGTTTCTGAGATAGGCCGACACCACCGCCAGGCATCTGATGAAAACCATGGGTGCGGAGGTTAGGCCAAATGGAAGTACCCTGTACTGAAAATGATTTCCTCCCACTACAAATCTGAGATATTGTCTGTGGTCTGGATGAATGAGGATGTGAGTATAAGCATCTTTTAGGTCTAAGGAGCATAGCCAATCTCCCTGCTGGAGGTAGGGCAGCAGTATTTCAAGGGTAAGCATCTTGAACTTTTCCCTCTCCAGGAACTTGTTGAGACTTCGCAAGTCTAGGATGGGCCTGAGACCTCCTGTCCTTTTTGGTACCAGAAAGTACCTGGAATAGAAGCCTCGTCCTATCAGGTGGTGAGGCACCGGTTCCACCGCCTACTCCTGTAGAAGACTTGCCAACTCCTGAAGAAGGAGATTCCTGCGCAGAGGGAGTCTTGGAGGCTCCCCTGGAAAATAGGAGGGAGGTAACTGGTTGAAGTGGAGCAAGTAGCCCTTTTGGACGATGCTCAGCACCCAGGTATCCCCTGTTATAGCTGACCATCTGTGGGCATACAGTGTCAGCCGGTCTCCTGTGCAGAGTGGAGCCAGCTGTGGGGGAGAGGCTATGCAGTGGGAGTCAAAACCACGCTCCCTGCTGTGCAGGAGCCGGAGCTGGCAGCTTGGGGGTTTTCTGCCTACGGGGCCCATGTCCCTGCCCCTTGGCCTGCTGACCCTGTTGGGGAGCTGTAGAGGCCTGGAATTGAAGGTAGGATTTGTAGGCAGAGGCCTTCCTCGGGTAAAAGGGCTTTTTCCCCGAGCCCTTCTTCTTCTGAGAAGGGGCAGAAGTCCTCCTGGACAGCCTTGTCCTGGTGAGAGTCTCAGTCTCAATTTCTGCAGCCTTTTCAGCCATGGGTTTCCCAAAGAGGTTCTCACCCCGGCAAGGGACACTGACCAAATTGTCCTGGACCCATTGCTCAAGGTACGATGACTGTAGCCAAGCCTGACGGCATGCACCGATGCCGGCCGCTGCTACTTGGGCCGAAGCCTCGAAGCCATCATAGGCTGCTCGAGATATAAACTTCGAGCACTCTTGAATCCCCGATGACAAAGCCTTGAACCTCTGCAAAGGTTCCTCGGAGAGGCCAACAGAGAACCCGGCAATCTCCTTTGCCAGGTCTCGGAGGTACATGCCCATGTACAGCTGGTAAGTCTGGACACGGCAAGCCAGCATAGAGCCCTGGAAGCACTTTCTACCGAGGGCATCCAGGTTCCGGGCCTCCCTGCCGGGGGACACCGAGGAGTGCATCTTCTGACTCTTCAGACGATGCATGGCCGATTCCACAAACATGGAGTGGTGCGGTAGCTGTGCCTTCTGGAACCCAGGGCTCTTACGGACTCGATAAATGGAATCAACCCGTTTGCTGAGAACCGGCGCCGAGGCTGGTGCCTCCCACATGCGGAAGAGCAGCCGTTCCAGCATCGGAGGAACCGGTACAGTAAAGGCCTCCTTCGGTGAAGAGTCATACTGGAGGGCCTCAAGCTCCGCGGCTCGAGGCTCCTCCTTGGGATCCGCGGGGAAGGCCAAGGCCTTGGCCATATCCCTCACGAAGTCTGAGAACCGGATATCCTCCGGGGGGGGGGGGGGGGGAGGGGACCTTCTCCGAGGCTCGGACTCCGGTGAGTATGATGGGACGCACCGGGTCCGGAAAGTGTCCGGAGACTCCTCGTCCTACCACTCCGACCCCTCTGAGGAGGAATCGAGCGGCTCGGGTTGGGCAGGCACCGATGCCATCCACCCTGACGCCGAGGGTACCGGCGTCGACGACCTCAGCCCCATACAGGAGGCTGAGGGAGACCTTGGCCGAGGATCGACTCGAGACCGCATTGACTCGAGGATCGACTCGGCCTCCGGGGTCGACTTGGATGTCGAGGTCCCGGTGGTCGGGGCAGATGCACCGGTCAGACCAGCGATCAGCACCCGCTGCTGTTCCATGAAGGCAGCCAAGCTGCTCTCCAAGGCCATCAATCTGAGTCTGAGCTCAGGAGACTCCGCAGCCCCAGACTCGGCCCCCGACGGTGTCAGGGCCGACGTCGGCTCCCCCGGAGGAGAGTCCACAAGGACAACAGCACTCACGTGACTCGGGGACTCCGGCTCCACATGAGGCAATTTGGCAGGCCTCTCCGACTCCGAAGACCCGGGACGGCGGTCAGGGCTATGCGACCTGGCCCTCGAGGGACCCAGAGCTCCACCGACGCCACCCTCGCAGGTTTATTCTTCCTTTTGTGTTCCCGCGAGGGAGACCCCCGCTCAGAGGAGCCCCGACGATGCTCGGGGTCGGACTCCCGAGACGTCGAGGTCTCTGACGAAGTCCGGGCCCAGCTGGACGCGGAATCAGAGAAGATCCTTTCTTGCTGGTGTTGATGGCTCCTCAACGCCTTAGAGGACATTTTGCCGCACGGGTCACAGATCATCGGGTCATGATCAGGCATGAGGCACCGGAGGCAGCAGTCGTGTGTGTTGATGAGAGACATCAGTTTCTTACACCGATCACACTTCTTGAACCCGCTGGCCGCCATCGGGGGAAAAAGGGCCCCTGCAAGGTCAAAAGACCGGGCTGCCAGTGAAAAAGAAAAAAAGCGCGAACGCTAGTCTCAAAGGACAAAAACCAAAAAAGTAGCTCCGGGCTCGATACCAGTGTACCGTGCCCAGGCGGGAAGGGGAACCGGCATCATACCGGCAAAAAACCACGAATCTTCGAAGGAAAAAAATCAACTTTTAACCGGGTGACTAAGACACACGTCCGTCGGGCTCCGCGGAAAAAAGAAGACTGAGCAAGATGGCACCCTTGGGCGGGAAGGGGACCGCGCATGAGCGCTGCATTCCCAAAGGCTTTCTTTGAAAGCTGGGGAAATGCTCCGCACAAGGGCTCCGTCGGCGCCGACGTCACCCATATGTGAGGACTGACTTCCTGCTTGGTCCTGCAGAAACACACAAATTATAAGGAGCAGACAGGGTCCAATACTGGGGTGACACGCAGCACTAAGACACAAAAGAAAACCCCCAATAGGGGACTTCTACTATTTGGAAAGAGAGTGAAGTCTCTGCTGTTGACTGGAGTACGAGGGTGCGAAACAAAGGTAAGAAACAGGGAGGATTGAAAGGCTGCAAAAGGGGTGGGAAAGAGACAGAAAGTAACATTTGCTCCTGAGCGGGATGGAAGGAGGGAAAGACTTGAGATTGGAAAAGAGACTGAATTGGATAGGATAGGACTGGAGAGAGGTCTGCATAGGGTGGGGGAGGAAACTGAGTAGTCTTGCAATGGGGTGCAGTAAGGGGATGTGCATTTGCCAAGGAAGATATACACTAAAAATGTATTCTTACCACCTCTCTCCCTCTCAGAAACAACATGAGGGGATTGGGGCGGAGCCTGATGTCCAGCGGGTAGGACGCTTTGCGTTGAAGCTCCCGAGAGGCCTACTTAGAATCCTGACTTAATACCTATACAAATTTACTATTTCGCTCCGAGCTGACCGGGGCACCTCGGGGGGGATGGCGGCCCATAAACCAGCGCGCTTGGACTTCGGGTCTCCTTCTTCTTCTCACGGAAAACGCTCCAAAACAGAGGTGTCCTCCCCGCAGAAGACGGTTCCATTTCGTGAAAACCCCGCAATGCACCTGGAGATTTTGGAGGAAATACGCGGCGTGAAGGAATTGGTGCAGTCCAATGGAGAAGCGCTTCGAGCCATGCGAGAAGACTTTGGAGTGCTCCAGGACCGACTTGAAGGTCTTTCATTACGGCAGGACAATATGGCGGGGGTCCTCGACTCGCACGAGGTGCGCTTGGGCAAACTGGACAAGGCTGAGCGCCAGATACAGAATCTTCAAAAGGAGTTGGAAGATAGCAATAATCGCGCCCGTCGCAACAATGTGAGGCTCCTCGGAATGCCGGAGGGGGTGGAAGCAGGAGATATAAGAGAATTCTTGCTCAAAACTCTTCCCTCCTTGCTGAAGATCACTTTTCACAGAGAACTGGAAATCGATCGAGCACACCGTGTTCCTGCCCACATGGCGCTCAACCGCACGACCCCCCGGCCTATTATTTTTAGCTTGCTACGATATCAACAAGTGGAACAAATTTTACATGCTGCCCGAGCGAATCATCATTTGGAATTTGAAGGTCGTAAGGTCTCCTTCTTTCCTGATTTGGCAAAGCCTACCGTTGACCGTCGGAAGAAACTCCTTGCTTTTCGCCCTCGACTTCAACAGCTACAGGCTCGCTTTGGCCTGTTATATCCAGCGAAGCTCCGAGTGACTCTCCACAACCAGACCAGGACGTTCGAGGATCCTGATCTACTATCAACATTTTTGGACTCCAAAGAAGCAGAGCAGATGCGCTAATCCCAAATCTTGGACTCTTATCTGCCGGCTCTGTCCGCCATTTTGAAGGGCCCGATGCGGCGGTCATAGCCAAGCACAGAAATAGCCTGGACTTTCTTTCTTTCTCTGTATGACTTTGTTTTTTGGTCTCCTATCCCTTCATGATGTGTGCCTCGGTCGGATTCGGAGCACGCACAGTCCTACAGGTTATGTATTTTTTCAATTTCGGCCTTCTCTGGGGTTTCTCCCCGCAGACACATGGTCGCCAGTAATTTTGGCGTTTTGCTTCTCCTCTACCGTACTGCGGTTTTCTTTGTTAATGTGGGGCGCTTCATTGTATTATATTAGCTTATTTTTCCTATGTTATGTGTACAGCCAGATACAGTCAGTTTGAGGGACATAGTGAAATTATGTGTGCTATCATGCTCAGAATTTTTAACTTTTCTGAATGGCCTTATGTAAAATCTTATTATTCATCGTCAAGGCATTAATGGTCCACTCAAAGGAACGTAAATCTTTAGCTATCTTAGCCATGAGCATGTTGATTTGGTGTTTCTTCAGGAAACGCATTTAAACTCTGCTGAAACACTGAAACTCAATGCTAGGCCTCACATGGTAGCTGCCTATTCTCCCACCGTTTCCAAATGGTACGGGATAGCCATTCTGGTTAAGAAGTCTTTGCACGCTACTGTACCTGATATTAGCGCTGACATGGAGGGTAGATGGGCCCGTGTACACCTTGAGGTTGGAGATAGTGAATTCACGTGTATTTGTATCATGCCCCGAATGTGGACAACCCTGCTTACTTTGCAAGTATTGCGCAGTTGGCCTCGGCCGCTGCCAATGCTCCATTAATACTTGGTGGCGATTTTACTTTAGTGTTCCCTTAATCTTTTCTTCTCAAACACGGTGCTCGTTGGTTGGAAGATCCAGTACCGAGTAGACCTGTGTGGCTAGATATAGAAGCGGGCCTTTGCTAACCGCTTCCTCTTGCTTTCTCCCTGGTATGACTCTCCCATCAGACTCCCACTATCCACCAATGTTTTTAGACACTTTAGGTGCCTTTAATACTCTTATGCAATCTTTCGACTTCCGACTTTGGTCAGTGCAACTTCAGTATCGCATTCGGAGCACTAGAGTACTCCCGCCATCGGCATTCTCTACATAAGGTTGAATGGAGACTTTCCGGTCTCTCGGTAGTTCACCGGGTGTAGCATCCCATTTTACTAAACCTTATGTAATGCTATCACTAGAGATACCTCTATAGCGCAGAAAGTATGGGAGAGAGAACTGCATGTGACTTTGACCTTGGAGCAATGGAGCCTTATCTGGAGTAGAGGGACACGGGTTCTCGACCCGCCTCACTCACTCAGACCCTCTTCTTTCTAGCCCACCGGTGTTTTTACACTCCTCACAGATTAGACAAATGGAACACTACTCAGGGTAATGGTTGCTGGACACGTCCTGCGGCCATTGGTTCATTGCCTCATGTTATGCATGAATATCCCGCACTACTGTATTACTGGCGTCGGGTCTGGGGTCGTATTTAGTCTATCTCGCACTCTCAGGAGTCCCTTTCTTGGAGGATAGTGGGACTTCGCCCAGTTGCGGGGATCCCCTCTCTCCCAAAAATGGCTTATCTCCTTTCGAACTTTATGCTTGGCATTGCTATTTCCCTAATTAAGTAATACTGGAAAATTAGCTCCTATCTGAGCCCCAATGAATGGTGGAATCATGCCTGTCTTTACAGTAAATATGAACAAATACCTCGTCTGTTCGCTTCCTCCGTTCAGACTCCTTCTCATTGGTCTCAATGGAAGATGCTCAATGACTATGTACATTTTGCTAAATACTCTCATCTGACTGTCTAATTTTGTATATATCTCTGTCCCATGATCATGCTGTATTGTAGATACTCTTTTGATCGTTCGATGTATAATCACTGTTAATTGGAAGCGCTCACATGCTGATATAATCGGGTAGAGAAGAAGCATCGGGGTGGGGGGTAATGGGTTTACTTTTCCTTATTGTATACTTGTTTTGTCTCTTTTGGTGTGTTGTTTCTTTTGTTTGTTGCAAAATGAAAATAAAAGTTAAAAAAAAAAAAAAAAGAAACAACATGAGGGGGTGGGCAGAAAGCAGGCATACATGGCAAGATAAGAAATGTAAATGCAAGTAAATCATGGAAGAAATTTTGAATCCCTTTCTCACAAATTTAAAAAAAAATATTGTAAAAAAATGCCACTCAGAGAGATTATTTGAATAACAAGGAGCATATATCCAAAGGCCAAACAGGCACCTATTTCAAGTCATGTTCACTTAGCCCTACACCATTAATGTGCATGTGAGCCATATACATTTTGGGCCAGATGTCTGAAGGGCAGTTACATAGTTTATAGCACCCCGTTGTTGACCGCTTAGCAGCGGGGCGTGTCGGGGGTGTTCCAGGGAGGAGCGGAAGCAGAGACAGTCAATAATCGGGCAGCAATATTGCATGCTGCCTGGTTAGCGACCTGTGCCTAAAAGACAGGCAAGAAAAAACCTCTCCTGTTTGTAGGCGCAGGAGCTAACTGGGCAGCATGCAATACTGATGCCCAGTTAGCTACTGCGGATTCCAGTGTGTGCGGTGATCCCTGGATATTCAATGCTGGGGCCGCATATAACCCCAGCACTGAATATCCAGGGTTAAGGGTCAGCGGGTATGGCTATATGCCATAGCGGTGCATAGCCTGCCCAACTGACTAACAGGCTTTTATTTATTTTGTATTTTCCTTAATATTGGCTAACATTTTGACTAGTAACCTTTCTTTATTACATTTTATACTTTATAGTTATTTTGTAGTCTACAATAAAGCTTTTTGGATATCTCCTTGTGTTTGGCCGTGGTCTTTGTCCTCCGCTACCTTTACTGTACTATTTTGCGGAAGACCTCCTTCTCCAGTTTCTTGGCTTCATTGTTGCTGTCTCTAACATGATTTCTAATGAATAAATGTGTCATTCTTTTTATTGTATTTTTTATATTCTGTTTTTTGGCTACACTATGGCCCCAATTAAGAGAGACGATTCACAAGCTGTCCTGCCCCTATTCCCCCTTAGGCCCTCCCTACACTGCTAGAGCAGCAGTATGGGGAGAGCCGGCAGGAGGCGGGAGGACGTACAGGGCCGATTCAGGTCACGGCCCTGTACATCCTGTGGGGCCAGGGGGTATGTGCTGCTTATTCCATCTCAGAGGTGGAAGAAGCAGCGTCTACCGGGCAATCGGGGTCCTCTTCCCCAAGGCTGAAGTTGTGGATAGGTAGGTCCCTGGCGCCCGATCCCTGCCCTGGCTGCCCAGTCATGGTCGGGCAGCAGGGAAGAGGAGGATCGGTGCTGCAGGTGACAGGGAAGCCTGCGGGGAGGACGTCCCCGCAGGTATGCAGGGGCATGTTGGGCCATCTCTGAGCCCGATTCTGTATGCCACGGGAACATTTTGCTTCTGCATTACAGAATCTGGTCCTAACAGGCCCAACCTGCTTGGGGCCATCTGGATGTGCCCCTTTCTGAATTGGGCTCTATGTTATACCGATTATTACTTTTTGATATATTTTTTCTGTTTGGGAGATTTCAGTTTTTATTGTATTTTAATGTTTATATGTTTTTATGCGTTAGACCCCTGATGCAGGCTTTGATGCTAAAACTTAAGGTTGCGAAGATACCATTGGTATGGCTGTGGTCATTCTCCACTGTTCTGTTGGACTGCTGTTTGCAGAGGATCCCATCTTCTCTGTTTTCCTTTTCATGTGAGCTGTGTCACTAACATGGGGCTTCTCGCTAACTGCAGGCAGGGGGGAGAGGCAGGAGAAGATGTATTTCTATCCTTCTACAGTTAGTGCAAGAAAGCAGCACAGTAATGCAGAGACAAGCCACAGGTGCAACTAATGCCACCTACTGATGTGGGATAGCTTGAACCTGCGCTAAGTGCAATTACCTGCAATGTACTAGAAGAGTCCATTTCCTACCCACACTCTGCCCCAACATGTGTTACCAGGGTAGCATGGGGGTTTTTAACATAGTGATGAAACCACGCTAACTCTGTGCTACTGTGGTAGTGCGGTTTAGTAAACATGCACCATGTGTCTTTATAAAATACTAGGGCACAATTAGCAGAAATTGCACCTAAATTGAAGCAAAGGACATTTACTACTAATCATTTGTATAGCACTGCAAGGTGTACGAAGTGCCGTACATAAAGATTTAAGACACAGTCTCTGTCCATCAGAGCTTACAAACTAATCAAGATGAAAAAACATCGCAAAACTGGGGACTAGAGTATGGTAAGATACACATAAGTAGTGAACAAGAGCGTGAGGGGGGCATCAGGATCTAAATACAGCCTCAGAGAGGTGGGTTTTGAGCCTGGATTTGAACAGGGCCAGAGAAGGAGTCCAACGCACTGACTCAGGAAGATTTTTCCAGGCATATAGAGCAGCAAGGTGGAATGGATGGTCTGGAGTTGGCAGTGGCAGAGAAGGCCTAAATGTCTGTGCAAAAAGCATGTATTAGACATGTATTTTATAAATACTGTATTCAAATCGTGACTCTGCCTGCACTCTGCCCCAACACACACCTACACGCAGGTCATACAGAGAACAACTTTGGATTTTCCAGTTGTACACAGTAAATCCTGATGGTCTTAACAATAGCGTCAAGCGGAATATTATTATTTAGTGCTCATGTTAGCCTTTGGAATAATAAATCTTGTTCTACTCCTGACGTCATTGCATATTTTGGCGCAAGTCAACCTCTTGGAGAATTAAATGGTGGCTGTGCCACACAGTTGCTTCTTTTTGTCAACACCACTTAATATCTAGCTTCCATGTCATTTTCTATTGGTGAATGCCAAAATACCCCTGGATGCAGTTCAACAAAACCCAAGATCAGGTCAGGTGAGAAGCAGCAGAATGCCAGTTAGTCAAGCCTGATAAATGACTGTACAGATAAGATAGTTACTCACCTTAGCAGGTGTTCTCTGTGGACACCAATGGAGCCCCACATGGGAACACTTCCCAACTTCTACTGAAAGCCTTTGGGAGGCTCCACTGCGCCTGCATGCCTGTCTTCCCACCTGCCGCAGTGCCATCTTCGCCAGTATGATAACAAAGCTATAGCAGAATACAATTCCTTGGGAAGTGGGAGAGCTGGGAGGACTTATTCTTGCTGTCCACAGAGAACACCTGCTACAGGTGAGTAACTACTGTTTCTCCGTGGACAAGCAGGAATGAAGTCCTCACGTTTGGGACTCCCAAGCTACAGGCTACTGAAAACTGAGGAGACTGAAAAGCCCAACAGGGGCAAAGTGCATTAAAAACAGGAGAATCAACTATGTACTGTACAGCATTGGTAGTCCCCAAGCGGGAACTAATCTGATTCAGCTTCTTCATCATACAGTTTCATTCATGATCATTCATGCTCTGTGTGTGGGGGGGGGGGGGGGAGTGTTTGGTAGCCTGGACAGACAGAAGGGCCTTGGGGTGATGGAGTTGGATTCTAATCCCCAAATAAATGCCGGAGTACAGATTGGCCGAAGTTGCTGTCATGTCGGGAATCCCCATCCAGACAGTAGTGAGATGTGAATGTGTGGGCAGAAGACCACATTGTAGCCCTGCAGATCTCTTCCATAGAGAACAAGTGCAAGTTGGCCACCGACGTAGCCATGGCTCTGATGTTGTGAGTCGCGATATGACTATCAAGACTCAGGCTAGACTGGGCATAAGCGAAAGAGATGAGGTCTGCTAGCCAAATTGAAAGAGTACATTTGAAAATGGCAACCCCTAGTTTGTTGGGGTCAAAAGAGACAAAAAACTAGAGGGATTGTTGGTGGATCTTCGTCCATTCTAGGCAGAAGGCAAAGGCTTGCTTGCAGTCCAGCATGCGCAGTGCCGCTTCCTCTTTATGAGTGTTAGACCTTGGAAAGAAAGTCGACAAAATGATTGATTAAGATGGAAAGCCGATACCATCTTCAGGAGGAATTGAGGATGAGTGTGCAGGGCCACTCTATTATGATGGAACCTAGTGTATGTCGGATAAGCCACTAGAGCGTGGGGGCTCACTTACATGGTGTGCTGATATAGCCGCAAACAGAAACACCACCTTCCAGGTCAAGAACTTCAAAGGACAAGAATTGAGCAGCTCAAAAGGAGTTTATTTATTTATTTATTTGCATTCTCTTATATATCGTGCTATTCTGCATCAGTGCGGTTTACATTGAACAAACTGAAATTACATTGAACAGGGCATTATAACTTGGAGATAACTATTTTACAGGGAACATGGGCTATGGAGGGTTAAGTGGCTTGCCCAAGACCACAAGGAGCACCTGTGGGACTAGAAACCCCAGTCCTTCCGGCCCAAGGTTGCTGTCCTCTAGTAGGATTTGAACCCCCGACCTTCCGGCCTGAAGTACCTTGCCCCAACCACTAGGCCACTCCTCCACTCCAAGTTAAGATAAGCTGCACTAGGACCACATTGAGGTCCCAAGCTGAGGGCACAAAGGGAGGTTTTGAGAGGAGCAAGACTCACATGAAGCAAACCACTAAAGGCTGAGTTGATATGGACCATCTCTCCAAACTGCGATGGTAGGCCCCAATCGCACTGAGGTGGATCCTGACAGAGAGGTGTAGGAGGGTACTTAAGAAGTCTGTTGACGGAACAATTAAAGGGATCCAGTATCTGTGCATCAGGAAGCAAATCTCTTCCATTTGAAAGCATAAGACCTTCTCGTCAACACCCTCCTAGAGGTCAACAGAACATCTATTACTCCGTCAGGCTGATCCAACACGACTAGCCTCTCAACATCCATGCAATGAGGCTCAAGGATCAGACACTGAGGTGCAACATCCTCCTGTCCTCCTGTGATATGAGATCTAAGGCAGAGCCCAATGGCAGATGTTCCCACTGGGGGAATTGAAGCAAAAGGGGAAACCATGGCTATCTGAGCCAATACGATGTGATGAGAATCATCGTATCCCTGTCTGTCTGGAGCTTCAGCAGGGTCATTTTTATGAGAGGAATGGGAGGACACATGTATAGCAGGCCCTTTCCCCAGTGCAGGAGAAAGCATCTGGAACCAATCTGCTGCGCAGATCTGATCCAGTTGGGTGTTGCGCTGAGTGGCGAACAGATCTATTGAGGGGGTACTACACTCCTGAAAGATCCGGGCTATGACATCCCTGTTCAGAGTTCACTTATGCAGACGGAGGATGTGGCTCAGCTATCCACCAAGGTATTCTGCTCCCCAGGCAGATATGTGGCCCTTAATTCCATACCGTGAGTGATGGCAAACTTCCATAGCCGGACAATTTCCCAGCACTGGAGATACAAACCCTTGCCCCCCTTCTTATTTATGTAGCATATCACAATCTCATTGTCGGTCTGAATCAGTACAATCTGATTGGCTAGGCGATGCCGGAAAGCCCTGAGGGCATTCGTTATGGCTCCCAATTCCAAGAAGTTGATCTGATGCAGGCTCTCCTGTTCTGATCAGATGGCTTGAGTGTTAAGACCATCCAGATGTGCTCCCCAACTGAGTTTAGAGGTGTCTGTTGTCAACATTTTCTATGGTGACGCCTTATGAAAGAGAAGACTCTTGAGCAGGTTCTGATGATTCAGCCACCAGTGCAGGGACTGGACAAGAGGGCCGGTGAAAGTCACCCAATCCTGAAGGTGGCCAGAAGCCTGGTTCCACTAAGTCCCCAGTGTCCGTTGAGCTTGTTTTATTGAAAGATGAGCCATGGGTGTGACTTGTACAGTGGAGGCCATGTGGCCAAAAACTGACAGCATCCCACAAGCTGTTGTCTGCTGACTCTGCTGGGTATCTTGGACCAAGGCCATCAATCTCAAGTCGGTCCAGCAGAAGGCAGGGATCACTTGAGTCATGTCAAAGAGAGCCCCCATGAACTCCATGAAAGTGGAGGAGTTACCTAATGGTTAGAGCACTGGCTTGGGAACCCAGAGACCAGGGTTCGATTCCCACTAGCACTCCTTGTGGTCTTGGGCAAGTCACTTAACCCTCCATTGCCTCAGAAAAATCCAAGTTATCAATATCCCTGTTTAATGTACATTAAGTTACAATGTAAATCACTTTGATTGAAATGATAAAGCAGTATATAAAACCTGTTAAATAAATAAAATAAAAATAAAATAAATAACTCCAGTTGTTGAGCAAGCAGAAGGTGGGACTTTGGGTGACTACAAACCCCAACAAGCTCTAGCCCAACCATGTTGATTGCCATACTCTGTCCAGAGTGGTGCTTTTTATGAACCAGTCATCCAGATAAGACCCCTAGTGTTCTGAGAGAGGCTGCCACCACTGCAAGGCACTTTGTGAAGACTCAGGGTGCCGAGGCTAGTCCGAAAGGTAGTACTAGCTCTGTAAGTGCTTTTCTACTAGGACAAATCTGAAATACCTCCTCTAAGCAGGATGGATTAGTAAGTGAGCATATGCGTGCTTTAGATCCAGGGAGCATAGCCAAATGTCTTTCTGAAAATAAGGGAGAAGGGTACCTAGAGATACCATCTTGAACTTTTCCTGCAACAGGAAGGTGTTGAGGTCGAGGTTGGGTCGAAAACCCTCCAGCTTCTTGGGGACCAGTAAGTACCTGAAGTAAAGTCCCTGTTCGATCTGCTCCTGCAGCTTGGGCTAAATTGCGAGATCAGCCAAAAGGGTGGAGATTTGCCCTGAAGGAAGTTTAGATGCAGAGGGTCGAGAGGATACATGCTCAGGAGGCAAAGAGGTGGCAGTTTGGCGAAGTGCAACTTGTAGCTATTTATAGCTACAAGTTGCAACTTATAGCTACAAGTGCAACTTGTAGCTATTTATAGCATCCCGAGTCCGAAGTTATGAGGAGCCACCTGTGGGCAGAGTGAGCCGTCCCCCCACAGGAGGGTTCCCCTCTATGGTCACCAGCAGAATGGTTGAGGGGCAGGTTGAGCCTTTTGGGGCTTCTCACGATGCTGCGGGCAAGGAGTCTGTGACTTATGCTGGGAGGCTTGAGGACCAGGAAAGTACCTGCGCTTTTGCAGGTAGTAGGCCTTCTTCTCGCCTCCTCCCCGATACCTTTTGTGATAGGGATCAGATGTGCGTCTCGAGAGCCTGTTGAGGATGATGTGCTGCTTCTCTATGACACCAGCCTTTTCTTTCAGCTGCTCTCCCAAGAGGTTCTCTCCCCAGCATGGCATATCTGCAAGCTTATTTTGCACCAATTACTCCAGGTCGGAGGACTGAAGCCAGGAGAGCCGGTGCGCTCCAATACCCACAGTTGCTGCTCTAGAGACTATCTCAAAGATGTCGTACATCACTCTGACCAGGAACTTCGATGTGTCTTTGCCATGGCCCACACCAGGGTACAATAATGCTCAAGTTTCTCCAGGGGGAGGAATGGGCACAAGTTCGCAAGATCACACATAATGTCATTCAGGAACATGCTCTAGTCGTGAGCATGGGCATTGTACTCTAGCCGCTAGCACTGGCATTGAGGAATGAGTCTTGGTATTCGTGATCCTTTTCAGGGCAGATTCTACCACAAAGGAGTGATGCAGAAGCTGAGGCTTCTCAAATCCCAAGCCTTCTGAATCCAATACATCGAGTCCAGCCTCCTACTGACTGAGGGCACAGTGAGAAGATTCTCCACATCCTAATTTGCAGCCTTTGTAGGATTCAGTGCACCTGTACTATCACTGCTTCCTTAGGAGCTGAGGAGTACTAGAGGATCTCCAACTCCTCCACCCTGAGCTCATCCTCTTTCTCCAGTGAGAATGGGATGGCCTTGGCCATATTCCTCATGAAGTCCTGGAAGGACATGTCCTGTGAAGGACATTTCTGCCATTTGTGTGGAGAGGAGAGGTCTGATGGAAGTTCAAAAGACCTGCCCTCTGACAGGTTCTCCGATTCCACATTGGTCACCTAGCCATCAGAATGAGATTCTGAGAGGAAGTCAAAGTACCTCAGAGACTTTGCCTAGAGCTTCCTTCAGCCTCGAGGGGAGTGGGAGCATCGACGGGATTGATGAAGCATCGAGTGCTTTTGGGGCTTCGTCGGGTCATTGGATGATGGCCCTACCGGGAACTGTCATCAAATCTCTTTGATGCCCTGATGTTGATGCCGCTGCAGGGAGAGCATGCAGTTTGAGGATCAGCTGTACAATGGTCAATAATGATGCCCTGGGCACTGAAGGACCAGATATCTGTTGCTCCAGCATCAATGTGATGCAGACCTTGAGCATCTGACAGCGTTGCTGCATAGCTGCCGATTCTGAAGGCTTTGGGGCCAAAGCAGCTTCGACCAATGTCTCTGGCATCCCTGCAGAGTTATCGGGACCTCACTGATTGGGAGATGGTCGGTGCTCTTCCAAAAATGTGGAGGTTGACTCCTCTCTCCAGAGTACCTTAGCAGGCCATTCATGGACATCACTCTTAACATCATGTCAGGAAGGACTCCGATGTCAATGCATATAGGACTTAGTCTAGTGCTTGGACAGGACCCCCTTCGACACCAATAGAGTAGAGGTTGAGAGCTTCTTCGATTCCAGGTGGAGACAGCATAGTTACTTACCTGTAACAGGTGATCTCCGGGAACAGCAGGAATTTAGTCTTCACATATGGGGTATCGTCGGTACCGACGGAGCCTGCGCAGGAACGCTCCCCAGCATCCAATAGGAAAGCTTTTGGGAGCATCCCATAGCACCTGTGTGCTGCCTTCCCGCCTTTCCCAACTGTCCCTCTCCAGTTGAGTTTATAGCTGAGACAAAAGAGAGAGGGAAAGAGAGAGAGATAGAAAGATACAACTCCTAGGGGAGGTGGGCGGGTTGTGAAGACTAAATTCCTGCTGTTCCCTGAGATCACCTGTTACAGGTGAGTAACTATGCTATCTCCAGGAACAAGCAGGAATGTAGTCTTCACATATGGGAACTCCCTAGCTGCAGATGCCAGGGAGATGGACCCAGAAAGTTGTGTGCCCTTGTGAAAGGGCTCCACTTCCCCCCATGGATCTCTGGCATCCTACCAGGGATGGTGGATGGGAGTTGATTAAATGTGGAACAAGTGTTGAAGAACAGCCTGACCAAACAAGGCATCCCGGCAGGAGTCCTTGTCTAAGCAGTAATGGGCTGTGAAGGTATGAACCGAAGCCCAAGTAGCTGCTCGACAGATGTCGTCGATAGACACAAACTGAAGATGAGCCATTGAGGCTGCCATGGCTCTCACATTGTGAGCTGTGACATGGCCTTCAAGAGGAAGGTTCTTACTCTCATAGGCAAAAGATATACACTGAGCAATCCAGCTGGACAGTGTCATTTTGGAGACTGGAAGTCCCAAATGACTAGGATCAAAAGCAACAAAGAGTTGAGAGGATTTTCTATGTTGCTGTGTCCTTTGCAAGTAAAAGGTCAAAGCCCTTTTACAGTCCAAAGTATGAAGATTCCATTCTGCATTTGAGGCGTGAGGCCTTGGGAAAAATACAGGAAAGTAAACCGCTTGGTTTAAATGAAAAGGTGACACCACCTTTGGCATAAAGTGTGGAAGAGTCCTAAGGACTACTTTATCATGATGGAACCTTGTATAAGGAGGATCAACCACCAACGCTTGCAATTCACTGATGCGACGTGCTGATGTGATTGCAATAAGAAAGATGACCTTCCAGGAAAGGAATTTCAAAGAGGTAGTAGCTATTGGTTCAAAAGGCGGCTTCATGAGCTGCCCAAGAACCAGATTTAAGTCCCAAGCCACCGGTGGTGGCTTAATGGGAGGCTTAGTTAAAAGAAGGCCTCTCATAAATCTCGCTATGAGAGAAAGAGAGGAAATAGGTTGTCCATTTAGAGGCTTGAAAGAAGCTGCAATGCACTCAAATGAACTCTCACTGAATTGGTCTTAAGCCCTGCATTAGATAAATGAAGGAGATACTCCCGTAATGATTCCAGAGGTATCGCAAGAGGGTTAATAACCTTCTGCGAGCACCATATGGTAAATCTTTTCCACTTGAATGCATAAAAGCGTCATGCGAAAGGCTTCCTGGAAGCATAAAGGATATCCTTTACCTGCTGAGAAAGGTTAAGACCGTGAAGTTCTAGGCTTTCAGCAACCAGGCCCTGAGATGCAGAGATTGGGGAATGGGATGCTGCAGCATCCTGTCCTCCTGAGAAAGGAGATCTGGAGCAGATCCTAACTCCAGAGGCGGAGCTTGAGAGAGATGTAGGAGCAGAGGGTACCACATTTGCTGTGGCCAATGTGGAACTATGAGAATCATATGACTTCCGTCTCTATGAAGCTTGAACAGGGTTTTGGGAATTAAGGGAATGGGTGGAAAGGCATACAGGAAGTCCTGCCCCCAATGGCGGAGGAGAGCATCCCTGGTCTGACAACCCTTAGCCGGAATTCTGGAACAGAACCCGAGGAAGTTTGGCATTCAGCGGACTAGCAAAGAGGTCTATGTCCGTGGTTCCCCAAATTTGAAAGATTTGGCCACCTGGTCTGCATGGAGAGACCATTCGTGTGGAAGCAGAACACGACTGAGTCTATCTGCCCAAGAGTTTTGAATGCCTGGAAGATACACCATAAGGAGATGAATCTGATGCTCTCTGGCGAGGGCCCATAGCACAAAGCTTCGTTGCAGAGTGACAGAGAGCCTGCTCCGCCCTGCTTGTTCACATAGAACATGGTACTTGATTGTCCGTTTGTAGCTGAGCTGGGTGTGGAATACTCGAAGAGCAAGGAAGATTGCTCTGAGTTCCAGGAGATTGATGTGTAGATAGGCCTTCTGTGGAGTCCAGGTACCTTGTGTAGAGTGGACTTGCAGGTGGGCTCCCCAAACCACCTGTGAGGCATCTGTTAGAGTGGCTTGGGGTGGGGGTTGCTGAAAAGGAGACCCCACCAAAAGGTTTTGGGGTGACTGCCACCATTGGAGGGACAAAATAAGGCAATCTGAGTTTGCTATTTTGTCTGACAGGCAACCTGATGCCTGAGTCCACTGAGTGGATAAAGTCCACTGGGCTGCCCCCATATGAAGGCGAGAATAAGGAGCCACATGCACGGTGGATGCCATGTGGCCTAGCAACTGTAACATTTCCTGAGCAGTGAGGTGAGGTTTTATCACTGCTTGGGAAGCTAACTGCACCATGCGAAGGCAGCGGGGCTGTGGAAGGTAGGTCCTTGTCTGTCTGGTATCCAGCAGAGCTCCTATAACTCCAGGGACTAAGTGGGAGCAAGATTGGATTTTGGGAAATTTATGATAAGTCCCAAATTCTGAAGGATGCGCATTGTGCGAGAGAGAGCAACCCTGGCCTCTGGCTCTGAAGGGGCTCGAATGAGCCAGTCGTCTAAGTAAGGGAAGAAGAATATTCCTAGGGTGCGGAGATATGCTGCCACCATAGCCATGCATTTTGTGAACACCCTTGGTGCAGAGGCCAGGCCAAAAGGAAGAACCCTGTATTGGTAGTGCTTCCCTTGAAACAGAAAGCAAAGGAATTTTCGATGAGTTGGATGGATGAGAACATGAGTGTACGCATCCTTGAGATCTAGAGAACAAAGTCAATCCTGACTCTGAAGGTATGGCAGCAGAGTTCCTAAAGAAATCATACTTCTCTTTGAACAGGAATTTGTTCAATTCTCTGAGGTCTAAAATGGGTCTGTCCCCTCCTGTTTTCTTTGGAATAAGGAAATAGGGGGAGTAAAACCCTGAACCCCATTGGGGAATGGGTACCTCTTCTATTGTCCCTTGTGCAAGAAGCACAGAGACCTCTTGACCTAACTGGTCCTTGAGAGAGGTCTGAGAATTGAACTGTCTTATCATTGTAGTTGGGGGCATGCTGAGAAAATAAAGCTTGTACCCCTCTCTTACAATAGACAGAGTCCAATTTTATGCTGTTATCTGACCCCATCTGGGGGCAAAATGACAATTTTCCTGGTATGGTGGAGGGTTCTGGGCCGTTCAGGGCCAGAAAGGCAAAGTTCTCTAGATAGGAGTCAAAGCCCCTGTGGAGGCTGAGTCTGCTGAGCCGGTTCAGGCTTAGCTGTTTTTGTCTTTCTTTATCTAGGTTGTTGCTGTTGTTCCTTTTGGGCAAACTGACCTTAACAATGCCTCTGTTCTTCTTACTGGTTTCTTAGAGGATTCTTTCCTCGCAGGATCAGCTGTAGATTTAGACAATCTATCCAGAGTGATATTGTCAGCATCTATCTCATTAGCTTTTTCCTGCCAATTCTTGCCAGAGATTCTCTCCTGTGCAAGGAATATTCCCTAGTTTATCCTGTACCCAAATTTCCAAGTCAGAGGCCTGGAGCTAGGCAATCCTACGTACACCTATGGCAACGGCAGAGGTTCTGCTTATGCACTCAAAGCAGTCAAAAGATGCACGATTCACAAACTTGGAAACATCCTGAGCATGTTTGACAAGGGCGAGATAATCTTGCCTCTTATCATCAGGAAGGAGAGGGCTCATAAGCTCTGGATCTCCTGTGACCTTTTTCAGGAACATTTCCATATATAAGATATAGGAACTGATCGTAGCAGAAAGCATGGAATCCTGGAAAGTTCGGCATCCAAAGGCGTCAAGAGTCCTACACATGTCATGGAGGATTAGATGCATGGCTTTTTGCACTCTTTATCCTTCTCATAGCTAATTCCACCACCATGAAATGGTGTGGTAACTGAGTCTTTTGAAACCCAGGACAAGGAGGAACTCGATACATGGTGTCGAGTCTTCGAGAGTGAGGAGATGTGGTTAGAGGTGTTTCCCACATCCTTAACATGAGATCTTGCAAGATCTCATGAATAGGTAAGGGAGATGCCTCCTTGGGAGCTTTAAGGTATTGCAGGATTTCTAATTTCTTTGCCCTAGGCTCTTTGTCAGGAGCCACTGTGATGGAAAGACCTCGAGCCACATCTCGGATAAAATCCTGAAAGGACATATCCTCTGGTGGAGACATCCTACGCTGAGGAGAAGAAGAATCCTCAGGAAGAAGTACTCTGGTATCGGCAGAGCTTTCAGAGTCTTCAGACTCATCCGAGGATTCGAAGTATCTCCGATCCGGGTGATCGTGCAAGGCACAATACCGGTACCGATCGAAGTCGGCATCAGAGTGGTCCGGTACCGACCTGTCGATACCGGATGGATACGCATGACTCGGTCCCGGAAGAATACCTGCCGATGTCGATGCAGTCGGTGCCGGTACCGGTTGAATTGTCTGAAGCAGTTTCAAGGCATCGAGGCCGTGAGAAGAGCCGCCAGACTGCGTTCAATAGCCAAGAATCTCTGGTCTATCGACACAGCCGATGCTTGGGTATCGTACCGGCAGAAGCGGATGGTACCCCAGAACATGGCCCCAGTAGTTCTGCCGAGGTTGAAGCCTCGAGAACATCCTGGAGCCCCGTTAGTGCGTTGGAAGCCGAAGCCTCCCGCCAGGGCAATTTTGCCGGTGAAAGTCCCTCAAGGGCAACGCCAGAGGCATCTCGCTGTCTAGAAGGAGATCTACCCTTTGAGGACCGGCTAGATTTATGTTTAGTTACCTGAGATCCATGGGAGGAAGACGAAGCCCTGGACAACGTCGATGCCACAGAGGATGCATCGGAGGGAAAAAGGGTGCTAAGCTTAGCAGTTCGGTTCTGCCAGCCCCTTTTCGACATCATCCCACAGGCAACACACTCTGAAATAGAGTGGTCAGGACCTAAACATTTGAGGCACCAGTCATGGGTGTCGGTGACAGAGATGGTACCGCCACACTTAGAACATTTTTTAAAACCCGAGGCAGGTTTTTCCATTCTGAAGGAAAGGTTGGGCCTAGTGCCCAAAATGGCGCATGGCACCTGAAGAGAAAGCATAGTTACTCACCTGTAACAGGTGATCTCCGGAAACAGCAGGAATTTAGTCCTCACATTTGGGTATCGTCAGTACCGACGGAGCCTGCGTGGGAACGCTCCCCAGCGTCCAAGTCAAAAGCTTTTGGGAGCATCCAACAGCGCCTGCGTGCTGCCTTCCCGCCTTTCCCAACTGCCTCTCTCCAGTTGAGTTTTAAAGCTGAGACAAAGAGAGAGAGAGGGAAAGGGAAAGAGATAGATAGAGAGATACAACTCCTAGGGGAGGTGGATGGGTTGTGAGGACTAAATTCCTGCTGTTCCCGGAGATCACCTGTTACCTCGAGTAACTATGCTATCTCCAGGAACAAGCAGGAATGTAGTCATCACATATGGGGACTCCCTAGCTTTAGATGCCAGGGAGAGACCCCAGAAGTTGTGTGTCCCTGAGAAGGGCTCCACTTCCCCCCATGGATCTCTGGCATCCTACCAGGGATGGTGGGTAGGAGTTGATTAGGTATGGAACAGGTGTTGGAGAACAGCCTGACCAAACAAGGCATCCCGGTGGGAGTCCTTGTCCAAGCAGTAATGGGCTGTGAAGGTATGAACCGAGGCCCAAGTGGCTGCTCGACAGATGTCGTCGATAGACACAGAGCACAGATGAGCCATTGAGGCTGCCATGGCTCTCACATTGTGAGCTGTGACATGGCTCTCCAGAGAAAGGTTCTTACTCTGATAGGCAAAGGAAATACACTGAGAAATCCAGTTAGATAGTGTTTTCTTGGAGACTGGAAGTCCCAAATGACTAGGATCAAAAGCAACAAAGAGTTGAGAGGACTTTCTATGTTGCTGTGTTTTTTGTAAGTAAAAGGCTAAAGCTCTTTTACATTCCAAGGTATGAAGATTCCTCTCTGCATTTGATGCATGAGGCCTTGGAAAAAACACATGTAGGTAGACCGCTTGGTTCAGATGAAAAGGCGAGACCACCTTTGGCATAAAGTGTGGATGAGTCCTAAGGACTACCTTGTCATGATGGAACCTTGTATAAGGTGGATTAGCTACTAGCACTTGCAACTCACTAATGCGACATGCTGATGTGATTGCAATAAGAAAGATAACCTTCCAAGAAAGGAATTTCAAGGAGGTAGTAGCTAAAGGATCGAAGGGTGACTTCATGAGCTGTCCAAGAACCAGGTTTAAGTCCCATGCCACTGGTGGTGGGCTAATGGGAGGCTTAGTTAGAAGAAGGCCTCTCATAAATCTTGCTATAAGAGGATGAGAGGAAATAGGCTGTCCATTTAGAAGCTTAAAGGAAGCTGTAATAGCACTCAAATGGACCCTTACTGAGTTAGTCTTAAGTCCTGCATTGGATAAATGAAGGAGATATTCCAGCAATGATTCCAGCGGTATCGCAAGGGGGTTAAGACCCTTTTGCGAACACCATACGGTAAACCTTTTCCACTTGAAAGCATAAGAGCGTCTTGTGGAAGGTATCCTGGAAGCTAAACAAATATCTTTTACTTGCTGAGGGAGATTAAGATCATGGAGATCTAGGCCTTCAACAACCAAGCCCTGAGATGCAGAGACTGGGGATTGGGATGCCATAACATTCCATCCTCCTGAGATAGGAGATCTGGAGCAGAACCTAACTCCAGGGAGGGAGCTTGAGAGAGATGTAGAAGCAGAGGGTACCACACTTGCCATGGCCAATGTGAAGCTATGAGAATCATATGGCCTCTGTCTCTCGGAAGCTTGAACAGGGTTTTGGGAATTAGGGGAATGGGTGGAAAGGCATACAGGAAGTCTTGACCCCAGTAAAGGAGGAAAGCATCCCTGGCCTGAGACCCCTGAGCCGGAATTCTGGAACAGAACTGGGGAACATATAGTAACATAGTAAGTGACGGCAGATAAAGACCAGCATGGTCCATCTAGTTTGCCCAGCAAAGTTTGGCATTCCATGGACTTGCAAAGTTTGGCATTCCATGGACTTGCAAAGAGGTCTATGTCCAGGGTTCCCCAAATTTGAAAAATCTTGGCCACCTGGTCTGCATGCAGAGACCACTCGTGTGGAAGCAGAACTCGACTGAGTCTGTCTGCCCAAGAGTTTTGTATGCCTGGAAGATACACTGCCAGGAGATGAATCTGATACTCTTTGGCGAGGGCCCATAGTCGCAAAGCTTCGTTACAAAGCGACAGAGAGCCTGTTCCTCCCTGCTTGTTCAGATAGAACATGGCTACTTGATTGTCTGTATGAATGAGGACTGTCTTGTAGCTGAGCAGGGTCTGGAACACTCGAAAAGCAAGGAAGAATGCTCTGAGTTCCAAGAGATTGATATGTAGATGAGTCTCCTGTGGAGACCAGGTGCCTTGGGTGGAGAGGTCTTGCAGATGAGCTCCCCAACCCATCGGAGAAGCATCTGTTGTGAGAGTTGCTTGGGGTAAAGGTTGTTGAAAAGGGGACCCCAGCAACAGGTTTTGAGTGGACCTCCACTACTGGAGGGACAAAATAAGGCGACTTGTGTTTGATATTTTGTCTGACAGGCATCCTGATGCCTGGGTCCACTGAGTGGATAAAGTCCACTGGGCTGCCCTCATATGGAGGTGAGCATAGGGCACCACATGCACTGTGGATGCCATGTGGCCTAGTAGTTGTAACATTTCTCGAGCAGTGAGATGAGACTTTAGCACTGCTTGAGAAGCTAACTGCACCATGCGAAGACAACGGGCCTGGGGGAGGTAGGCCCTTGCCTTTCTGGTATCCAGCAAAACTCCTATGAACTCTAAAGACTGAGTGGGAGTTAGACTGGATTTTGGGATGCTTATTACCAGACCCAAATACTGAAGGATACGCATTGTGCAGGATAGAGAAGTCCTGGCCTCTGACTCTGTTGGGGCTCGAATGAGCCAGTTGTCTAAGTAGGGGAAGACGAATATCCCTAGAGTGCGGAGAAATGCAGCTACAACAGCCATGCATTTCGTGAACACCCTTGGTGCTGAGGCCAGGCCAAAAGGAAGTACCCTGTATTGGTAGTGCTTTCCCTGAAAAAGGAACCGAAGGAACCTTCTGTGGGTTGGATGGATGAGAACATGGGTGTACACATCCTTGAGATCTAGGGAACAAAGCCAATCCTGACTCTGAAGGTATGGCAGCAGAGTTCCAAGAGAAATCATCTTGAATTTCTCTTTGACAAGGAATTTGTTAAATTCTCTGAGGTCCAAGATAGGTCTGTATCCCCCTGTTTTCTTTGGGATAAGGAAATAGGGGGAGTAAAACCCCGTACCCTGATGAGGAATGGGTACTTCTTCTATCGCCCCTTGGGCAAGAAGGATAGTGACCTCCTGACCTAACAGGTTGATGAGAGGTGTCGGAGAATTGAACTGCCTTATTATTGTGGGAGGGGGCATGCTTGAAAAATGAAGCCTGTACCCCTCCTTTATGATGGAAAGTGTCCAATGCTCTGCTGTTATCTGCCCCAATCTGGGGGCAAAGTGACATAACCTTCCTGGAATGGTGGAAGGCTCTGGTCCCACGAGAGCCAGAAAGGCTAAGTTCTCTAGCTGAAAGTCAAAGGCCTTGTGGAGGCTGAGACTGCTGAGACGGTTGAGGCTTAGCAGCCTTTGCTTTTCTCTGATTGGGTGGTTGCTGACCTTTCCTGACAAGTTGACCTGCAGAACGTCCCTGCTGAGCATAAGCAGGATAATATCTTTTCTTCTTAGAAAAGAATGGTTTGTTGAACGATTTCTTTCTAGCAGGATCAGCTGTGGACTTGGAACACAGGTACACTAAAAAAAAATTTTTTTAAACTGCCTCTAATGTTTCGATTGATTTTTACGTTTTTTGGTGCGCTGAATCCAAATCTGGTAACCAATTTGCTCCATCACCTACAGATTTTTTGCTACATTGGGTTAGCAGTTTGAGGTGAACGTTTCAGATTGAGTGCGATCGAGATAAAAGTTTCTTGGATGAATTCTTTATACTAATTGTTTAGTAGTTATTCAAATAAGAATAAAGAAAATTGTAACAAGGCAGCACATAAGAATAGAGTAATGTCAACAAAACACACTGTGATGGTAGCAAAATTGTCTGCACTTAAAACAGCCACATACATGTGCACAAACATTGAGCATATAAGAGCGAGGTTAGACACAAAGCAAAGCAAAGAAATGTGCAAAAAATGTTGTACAAGCATGTATGTAAGAATAGAAAACGCAAACCGCACCATTGCAATACATGAAGACAAACACCCGATGGTGTGAAAATAAAATTCTAATAAATGAGATCTGACACTGTGGTAATAACTAGCAAATTTTTATTTCAAAGTTTAGTAAAAACACGATATTTGTCAACACAGTTTAGATTTTAAAGTCATTCTTGGGTCAATCAATCTCCTGGTGGGCCCGTTTCTTCTTCCCCCGAATGCTTCTCTTGGTGCGCTGCTTGGCGTATTTTTCATCTGGGGTTTCCCGCAGCAGCAACCAGCAGAAATCAGCCATCATAGTGGTGTTCCATCTTCCTTGGTACCTTCTCTCTGCGTCCTTGATGTCCTGGTGAAACCTTTCACCTTGTTCTTCACTGTACGCCCCCAAGTTTTCGGGAAAGTAGTTCACATGGGAGTGCAAGAAATGGACTTTCAGGCTCATGTTACAGCCTTGTTCTTTGAAGGCATTGAGCATCCTGGCAACAATATCCTTATAGTTCTCATCCCGTCTGTTCCCCAAGAATTTGAGAACAACATCCTTGAAGGAATCCCAGGCTTCTTTTTCCTTCTCAGACATCGTTTCAGCGAATGCTCCATCTGAAATGAGTTTCCTTATATCAGGGCCAACAAACACTCCTTCCTTTAGCTTTGCTTCAGAAAGTCGGGGGAACTTTGAGCAAAGGTACCGAAAGCACTCACCATCTTTTGGAAGGGACTTGATGAATTGCTTAATGAGACCCAACTTAATGTGGAGAGGTGGTAATAGAATTTTATCACGAGGTACCAAGCTCTCATGAAGAACATTTTTCTCACCGGGTCTCAAATACTCCCGAATTGGCCAGTCTTTTTTCCCCCAGTGTAGGTCGCGGGCCCGGCTATCCCACAAGCAAAGGAAGCAGGGATATTTGGTGAAACCGGATTGCTGCCCTAATAGCATGGATAGAATTTTAAAGTCTCCACAAATCATCCACTTATGCTCATCATAACGAATCTTCTGAAGAATCAGGGCCAAATTCTCGTATTTTTCTTGGAGAATAACAGAGTGAGCAATAGGAACTGAAGCGAATGTGTTGCCATTATGAAGAAGAACACCTTTTATGCTGTCTTTTGACGAATCAATGAACAGCCGCCATTCAGCAGGATCATACTTGAGTTTAAACTTTTCCATCACTCCGTATATATCGTTGCAAAATACCAAATCTTCCTCTTTGCTGAAATACTTCAAAAATTGTGTCTCGCGGTTGCGGTACCAATAAAAAGTTGTTCCTGGTGACAATAGATTTTTCTGTTTAAGCCGAGAACCTAGCAGTTGGGCAGCATCTTTTGGGAGTCCTAAATCCCCGACTAAATCATTCAATTCAGCTTGAGAGAAAAGTTCAGGTTTCGGATCTGGTTCAGTTTCAAACTCGGAAGTACTGGACTCATCGGGAAAAGCCATCTGATGAGTCTCATCATGATCAGAACCGTCCACACAAATATGATCCAAAGATTTTGGTGGTTCAGGCACAGGTACTTCGTTGCTATGAGGCATAGGCCTAATTGCTGAGGGAAGGTTGGGGTAACTTATTACATTCTTATTTTTTAAGTTGTATCCCTTCACAATGCAAGAGCAAAAATAGCAGTCACTGCTGTGGTCTCTTTGTTCACGCCACATCATAGGTATTCCGAAACGAAATGCTTGTTTTTTACCTTTCATCCATAAGCGTAGATCTTCCTCACATGTCTTGCACACTTTGTGAGGAGCCCACGGTTTGTCTTGATCGCCTAACTTCAAACCGAAATAGGCGAAATATACTTTTTTAATAAATGCAGAAATGTTCCTCTGCCGCTTTTTCACGGTATATTCCCCACAAATAAAACAAAAACTGTCCGGAGAATTGACGCAACCTCTGGCTCTGTGAGCCATCACAAATACACAGCACTGCAAACTACAACTGTAATGAACCACTTCGGAATAAAGCTGGATTACGACTGAGCAAACAAAAGGTAATAATGAACTTGCAAGAAACTGAAATTTGACAGGAACGTTCATGTCGCAACCACCGTGTTTGAGCGAGTGAACGAGGCGAGGCGAAAAGGAAAGAACATGCGCCAGCGCGAGTACTGGATTTAGCCCCCCGCCTCCCAATTGTCCTGTTAATGTATAAAATTAATACAAAACACTCTAAAATATCATGAGGGAGTGTTTCTAGTTAGTTAACCATAACAACCTCTATTTTGGGCCAAGAAAATAAACTGCAGTCGGCTAAAAAGAAATTATGTGAACATTCCTTATATGGGTAAAAAATCTAATTTTGCAAGAAAACGTGACGTGATGGAACATTTTGGCTATTTTTCCTGGATTCAGCACCCCAAAATCTATAGGAATCAGTTGCAAAACTGGAGGCAGTTTTTTGGTAGTGTACCTGTGTAATCTATCCAAGGTAGAGTTGTCAGCATCCAACTCATTGGCCTTTTCCTGCCAATCTCTACCAAGCAGGTTCTCACCAGTACAAGGGATATTTTCCAATTAGTCTGGTACCCAGAGCTCCAGATCAGATGCCTGGAGCCAAGCAATTCTACGTGCACCTATGGCAATGGCAGAGGTTCTGCTTATGCACTCAAAGCAGACAAAGGCTGCACGGTTGATAAATTTGGAAACATCTTGGGCATGACTGACCAATGTGAGAAAATCCTGTCTTCTATCCTCAGGAAGAATAGGACTCAAGGCCTCTAAATCATCTGTGATCTCCTTCAAGAACATTCCCATGTAAAGACTATAAGAACTGATCCTGGCAGAAAACATGGAAGTTTGGAAGACACAACGTCCAAAAGCATCCAGGGTTCTGCACTCACGTCCTGGAGGATTAGAGGCATGTCTCTTTGCACTCTTGATCCTCCTCATAGCTGATTCCACTACAATAGAGTGGTGAGGAAGCTGAGTTTTCTGGAAAGCAGGACAAGGAGGGACTCGATACAGAGTATCCAGTCTGCGAGAATGAGGAGAGGTGGTAAGAGGGGTCTCCCACATCCTTAACATGAGATTATGCAAAATCTCATGAATGGGTAAGGTAGCTGCCTCCTTAGGAGTTTTGGGATATTGTAAAATTTCCAACTCCTTAGCTCTGGACTCTGTTTAAGGGGCCACAGTAATGGACAGAACCCGAGCCACCTCCCTGATAAAATCCTGGAAGGAAATATTCTCTGGAGGAGACATCCTGCGCTTAGGGGAGAAGGGCTCCTCTGGGAGAAGCATTCCTGCATCGACAGAACTGTCAGAATCCTCAGAAGTACCTCGAAGTACCGTCTGTCCGGATGCTCTTTAAGAGCCCGATACCCATACCGACCAAAGTCGGTACCGGGAGTAATCGGTACCGGGGTATCGGTACCCGAGGGCATCGGATGACTGGGTACCGGCAAAGCAGATACCGATGCCGACGCTATCGGTACCGGTACCGACACCGGTGCCGGTACCGGCCGGATTGTCAGTCGCGGTTCCGAGGGCGTCGATGCTGCGAGGAGAGCCGCCAGACTGCGCTCAATAGCCAGGAATCTCTGGTCTATTGATGCTGCCGATGCCTGGATGTTGGTACCGGAGAAGACCGCCGGTACCCCAGAGCATGGCACCAGTAGTTCTACCGAGGTCGAGGCCTCAAGAACATCCTGGAGCCCCGATAATGCTTTGGAAGCCAAAACCTCCCGCCAGGGCAATTTTGCCAGTGCAGAATCCTCAAGGGCAACGGCAGAGGTATCTCGATGCTTAGAAGGAGATCTACCCTTTGAGGACTAGCTGGACTTATGTTTAGTTACCTGAGATCCACGGGAATAAGAGGAAGCCCTGGAAGACGTCGATGCAACCGAAGCTGCATCAGAGGGAAACAGGGTACTGAGCTTAGCAGCTCGGTTCTGCCGACCTCTTTTAGACATCATGGCACAGGAAATACAATCCGCGATGGAGTGGTCAGGACCTAAACATTTTAAACACCATTCATGGGTGTCGGTGACGGAAATGGTACCGCCACACTTGGTGCACTTTTTGAAACCTGAGGCAGGTTTTTCCATTGTAGGAAAAATTTCTGGGCCTAAGGCCCAAAAAGGCACGTGCACCTGGAAAAAAAATAGGAAAAGTCCTAGTATATATATATCTTTTTTTTCTTAAAGACAGAAAATAAGAAGAAAAAAACGGCGGTACCGATAAAGCGTCGAGGAAGGGAGACGCAACCACAAAAAAGAAAAAAATGAACAATTCTTCTGCGGTGACAGGAACGACGACCTGCTGGCTCCGCGTAAAAAGCTTTCTAATTGGACACTGGGGAGCGTTCCCGCGCAGGTTCCGTCGGTACCGACGATACCCATAGGTGATGACTACATTCCTGCTTGTTCCTGGAGATAATGACTGGAAAGACTCCAGAAAAAAGTTTTGTTTTTGTTTTTTTGAAGAAAAGAAAGAAGAACCGGCGATACTGGTGTAGCGTTAAGGGAAGGCAGACGTGACCAGAAAAAGGAGAATAGAAGGGATTTTTTTCTGCGGTGACAGGATGTGCGAGCTCTCGGCTCCGCGTAAAATGAAGAACTGGAGAGGGCCAGTTGGGAAAGGCAGGAAGGCAGCACGCAGGTGCTGTGGGATGCTCCCAAAAGCTTTCCTATTGGATGCTGGGGAGCATTCCCGCGCAGGCTCCGTCGGTACCGACAATACCCCAAATGTGAAGACTACATTCCTGCTTGTTCCTGGAGATCAATCGATGGCCGATGCTCCGTGGTACCACAGACAGTCGGCTTCAATTGAGTCTGGGAGCCTCTCGATGTCGATGCACCTTTGGCGGATCCTAGCGGAGCCATCGAGACTGATGCTAGTACAGAAGAAACTGAATCAAACTTTTGGCCAAAGAGGGATTCTCTCTGCTTTTCTAAATCCTTCAGGCCTCTCCTTGTCATCTGAAAACACAAATTACAAGAAGAGTGCTGATGATCGGGATCCAAACACTGGAGGCACCAACTGTGTTTGTCGGTGACCAAGATGGTTCAGGCACATTTGGTGCATTTCTTGAACCCACTGGCCGATTTCTGGGACATGTTTCATGGGAGGATGGCTGTGGCTAAATGAAATGGCTCAATGGTGATCAGAGGCCCTGCTGGGCTGAGGGAAAAACAATGAGAAATGAGTGAAGAGGAAGGCGTCCCTTGCCTGGCAATTTTGAGCCGGAATCCTGGAACAGAACCGGGGAAGTTTGGCATTCAGTGGACTTGCAAATAGGTCTATGTCTGGGGTTCCCCAGATCTGAAATATATTGGCCACCTGGTCTAGGTGGAGAGACCATTTGTGAGGCAGCAGTACTCGACTGAGTCTGTCTGCCCAAGAGTTTTGAATGCCTGGAAGATATACCACGAGAAGGTGAATTTGATGCTCTCTGGCGAGGGCCCATAGTCGTAAAGCTTCATTGCACAACGACAGAGAGCCTGTTCCACCCTGCTTGTTCACGTAGAACATAGCTACTTGCTTGTCCGTTTGGACTAGGACTGTCTTGTAGCTGAGCTGGGCATGGAATATTCGAAGACCTAGATAGATTGCTCTGAGTTCCAGGAGGTTTATGTGAAGACAAGCCTCCTGCGGAGTCCAGGTACCCTGGGTAGAGAGATGATGCAGGTGTGCTCCCCATCCCACCTGTGATGCATCTGTTGTTAGGGTGGCCTGCAATAGGGGTTGCTGGAAAGGAGACCCCACTAGAAGATTATCCAGTGATTGCCACCATTGTAGGGACAAGATCAGTCGTTGTGAGTTTGATATCTTGTCCGACAGACGTCCTGTGGCCTGTGTCCACTGTGTGGATAGGGTCCACCGGGCTGCTCACATATGAAGGCGAGCGTAGGGAACCACATGAACCATGGATGCCAAATGTCCCAATAGTTGTAGTTCTCGAGCAGTTAGGGAGGACTTCACCGCTGCTTGAGAAGCTAGCTGCATTATACGAAGACAGCAGGGTTGTGGGAGAAAAGCCCTTGAATGTTTGGTATCTAGACGGGCTCCTATGAACTCTAGGGACTGAGATGGAGCAAGTTGGGATTTTGGGAGGTTTAAGACCAATCCCAAGTATTGAAGGATTCGCATTGTGCGAGACAGCGCAGATCTGGCTTCTGGAACCGTGGGGGCTCGAATGAGCCAGTCGTCCAAGTAAGGGAAGACGAATATCCCCAGGGTTCGCAAAAATGCAGCTACTACTGCCATGCATTTCGTGAATACTCTTGGTGCCGAAAAGCCAGACCAAAGGGAAGAACCCTGTATTGGAAATGTTTTCCCTTGAAAAGGAATCATAAGAATTTTCTGTGATCTGGATAGATCATAATGTGAGTATATGCATCCTTTAGATCTAGAGAAGAAAGCCAATCCTGACTTTGAAGGTATGGCAGAAGAGTTCCCAGAGAAATCATTTTGAGCTTTTCTCGGAACAGATATTTGTTCAATTCTCTGAGGTCTAGAACGGGTCTGTGTCCTCCTGTTTTCTTTGGAAGAAGAAAATAGGGGGAGTAGCAGGGGCGGCCCAAGGGGGGTGCGGGGCCATGTGCGGAGACTCGGTGCGGGGCCTCATTTGCATAAGGGACCTCATTTGCATAAACATTTGCATAATGTTACCATACACTAACTTTTAGTAAACATGCCTCTTAATGAGTGTATGGATAAAGAAAGACTAAAAGATTTCTACATTACTATAATCCAGTGACAACTGCCAGGCACATTAGGAACTACTACAAACACTGCCCATTTAGAACCCATAGCAAACCCGCCGTATCATAACAGCACTACCAGGACTCACAAAGCACAAGACCCTACCTATCAAAAGGCAACACTACAAATATTAAACCAATACATTTCAGAGAACAACAATACATGACCTACTGGGGAAAGAGAACAAGTGGCAATGTCAAATAGGAATTACATAAACAGAATACCTCAGCTCAGTTACATGTGCAGAACATAGACCGTCACCAAACAAGAAATCACAATGTAGAAACAGGAAAACAATAATTAAACTGGGAACCCCAAAAGCCCAACAACACTGTAGAAATAAAACTATAAATTAATTTTCTCTTGTACTAAACAAAGCGCAGATGTTAATGATGCACATTTCCCAGAGCTGGCATATTTCAGTTAATAAATTCAATAAAGAGATATTTTTCTACCTTTTGTGCATTTTTTTCAGTTGCAATTGCTCCAGCCACTTTCTTCTGGTTTCTTCGTGTCTTCTGCTCTCTCCATCGTCTGCTGTCCATTTATCCTTTCTTCACTCTTCTAGTTTTTTTCCATTCTCTCTGTACATCTGCTTTAACATACTAATCTTTCTCCTTTTGCTCATTCCTATTTCATCCACTCAAATTTTACCCCGCCATCCTCAATCCCCACTTACTCTCCCAATATCCGGCCAATTGTAGATTTGTCTTCCCTCCCACACAAAATATTTTTCCCTCTCCATTTCACTCTCCCAGCTCTATCCCATTCTAATCCTCCCCCAACATCAGCTCCCTTCTAGTTCCAGCCCCACCCAGCATCCGCTCCCTTCTAGTCCCCGCATCAGCCCATTTACAGTCCTAGCTCCTCCATCCAAGTCCCTCCATCAGCTCATTTCCAATCCCAGCCCCCATCAACCCATTTCTAGTCCTTTCCTAGCCCCATCAGCCCATGTCAAATCCTAGCTCCCCATGAGCCTACTTCCAGTTCTAGCTCCTCCATGAGTCCATTTCAATCCAAGCCCCCCCCCAACAGCCCATTTCCAGTCCTATCCTAGCCCTCCATCAGCCCATTTCCTGTCCTAGCCCCCCCCCTCACTCAGCCCATTTCCAGTCCTAGCTCCCTCCCCTTACAGCCCATTTCCATTCCAAGCCCCTGTCCCCATCAGCTATTTGCAGTTCAAGCCCTCCTTCCACTCAGCCCATTTCCAGTCCTAGCCAGCCCCCCCCCCATAGCCCATTACCAGTCCTAAGCCCCCCATCAGCCCACTTCCAGTCCTAAGCCCCCCATCAGCCCACTTCCAGTCCTAAGCCCCCCAACACCCCATTTTCAGTCTTAGCCCCCCCCCATAGCCCATTACAAGTCCTAACCTCCATCAGCCCATTTCCAGTCTTAGCCTCCCCATAGCCCATTCCAGTCCTAACCCCCCATTAGCCCATTTCCAGTCCTAGCCCCCCATAGCCCATTTCCAGTCCTAGCCCTCCCATAGCCCATTACTAGTCCTAACCCCCCATCAGCCCATTTCCAGTCCTAGCCCCCCTATAGCCCATTACCAGTCCTACCCCATCAGCCTATTTCCAGTCGTAGCCCCCCCATAGCCCATTACATCCTAACCCCCCATCAGCCCATTTCCAGTCCTAACCCCCCATCAGCCCACTTCCAGTCCTAACCCCCCATCATCCCATTAGTAGTCCTACCCCCCTCACAGCCCATTACCAGTCCTAACCCCCCTCCCCCATCAACCCACTTCCAGTCTTAGCCCCCCATAGCCCATTACCAGTCCTAAACCCCCCCCCCCCAATCAGCCCTGATAGATTAAAAAAAACCAAACCGGCTGCTGCCGCTGCCGCCGTGGCAGCGGCAGAATCAAATGTCCCGCCGCGGGGCCCCACCTGCCCGGCAGAGCCTCCCTTCACCATCAGCTCCCGAGTCCCTCCCAATGCGCGGGCTTTCAGAACCGCGAGAGTTTCCCTTTCTTCTCGCGGCTCTGTTAACCCTGCCGGGGCTGATGGGAAATCCCATCAGCCCCGGCGAGATTAACAGAGCCACGAGAAGTCAGAGAAGCTCTCGCGGCTCTGAAAGCCTGCGCATTGGGAGGGACTCGGGAGCTGATGGTGAACCATGAAGGGAGGCTCTGCTGGGCAGGCGGGGCCCCGCGGCGGGACATTTGATTCTGCCGCTGCCACGGCGGCAGCGGAAGCAGCAGCCAGTTTGGGGTTTTTTCTACTTGTGCTAATGAAGAATGTTTTTTGCGCGGGGCCCCCTGAAACGCGGGGCCCTGTGCAAAAAACATTCTTGCTCAATGGACGGGCCGGCCCTGGGGAGTAGAACCCTGCACCCTGCTGAAGAATGGGAACCTCTTCTATTGCTCCTTGAGCAAGGACTGTTGAAACATCTTGATACAGTAGATTGCCTGTAGAGGTTTGGGAATTGAACTGTTTTACGATTGTAGGAGGGGGCATACTGTGAAAATGAAGCTTGTACCCCTCTCCCACAATGGACAAAGTCCAGTTTTCTGTTGTTATTTGGTGCCATCTGTTGGCAAAATGACACAACCTGCCTGGAATGTTTAGGGGTTCTGGCTCCTTTAGAGGCAGGAAGGCTAAGTTCTCTATGAAGGAGTCAAAGCCCTTGAGGGGGCTGGGCCTGTGAAGCTGGTTGAACTCTAAGGCCTTTTGGCTTCTTTTGTCTGGATTTTTGTTGTTGACCCTTCTGGGCAACTTGACCCTGAGCTTGCCCTTGTTGGGTATAGGATGGATAAAACTTCCTCTTTTTTCTGAAAAAGGTTTTCTTTATAGGGTTTCTTTTTGGCTGGAGTGGCTGTAGATTTTGACAATCTGTCTAAAGTGAGATTGTCAGTATCTATCTCATTAGCCTTCTCCTGCCAATTCTTGCCAGAGAGGTTTTCTCCTGTGCAAGGGATGTTTCCCAATTTATCCTGTACCCAAATCTCCAAGTCTGATGCCTGAAGCCAGGCAATCCGACGTGCACCAATGGCAATAGCAGAGGTTCTGCTGATGCATTTAAAGCAATCAAAGGCTGCACGGTTTACAAACTTGGAGACATCTTGAGCATGCTTGACCAGAGTGAGAAAGTCCTGTCGTTTGTCCTCAGGGAGAAGGGGGCTCATAAGCTCCAAATCTCGTGTGACCTCTTTGAGGAACATTCCCATATATAAAATATATGAGCTGATTCTAGCTGAAAGCATGGAAGTCTGAAAAGTTTGATGCCCAAAAGCGTCAAGAGTCCTGCATTCACAACCTGGAGGATTGGATGCATGTCTCTTTGCACTTTTCATCCTACGCATGGCTGACTCCACTACCATTGCATGGTGTGGCAGCTGAGTCTTTTGAAAACCAGGACATGGTGGAACTTGATACATGGTATCGAGTCTCATAGAATGAGGAGATGTGGTCAAAGGTGTCTCCCACATTTTGAGCATCAAATCATGAAGAATTTCATGAATGGGCAGAGTGGCTGCTTCCTTAGGAGCCTTAAGGTATTGGAGAATTTCCAATTCCTTTGCTCTAAGTCAGGGGTTCTCAACCCTGTCCTCGGGACCCACCTAGCCAGTCGGGTTTTCAGGATAACCACAATGAATATGCATGGGATACATTTGCATATAATGGAGGCAGTGTATGCAAGTCTCTCTCATACATATTCATTGTGGTTATCCTGAAAACCCGACTGGCTAGGTGGGTCCCGAGGACAGGGTTGAGAACCCCTGCTCTAGGTTCTTTTTCAGGAGCTACCATGATTGAAAGGCCTCGGGCCACATCACGAATAAAATCCTGAAAAGATATGTCTTCCAGAGGAGACATTCTGCGTTGGGGAGGAGTCTTCCGGGAGAAACACTCTGGTACCGGCAGAATTATCGGAATCGGTGGATTCGAAGTATCTCTGATCCCGATGTTCATACAAAGCACGGTCTCGGTATCGATCGAAGTTGGTACCGAATTGGTCCGGTACCGATCTGTCGATGCCAGAAAAAGTCTGCATGGGAAGGATTCCCACCGGGGCCGGTACCGTCGGTGCTGGTACCGGTATCTGTACTGGTGCTGGTACCGGCATCGGTACCGGTGCCTGTTGAACCACTGGTGTCAACGGTACTGCAGCTGTAAGGAGAGCTGCAAGACTGCGTTCGATAGCGAGGAATTTCTGGTCTATCGACGCTGCCAATGCCTGGGTATCGGTACCGGTAAAAGCGGCCGGAACCCCTGAGCATGGCACCAGTAGTTCTGCCGAGGTCGAAGCCTCAAGAACATCCTGGAACCCCGTTGATGCTTTGGAGGCCGAAGACTCCCGCTGGGGCTGTTTTGCCAGTGTAGTTTCCTCAAGGGCAATGCCAATGGCCTCTCAATGCTTTGAAGGAGAGCTACCCTTTGAGGACCGGCTCTTATGTTTAGTTACCTGAGATCCATGGGAGGAAGACGAGGCTCTTGAAGATGTCAATGCAATGGACCTGGTATCCGAAGAAAAGAGGGTACCAAGCTTTGCAGCTCGGTTCTGTTTTCCTCTTTTAGTCATCCCCATACAGGAGGAACACTCATATGGAGAATGGTCAGGGCCTAAACATTTTAGACACCAGTCATGGGTGTCAGTGACGGAGATGGTATCGCCACATTTAGCACATTTTTTAAAACCACTAGCTGGTTTTTCCATTTTTTGGGAAAAATGGTGCCTAATGCCCAAAATGGCACCTAGCACCAAAAGAAAGCACAGTTACTTACCTGTAACAGGTGATCACATATGGGTATCGTCGGTACTGACGGAGCCTGCGCGGGAACGCTCCCCAGCGTCCAATAGGAAAGCTTTTGGGAGCATCCCACAGCGCCTGCGTGCAGCCTTCCCGCCTTTCCCAACCGCCTCTCTCCAGTTCGAGTTTTAAAGCTGAGACAAAGAGAGAGAGAGGGAAGGAAAGACAGATAGAGAGATACAACTCCTAGGGGAGGTGGGTGGGTTGTGAAGACTTATTCCTGCTGTTCCCAGAGATCACCTGTTACAGGTAAGTAACTGTGCTATCTCCAGGAACAAGCAGGAATGAGTCTTCACATATGGGGACTCCCTAGCTGCAGATGCCAGGGAGAGACCCCAGAGTTGTGTGTCCCTGAAAAGGGGTCCACCTCCCCCCATGGATCACTGGCATCCAACCAGGGTAGGTGGGTAGGAGTTGATTAGGAATGAAACAGGTGTTTGAAAACAGCCTGACCAAACGAGGCATCCCGGTGGGAGTCCTTGTCCAAACAGTAATGGGCTGTGAAGGTATGAACCGAGGCCCAGGTGGCCGCTCGACAGATTTGGTCGATGGACACAGAGTTCAGATGAACCATTGAGGCTGCCATGGCCCTCACATTGTGAGCTGTGACATGGCCTTCCAGAGAAAGGTTCCTACTCTGGTAGGCGAAAGAAATACACTGAGCAATCCAGTTGGACAGTGTTCACTTATAAACTGGAAGTCCTAAATGGGAAGAATCAAAAGCAACAAAGAGTTGAGAAGACTTTCTATGTTGCTGTGTCCTTTGTAAGTAAAAGGCGAGAGCTCTTTTACAATCCAAAGTATGAAGATTCCTCTCTGCACTTGATGCATGAGGTCCTGGAAAAAAGACAGGTAAGTATACCTCTTGGTTCAGATGAAAAGGTGAGACCACTTTGGGCATAAAGTGTGGATTGGTCCTGAGGACTACCTTATCATGATGGAACCTTGTATAAGGAGGGTTGGCCAACAAGGCTTGCAACTCACTGATGCGACGTGCTGAGGTGACTGCAATGAGAAAGATAACCTTCCAAGAAAGAAATTTCAAGGAGGTGGTAGCTAAAGGTTCAAAGGGTGGCTTCATAAGCTGGCCAAGAACCAGATTTAAGTCCCATGCCACTGGAGGTGGTCTAATGGGAGGTTTAGTTAAAAGAAGGCCTCTCATGAATCTTGCTATAAGAGGATGAGAGGAAACAGGCTGTCCATTGAGAGGCTTGAAGGACACTGCAATAGCACTCAAATGGACTCTTACCGAATTCGTTTTGAGGCCTGCATGTGAAAGATGAAGAAGATACTCTAGTAAAGAATTCACAGGTATTGCTAGAGGGTTAAGACCCTTCTCAGAACACCAAATGGTAAATCTTTTCCATTTGAAAGCATAGGAACGTCTAGTGGAAGGCTTTCTAGAAGCATGAATAATATCTCTGACTTGCTGAGAGAGATGGAAACCTTGAAGGTCTAGGCCTTCAGCAACCAGCCCTGAGATGGAGAGACTGGGGGTTTGGGTGCCACAACGTTCCGTCTTCCTGGGAGAGAAGATCTGGAGCAGAGCCCAACTCCAGGGATGGAGCTTGAGAGAGATGAAGAAGTAGAGGTACCACACTTGGCATGGCCAATGTGGTGCTATGAGGATCATAGACTCTCGGTCTCTCTGAAGCTTGAACAGTGTTTTGGGAATTAGGGGAATGGGTGGAAAGGCATAAAGGAAGTCTTGACCCCAGTGAAGGAGGAAGGCATCCCTGGCCTGAACTCCCTGATACGGAATCCTGGAACAGAACCGGGGAAGTTTGGCATTCCACGGACTTGCAAACAAGTCTATGTCCGGGGTTCCCCAAATTCGAAAAATCCTGGCTATCTGGTCCCTGTGGAAGGACCATTCGTGTGGAAGCAGAACTCGACTGAGTCTGTCTGCCCAAGAGCTTTGAACGCCTGGAAGATATACTGCCATAAGATGAATTTGATGCTCTCTGGCGAAGGCCCACAGTCGCAAAGCTTTGTTGCAAAGCGACAGAGAGCCAGTCCCGCCCTGCTTGTTTACATAGAAAATGGCTACTTGATTGTCCGTGTGGATGAGGACTGTCTTGTAGCTGAGCAGGGAGTGGAACACTCTGAGAGCTAAGAAAATTGCTCTGAGTTCCAAGAGATGTATGTGTAGTGAAGTCTCCTGTGGAGACCAGATGCCCTGGGTGGAGAGATCTTGCAGATGAGCTCCCCAACCCATTGGAGAGGCATCTGTTGTAAGGGTTGCTTGGGGAAGTGACTGTTGAAAAGGGGACCCCAGCAACAGGTTTTGAGAGGACTTCCACCACTGGAGAGACCAAAAAAGGCAACTGGAGTTTGCTATTTTGTCTGACAGGCAACCTGATGCCTGAGTCCATTGGGTGGACAAAGTCCATTGAGCTGCCCTCATGTGAAGGTGAGCATATGGAACCACATGCACAGTGGATGCCATGTGGCCTAAGAGTTGCAACATTTCTCAAGCAGTTAAAAGGGGTTTTAACTGTATTTGGGAGGCTAACTGCACCAAGCGTAGACAACGGGCCTGAGGAAGATAGAACCTTGCAGTTGTGGTATCCAACAAAGCCCCTATAAACTCGAGGGACTGAGTAGGGGTGAGACTGGATTTTGGGATGTTTATTACTAGTCCCAAATACTGAAGGACACGCATTGTGCAGATTAGACAAGTCTTGGCCTCTGCTTGAGATGGAGCACGAATGAGCCAGTCGTCCAGATATGGGAAGACAAATATTCCTAGAGTGCGTAGAAATGCAGCTACTACTGCCATGCATTTCGTGAACACCCATGGTGCAGAGGCCAGACCAAAAGGAAGCACCCTGTACTGGTAGTGCTTTCCTTGAAAAAGGAACCGAAGGAACCTTCTGTGAGTTGGATGGATGAGGACATGGGTGTACGCATCCTTGAGATCTAGAGAACAAAGCCAGTCCTGACTCTGAAGGTATGGAAGCAGAGCACCGAGAGAAATCATTTTGAATTTCTCCTTGAATAGAAATTTGTTCAATTCTCTGAGATCTAAGATGGGTCTGTAGCCCCCTGTTTTCTTTGGCATAAGAAAATAAGGGGAGTAGAACCCTGTGCCTTGTTGAAGAAGAGGTACTTCTTCTATTGCCCCTTGGGCAAGAAGGATGGCAATCTCCTGACCTTGGAGAATTGAACTGTTTCACCATGGTGTGGGGGGGAAGGCTTAAGAAATGAAGCTTGTACCCTTCCCTTATGATGGAGAGTGTCCATTGCTCTGCTGTGATTTGCTCCCATCTGGGAGCAAAGTAAGTCAACCTTCCTGGGACGGTAAGGGGCTCTGACCCAGAGCTAGAAAGGCTAAGTTCTCTAGTAGCGAGTCAAAGGCCCTGAGGAGGCTGAGGCTGCTGGGCCGTAGAAGGTCTAGCTGCCTTTGACTTGGCCTGTTTAGGTGGTTGCTGACGCTTTGCAGCAAAACAACCTGCAGAAGATGCCTGCTGACCATAAGCAGGATAGTATCTTCCCTTTTTGGAAAAAGATGTCATTTTAAACAATCTTTTCTTAACAGGAGCAGAGGTAGACTTTGAAAGTCGATCCAAAGCAGAGTTTTCAGCATCCATCTGAGTGGCCTTTGCTTGCCAATCCTTACCAAAAAGGTTTTCACCTGTACAAGGGAGATTTCCCAATTGATCTTGGACCCAGAGCTCCAAATCAGAAGCTTGTAGCCAAGCAATTCTGCGTGCCCCTATGGCAATAGCCGAAGCTCTGCTTACACACTCAAAAGAGTCAAAGGCTGCACGGTTGGAAAATTTGGAGACATCTTGGGCATACTTGAGCCAAGTGAGAAACTCCTCTCTTTTATCCTCTGAAATGAAAGGGGTTAAAGTCTACAGATGATCTGTGACTTCTTTTAGAAACATTCCTATATAGAGACTATAGGAATTGATCCTAGCAGCTAGCATAGCAGCTTGGAAAACCCTTCGGCCAAAAGCATCCAGGGTCCTGCATTCACGCCCTGGAGGATTAGATGAGTGTCTTTTTGCACTCTATCTTCTTCATGGCAGACTCTACCACAATAGAGTGGTGAGGAAGCTGAGTTTTGTGGAAGCCAGGACAAGGAGGGACACGATACATGGTGTCTAACCTGCGAGAATGAGGAGAAGTGGTGAGAGGTGTCTCCCACATCCTCAACATGAGATCATACAGAATGTCATGAACAGGTAAAGTAGCTGCCTCCTTAGGAGTTTTAGGATATTGTAAAATATCCAACTCCTTGGCTCTGGGTTCTGACTCAGGGGCCACCGTGATAGAGAGGCCCCTAGCCACTTCCCTAACAAAGTCTTGAAAAGACAAGTCTTCTGGAGGAGACATTCTTCGTTTAGGTGAAGAAGACTCCTGAAGAAGAAGTATCGATGCTTCTACAGAACCCTCAGACTCATCAGAGTCCTCAGAGGAATCAAAGTATCGCCTGTCTGGATGCTCCTGTAAAGCCCGATAACCGTATCGAGTGGGATCGACATCGGGAGTAATCGGTAACGGTTCGGTACCGATGGGCATCATAGGACAGGGTACCGTTGCAGTCGACACCGAAGCCGATGTCAATGCCATCGGTACCAGTACCGGGAGCGATGCCGGTACCGGAGCCGGTACCAGCAATGGGGATTGTTGCGGTACCGGAGGCGTCGCAGCCTGTATGAAAGTCGTTAAGGTGCGCTGCATGGTCAGAATCTTGGGATGTCGGTACCAGTGGGAGCCACCGGTACCCCAGAACACGGCAACAGGTGATCTGTCGAGGCCGAGCCATCGATGTCAACCTGTGACCCCATAGATAATGCTTTGGAAGCCGGAGCTTCCCGCCGGGGTAATTTTGCCGGTGCGGAATCCTCGAGGGCAAACCCGGAGGCATCTCGATGCTTAGAGGGAGATCTACCCTTCGAGGACCGGCCAGATTTATGCTTGGTTACCTGAGATCCATGGGAGGAAGAGGAGGCCCTGGAAGACGTCGATGCTACCGAAGCTGCATCAGAGGGAAACAGGGTACTGAGCTTGGCTTCTCGGTTCTGCCGACCTCTCTTAGACATCATGGTACAGGCCACACAATCAGTGATAGAATGGTCAGGTCCCAAACACTTTAGACACCAGTCATGGGTGTCGGTGACAGAAATAGTACCGCCACATTTTGTACATTTTTTTAAACCCAGAAGCGGGCTTCTCCATGAGGAAAATATTTTTAGGCCTAGGGCCCAAAAACTGAAAATGCACAGTAGAAATAAAGCTTTTTTTGTTTTTGTTTTTTTTAAAAGAAAGAAAAGAAGGACCGGCGGTACCGGTCCGATGTCGAAGAAGGCAGACGCGACACAAAAGAATAAAGAAAAATAAAGAACTTCTTCTGCGGTGACAGGAGCACGACCTGCTGGCTCCGCGGAAAAGAAGAACTGGAGAGAGGCGGTTGGGAAAGGCGGGAAGGCAGCACGCAGGCGCTGTGGGATGCTCCCAAAAGCTTTCCTATTGGACGCTGGGGAGCATTCCCGCGCAGGCTCTGTCAGTACCGACGATACCCATATGTGAAGACTCATTCCTGCTTGTTCCTGGAGATAATGTTTCTGAAGAGAAACAGTTCAAAAAAATATATATATATATATTTTTTTTTTTTAAAGAAGAAAGAAAGAACTGGAGGTACCGGTAGGTGTCGTGCGGAGGCAGGAGCGACCACAAGAAAACAAGTTTAAAGAAGAAATTTTCTGCGGTGACAGGGTATGTGTCCTGTCGAACGAAGAACTGAAGAGGGACAGTTGGAAAGGCGGGAAGGCAGCGCGCATGTGCTGAGGGATGCTCCCAAAAGCGTTCCTACTGGACATTGGGGAGCGTTCCTGCGCAGGCTCTGTCGGTACCGACGATACCCATATGTGAAGACTACATTCCTGCTTGTTCCTGGAGATAAGTGGTTTACTTTTCAGTTACTCTAAATGAAATGTGAGAACCGTGTGTGCTGAAGAGTTAACGCAATAGGTGTTTGTTACACTGAGCATGTAAAAGTAGCTTGTAAAGCAATAGCGGCTTGTGCCAACATTGTTATCAAAGTTCTAAAAAACAAATTTGCACAAAGTGAAGCAACCTAAAAGTTTTGAAATCAACTTAAGTTTCCAAGTGAGAAAAGTTGATGTACCAATTTAACGGGAAATGTGATGTGCCAGCGAATGAAGTAAGTGAGGCTCACTGTGAGAAGCCTTGTATTGCAAATTTTAAATTACGTAAACATAAAATTATTTAAAAAAGAATATAACAAAAATATGAAAAAGACTGAATAGGTGGATTAAGGGTCTGATGATTGATACAGAGAGTATAGATTGCATGGCCTTTCATCTTTACCTCTATTTTCTTTACACCAGTTGGGTGTGGTTGATTGCTGGCATTTGCATTTACAGTCTGATGCAGAAAGCCGGTGCTGAAATTGCACTCTATCAACTTTTTATGCCTATTTTCAGTGCACTGATAGCATGCAACCAGAGCAGGCATGCAAAAAGGGGATCATATGCAAATTAATTACACATTATCCATTCTTTATTTATATTTCATTTCTTGATATACCGCTCTATGAAAGCACATCAGAGTGGTTTATCAAGTATAAAAGCATATTGCCAAGAAAAGGAAAGAAACGCCATAATTTTGACAGGAGAGAAGGGGTCAAGAGGACAGAAGAAGATGGGAAGCAGGAAGGAAAGGGGACAGGACATGAGAGAAAGAGGATCAGGAGACAGATGGGATTCCTCAGCTGGGGGCAGAGGGGGCAGGGAGATTGAAGGCAGTGCAGATGGCAGTATTAAACTGGGAGAGCAAGCCAAACATGTGCACAAGTAGTCGGTGCTACTTTGGCATGCTATCTCAGAGAAAGCGTAGTTACTTACCTGTAACAGGTGTTCTCTGGGGACAGCAGGAATATCTTATGTTCTTATGTCCTCACATATGGGTGACGACGGCACCGACGGAGCCCACGAGGAGCAAATCCCCAGCTTTCAAAGCTTGGGTGGGAAGGGGACACGTGTGGTCCCCTTCCCACCCAAGGGTGCCATCTTCCTCAGTCAGATGACATAGCTAAAAGACGGCAAAAACAAATTAAAAATGGTACAGCTGCAACTCCAAGGGGAGGAGAGAGGGTTGTGAGGACTGATTCCTGCTGTCCCCGGAGAACATCTGTTACAGGTGAGTAACTACGCTTTCTCTGGGAACAAGAGGAAGTCAGTCCTCACATATGAGACTCCCCAGCTACAGGCTACCAAGAACCCATAGCAAAAATAGAGCTCCCTCAGGGAGAGCCACAAGCAGCAGCAACTGTGTCTGTATAGACAGGTCAACAGGATCCCTGAGTCCGATGAAAAAAGCATTCCAGTAGCCTGAACACAGAAGGGTCGGAGGGTAGAAGTTGCCTAGACCCCGAAAAGGTTACGGAGCACGGCTTGGCCGAAAACACTGTCCCGTCGGGACTCTCTGTCCAGGCAGTAATGAGCTGTGAAAGTATGGACTGAAGACCAGGTGGCGGCCCGGCAGATGTCTGCTAGCAGGGCCGAGCGCAGGTTAGCTACTGAGGTCGCCATAGCCTGACCTGGTGCGCCATGACTCGGCCTTCCAACGGAAGCCTCGCCTCCTCGTAGGCAAAGGCAATGCAGTCTGCCACCCATGTGGACAGCGTATGCTTGGTCACCGCCTCCCCCAGCTTACTGGGGTCATAGGAAACTAAAAGCTGAGAGACCTTTCGGTGGCCCTGAGTGTGTTGTATATAGGAGGACAAGGCCCTCTTACAGTCCAAGGTATGGAGGACTGTCTCTGCCCGACTGGCGTGAGGTCTGGAAATGAAGGTAGGGAGGACCACCTCCTGATTGAGGTGGAAGGAGGACACCAGGTTCGGAAGGAATTTAGGGTGCATGCGAAGCACCACCCTATTCTTGTAAAACCTGGTGTAGGGCGTTTCCACCACCAGGGCCTGGAGCTCGCTTACCCTTTGAGCAGAACTGAGCACAACCAGGAAAACCACCTTCCAGGAGAGGTAGCAAAGATGGCAAGTAGCCAATGGCTCGAATGATGGGCGAATAAGCTGCCTCAACACCACATTGAGATCCCATTCGGTCACCGGAGGGCCAACCAGGGGCTTAGACAGGAGCAGTACCCACAAGAAGCGGGACACCACCAGATAGGCTGAGAGGGGCTTCCCATCTACCTAGTAGTGGTTCGCTTGCTAGGGCACTAAGGTGTACCCTAACAGAATTAGACTTGAGTCCCGAATAAGAGAAGTGGAGCAGGTACTCAAGTACCGTGACCACCGGGAAAGAGAAGGGGTCAGCCCCCAGCTTAGTGCACCAAAATGAGAATCTGCGCCACTTAAAAGCTTAGGCCTGTCTGGTAGCCACCTTGCGCGAGGACAGCAAAACATCCTCCACCTCTCTGGGGAGGTGGAGTGGGGCTAGAGTTACTCGCTCAGCAGCCAAGCTGTCAGTGAAAGAGATCCCAGGGTGGGATGCAGGAAAGAGCTCACCTCCTGGAAAAGGAGTCGGGGAGCGTACCCCAGGGGTATGGGATCCGCCACCGCCAACTGCAGAAGCAGCAGAAACCACGGCTGCCTGGGCCACCGTGGGGCTACCAAGATGACCGAGGCTATGTTGCAGAGGGTCTTGAACAGAGTCCTGGCAATCAGTGGCATCAGAGAGAAGGCGTACAGAAGTCCCTCCGACCATGAGACCAGGAATGCATCGGTGGCCACCCTGGTGGGTGAGGCTGCTGGGAACGGAAGCAGGGCAACTGGTGATTGTTTGGGCTTGCAAACAGGTCCATCACTAGTTCCCCCCAGGTTTGGAAAAGCCTGTTGGCTACTCCGGGGTCTAGCTGCCACTCGTGCGGCTGGAGAATCCTGCTGAGTCTGTCGACCAGGAAATTGTCTTGGCCTGGCAGGTACACCGCCCTGAAGAGGATGCACTGCTGGATCGCAAAAGAGCACAGGTCTAGCGCCTCTTGAAAGAGGGCATAGGATCCTGTGTCTCCCTGTTTGTTCACATAGAACATGGCCACCTGGTTGTCCATCTGGACCAGGACTGACCGGTGGCCTAGGCGATGGAGAAAGATCTTCAGGGCGAGGTGAATGGCTAGCAGTTCCAGAAGGTTGATCTGCTGAGCACTATTGCCAGGGACCAAGTGCCCTGGGTGCGGAAGCCCTCGCAATGCGCTCCTAGCCCAGCAGGGAGGCATCCGTGGTGAGGACACTCAAGTGGTTGGGGGTCAGGAAGGGCATGTCCGTCTCCAGGTGTCGGGGAGACTGTCACCAGACCAGAGACCTTGCCAGCTAGCGCCTGACTCAGAATCCGTCCTGGAGATGTCCCGTGGCCTGAGAGCACTGGTTGCGGAGGCACCGCTGTGCTGTCCACATGTGGAGACGGGCATCTGGATTGACATCGACCCTGGAGGCCATGTGACCAAGAAGGCGTAGCAGATGCCTGGCAGACACCGAGTTACGGTGCTGCACGTCCCAGGCCAGAGACATGAATCGGGCTGCCCGGTCCGCAGAAAAGAAGGCTTTCGACCAAAGGGTATCGAGCCATGCTCTGATGAATTTCAGCCCCTGTGTTGGGCGAAGGTTCGACTTGGCATAGTTTATAATGAAATCCAACTGTTGCAGAATTTGGGTGGTGCACGCTGTTGCCTGCTGCACCTCGGGGGCCGTGGAGCCCCTGATGATCCAGTTGTCGAGACAAGGGAAGACAAAGACCCCCTGAAGCCTGAAAAAGGCGGCAACAACTGCCAGACACTTTGTGAAGACCCTGGAGGCCGAGGCTAGGCTGAAGGGTAGCATCCTATATTGGAAATGATTGCCTCCTACCACAAAGCGTAGATATTGTCTGTGGTTTGCGTGGATTAGGATGTCTGTTTAAGCATCCTTTAGGTCTAAGGAGCATAGCCTGTCTCCCTGCTAGAGGTAGGGCAGCAATGTTCCAAGGGAGAGCATCTTGAACTTCTCCCGCACCAGGAATGTGTTGAGGCTGCACAGGTCGAGGATGGGCCTTAGGCCCCCTGTCCTCTTTGGGACGAGGAAATACCTGGAGTAGAACCCCTTGCCCTTGAGGTGGTCGGGCACCAGTTCCACTGCTCTGTCCTTGAGAAGCCCTGCCATGTCCTTTAGAAGGTGGTCCCAGTGGAGGGGAGACCTGAGGGGCTCTCCCGGGAAGAAGGGGGGAGATGTTTGACTCAGATGGAGGAGGTAACCCCCCCTGACCACCCTTAGTGCCCAGGAGTCGGTGCTTATAGCCTCCCCCCTGTAGGCTGCTGATCCCCGTGAGGGGGAGGGGATATGCTGTAGGAGTCAAAAGCTCCCTCTTGTCTGGGCCGGAGCCGGAGCCTAGGGCTTGGAAGCCTTCTGCTTATGCGGGCCATGCCCTTGTCCCTTGGCCTGCTGCCCTTGCTGGGGAGCCGGGGAGGCCTGGTAAGGTGGGTAGTTTCGTTAAGCAGTAGATTTCTTCAGGTAAAAGGGCTTCCGTCGGGAAGGGGCAGTGGTCTTTGTGTAGAGCTTAGTCCTCATCATTAACTCGGTCTCCAGCTCTGCGGCCTTGTCAGTCATGGGTTTGCTGAAGAAGTTCTCCCCCTGGCAAAGGACATCGGCCAATTTATCCTGTACCCATTGCTCGAGGTTGGACGACTAGAGCCAAGCCTGGCAGCGTGCACCGATGACCGCCGCGGCTACCTGGGCCGCGAACTTGAAACCACCATAGGCCGCCTGAGACATAAATTTGGAGCACTCGCGAATGGCTTTGGACAGGCTCTTGAAGCGCTGCAAAGGCTCCTCGGAGAGGCCAGCTGATTACCCGGCGAGTTCCTTAGCCAGGTCCCTCAGGTACATGTCCATGTACAGCTGGTAGGCTTGGATCAGGCAATTCAGCAGAGAGCCCTGGTAGCACTTTCTGCCGAGGGCATCCAAGGTGTGGGCCTCCCTGCCGGGGGCACCGAGGAGTGCGTCTTCCGGCTCTTCAGCTAATGCATGGCCGACTCCACCACCATGGAGTTCTGAGGCAGCTGTGACTTTTGAAAGCCGGGGCTCTGGAGGACTCAGTACATCGAGTCGAGCCGCTTGCTGAAAACCGGCACCGACACCGACACCGGTGTCTCCCACATGTGGAACATGAGCCGCTCCAGGATAGTAAGAATGGGCACCGTGAGCGATTCCCAAGGGGGAGCCTCGTACTGGAGGATCTCGAGCTCGTCGGCAGGAGGATCCTCCACGGACTCAGTGGTGAATGCCAAAGCCTTGGACATGTCCTTGACAAAGTCCAAGAAGCCCATGTCCTCTGGTGGGGACCTTCTCAGAGGTTCAGAGATCGGGGAATCCGAGGGGACATATTGGTGCCAACGGGTGTCCGGGGACTCCTCGTCCTCGGTCTCCCAGTCGGAACACTCCGAGGAAAACTCGAGGGGATGCTGCTCCTCGGGCCTTGAGGAGCCCGGCGCCGTGTGACCCGACCCTGGAGGGCTCGTCGGGGACGACCTTGGTCCTGCCGAGGGGGAGATCAAGTGCGACCTTGGCTGAGGATCTAACTCAGGCCCACATGGCCTTGAGGATCGACTCGGCCTCCGGGGACGTCTTTGACGTTGAGAATGCCCAGTGGTCGAGGCGGAGTAACTGGATGTGACAGATATCCACGCCCACTGCTGGTCCAAGAAGGCAGTTAAACTGCGCTCCAAGGCTGCCATCCTGGACTCGAGCCCAGATGGCTCTGCAGCTTTCGGCGCATGCACCGAGGGTCTCGGGCCCGACGCCGATTCCCCTGGAGGGGAATCCTCAGTGAGGACTGTTTCTAACTGGCGAAGCTGGTCCGCAGCCGGATCCTTCTAGGGACTTTAGCCGATCGCTCCCTCTTTGACGGCTTGAACGGGCGCCCAGGGCTCCGCGACCAGGCCCGGGAGGACCCCGGTCAGCCAGAGCCGTCCAAGGACACCGCCTTCAAGGACTTCTTCTTCCTCTTCGGTTCCCTCAAGGAAGACCCCTGCTCCGAGGACCCACGACAACGCTCGGGCTCAGAGTGTTCCTCCCAAGGTGTCGAGGCCTCAGATTAGGTCCTGGCTCTCGGAGGCATCAGGGATTCGGGAAAAATTTTGTCATGCTGCTGCTGGCAGCTCCTCAAAGCCTTAGAAGACATCTTTTTGCAAAGGCCACAGACCGTCGGGTCATGGTTCAGACCGAGGCACCGGAGGCAGCAGTCATGTGTGTCGGTCAGAGACATTATTTTAGTGCACCGATCACACTTTTTAAAGTCTCTGGTGGTCATAGGGGGAAAAAGAACCCCAGCAAGGTCGAAGACTCTTCAGGCTGCCAGTGGAGAAAAAGGCGTGAAGATGCCCAGAAAATCAAAACTTAAGTAAAAGAAGGAGTCAACCCCGATACCGAGGCACCGAGGTCAGCAGGCGGGAAAGAAACCGGTGCAAAACAAGAGACGAGTAAGAAACTCGAGAAATAAAATCAACATTTTCCGGGGGAAAACAGACGTCTGGTGGGCTCCGTGGAAAAAAGGAGGCTGAGCAAAATGGCATGGGGGAAAGTCCCTGATGCCATCAAATTACTGTCGGGGGCCTGCAGTGCTCCCACTAAATTCTAAAGGTACCTTGAAGGGGGGGGGGGGGGAGTTTGGGGCCACTAGGTATATTTTTGATTGAGTAGGGTGTTTGGGGCTGCTAGGCCACCAGGGACTATTTTCACTTGGACGGCTGAGGGGGGAGGGAGGGGAATCAGGGTCGCTGGGTCACTAGGGATTTACTTTCTGTTGGGGGTGCTTTCCTTGATGCTTGGATCATCTTTGGCATTTCTCCTCAGATGATCCAAGCATCGGGGAAAATAACCGATGTCATCAAAATAGTGTCGGGGGCACGTGTTAGATGTTTAAGCTACTTGAGACCCAGGTGTAGCGATATCGGCGCTAAAGCCGGTTGCAAAATCCTCAATGCGTTTCTCTGAATTGGGCGCAGGCAATATTTGCATGCCACTTCATTATGTGCAGCTCATTTGCCTCTAATTTAAATACATTTAAATACTCTTGGCATTAATTGTGCACTAGCTTTTCCGTTGCTGTTTACATGCACGTCTATCTCTTTTCTGTATTTGGTGGTAGTAGTAGGACGTGCTTGCTTCAGTACCTCTCCTGGAAGGTGGTCTTCCTGGTGGCTTTGACTTTGGCTCGCCGAGTCAGCAAACTCCAGGCCCTCATGGCTGAGGCTCCATTCACCAGGTTTTACGGGAACAGGGTGGTTCTCTGCACCCACCCGAAGTTCCTACCAAAGATGGTCTTGGACTTCCATCTCAATCAGGAGATAGTCCTAATGTCCTTCTTCCCGAGACCACATGCCGACCAGGCATCAGCGGTATTACATACACTTGACTGCAAGAGGGCTCTTACCTTCTACCTGTATCCAAGCTCATCGCAAGTCCGACCGGCTCTTTATCACCTATGATCCCAATCGCCTGGGGCACGCAGTCACTAAACGCATCATCTGTATCTGTGCTTAAAGGCCATGCTAGTTTTCTGCATCAGCCTGTTAGTTGTTAAAGGTGGAAGCTTTCTTGTAGTACATTCTTGGCATCATGTATACTTTTAGGCACATGACCCCTAGAGTAATTTTATAAGTGATTTTATAGGACCCCAAGGTATAACTTAGTCCACTGAAACCATCCGTCCTCACAGCTAATAATGTTGAAGACATAGACATTCTTACCATTGTGAGCAACCATCTGTCATTCTGTCTAATATACAGACCCCACAATGCAAAAACTGACAGTCTAGACATCCTCATTGAATCTGTATGCACTACTTCAAGTAAAAGGCCGCTAATCCTATTAGGCAATTTCAACTTAGCCTCATTACCTCTGCTTCAGCATTCCCCAATTCCATGACCAAATAGTCAGTGTCCCAACTCACATAACGGAGTTACTTACCTGTAACAGGAGTTCTCCGTGGACAGCAGGATAAGTCAGCCACACATGGTGACGTCATCCGACGGCGCCGTGACGGAGTGCTTTCTAGAGCTCAGATATCTGAGCATGTGCGAGTGGCCCCACCTCCCCAGCCCGCCCCTAGCCAGATCAGTTAGTGATTAGCTCCGCCGAGAGGGAGCAGGCCTGCCTCATACAGGGGAAGGTGGGTGGGAGCGTGTGGCTGACTTATCCTGCTGTCCACGGAGAACTCCTGTTACAGGTAAGTAACTCCGTTTTCTCCTAGGACAAGCAGGATGCGTCAGCCACACATGGTGCCTCCCAAGCTGTAGAAGTAGCTGTGGTGGATGAGGGAGGCATGCGTTGGAAGGACACTCGCACAGGAGGTAGTAAATGCATACATTTATTAGGAACATTAAAACGTATTGCACACAGTGAAAACTCTCACACAGGAGGTAGTGCATAAGTACATCAATACGAACAGTAAGTAATATTGCACGAAGTGAAGACAGTGCAGGCAGGCAACGAGTGTGCAGGCAGTACAACGTGTAGCCTGCATAACATAGTGCAAACGTGGATGTGCAAGAAAACAACATAACGGTGCTATAACACTGTTTGTGCAAAACACGTCACCTTTCCTTTTTTTTTTTTTAAGGCATGAACATAATATCCGTGTAGACCTATGTCATATAAGCATTAACATTCTTGTAAGGCACAACAGTCAGACATGGCCGGACTAGGCCTATGGCAATAGGTCAGGCGAGGGTGGCGCAGTCTTGGTAGCTGCTGTTAGGACAGTGCGGCCGAATGCGCTATCAGACTCCGCCAGGAGGTCCAGGCAATAGTGTTTCTGGAAAGTGAGCCGTGAGGACCAGGTGGCGGCTTTACAAATGTCTCGGACTGGAACTTCGTGCAAGTTGGCAAGTGAGGTAGCGAGAGCGCGGAGTTGGTGCGCTCCGGCCTTGCCGGCTGCAGGTGCGCCTGCCTTCTGTAGGCAGTAGGCGACACATGCTGAAATCCAAAGGGATAGGGTGCGTTTGCCGACCGGCCAGCCAGGCCTGTTGGGGTCAAATGACACGAAAAGCTGTGCTCCTTGTCTGATGGCGGAGGTCCTGTCAATATAGGTGCGCAGAGCTCTGACGCAGTCCAGGGAGTGCAGGCGCTCCTCCTCCGGGGAGGAGTGTGGAGCGGGGAAGAAAGTTGGCAGCTCGACCGTTTGGTTCACATGAAACTCCGATGCGACTTTGGGTAAAAATTTTGGGTGCGTTCGGAGGGAAGCACGGTTGTGGTGGAGCTGTGTATACGGTGGATGTGCCACGAGCGCTTGCAGCTCGCTGATACGTCTGGCAGAGGTGATGGCAATGAGAAAAAGTGTCTTCCAAGACATGAACTTGTGGTCTGCTGACTGTAGCGGTTCGAAAGGCTCCTGCATGAGCTGCTGTAGTACCAGGTTAAGGTCCCAAGCCGGCACTGGTTTTTGAACCGGAGGGCGGAGGTTCACAAGGCCCTTCATGAACCGGGCTACAACGGGTAATGCTGCCAGAGTTCTTGAGTTTGCATCCTTCCCATGCTCGTGCAGGGATGCAATTGCTGCTAGGTGCACTCTGATAGACTGTGGTTTCAGTCCCAAGTCAAAGAGGTGGGTGAGATACTGCAGAATTTTGTGTACTGGGCAGGAAACAGGCAGGAGGCCTTGGTTTGCGCACCAAAAACTGAAGCGTTTCCACTTAAGGTTGTAAGACTTGCGGGTGGACGGTCTTCTGGCTGCTAGCACGATTTGCTGGACCTCTGAAGATAGATAAAGGGCCGTGAGACTCATCCTTTCAATCTCCAAGCTGTCAGGGCTAAGACCTGGAGGTTGGGGTGCAACGTGCTCCCGTCGTTCTGGGATAGCAGATCCGGTCTCGTCGGTAATCGCAGCGGTGGTTCCTGTGCCAAGCGAAGAAGCATGGCAAACCACATCTGCCGTGGCCAATACGGCGTAATCAGTATGATGTGTGCAGAGTCTGAGATGATCCGCTGAAGTGTTTTAGGGATCAGTGGTGTAGGTGGAAACGCATATCCCAGCGTCCAACTGCCCCATGGCACTGTGAATGCGTCGGCTGCGAGGCTTCTGCTGGATGGGAGCTTGGAGCAGAAAACTGGGCACTTCGTGTTGACTTCGGACGCGAAGAGGTCTACTTGGGGAGTGCCCCAGCGAAGAAATAAGCTGTCCACCACTCTGGGGTGAAGAGACCACTCGTGGGGTTGTAGTTGTCTGCTCAGTCTGTCCGCTAAAGTGTTTTGCTCCCCGGGCAGGTAGGTCGCCTGTAGGATACAGTTGATGGAGAGTGCCAGGTACCAGGTGTCCAGGGCTTCCTTGCATAGGCTCCGAGAGCCCGTGCCCCCTTGCTTGTTGATGTAGAACATCGTGACTTGGTTGTCTGTTTGGACGAGGACCGATTTTCCCGTCAGTTGTTCTTGAAAAGCTTTCATGGCATATTTGACAGCCCGTAGCTCGAGCAGGTTGATGTGGAGATACTGCTCCGCCCTGGACCAGGCGCCTTGTGTGTTGATGTGTTGTAGGTGAACTCCCCAACCCGTGGCAGAGGCGTCTGTTGTTAGGACAATCTGATGTCTGGGGTTCACGAGATCCCGGCCCGTGGACAGGTTGCTCGGTTTCGTCCACCATCGGAGGTCCTTCTTTATTTGCATGGTAATGTTGATGCGGGCATGTAGAGGCTGTGAACGTTGCTTCCATTGAGCCCGTAGGTGCCACTGTAGGGGGCGCATGCGGAGTCTCGCCAGGGGAAGGACCGAGGTGGTGGCCGCCATGTGGCCGAGAAGGCGCAATATGCAGCGCGCCGTGGACTGTCTGGACCTGGAGACCTTTATGGCCAGGGATGTAATGGCCGTTATTCTCTGTTCCGGCAGGTATGCCTTGAAGGTGCTGGTGTCGATGATCGCACCTATGAACTCCGTGGACTGTGTCGGCAGTAGGCGAGACTTTTCTTTGTTGAGGATAAATCCCATTGCGGTAAGTGTGCACGTTGTTGTGTGCACCGCGCTCCGTAGACAGGCAGGTGAGGGGGCAGAGAGAAGCCAGTCGTCCAGGTAGGGAAATATGGCGACGCCTTTTTTGCGCAGGTGTGCCGTTACCACGGCTACACATTTCGTGAAGATTCTGGGTGCCGGGGACAGTCCGAAAGGCGGTACTGGTAGTGGTGGCCCATCGTTATAAAGCGCAGGAACTTCCTGTGAGTCTTGTGAATTGGGATGTGTGAGTATGCGTCCTGCAGGTCCAGAGTGGCCAGCCAGTCTCCTGCCTGGAGAAGCGGAAGGATTGAGTTGAGGGAATACATCCTGAATTTTTCCTTCACAAGGGCAAGGTTGAGTTTGCGGAGATCCAGTATAGGTCGTACGCCACCGGATTTCTTGGGAATCAGGAAGTACCGGGAGCAAAATCCAGTGTTGTATTGATCCGGAGGTACCGGTTCTACCACACTGGCGGCCAGAAGGTGTTGTAGGAGTTCCGACATCGCTGCTGCCAGGTGTGGGGGCGTCTCGCTGATCGGTCGCTTGGCTTGGCAAGGTGTGAAGGCGAAGGTCAGCCGGTAGCCCGACTCGATGATTTGTAGCACCCAGTTGTCGGTTGTGATGGCCTTCCATGCTTGTAAGAAATGAGTGAGACGGCCGCCCACAGGTAGAAGCTCCTTTTGCACTGTGGACGTTTCCATCTGTGTCTGGTAGTCAGAAGGAGGCCGTGGTCTTTGCGGCTTGTGATGTGGCCTGCTTCCTCAGTTTACGGTCTTTCGGCTGCTGCCTTTGAAAGGAGGAGGAGTAATAAGGTTGCTTGTACCTTGGGGTCTGCCACTTCTTGGCGGAGCCGTACTTTTTGGAGGCATAGTATGGCCTGCGGTAAGAACTCCCTTTCTGAGAAGTGGAGGGGCGTTCCATTCCATCTGCCGCTAGTGTCTGCAAGGTGGTACAGTGTTCCTTGAGGTCATTCACCGTATCTGCGACTTTGTCTCCAAAGAGGGAGTTGCCTGTGCAGGGGGCGTCCACAATCTTGTTGTGCGTGTCCTCTCTAAGACCGGATGCACGGAGCCACGCCCAGCGTCGGGCCACAATGGCAGTGCCCGCGGTCCGGACAGCAGTGTCAAAGGCGTCGAACGCAGTGCTCATCAAGTGTTTGCTGCATTCGGCTAGGTCCTGCAGCGTGGCAGAGGCCGCCTGCTGGTTCTCCCTAGGGAGTGATGACAAGTTTTCTTTGAGGTCGGCCATCAGGGCATCCTGGAAGAGGATGTGTTGGAACTGGTGGGCCGCCACCTTGGCATTGAGCATTGCACCTTGATAGACTTTCCTGCCCACCTCGTCGAGGAGCTTAGGATCTCGGCCTGGCGGGTGGTTGGACTGGGTGCGTGAGGACTTAACTTTCTTTAAAGCTGATGAGACCACGATAGATTGGTGTGACAGCTGTGCCTTCTGGAAAGCTGGACTAGGGTGCAGAAGGTACTTCGTCTCGAGTCTCTTGTGGCAGGCCCGTCCGGAGGCTGGGGATTGCCACACAGAGTTGTGAGTGTCCTGCAATTTTTTGTGCAGGGGTAAGGCCAGCGCAGGCTTGGGAGCACTGAGGTACTTCATGACCTCTGGCTCCTTCTCCGTGGACGCATCGTCTTTGTTCAAGTGTAGCCGGTCCGTCACCTTCCTTAAAAATTTTGGGTAGGTGAGATCCTCGGGTGGTAGTGTGCGCTGAGTCTCCTCTGGGGTGCTTAGCTGAGCGAGAGTGTCCTTGGCAGCGGAGGAACCCAGGTCCACGTCCTCTGCATCACTTTCGTAAGAGGACAAGGCTCCATCCTCGCCCGAAGAACCCTCGTGCTCCGGGGAGGGAGAGTTTCTGGCAGGAGACTGAGAAGGGCTGCGGCGGGGCAGGCTGGAAACCGCCGAGGAAGCCCTGGGTTTCTCCTTGTGACGTTGTTCCTTGTCTGGGACTTGTTCCTGCGTGAGCTCTATAGGGTTGGCAGTCTGTTGCACGAGCCTAGAGAGGAGCTGAAGGATGGCCTCCGATGTCCTCGCCTCTGCAGAATGCTCAGATCGCGGTCTCTTGGAGGTGGTCGAGCAGGGGGAGGCATTGGAGGAAGAAGAGTTGGATGATCGCCGTCTGTGATGAGCGTGATGCTGCTTTTTTTGTTTTGCCATCCGCTTGTGGTGGGAGCAGGAGCCGGTGTCTTGGACAACCCTGTGTTGCCTATGGTGCTTTGGGCTGCTGCAGCGCCTTATACTGCTTCTGCTTGAGCCGTGTGCTCGATCCGCGCTGCTCTCTGTTGCAGCAGATCGGCTCCGACGGCTCTTCTTACCGCGCCGATGACTGGAGCATGAAGGAGATTGCTGACGGCTCTTCTTCTTACCGCGCCGATGACTAGAGCGTGAGGGGGACTCCCTGCATCGGCGCGGTTCGGCAGCAACATTATCCCTTGGAGATTCCCCGCGCTGACGTGGAGCTTCCGTCACGTCGGGGTGGGCAGAGGGGCTCCCTTCGTTCTGGTGGGTGGATCCGGAGGCGGAGACAGGGGAAGCCCGGCTGGCAGAGCCAATTGGGAGCTGAGGGGCAGAGCCATGGGCGGAGCCAGGGGAAGCCCGGCTGGTACACCCAATGGAAGGCTGTAGGGTGGAGCTACAGCAGGCCACGATGCCGGCGCCATCTTGCCCGGTAGCAGGAGCATCAGGAGCATTTGAAATCGCCATGTGAGCCGGCGTACTCACCGAAACGGCATCATGGCTTAGCGAGGAGTTGAGGAGGAGCTCGGAACGGCCGGGGATGGAGGCCCTGCAGGGCACATCCCGTGCCGGAGCAGTGGCTGCATGCGTCAGACCTTTTGTAGCTTTTGCTGCAGACTTCTTGGTTTTCTTCCTGGCACTCGTGGGGTCTTTAGACGCGGCACCGGAGCCCGAAGAAGAAGCAAGGAAATCCTTGAGGTTATGTTCCCTGTGCCTTTTGGCCCGCGGGGACATCCTGGTGCAGGCAGCACAGTCCTCCGTGTTATGGGAAGCTCCAAGGCAACGGAGGCAGCATCGGTGAGAATCGATGGCATTCATCTTGTGGCTGCATTCTGGGCATTTTTTAAAACCCGGCATTGTAGTAGGAGATAAACTTTTGCAGAGAGCTAGCTATCCGTCTTGAGGCAAGGCGGAGGAAGAAAAAACTGATCTGGCTAGGGGCGGGCTGGGGAGGTGGGGCCACTCGCACATGCTCAGATATCTGAGCTCTAGAGAGCACTCCGTCACGGCGCCGTCGGATGACGTCACCATGTGTGGCTGACGTATCCTGCTTGTCCTAGGAGAACAGAGGAAACACATTAGATTTAGTTTTCATACCCAGTGAAATCTGCAAACATGTTTGACTCTCACCACCACATATGCAACAAAGTACCATGGTCCGACCACCACGTAATAAACTTTCAACTACCATCTCACATATCTAAATTATCATCAACCACACAGGACACTTCATCAAGAAGATTTAAACCCTTTGATAAGAATAATTCTATAAAAGAAACGCTCCAGCGTCTCAACTCCTACCTAACAGACTTAGAAGACAATAGCCAACTGGAATGACACCATAGAAAACGCCACCACTGCAAAGACCCCTCAACCGATCAGGAGTCAAAACTAATCAAGCAAGATGGTACTCTCAAGACTTAAAAAAGATAAAGACAACACTACAGAACCCTAAGAACAATGAAGGATTAACATGGTAACATGCAAATTGTACATAGTTTCCCCAGTTCATCCCATGTTGTTTTCCCCTGTTTTATGCAAACTCTGATTGCCTTCGCTGTCATTGAGTCACTTTGTTATCTGTAAACTGCACTGATGGAAAAGAGCGCGGTATAAAAGAAATATAAAATAAAATAAATAAATACAGAAGATTGAGCATAAATGGAGGATATCAAAGACCACCAAACTCCAAACCCTGTATATAAGTACATTACAACATTACAAAGTTTCCATAAACAACAAAAAGAAAAAATACTATTCTAATATACTCACCAAGTCCCTCAATCGCCCCAGAGAGTTGTTTGAAATTGTAAAAACCCTCACTCTTAATCTCATAAACAATGATATAAAAGACCCCCCTATTAAAACCCAATACTGGCTTATCATTATAAGGAAAAACTAAAACTACCTTCTTCAAATTCAACCCCTCCCTCAGACACTAACCCTACACCTATGTCCACCTGGACTACATTCTCACAGATCAAGTTAGACGTTCTCTGCAATATAATAACCAAAAATCAATACCACAACATCTTGCCTAGACCCATGTCCTGTTAGCTGGATAAAAGCAACTAAACCAGAGCTATCTCCATTCATTCTCACAATCATAAATTCTTCCCTGAAACAAGGAAGCATTCCATCAACATTAAAAGCAGCTATGATTCGCCCTATCCTGAAGAACAATTCCTGAGATAAAAATAACCCCAACTCATACAGACCAATACCAAATCTCCCATTCATGGCCAAAGTAATTTAAAAAATAGTACAGATTCAACTCCAAGAATATGTTGATATGCATGCCCTCCTAGACGAACATCAATATGGGTTCAGGCCTTATCATGGCACTGAAACCCTCCTACTTGTGCTGACATTTTAATACGTGGTATAGATAACACTAGACAGGCATCCATCCTTATATTTTTAGATATCACTTCAGCATTTGATAGTTTTAGTCACAACATAATGCTCAACAAACTCCAACAGATAAGGATAAAAGGAACAGTTCTCCAATGGTTCCAATCATATCTGATGGACAGAACCCAATAGGTCAAAATTGGACAGCACACATCTAGACCTTACAAGCAAGAACAAGGTCCTACCTCAAGGCTCCGCCCTCTCAGCTCTTCTCTTTAACATATACCTCCAGCCCATCTGCACGATCTTTACGAAATTCAAATTAGGATACCACATTTATGTGGATGATATAATGCTATATCTCCCGTTCAACATCGCAAACCCCATCCCCCACCAAATCATAGACTGTTTTAAGGAAGCAACAAAGTGGCTCAACAGTCATAACCTCCGGATCAACGTCAACAAAACCAAAGTTTTATAAGTAACCAGGAGCCAAGGCTTCTCCCCACCTCCAAAAGTCAGAATTGGTGATACCAACACTGCAGTCAGTAAAGAAGTAAAATATAAAACCAGACACTCAGCATGTCCACGCACATAAAACTCACAACCAAAAACATCTGCTATAAACTCAGAATGCTACAATACCTGTGACCACTACTCCCCAACCATGGTTTCAGATCAGTCCTCCAGGCATTAATCACCTCACACTTCGACTTTTGCAACAGCATTCTTCAAGGTTCGACTAAACAGTTCCTAAAACTCCTCCAGATGGCCCAGCATGTCGCTGCTCGAATAGCTTGGAAGACCCATATAACCAAACACCACTCCTGTACTATACAATTTACACTGGCTACCAGTTCAAAGTCGAATAGACTACAAAACGTTAATGACAACTTTTAAACTCGTCAGGGAAATAGCCCCTCCTTACCTTACCTCCCTCATCATCATACAAAAAGAGACACGACTGAAAAGAGGATGCAACCAGAATAAACTAGCAGTCCCTTCAGACTACTGGAAATCCATTCGAAACCACTAACAGAGCATTCTCACACTTCGCACCCTTACTATGGAATAATCTACCCTTACTGTGAAATAATCTACGAACTAAGAGAAATCAAGGATCTATCCGCATTCCGCAAAGAACTCAAAACCCATCTCTTTATACAACATTTTGGAAATACACTTGAACCCCCCCAATACCAACCCCACTTAATACCACACCAGTAAACATCTAACATATCCACTGCGATTAGCGAAGGACCATGCTACAATGCTCACCCTGAACATGAAATCAACTTGCTCTACATACACAGAGAAATTACAAACTCACTGTAAATAACTCAAATTCAGACTATAAGTCTAAACTCAAGTTTTCTGTTCACTGTACATAATTTTCAACTTGACTAAGTCCCAAGCTCCTGTTCATCCTTGTTCTTTGTACATATTTATTGAACTGTTTCATGTAATTGACCTTGTAATAGTTTATTGTAAACTGCATTTGATCTCTGGAAAAAACGGTATATAAATGCTAATAAAAAAATAAAATAAAATAAGAGGCATTTTACAGTATGTACGACAAATCCTTTATAAAATTAACCCCCAAATGTGAACAAAACTAAATCATGGATTGATAAACATTCATTGATATTTTATAAAATGCACTACTAAATTCTGAAGCAGCATTCTTTTGAAGGCAGCAGGTTAAAGCCTAGTTACTCAGGAAGCATACCATTTTTGAAAATTGCCTTATTTAAGCAGCCAAAAATACTGTTTCACAATTTGCAAACTTTTAGTTACATTTAAGGGAAGCCATTTATGAGGGTGTTTGGCACAGGATTGGAAAATAGTTAAATCTAAATTAGATTTTCAAATCTACAATGCTATATTCTAAAAATTTTACCATAGGAAAAAAACCCCTGACAATTTTCTGAAAATATGCACAGCTTTCCCTTTGAAAATGAGGTGCAACTTGGTTCGTAGATACAAAATATCTTGCATTTTTGCAGTCAGTCTGAAAATTGTCCTCAGAAGATATAAAATATATATACTACCTTCGATCTCCATATAATTCTCAAATCTCCTGGGCATCTGCAAAGTACCTGGTGAGGAGTGTATTTTAAGGTTGGGGGAAAGGAGGGACACTTGTGAAACAGTTCATATTTTCAACTTATTTAATCTTTTCTACTAAAAATATCATAGGGGGAGAGGAGTGTAAATATACAGAATTTAACAGATATGAATTATAAAAAAGAAAAAGAAAACAGGGAGAGGATCAAGATGGCGTCCACGACTGATATGTCGGAGGACTGATAGGGCGGAGGAGTGGTCTAGTGGTTAGGACAAGGTACTTCAGGCCGGAGGGCCGGGGGTTCAAGTCCCACCTGGGGACAGCAATCTCAGGCCGGAGGGACTGGGATTTCTAGTCCTATAGGCACTCCTTGTGGTCTTGGGCAAGCCACTTAACCCTCCATTGCCCATGTTCCCTGTAAGTATTAACGTATGTGTGTCATATCCCCTCGTGTTAAATGTATCTCCCAATTGACCGCTTTGACCCGGTGAAAAGCGGAATATAAATACAGCTAAATAAATAAATAAATAAAATAAATAAATATGTAGTTTTGTGCACCATTGTTCTTCCAGTGTTTTGACATTCACTGGTATTCTGCATGTTTTACACTTGGGGAAGAAGGTGGTAAAGTCCTGGGTACTCCTCTCTGGCCATCACTGTGAGAAATCATTAAAAGTCTGCACTCTTATGATTTGTTAAGTATACAGAGGATTTAAACACTATTGCTGGTTCAGTGGAGGAAAAGGCATGGGTGCAGGCACAGCAGACCACTAGGATGAATCATCTGGAATTGCAGATGGGGGAACTGCAAACTTTCAGTACTGCCCATGTCAAAGACAGAGATACACTGTTTTGTAAGCTGGAATATCCAGAGAACCTAATTAGAAGCAATAACTTTCAATTTCTTTAATGTTCCTATGTCTCTATTGATTGCCCCAGCCAATATGGTCTGTAAATATTTTTTGGAGATTCTCAAGATTCCCTCCAAAAGCTTGCCTCCTATTAAAACAGTCACAATATGTGTCTTTGAGTCAGGCAAGCAGTGGGCTGGCGTAAGAACATGAAATAGGGACCCAGTTGGGCACCATGAATCTTACTTATTTTCTGGAAGGTGCCCTTGAATTGATAACAGAAAGAACCACCCTGGTGGTTCAATTTGCATTTGACTAGAACACTGTTTTGACTTTTTATATTAAGAATATGAATGAAATGTTTTTGGGTGTCAAGAATCACATTCTTCCTGACTTCTCTCATGATACACAGAAAAGGTAGAGAAATTCTTGAGTTTGAAGCCAAGAGTCCTGACTTGGGTGGCAGTTTTTATGTTCTTTATTCTTTATTTGCACAGCTTGATATACCGCCCATACCGGAGTGTCAGGGCGGTGTACAATAAAAATATAGGCTGCCAGAAACAAAAGAGGGAAAAGGAACGCCATTAACTTATAGGAGAGCAATAGAAAAGGCAGAGAGGAAGATAGCAAAGGGACAGAGATAGACAAGAGACACCACTGACGGTGGACGGGACAGGAAGGCAGAGGGTGGGGGGGGGGGGCTGTGGTAAGCGCAAACTATTACATCACGGGGTCACTTCAGTTGGGGGGTCCGACTGGGGGAGGGCAAAATGATCAGACGAGGCAGGGAGATCGTAAGCCTGACAATAAAGGTGATTTGAACCAGGGGAAAGAGGACTCAGTACGGAGGGAGTGTGGTAGTGCATTCTATAGAGCTGGGCTTAAAAAGAAAAACGCAGCGTGACGGGTGAGTTCGATATAGGCTTGAGAAGGGGGGGGGGAGGAAAGGAAGAGACGAATGCTATGGGCAGAGCGGAGTAGACAGGGAGTAGGCTGGAGGTGGATGATATCAGCTAGATACTGAGGTGTGCCGGTGTGAAGAACCTTATGTGTGATAATGAGAAGTTTGTAAATAAATCTAACTTTGATGGGAAGCCAATGAAAGGTAAGAAGACAGGGAGTAACATGGTCACGAGGGCAGGAATGGCTGTATTTTGAACTAACTGAAGGTGTCGAAGCTGATAATGGGGAAGACCTGCAAGAATTGAGCTACAGTAATCAAGGCGAGTGATTACGAATGAGAGGACAAGGGTAGTGAGGGAGGGAGCGGGAAGAAGTGACCGAATAGCCCGGATCCTGCGGAGATGAAAGAAGGAACTACACACAAGTGCAGAAATGTGTTGGTGGAAAGAAAGCGAGGGGGTCCAGAGTAACACCAAGGTAGCAGAGAGTGGGAACAAGGGGGATGGGAAGGGCGGACATAGTGGGTGTCAGGTTAGGGGAGGGGGCACCAAAAGAGAACCAGATAGCAGAGGACTTGGAAGGGTTAACATGGAGAAAGTTATAAGAGAACCAGCTGGAAATGGAAGCAAGGCAGGCATCGAGAGCAGTGAGATCTGGGGCCAAGGGACTAGTGTGGTGAATTAGGAGAATGTCATCCGCATAGAAATAAGCAGAAATGACAGCCTGTTGTATGAGCAGGGCAAGGGGCGCAAGGAAAATATTGAAGAGAAGTGGTGCGAGGATAGAGCTCTGAGGGACACCACAGTGCAAGGGAAACAAAGGGGAAACGTTAGGATCTGATTGGACAGCGAAGGTGCGGGATGAAAGAAAAGACTGAAACCATTGAAGGACAGTACCGTGAATGCCGAGGTCGGACAGACGACTGAGGAGGGTATGTTCCACACAACAAATGGACCTTTCGCCACTGATCGACTGCTTCAACGCAGTCTCTGAATGGCTTCTGTCACAAAACCTCAGGATCCAACACAAAAAGTCTGAGGTGCTATTCATCACCAGAGACCAGAATTTCTGCCCTCCACCTCATATAAAGGTCAAAGAAGCGGAGCTCCAAACCAAATCAGCAATTCGGTACTTAGGGGTCACCCTCGATCAACGACTAGATATGAAAACCCATATATCCAACATAGTCAGAGCCATATATTTCAAAATCCGGTCACTCAGACACCTGCAATCCCTTCTAAGCCCGGAAGACTTCCGAACAATATACCAAGCCCTGATCTTGCCACACTTTGACTTTGCCAACGCCATTCTCCAAGGTCTCCCTCAATCAACGCTCAATCCGTTGCAACTTGCCATGAATGCCGCAGCCAGAGTCTTAGTAGGAGCAGCAAGATGCGACCATATAACGCCTATCCTAATACAACTTCATTGGCTCCCCATACAAGGAAGGCTTGCATTCAAATCTTTGTTACTCACTTTCAAATCCATCCATGGCATTACCTCCCCCTCATTAACCGACATCATTCAACCCATTCCTCCCAACAGAATAAGGAGAACCTCATCAACGAATGCGCTAGTAGTACCAAAGGCTTCAACAAAGTACACAACCGCAACATCTAGCAGGGCATTCAGTATCTATGCCCCAAAATGTTGGAACGCATTACCACCAGGCATCCGTGCGATTACTGACTTAACACAATTCAGAAAGGCTCTCAAATTCCATTTATTTACTCAGTACTACCAGATTAACCCAACCCCTACATAATTGCCTCTCCCTTACCTCCTCAAGTTAACATATCAACCCTATCGCACACATGTACACACATGTACACCCTAAATTCTCAGACTCGATCTCCTTGTACATATGTATTTAGTTCAGTTTGCATTCCCTGTGTTATCCAAGTTGCAACTCCTGTTCTCTGTAAAGCATAAACATGTTATCCAAGTTGTTACTCCTGTTCTATGTGAAGCCAAGCAGTTTGTTATGGTCATTTTGTTGTATGTAAACCGCGCTGACAATAGTGCGGTATATAAGAAATTGTAATAAATAAATAATAAATAATAAATAAATGATGGTCGACAACATCAAATGCTGCAAAGAGATCCAAAAGAGACGGCAATAGATAGATCACCACGATCGTGAGAGCGGTGGACATTTCTGTGTTGACTTTATATATTGCTAGGGGATAATCACTTTTTGTTTTTTGACCCCAAACAGCTTTCGGATTTTCATGTGGCTAAAGAAGAGCCTAAAGGAGTTTATTTTGATGGGCAACACAACATAATTCAATGTACGCTGGCTTCAGTGATCCATAACTCACTTTCTGGCCTTATTTAATTTGTTTTTCACTCAAACACTCCCCCTCTCCTTGCAATGCAATGTGTGCCTTCGAGTCAGTCCTGACTCCTGGTAACCCAGAAGCTCCTGGGCTTTCTTGGCAGTGTCACCGGAAGTAGATTGCCAGGCCTTTCTTCCGAGGCAATGGTGGGTTAAGTGACTTGCCCAAGGCCACAAGGAGTGCTAGTGGGAATCAAACCCTGGTTGCTTGGTTACCAAGCCAGTGTTCTAACCACTAGCCTACTCCTCCACTCCACCTCTCCTTATTGTGGCATAAAAATTAGTTCATTAATTCTTTATGATAAGAATACAGAAATTATACAAAACCACAATATTATCATTTGGAGTTGTATGAATGTTAACAATAAAATTAATAAATATACAATTATTAAAAAAGGATGAGGCAGTATTCTAAATCTCAGTGTAGGGTCATGCCTTTATATGGGTAAAACCAATATGTAATGTATATTACACATGTATATTAAATTGCTAGCTCTTTGACTGGGAGCTCTCTGACTGGGATCTCTTAAAAGGGTTTTTGAATATTTTTAAAGCAAAGTTACTTTCTTTTTGGTGCTTTAGTAGAAATTTCCTTGAGCAGAGTGTTGAACTCTAGTAACCTTCTCAGCTTTGGGAACTGCTGACACCTAATCAGGAGTTACTGGGCCTGATTACCTGAGAGCAGCTAAGGCCTGCATAAAAGGCTCCAGAGCCCTGCCCTGTTGAGGCATTCCTAACAGGGGCTCTACAGGTCAAACAACGATACCTAAGCTCCACGAACAGAACAATGGCTGGGAAAAATCGTATCGCTAAAGCGCTTGCCCCCGTTACAGCTTCTGCCTCTGTCCAGACAGAGGTCCTAATGCCAGTTGAAGGACCGGTTCCATGTGCAGGGTGCCTGCATGCTGAAGCTCTGAGGAAACAAGTGGAGGAACTCAGAGAGGAGGTGGCGAGGCTGAGGAGCATTCAAGACAGTGAGAAGTACACTGATGAGATGCTTCTTGCAGCAACCAAGCTCTCCAGCAGAGAAGATGGGTGACAACAGAATGTCGATGGCTGGACAAAAATCACCAGGGCCTGCAGAATCACCAATCCAACTTCTCCAGTCCTTGAATTGAAGAATCATTATGCAGCCCTGGAAGTGTAGGAGATGAAAGCATCCCTGGAAAGGGAAGAACCAGAGCTCAAGTACCCCAAAGTTGCAGAATCAGTGACCACAAGGAAGCGAAGGGTAGTGGTGGTTGGGGACTCTCTTCTGAGGGGTACTGAGGCGTCCATCTGCCGACCAGACTTGATGTCCAGAGAGGTATGCTGTCTGCCTGGTGCCAAAATCCAAGATGTTACGGAGAGTTTGCCGAGACTCATCAAGCCCACTGACTATTACCCAATGTTGCTAATCCATGTTGGAACAAATGATACTGCCAGGAATCCCTCGGAACATATCAAAAGTGACTTCATGGCTCTGGGACAGAGGGTGAAGCAGTTAGGTGCACAAGTGGTGTTCTCTTCAATCCTCATTGTTGAGGATAAAAGCCAAGGCAGAGAGGCTTGCATCCTGGAGATGAATGCATGGCTGTGTGGATGGTGTCATCGAGAGCGTTTTGGTTTTCTAGACCATGGGATGCTGTTCCAAGGGTTTCAGAGCAGAGATGGCATCCATCTGGCCAAGAAAGGTCAATGCATCTTCCATAATAGACTGGCTAATCTACTGAAGAGGGCTTTAAACTAGATTCGTTGGGGATGGGTGAAGAAAGCCCCCAGGTAGGTGATACATTAAATACCTTTATGGAAATGGGTAACAGGGGTAACATATGGAAAGCAGTGTGTATAAATGCCCGTAGCATGGGAAATAAGATCCCTGATGTTGAAGCTTTGGTGGGAGTGGCTGACTTGGATTTAGTGGCAGTTACAGAAACATAGTTTACAGAAAACCATGATTGGGATGTAACTATACCTGGCTATACTTTATTCAGAAAGGACAGGGGAGGAGTGGCACTATACGTAAAAACTACTATTAAAGCTTTGGAATTACAGAACTTAAAAGGGAGAGAGGAGGCATTGTGGGTTAAACTAGAAAGAGGGAAAAAGAAATCTATTTGCATTGGTGTGATATACAGATCTCCCTCACAAGAGGAAGAGGTGGACAGAGAGTTAATTGAAGACATACGCAGCATTGCTAGGAAAGGAGAAGTGCTACTGATAGGAGATTTCAATATGCCAGATGTTGATTGGCACATTCCTGCTGCAGTATCATCTAGAAGTAAGGAGATCCTGGATTCTCTACAGGGAGAACTATTCAGGCAATTGGTAACAGATCCCACACGTGAAGGGGCCATACTGGACTTGGTGCTTACCAATGGTGAAAGTGTTTCTGATGTTGTAGTGGGAGATCATTGTGCATCCAGTGATCACCAAATGGTGTGGTTCAGTAATAGGACTAGGGCTGTTAGAATCCATTCAAAGGTGAGGATCTTAGACTTTAGAAAGACTAACTTTGCTAAGATGGGCCAATACCTCAGGGAGTCGTTAGTGGGGGATGTAGAAAAACAGTGGACAAAACTTAAAGGGGATATTTTAATGGCAACCAACCTTTTTGTTAAAATGGTAAATAAAGGTAAAAGGAAAAGGAGACTACTATGGCTTTTGAAAGAAGTAGCTGAAAAAATGAAGAAAAAGAGGGAGGCCTTCATGAAATACAAGAGATCACAGAGAGAGAAAGACAGGCATCTATATTTGGAAAAACATACAGAAGCTAGCAAAGCAGTCAGGAAGGGAAAGATTCAAAAGGAGGAGGAAATAGCCAATGCAATAAAATGGGGGGATAAGACATTTTTCAGATATGTTAGTGAGAAGAGGAAGGGCAAAAGTGGTATTGTCAGACTCAAGGGTGCAGGGGAGGAATATGAAGAAGCTGATAAGGATAAAGCGGAATTGCTTAACAAATAGTTTTGTTCTGTGTTCACAGATGAAGAACCAGGAGCAGGACCTCAGAAAACACCCACAAACAGGAACAGAAGCGAGGGACATCTTTAACAATTTTCAGAAGACTGTGTTCGTGAGAAACTAGCTCAACTTAAAGTAGACAAAGCGATGGGACTGGATGGGATACACCCTAGAATACTGAGGGAACTTGGGGACGTTCTAGCAGCTCCATTGACAGACCTTTTCAATGCCTCGTTGGAATCGGGAGTGGTGCCAAAGGACTGGAGAGAGGCTCATGTGGTGCCTTTACACAAAAGCGGAAGTAAGGATGTGGTTGAAAACTACAGGCCAGATAGTTTAACTTTGGTGGTGAGTAAATTATTGGAAACGCTGCTGAAAGAGAAAATAATGAGGTTTCTGGAGTCCAGCGGATTACAGGATCCGAGGCAGCATGGATTCACCAGAGGCAGGTCTTGTCAGACAAATCTGATCAATTTCTTTGGCTCGGTGACCAGGGAGTTGGACCGAGGGAGAGCCCTAGATGTGGTGTATTTAAATATCAGTAAAGCCTTTGACACTGTTCCTCATGAGCGACTTATAAACAAACTGAGCACCCTAGGGATGAACCCTAAAGTTACTGCTTGGGTTAGAAATTGGTTGAGTGGGAGGCGACAAAGAGTACAGGTAAATGGAGCTCACTTCGAGGAGAAGGATGTTACCAGTGGTGTGCCCCAGGGATCTGCCCTTGGTCCGATTCTTTTTAACATCTTTGTTAGTGATATAGCGGAAGGGCTGTCGGGTAAGGTTTGCCTCTGCGGATGATACCAAAATCTGCAATAGAGTAGACACCCAGGAAGGTGTATATAACATGAGGAGGGATCTAGCTAAGCTTGAAGAATGGTCTAGAATTTGGCAGCTGGGATTTAATGTTAAAAAATGTAAGGTCGGGGGGGCACTAGTGAGCCCGAGAAGGAATGGCCGCAATTTAGATTTGCTCCGGCCCGGGATTCCCCCAACATTAGCCAACATTTGCAATTTGATAACACTTTTCCCCCATATCTCTCTCCCCCCAGTTCGGGAAAGGGTGAGGAACCGCTACGCGGCGAGAGAGCGCGATCGGTGGCGCTACATAGGTGCGGGACGAAGAAAAACATACCTCCGAGGCTGGAGATTCTTCATAGCGCCGGCTCCCTACTATCGTGCACGCGTGAGGAAAGAACGCCGATCTGCGTGGTGGGACCCGCGTCGCTAGGCCTGCTGTCACAGCGACCCTGCCTGCATTGTCCGGCTCCAGCGTGCCCGGGAGAGCGAGGTCAAGAGCCGACAACCCGGTGGGTGAGCAGCGATCTGCCCGGAGTGAAGGCCTGCGGGCGGTGTCGCTGGAGAGCGGAACGTGAGGGGTACTTGGACCCGCGGGGAAAGCAGCTACATCCCGACGCCTCCCGGGGCTGCCGGCCTGGGTGAAACGCTGCATGAAGAGGTGAAAGCCCGTGCCAGCCCCCCCAAACTAAAGCTTCCTGGACCCAGCAGGACCCAGCTGGCCTGCCTGTGAGAGCTGGCGGCCATCACCCCATCACCACGTGGCCTTGGAACGCACAGGCGTCCATGCGTTCCAGGCCCTTTAGGCGGGAATTATTCCCACACGGGGCTTTGAGCTGAGCTGAATCCAGGGCTTGCCATCTTCCAGCTATACGAAGACCAATACCCCGCAGACTGGAATTCCATCGCTGCCTCTTGATCTTTGATTCATCGCTGATGACTGTTCTCTAATGTGCTGCGGAAAATTCAGCCACTGAGTAGCTTGCAGGGCCTCCCTGACTATACTGAGCACTGCTACCTGCCTTTTGGGTGCTCTGCCATCTGCTGGCCACGAGAGGGACTTTGCCTCTTTTTACTTCCAATTGTCCCTAAACCTAACTCTCCACTACTCAGAAACTCTGTGGAGTAGACCTCATGGCTGCTAGAGCCAAGGGCCTTGAGCCCCGGGATGGTGTGCGGGCCTCTCAACGCCTGCAAGGCAAGAATGGAGCACAGACTACCCCGCCTAGAAAGGCGCTATCGGACGGATCTGGGGATGAGACAATGAGTGAACTTGAGTAAGATTCAGCAGCACCCCCCTCTCATGCCCTCTTGCAGAGGGAACTTCGAAGGGGCTTTGAAGACCTAGCGAATGAATTCCGATCCATGCGCGAGGTGGTGCTGAATTCAATGGCGGAACTCAGAGCGGATATAAAAGACTTAGGCACCCGAGTGGAAGAGGTCGAGACCAAAATTGAGGACCATGATGGTGCCCTGGTGGATTTACAGTGCGCCCTTGACAGACAACGCTCGCAAACATTGGAACTGACTTATAAAATTGATGATATAGAAAACAGATCTCACCGCAACAATGTGCGCTTCCGAGGCATCCCCGAAGTGGTGGGGGGCGCTGAGGATCTACAGGTGGTACTCAATACCTTGATAGAGAAACTACTTACGCCCGAGGAATTTGCATCGCAGGGCTCTGGGATGGAGGTCGAGAGGGCGCACCGTGCCCTGGGGAAGCCCCCAAACAACCAACCACGAGATGTTATTGCTAGATTTCTGAGATACACCGACGCAGAACTTCTTCTGCGATGGGGCCGAGAGAAAAAAGTGGTCTACTTCCAGGACTCACCGATATCTGTGTACCAAGACCTTTCAGTCTTCACACTGGCCCGCCGGAGAGAGATGAAACCAATTACAGCGGTGCTGAATAATAAAGGGATACGTTACTCCTGGTCTTTCCCCTTTCGGATGAACTTCCTCTTGGGAAACAAAAGAATTTCAGCCAAAGATCATACGGAGGCATGGAGAGCGCTGCGTCAGGCCGGCTTGGTGGAAGATAATGTGCTGCCGGATCCCCCGGCCGCCAGACCTCAGCGCTCTAAATGGAATCGAGTGGGAAGACCAACTTGAGACTCCTGGGATTCCTCGGGACAGTCTCCCGGACATTGAAGGAATTCTAGCAGACTCTCTGGATATGGAGAAGCATTTAGTAAAGCATGTTTGCATAAGGCAGCTTTGTACCACAAAGGTTGTTAATATTCTAAAGGTTTAAGGTTAACATGAGGCTTTAGAAAGTTGTTCTATGTTAAGCGGGGGGGAGAAGAAACGGTAATTGGGATAGGGAATGAGGAGCGCCAATCATCGTCATCTGCTTTTATGCTGCAGATGGGGGGCACATCCTTACGCTAAAAGTTAATATTTTACAGCAGGGGGAACCGGGTGGAGCTGGATAAGGGGATAGCTTTACCGTGACCTGTCAGTTTGACAGGCAGAGGGTACAGCTGGGAGGGGAAGATGGGTGGGATGGGAGAGAACTACAAATAAGAAGGACTTGGGGGGAAGGGAAGGGGGGAGGGTTTTTTGGATATCTGCTGAGGATAGAAAGTGGGGGTGGTGGGGGTGGGGAGTATCTCCGAGTAATACAAAAAATTGGGGAGGTGAGAGGGTGTTTATATTGTATCCGACTAGTGATTCTGCGGGGTGGGGGCCCATGGCGGTAGAACAAGTTGATTAATTATGTTGAAAATAATTTCTCTGAATGTAAAGGGTCTCAACTCCCCAGGAAAGCGTTCCCTGCTTTTTGCGGAATTGAGATCCTTAAGAGCGGATATGGTATTTTTGCAGGAGACACACCTCCGTGCCAGTAAGCAAGGATGGTTAAAACACAAACCCTACCAAGAGGTATGGGTTGCTTCAGATGCAAATGGACGAAAGAAGTGTGGTGTAGCCTTGCTCTTCCATCAGAGCCTATCCCTCAAGGTAGAAGATGTTCAAAGGGATAAATTGGGGAGGTGGCTCTTTTTAAATGTACGCCTGGATGGCTGTCTGTTAACGTTGGCTAACATCTACGCCCCCAATGCAGGCCAGGTGTCCTCCTTTACGCAGCTTAAAGCCCATTTGGCCGAGTTTGCAGCCGGTCCCATTATACTAGGCGGGGATTGTAATACCCACCTGATCCCTCATTTGGATACGACGGGTAAAGTTGGGAGGGAGACGCATGGGCCTAGTAAGGCTCTGCGGAACCTAATGCGCGATTTAGGCTTGCGTGATGTTTGAAGAGATACACACGAGGGGGAAAAAAGCTATACATATTACTCACCTGTTCACCAAGTACACTCCTGTATTGACTATTTTCTATTAGATCAGCGGTTGCTGGATGGGGGGATCGAGGCTGGGCATGGGACGATGATGTGGTCGGACCATGCTCCGTGCTGGATCATCCTACCTGCCTATTTTTACGGCGAACATCATCAGCTCTGGCGTCTAGATACTCGTTTTTTTACAGCGGCAGCGTGCTGTTCAGGATCATATCCTTTTTTTAAAAGAATTCTTTGAACTAAACGACACCGGGGAGGTCCCCTTGCCAACGGTATGGGAAGCCTTTAAGGCTACCGCGTGGGGTCATCTGATAGCGGAAGCAGCCCGTATTCGGCGGGCCTGGAAGCAGGAAAGCTGCCAATTGGAGGAAGAGTCGCGACGTTTTCAACTGGAGCATGCTCGGACGGGCTCTAAGCGTGTCCTGCGCCATTGGCGGGCAGTCCAGGCTAAGTTGGAGGCATGTCGGCAATGTAATTTGGACAATATGCGACGGAAAATGCGTCAAACTTTTTACGAGCAGGGGAATAAGGCTGGTCGGTATCTCGCCCTACGGCTCCGCCAGCAGCACACCTCGAAGGTAATTCGTGAAATTCGAGATTCTCGGGGGCATAAGAGGAGTATCTCCAGGGAGATACGCGAAGTCTTTGCCGAATTCTTGGAACGGCTGTATAGAGCCGAGTCAGTCGACCTGCATCAGGTACAGGAGTATTTGCGATCAGTTACGTTGCCGCGGTTGACCGAAACAGACGCCGCTCAATTAGATGCCGAATTTACAGTGGAGGAGGTGGAAACAGCAATCAGGCGGTTGAAGTCCGGGGGGGCGCCGGGCATGGACGGCTTTCCCGCTGAGTACTATAAAAAATTTAGAATGCAGCTGGCGCCGACTTTGATGGTGCTATTCATTGAAGTGCTGAGGGGAGTAGCGTTGCCCCCCTCTCAGCGCGAAGCCCTTATAGCTATGGTACCTAAGCCGGGTAAACCCCTCCAAGAGGCAGCTTCTTATCGCCCAATCTCCTTGCTCAACACGGATGTGAAAATCCTAGCATCTGTGCTGGCATCTCGACTGAACCGGATCTTGCCAACTTTCGTACACCCAGATCAAGTAGGGTTCGTGCCGGGCCGGCAGGCGACAGACAATATTAGACGGATGCTTCAAGTTATCCATGTTGCGCGACAGGACCCTCAGCCGGCGCTTTTGGTAGCAGTTGACGCTGAGAAAGCTTTCGATCGCGTTAGCTGGGGTTTTCTGTGGAGTGTCTTAGAAGTGATGGGGTTTGGCCTTAATTTTCAGCGTTGGGTTCATAGCCTGTATCAAGAGCCTAGAGCATGTGTCCGCATTAATGGAGGTCAGTCTGCGAGTTTTGCCTTGGAACGGGGCACCCGGCAGGGGTGTCCTCTATCGCCATTGCTGTTTGCGTTGGTGATAGAGCCCTTGGCACAGCGTTTTCGTGATCATCTCAACATAACGGGTGTTCGAGTGGGCTCAGAGGAATATCGAATAGCACTTTTTGCAGATGATATCATATTATCCCTGGTGGACCCGATTGTATCTCTCCCTGCTGCTATGCAACTTTTTGCCACCTTCTCTCAGGTTTCGGGGTTCCAGATTATTTACACTAAATCTGAGATTCTAAATGTTGGGGTCCCCGATGCGGTCTGCTCGCAACTGAGGGCCACATATCCCTTCCGCTGGGTCACTGGTACTTTACGCTATTTGGGAGTGAACCTAACGGTTGATCGTGCGGCTCTTTATAAGGAAAATTACACCCCTCTACTCCAGCAAGTTCGGCAGGACCTTGAGTCTTGGACTAGTCTGATGTTGTCCTGGTTCGGGCGCATTGCAGTGGTTAAGATGGTGGTTCTTCCGAAGTTCCTATACCTTTTCCAGGTACTCCCTATCCCGCTTCCACGGGGAGTTTTGGCTACTTGGCAGGCAATGCTTATGAAGTTTATATGGTGATCCCGCCGACCCCGCATAGCACGTCGAACTCTATATATGCAGACCCGTCGTGGAGGTATGGGGACGCCCAACCTACAGTGGTATTACATGGTGGCGCAATGTCATGCGGGAGTAGAATGGATGGATGCTGAAAGTCCCAAACGTTGGGTTCGGTTTGAGCAGTGTCTTTCGGGAGGGGCGGGACTGGGGGATAGGCTATGGCTCGGTTCTGGATTGCGAGCGAGCCCGCGACCAAGTAACCCCTATATTCTGCACACTCTCCAATGTTGGGACAGGTCTTTTCGGTCTCAGGGGACGGAATTGACCCCCCTAGCGCCCATTGTGGATAATACTCTGTTTCCCCCAGGGATGAGTAATCAGGTATTTCGAATGTGGGGGCATAGGGGACTTAGCCGTGCTGGACAATTGTTTGATGAGGGACAGTTGCGCTCTTTTCGGGCCCTCCAGGAAGACTTTGATCTACCTGACCACCATGTCTTCCAGTATACGCAAGCGGTTCATTGGGTACGGGCCAGAGCTGTTCGCTCTCAGGTTGCTCGCGACTTGTCCGATGTTGAGCGCCTTTGTGAAGGGAGTACCACTACGAAAGGTCTTATCGCTGCCTTGTACGCCCAGCTACAGGAGCGGCACTCGGGACTCGGCAAGCATAGAGAGCAGTGGAACCACGATCTGGCTCTTCACTATTCGGAGCAACGATGGGAACAGGTGGAAGGTAGATTGTGGAAAAGCTCCGTGGCGATTAACGCCCGCGAAACTAACTATAAAATTTTCTACCGATGGTACATGACGCCTGAGCGGATTGCGCGTGCATATCCTGGGGCTTCCAACTTGTGCTGGTGGAATTGCGGGCTGAAGGGCACCTTGGCTCACGTTTGGTGGTACTGTCCACATATTCGCACCTTCTGGAGGGGGATCCAGTGTCGCTTAAAACAATTGTTTGGGCTGCACATTCCCTGGGATCCGGGTATTTTTCTTTTTGGCGTGAATGTCCCGGGAGCCAGAACCCCTCATCTAGCCCTAATTCGACATGGTTTGAATGCTGCTCGGCTGGCGCTGGCGGCTGCTTGGAAGCAGACCTTGGCGCCTTCCTTCTCTAACTGGTTGGAGCGGATGTGGGACACGTACGCCATGGAGCACGGGGTGGCGGCTGGAAAACTACGCCTACCCCAGTTTGAACGAGTGTGGGAGGCCTTTGTATTGAAGTACGGTTCTTGAAAGGCCCAGGTCCGGCTACACTCCCTGGCGATGTTGACTATGCACAACCACGAGAGGTGCGAGCTTTGGGCACCTTTCCCATTCCGCATGATCTGGTATATTAATGCTCTCTCACCAATCTCAATAGGCATGGAGAATCTTAGAGGTAGCTAGGGGGTGGAGGGGAGGAGGGGGGTTAGGGGGTTAAAGGGGTTTAGAAGGGTAACTAGGGTAGACAGGTTGGGTGGTTGGGGATCGCTATAGAGCAGCGGTTCTCAACCTAGGGGTCGCGACCCCCACGGGGGTCGCCACAGGATTCAGCGGGGTCGCCTCACTCCACTGTTAAAAAAAACAAAAACAAAAACAAAAAAAAAAACGCACAAGTTGCTGCCGAGTCCGCTTCTCAGCAGCAGCAAACTGACAGACTCCAATCTTCTGCAGCCGCGGCTCCCTGCCTCTTAGGGAACTGCGGCTGTGCCTGTGAGTGAAGCCGTTGCGGAGCCTTTCTGTCTCTCGATGGGCTCTGTGCAGCATTGTCCCGCCTCCAAAGGAAATTGTTTACCACTTCCTTTGGAGGCGGGACAATGGCATGCTGCACGGAGCCCGTCGAGAGACAGACAGGCTCCGCAATGGCTTCACTCACAGCAGGCACAGCCGCGGTTCCCTAAGAGGCAGGGAGCTGCGGCTGCAGAAGAACAGGGCAGTAGCAGGCAGACAGGGAGAGGGGAGGAGAGGGCAGGGAATGTGCAATGGGGCTGAAGGGATGGATGGAGGGAGGGGAGAGCTGATTGTTGGATGGAGGGAGGGGGGCTGACATGGTCTGAGGGGGGCTGACATGGACAAAGGGAAGAGACGGGGGATAAATGCTGGACAGAGGGGAGAGACAGTGTGGGTTAGGATTATAATGTGCAGATGGGGGGGGCTAGGACTGGTAATGGGTTGATTAGGGAAGGCTAGGACTGGGAATGGACTGATCAAGGGGGGGTTGAGACTGGTAATGTGCTGATAGGGGGGTAGGACTAGTAATGGACTGATGGGTTAGCATTGAAAATGGGCTGATGGGGGAGGCTAGGACTGGTAATGGGCTGATGGGGGGGCTAGCATTGGAAATGGGCTGATGGGGGGGCTAGCATTGGAAATGGGCTGATGGGGGGCTAGCATTGGAAATGGGCTGATGGGGGGCTAGCATTGGAAATGGGCTGATGGGGGAGGCTAGGACTGGTAATGGGCTGATGGGGGGGGTAGGACTAGTAATGGGTTGATTAGGGGAGCCTAGCACTGGTAATGGGGTTGAGGAGTAACTAGCACTGGAAATGAGCTTGATTATGGGAGGCTAGGACTGGTAATGAGCTGATGGGGGGATAGGATTGGTATTGGGCTGATTAGGGGAGGCTAGCACTGGTAATAGGGTTGAGGGGGGACTAGCACTGGAAGCAAGTTGATTGGGGGCTTCGACTGGGAATGGGCTGATTGTGTGGAGGGGAGGATAGAGCTGCTGGCCCTGGAAGAAAACTGGGGGGCTAAGGTTACAAATGGGCTGATATGAGGGGATGGGAGAATGGAACTGGAAGGGAGTGGATCTGAGAGGGGCTGCCATGGTATTTGTACTAGAAGGGACTGGTCAGTGGGGAAGGAGGGGGACTGGAAGGGAATGGACACCAGTGGCAGTCATGGGCATGCAAGTTGACATTGGAAGGTACTGGGAGTGAGGACTGGAAAGGGGCTGATACTGGGGAGGGTGACTGGGACTGGAAATAGGCTGATGGAAAGAAGTGAAGAAAACGAAAGAAGAGATAAGAAATGGCAGATGGACCATAGACCACAGAAAGAGAGCTAAGAGAAGACAGGAAAGCAGAAGCCTCAGATCGGGACCAGCATGATCAGAGAATAAATTGGTCAGACAACAAAGGTAGAAAAAATAATTTTATTTCATATTAGTGATTTGACTACAAAATCATCATAATTTTGAAATCAAATATTGTTACTACTTGTTGTGGTTTAAATAAGTAAATTTTATAAATAAAAACATATTGCAAAGGCTTATAATATATTAATAATTCAACATGATTACAGCGACAATGAGTTAACGATAAAGGAAGAGAGACGCATTTGATTTTATCATTGGGGGTCACCACAAGTTGACCAATGGTAAAAGGGGTCACGGTTCAAAAAAGGTTGAGAACCACTGCTATAGAGCAATAAGTGGGGAGTAGGGGTCTACATATAAAAAACAACAAAAAAAAAGCTTTGAAAGTTTTGTTTGTGAGTTCTCAATTGTCTTGCTTGTTCCTGTATTTTGCTTGCAACTCATACCACTAATGTTTCTTTGTAATATTGTGTTGCCTTTAAATTAAAAAAAAAATGTAAGGTCATTTGGGCTGCAGCAATCCAAGGGAGCAATATAGTATAGGGGTGAAGTACTTTTGTCCACTAAAGAAGAGCGAGACCTAGGCGTGGTTGTGTCTGATGATCTTAAAGTAGCTAAACAGGTAGAAAAGGTGACGGCAAAAGCTAGAAGGATGCTTGGGTGCATACACAGAGGAATGGCTAGCAGAAAAAAGGAGGTGATAATGCCTCTGTATAAGTCTTTGGTGCGACCTCATTTGGAGTATAGTGTGCAATTCTGGAGACCACACCTTCAAAAGGATGTGAACAGGATGGAGTCGGTGCAGAGGGTGGCTACTAAAATGATTAGTGGTCTTCATTATAAAGCATATGAGGACAGACTTAAAGATCTTAATATGTACACCTTAGAGGAAAAGTGGGATAGAGGTGATATGATTGAGATGTTTAAATACCTCCGTGGCATAAATGTTCAGGGATAAAGCCTCTTTCAATTGAAAGCAAGTTCTGCTACGAGGGGACATGGGATGAGGGTGAAGGGAGATAGATTCAGGAGTGATATGCGGAAATATTTCTTTACGGAAAGAGTAGTGGATCCGTGGAATAGTCCCCCAATGGAGGTGGTAGAGATGAGGACAGTAACTGAATTCAAAAAAGCATGGGACAAACACCGAGGACCTCTAAAGGTAAAAAGAAGACTGTTGTAGTTGTTGATATGGAAGGACAGACTAGATAGGCCATGTGGTCTTTTTCTGTAGTCACATTTGTATGTTTCTAAGTAAAAAAAAAATAATACTGAACCTGTGCACTAGGGTACCAGATGGAAATGGTAGATTTAGTGACATGGATACAAGTCTAGCAATAAATGAATGAAGATCCCACATATAATTCTTCAATTTTATGAATGAATACAATCATTTCCTTTATCTTATCAAGCGTAGTTACACACCTGTAACAGGTGATTTCCGAGAACAGAGGGAATTGAGTCTTCACATATAGGTGATGTCGGTACCGACTGAGCCCGTACAGGAATGCTCCCAAGCATCCAGTAAGAAAGCTTTTGGGAGCATCCATCCCACTGCGCCTGCGTAGCTGCCTTTCCAGTTTTCCCTCCTCAGATGAGTTTGTAGCTGAGATAAAAGGAGAGAAGAAGAGGAAACTACAACTCCTAGGGGAGGAGGGTGGGTTGTGAAGACTCAATTCCTTCTGTTCCCGGAGATCACCTGTTACCGGTGTGTAACTACGCTATCACCAGGAACAAGCAGCAATGTAGTCTTCACATATGGGACTCCCTAGCTTGGAGATGCCAGAGAGAAGACCTCAGAGCAAGCTGTGGAACACAGAGCTAAGTAGTAGGTCATATATCCTCCAGGGATGTCTGGTATCGAAACCCGGGACAGGGGGGTAGGAGTTGATCTAAGTCTGAAACAGATGCTGGAGAACAGCTTGGCCAAACGAGGCATCCTGGCGGGAGTCCTTGTCTAGGCAATAGTGAGCAGCAAAGGTGTGGACAGAGGACCAGGTTGCTGCTTTACATATCTCATCAATCGCTACAGAGTGCATATTCACCATGGAGGCAGCCATTGCCCAAACATTATGCGCAGTGACGTGACCCTCAAGAGAAAGTCCTGCAGTGTTGTAAGCAAAGGAGATACAATCTGCTATCCATCTGGAAAGAGTTTGCTTGGATACTGGTAGTCCTAGGTGACTGCAATCAAAAGCGATGAAAAGTTGGGAAGCCTTTCTGTGCTCCCGAGTTCTCTGGAGATAAAAGGCCAAAGCACATTTGCAATCCAGAGTATAAAGGGCTACCTCCACCCCAGAAGAATGAGGTCTAGGGAAGAAAACAGGGAGGTACACAGACTGGTTTAAGTGAAATGGCGAGACCACCTTTGCCATAAAGCGAGGATGAGTCCTAAGGACTACCTTATCATGGTGGAAATGTGTATAAGGAGGATCAGCCACCAAAGCGTGAAACTCACTGATGCACCTTGCTGAAGTGAGGGCAATAAGTAAGGTGACCTTCCAGGTAAGAAACTTCCGAGAAGCAGTGACTAAGCGTTCAAAGGGCGGCGTCATAAGCTGTCCTAAAACAGCATTAAGGTCCCATGCCACTGAGGGTGGTCTAAAGGGAGGCTTAGTTAATAGAAAACCTCTCATGAAGCATGATACAAGTGGTTGAGAGGAGATGGGTTGACCATCCAAGAGTATGTGGGAAGCCGCTATGGCACTTAGGTGGACTCTTACCGAGTTGGTTTTGAGTCCAGAGGAAGAGAGGTGAAGATGTTATTCCTGTAATGTTTCCAAGGGAGCTGAAAAGGAGTTAAGATAGCTTTCTGAACACCAGAGAGAGGAATCTACGCCACTCGAAAGCATAGGAGCGCCTTGTGGAAGGTTTCCTAGAAGACAAAAAGATAGCTTTCACCTGTTGAGAGAGGCTGATGCCCTAAAAGCCTATGCCTTCAGCAGTCATGCTGTAAGGTGTAGGAACTGCGGCTTGGGATACAGCAGTGTCCCGCTCTCCTGTGAGAAGAGATCTGGAGCAGACCCCAAATCTATTGGTTAAACTTGAGAGAGACACAGAATCAGAGGATACCACAGTTGTTGTGGCCAACGCGGGGCTATAAGAATCATGTAGCCCTTGTCTCTCTGGAGTTTGAAGAGAGTTTAGGGGATGAGGGGAATGGGAGGGAAGGTGTATAGGAAGCCCTGACCCCCGTGAAGGTGAAAGCGTAGTTACTCACCTGTAACAGGTGTTCTCCAGGGACAGCATGAATCAGTCTTCACTTATGGGTGATGTTGGCACCGACGGAACCCGCGCGGAGCAATTCCCCAGCTTTCAAAGAAAGCCTTTGGGATTATTGCCATGCATATGTGGTCCTCTTCCCACCCAAAGGTACCATCTTGCTTAGTCAGGTCCCATAGCTACTAAGCAGATGGCAAGGGAAGAGCAAAAAATAGCAACTCTTAGGGGAGGTGGGAGGGTAGCGAGGACTGATTCCTGCTGTCCCTGGAGAACACCTGTTACAGGTGAGTAACTACGTTTTCTCCAGGAACAAGCAGGAAGTCAGTCCTCACTTATCAGACTCCCCAGCTACAGGCTACCGAGCTTGTAACCCAAAATGCCTCCGCGAGGTTGTGAGCAAGAAGTCTATGCCCGAAGTTCTCGGTAGCCATCGAAGAAGGGTCGGAGGACAGGAGTTGCTTATACCCCGAACAGATTACGGAGTACAGCCTGGCCGAAGACGGTGTCCTGGCGGGACTCCCTCTCCAGGCAGTAGTACGAGGCAAAAGTGTTCACTGAAAACCAGGATGCAGCCCGGCAGATGTCCGCTAGAGGCACTGAGCACAGCGAAGCCACTGAAGCCGCTTTCGGATCCTGCTGAGTTTGTCCACAAAGACAGTCTCCTGGCCTAGGAGGTAGACCGCTCGTAGAGTCATCCCCCGGCAAAACGCAAAGAAGCAAAGGAGGATCGCCTCTCGGCAGAGAGAGCAAAAACCTGTTCTCCCTCCTTGTTTATGTAAAGCATGGCTAGTCTGTTGTCGGGTCTGCACGAGCACCGACTTTCCCCACAGATAGCCCTTGAAGGCTCTCAGGGCCCATCGGACGGCCTGAAGCTCGAGCAGATTGATCCGCTGTTGGGACTCCTCAGGCAACCACAGCCCCTGCATGCACAGTGCGCCGCAGTGGGCCCCCCACCCCAACAAGGAAGCATCCGTCATCAAGACGAGCTCGTGCTGTGGGGTCTGGAAGGGCATGCCCCGAAGGAGATTTCAGGGCTCCCACCACCAACCCAGGGAGTTGTGGAGACTGCGGGAGACCCGGATGGGGTTACTGAGGTGGCCCAAGGCTTGGCTCCAATGTGCCCTGAGGCACCACTGGGCTGTCCTTATGTGCATGTGGGCATGGGGGATCACATGAACGGTGGAGACCATGTGCCCGAGGAGGCGCAGTATAGCCCTTGCCGTAACCCAAGTCCTGCTTTGGACTTGGGATGCCACGGCCCATAGGTGTTCTGCTCAGTCCGTGGGAAGGAAGGCGGTCACCCGCACAGTGTCGAGGCGTGCGCCGATGAACTCCAGGGTCTGCACCAGCTCGAGGTGGGACTTTGAGTAGTTGACCAAGAAGCCGAGGCATTCGAGGAGAAAGGTCGTGCGCGACGCCACCAGACAGACTTCGCCGATTGAGGACCTTGTGATGAGCCAGTCATCGAGGTAGGGGAAGACAGGTATGCCCTGCTGCCTGAGGGAGGCGGCGGCCGCAGAGAGGCACTTTGTGAAAACCAGCGGTGCGGACGCGAGTCCGAAGAGAAGCACTCTGTACTGGTAGTGTTCCCCCTGCACCGTGAA